>CM068837.1:43424335-44116835 GCA_028554795.2 Sinohyriopsis cumingii
GGTTCACTAACATGCACAGTTATTGCTTATAATTGAATCACTTGAAATTTTGATGACATAAACTTACTGATTAAATTTCAATCAAATCAATTTAGAAATAAAGCTTTTATAGAACTGAAAATCAACTTATGACTTGTGACATTTGACATGGATCATGGATGCAAGTAAAAAACTTATTAGAGTTACCAACTTTAGATAAAGATTATATGACTTGAAGTGTCATGAATCATACCCATCATAGATTATACATCTTTGTGTGTGTCATATAAATAAAATATATTCATATACAAAATATTTAGAGTTGATGAAAGCTCCATTAGTAAGGCATACAATTATCTCAGTATTATGTAATGATATCTCTTATAATCACACTTCAATAACAAGTCCAATAAACATGTCAGAAACATACACTCTTAAGTCCAACTTGATATATCAGGAGCTAAAATGATTCATTAATACACACTGATGAGAAGTGGCTCACAAACTCATTCAAGATGTATGGACCATACTGACCACTGAGTAGCAATAAACTTAAGCTATCCGACACTAGAATGGTTCATTAATATACACTAATGAGATGTGACTCACAAACTCATTAAAGATCTACAGACCACTACCGGTAAGTGGTAACAAAAATCAATCTGTCAGACAACAGAATGCTTTATTAAGATCCATTGATGAGATAAGACGCAAACTCATTCAAGATAAACAGATGATACAGACAACTGAGTGGTAATAAACTCAGTTTATAATATGCTTATTTTTGTCTCTGTTAACCTTATATTGTTAGGATTATGTAGTATTTTATGATACTGAACACACTGATATTGCATACACATGCATGACATGTGTGCCTAAAATAGTATAGTGTATTAGGAACTATGTTGTAAACAAACCATGTACACTCATGTGTTTCAGGTTTTGGGTGATTAAATTTGATTGTGAATGAACTAAACAAGCTGTTTTGTCCATTTGAAAGTACAGATGATAAAGTTATTGATGTGGATGAGTTCACTGAGTCATAAATGAAACTTTCAAACAAGCACACAAAAGAACATGATATTCATAATGTCAACAACAAACATGAGAGATACAGTAATTGAAGATACCATTCTATCATTGAAACAGATAATTTGGAGAAATATTTGTATCTTTCTGCAGATTAATGGTTCAGACTATGACCAGTGCACTCTAGCTTCTATAAAAATATAGCATAGAAAAGCATATTAAGGCCAAGGGCTATTACATATCTATCAGAGACATACCATTTTACAAGTCTGACAAAACATTAGATTCAAGAAAAAAAAAATGCAGCTGAAGGTTTAGGTGGGAAACCAAGAGCCTCAGAGCCAATAAGCCAAGATGACAAAAAAGTATTATTTCCTCTGGCTAAATGGACAGTCACACATCAGCTGCTTTGCAATTTTCCCCATTTTGATATAATGTTAGGCTAGCTATAGAAGACGCGCTGTATGATGTAGCTAATAGCTGGGGTCCCTCTAACAGTGAGGTGCAAGTGATAGGTAATAAACACGTATTCTTTAGCTGGTAATAAGAATGGTAATAAATATTTTTACATTTATGCATCTTGAATTTCTTCAAAATGTACTTTCTTAGTTCAAATCTGAACAGCATGTCCTGCAAAACCTGATACACACTGAAACTGTACTGAAATCTACACTGAATTCACCCATTAATCCAGTCCATCATACTCAGAAAAGCAGAACTGAGTTGGATTAACATCAAAAAGAAATTCCATCTATTCCGAACCAAATGGAAAACTTGTTACAATGCTCATTCATTCACAATATGCCTCTAAATTTCAATTTTAAGTAGGCCAAAATGATAATTAATTTTGAAACTACTACTGAGCACATGATGAAATTCAAAGGTTGCTGGGCGGTGCTATGTGCACATTAATATTATTTAATGTGTATTAATGAATCTTAAGTTGTGTATTTATTTTTTAATAGAGCATAAATTGAATTTACTTTGTTTCTGCTAGTGTATTTTTTTATAATTAAACCTTAAGTAGAATAAAAAAATGAGTATATAATAACAGTTTAATGCATTTGTATGGGAAAATATGAACTTGTTCACTTCCAAAGGTCATGCAGTATTATTTTGAAGAAAAAAAACCTCGTTCACATTTTCCTATACAGATGCAGTAACCTATCAGACACTAGAATGCTTAATATACAATAATGTGATACAACTTAAACTCATTCAATATGTGATATTTGTTTGCAGAATTTGTCCAAAGAAATTGTGATCCAGATATAGCACATTGTTTACTTTCAGCTGAATAGAATGTCAGAATGGCTCATTAAGATGCACAGATATCACGTATTGTTAATCAGAAGAAATTTTAAAGGCAAAAACTTGTATAGAAAGGTTCTGTAAAATAGATTCAGAAATAAAGCCTAATAAAAATCAATTGACTGTTGATTTAGGACATTTGACATAGATGATTGAGGCAAGAAAATAACATTTGTTGATGATACAAACTTACAGATAAAATTTAAGCAAAATAAATTAAAAAATAAAGCCTAAATAAAATGAACAATCGACTGTTGACTTATGATATCTGACACTGATCAATGATGCAAGAAAATAGCATAGGACATTTGCCATAGATGATGGATGCAAGAAAATAACATATGTTGATGATACAAACTTACATATAAAATTTCATTACAATAAATTATCAGACTTATGACATCTGACACTAATCAATGATGCAAGAAAATAGCATAGGCTAAGTTTGCACTGATCATGACTTGAAATTATAAATACTATGTTAACTATGAATTATAATTACTATGTTAACTATGAATTATAATTACTATGTTAACTATGAATTATAATTACTATGTTAACTATGAATTATAATTACTATGTTAACTATGAATTATAATTACTATGTTAACTTTGAATTATAATTACTATGTTAACGATGAATTATAATTACTATGTTAACTATGAATTATAATTACTATGTTAACTATGAATTATAATTACTATGTTAACTATGAATTATAATTACTATGTTAACTATGAATTATAATTACTATGTTAACTATGAATTATAATTACTATGTTAACTATGAATTATAATTGCTATGTTAACTTTGAATTATAATTACTATGTTAACTTTGAATTATAATTACTATGTTAACTAATAAGAACTATCCTTCTTATTACAAAACCAGACAAGAATTATTAAATGCAATGTGAAGATAATAAATGGTGGTCCCTGATCCAGATAACTTGAAACTAATAACCCAACATTTTGTCATTTTGGTTTCCAATATTTTCCATTTTTAATAGTACCAGTACTTCACAGTTTCTAAAGCAAAGCATTTTAAAACCACTTTACATATATTCAAATGTGAAGAAAATCTCAACCTATAATTCCATTATTTTATGATATTTTTATAATGGATGGCCTGAGAGCATGTTTGCTTTATCTTGATTTAGAATAAGTGCTGACTGTTATTCTAATAAGAATTCATTAACGTTCATTATTGTCATGGTTATGCACTTGATTTGATATGTCATGAGTCATGACCAATTTTTTTCTATAATTGTTTTTTAAAAAAGAGGTTATTTTGAAATGTCAGTTTTTAAGAGAAGGCTTCTTACTGATAGTTCTTCTTAGATGCTGAATAATTTGTTAACCAGATTTGATGTTATGTATAGGTGCAACAAGGATTTAATTTTTTTTCTTTCCATTTCTGAATAAATATCTTGGAACATATATTACAAATGGATATTTTTCTAAGCATAATACTTATAGGGTAAATCAGCAACTGGGGAGACATGCTTGATGCATTTATACTGGACATGTCCGTCAAAGAAAAGAATAGTTTCTAACTTAAAATTTCAGATTGAAGATTTTGTCATCTCTGCTACAAGACTAAACTAAAAGTTTTCAGTAAAAAATTAGTTCTTATAGATGAGCAATAAAAAGCAATGGATACTTTTATCAATGAAACTTGGTTTATTCCCACTGTTTAGTATTTTACAACATCACTTGGTGGAGTTCATGCCCATTATTGTAAGACCAACCTAAATATTTGTTTCACACATTAACTCCCTAATTATTATTCCAAATTCTGAATGCAGTTTGATATCAATGACACCAAAGTTGAATGTCACTGTCAATTTTCAAGATCATATATCTGTAAAGTTATAGCTTTACATTTTTAGACCCATCTAGTTTTGTATCCACATAATCTTGCCTTTAGCTCCACTCTGGGGTCAAGAAATGTAGCAAGGCATCTTTGCTGACTTTGTAAATTGTTCACAAGCTAGCCTGTTAAGAGATATAGATCACACTAGGTCAGTGTGCTTGTCTAATGGCACCGTAAAATGGAGGAATGATCTGATAAGGACAGAGGCTGGCTGGTGCGGTTCTTTAGGCAGTGATATTGCTATAGGCTTTAGATGTAAGGTTAATGACCTTGTGATCTTGGAAAAGATTGTAATATGTCACTGTCAGGAAACATTATGGGGAGGATAGAAATATCTGAGTAAATCTAGACACTAGATCAGTATAAGAGAGTCCATTATAAGCTCTAGACCAGGTAGCATGCTAAAGAAACTCTTCTGAAAGTTACAGGGAAAGCTTGTTTGCTATTCAACTGTCACATTATAGAGAATATTAACATTCAGTATCATTACATGTCTTTCACCTACTTGGATTGATTTCAACATCATCATTAAAAGTTCTTCACCTTGTAACATTCATAATACAGATATTAGATATATATTTCTTGCAACTATTCATAGCACATTTCCCACAACTATCAGCAGCCTTCTCTTTCATCATCTGGCCTACGTGTGCATAAGAGTACTTATGGCAAAGCTTCAGATGCTGCAATGACGACTTGGCTGTATTCACCAGGTGATGTCACACAGGTTGTCCAACATGGGTATTGCTTACTCAGTTGTAAGTGTTTAAGTTTTGTACATTTGGACATGCTGTTACTCAGCATCATATATCCATCTTTACACATGGTCACATTAGTAACATCAAAATCATACAATTCCTCCATCTTGTCCAACCTGAGTCATCCATCACCCAGATCCAGATTCTTCAGTGATAATGTCCTTAGTTCTTTACACAGAGACAGGCTGGTACAGAGTATAACATATCCATATTTACACATGGTCACACTATCAATGATGAGAAAATAAAGTTTCTCCATCTTGTCCAAGCTGGACATTTCTAATCTCAACTGGAATTACATTCTGGAGCAAAGTTCCAGAGTATTAAAATCTTTCTCAATAACTCCTAATTTGGTTTTGGAATTTTATAACTATTCACAATACATTTCTCACACCTATCAGCAGCCTTATCCATGATCACTTCTCCTGTGTGTGAGAAAGGGTCATCATGGAGAAGCTTCAAATGTTGCCCCCCAGAATTATTCAACCTGTGTTTTGCACCAATCAAATCCCCCTTCATCAGATCAAAGTGTTTAAGTTTTGTACATTTGAGCATGTTGTTTCTCAGCATCACATATCCATATTTACACATGGTCATATTAGTAACATCAAAATCATACAATTCCTCCATCTTGTCCAAGCTGAGTAGTCCATCACCCAGACCCAGATTCTTCAGTGATAATGTCCTTAGATCTTTACACTGAGACAGGCTGGTACAGAGTATAACATTTCCATATTTACACATGGTCACACTATCAATGATGAGAAAATACAGTTCCTCCATGTTGTCCAACCTGAGTAGTCCATCACCCAGATCCAGATTCTTCAGTGATAATGTTGTTAGTCCTTTACACTGAGACAGACTGTTACACAACAACTCTATACTGTCCTTGCACGTAGTTATATTATCAAGGGTGAGTTCTTCAAGCTGATTCAGGTTTTCAAGGTTGAGTAGTCCATCACCCACATCAAGATTCTTCAGTGATAATTTCTCTAGTTGTATACACCAGGACAGGCTGTTACACAACATATCCATGCTAAATTTGTGCATAGTTACATTATCAAAGGTGAGTTCAACAATTAGCACATTCAGGCTTTTAAGGCTGAGTCATCCATCACCAAAATCAATATTCTTCAGTATTAATGTCTTTAATCATTTACACCAAGACAGTCTGTTACACAAATTCTCCATTCTGTCTGTGCTCATAATTATATTATCAAGGGTGAGTACAACAAGCTGATTCATGATCAAGCTATTAAGACTGAGTAGTCCATCACCCAGATCCATAATCTTCATTGATAATTTCTGTAGTTGTGTACACTGGGACAGACTGTTACACATTATTACTTTACTGGTCTTGCACATTTCTACATTATCAAGGGTGATACAAGTCAGACTGTCCATGTTGTGCAATTCAAGCCATCCAATTCCCATATCCATATTCTTCATTGATACTTCCTGTAGCTGTGTACACTGGGCCAGACTGTTACACATCAATACATTATTGATTTTACACATTTCTACATTATCATGGATGATACAAATCAGTCTGTCCATGCTATAAAGTTCATGCAGTTCATCAGTCTGATCCAATACAGCACATAAGTCAGAACAATAATCCAGATTAAGACAATTGAGATGAATATACTTTGACATCAATGGCTTACACGTCATGGTTTCTTCTTCAAGACTTACCTAGGTCAGACTGGTACACTCTGACAAATCCAATGTAGCATCATCTAACTTACACCTAACCATTTCTAGACAACTGAGCTGAGTACACTTTTGATAGCAATAGTTTACCTTTCATGGTCACATCTCTAAGACTGAGATCACTCTGACAAATCCAATATTGCACCAGTAAAGTTATTACCATCCAGATTCAGATGCTGGAGCTGAGTACACTTTGATAGCAATAGTTTACCTTTCATGGTCACATCTTTAAGACTGAGATTAGTCAAACTGGTACACTCTGACAAATCCAATGTTGCATCATCAATCTTACTACAATCCAGATTCAGATACTTGAGCTGAGTACACTTTGATAGCAATAGTTTACCTTTCACTGTCACATCTTTAAGACTGAGATTAAGCAGACTGGTACACTCTGACAAATCCAATTTGGCATCATCAAAGTTACTACCATGCAGATTCAGATACTTGAGCTGAGTACAATTTAATAGCAATAGTTTACCTTTCATGGTCACATATCTAAGACTGAGATTAGTCAGACTGGTACACTCTGACAAATCCAATGTTGCATCATCAAAGTTAATACCATCCAGATTCAGACACTGGAGCTGAGTACACTTTGATAGCAATAGTTTACCTTTCATGGTCACATCTCTAAGATTGAGATAAGTGAGACTGGTACACTCTGACAAATCCAATGTTGCATCATCAAAGTTACTACCATTCAGATTCAGATGCTGGATCTGAGTACACTTTGATAGCAACAGTTTACCTTTCATGGTCATATGTTCAAAACTGAGCTCAGTCAGACTGGTACACTCTGACAAATCCAATGTTGCATCATCAAAGTTACTACCATCCAGATTCAGACACTGGAGCTGAGTACACTTTGATAGCAATAGTTTACCTTTCATGGTTATATCTCTAAGATTGAGATAAGTCAGACTGGTACACTCTGACAAATCCAATGTCGCATCATCAAAGTTACTATCAATCAGATTCAGATGCTGGAGCTGAGTACACTTTGATAACAATAGTTTACCTTTCATGGTCACATGATAAAAACTGAGACTAGTCAGACTGGTACACTCTGACAATTCCAATGTCGCATCATCAAAGTTACTACCATCAAAATTCAGACACTGGAGCTGAGTACACTTTGATAGCAATAGTTTACCTTTCATGGTCACGTCTCCAAGATTGAGATTAATCAGACTGGTACACTCTGACAATTCCAATGTCGCATCATCAAAGTTACTATAATGAAGATACAGAAGCTGGAGCTGAGTACACTTTGATAGCAATAGTTTACCTTTCATGGTCATATGTTCAAAACGGAGCTCAGTCAGACTGGTACACTCTGACAAATCCAATGTTGCATCATCAAAGTTACTACCATCCTGATTCAGATGCTGGAGCTGAGTACACTTTGATAGCAATAGTTTACCTTTCATGGTCATATTTTTAAGACTGAGCTTAGTCAGACTGGTAAACTCTGACAAATCCAATGTTGCATCATCAAAGTTACTACAATCCAGATTCAGACACTTGAGCTGAGTACACTTTGATAGCAATAGCTTACCTTTCATGGTCGCATCTTTAAGACTGAGATTAGTCAGACTGGTACACTCTGACAAATCCAATTTGGCATCATCAAAGTTACTACAATCCAGATCCAGATACTTGAGCTGAGTACAATTTAATAGCAATAGTTTACCTTTCATGGTCGCATCTTTAAGACTGAGATTAGTCAGACTGGTACACTCTGAAAAATCCATTGTTGGATTATCAAAGTCACTATCATTCAGATTCAGATGCTGGAGCTGAGTACACTTTGATAGCAATAGTTTACCTTTTATGGTCAATTGATAAAAACTGAGATAAGTCAGACTGGTACACTCTGACAAATCCACTGTTGCATCATCAAAGTTACAACCATCCAGATTCAGACACTGGAGCTGAGTGCACTTTGATAGCAATAGTTTACCTTTCATGGTCACATCTCTAAGATTGAGATAAGTCAGACTGGTACACTCTGAAAAATCCAATGTTGCATCATCAAAGTTACTACCATTCAGATTCAGATGCTGGAGCTGAGTACACTTTGATAGCAATAGTTTACCTTTCATGGTCATATATTCAAAACTGAGCTCAGTCAGACTGGTACACTCTGACAAATCCAATGTCGCATCATCAAAGTTACTATAATGCAGATACAGATACTTGAGCTGAGTACACTTTGATAGTAATAGTTTACCTTTCATGGTCACATCTCTAAGACTGAGATTAGTTAGACTGGTACACTCTGACAAATCCAATGTTGCATCATCAAAGTTACTACCATCCTGATTCAGATGCTGGCGTTGAGTACACTTTGATAGGAATAGTTTACCTTTCATGGTCATATTTTTAAGACTGAGCTTAGTCAGACTGGTAAACTCTGACAAATCCAATGTTGCATCATCAAAGTTACTACCATCCAGATTCAGACACTGGAGCCGAGTACACTTTGATAGCAATAGTTTACCTTTCATGGTCACATTTTCAAGACTGAGATAAGTCAGACTGGTACACTCTGACAAATCCAATGTTGCATCATCAAAGTTACTACCATTCAGATTCAGAAACTTGAGCTGAGTACACCTTGATAGTAATAGTTTACCTTTCATGGTCACACCTCTAAGACTGAGATTAATCAGACTGGTATACTCTGACAAATCCACTGCTGCATCATCAAAGTTACTACCATCCAGATTCAGAAACTTGAGCTGAGTACACTTTGATAGCAATAGTTTACCTTCCATAGTCAAAAATTTAAGACTGAGCTCAATCAGACTTTTAAACTCTGACAAATCCAATGTAGGATCATCTAACTCACACCTTACCAGATTCAGATACTTGAGCTGAGTACACTTTGATAGCAATAGTTTACCTTTCATGGTCACATTTTCAAGACTGAGCACAGTCAGACTTTTAAACTCTGACAAATCCAATGTAGGATCATCTAACTCACACCTAACCAGATCCAGACACCTCAGCTGAGTACACTTTGATAGCAATAGTTTACCTTTCATGGTCACATGTCTAAAACTTAGCAAATCTAACATAATGTCACCAGGGCAAAAATCATCCTGAATTATATACTTGATGAAATCCTTTCCATTGTGATACAGAGAGTGCAATTTCATACTAATAGTCTCCTCACAGGCTTCCCTGATACAGTTCCTATAAAGTCTACATAGATTCTTCATATAATATCTACTGGTATAATTCAGAGGATCACTTCTAATACAATCCTCAAAGTCCACTGGATTCATTCTGTCCAGATCCATATCTTCATCACATATTTCATATATCTTCTCACATACCTTCTGACAATGAATTGTAGAAATGCCTGCCACAAACATTATGATATTCTCATTTTGAAATACTTCATCAAGTGTATTCAATGAATCTAGAAAAATGTTGCATCTGTTCTCTCTACAACATATGTTTATGGCTGCAAGAAACTCTTGTACTGTTCTGTGAAGAAAAGTCAGACATATTTTCTTCCTGAATATTCCAGGTGAGTCTGAATTTGAAAGAATACCCAAGTCTAGGGCTGTCTGAAACTTTGATAACCCATCTTTTCCAAGTAATTTCACAAGAGCCTTGTCTTCAAAAACCAAGGAAGTTTCCTCTGCATTTGTGGTCAAAAACTGACTCGCAACTTCACACAGAGCAGCCAGAAACTCCTCACCAAATTGCTGAACAAGTGACTGATTTCTTAGCTTATGAGTTAAAATGAAAGTTGTGCTTTCTAGTGGCCATGTTTTCAGCAAAACATTTTTCTTATCTTCTTTTTCCTTACTTTCTTGCTTCCTCCTCATAACCTCCATGTACCTATTGACCATTACATTAAAAATTTCCAAGTATAGTTCATGAATTGTTTGTGGGAAGGATTTCTTCTCATACCAAACATGAACAATAAACAGCAAGAGAAGTGGTACATGAATGAGACTAGCAATCAGATCATCTGACCTAATATTGATTTTAAACTGTTTTATGGCAGACTCATCCCTGTAGTACTTATCAAAGATCCTCTTGGCAAACAACATACTGTTTTCATAGCTGAACCCCTGGAGATCCAGCAACAAGTCAATATCAGCAGATCTGATTAGATTTAACTGACCAATCTTCCAAGGTCGAGTTGTGGCAAGAACTGTAAGGTGCGGATACAGGCTCCTTTGCATTATTTTGTGAATGAAAGATGATGAATATCCCATTTCATCGAGGCCATCCATAATAAGCAAAACCTTATTGTTCTCTGCTTGCCCAATTAATGCTTCAATATGAGATCTATGTGACATATCTTGTGATTCATGAAATGGGAACTGTGTGTATACCACATCCATCAATGTTTTCTCATCTGAGATGTCTCTAAGACAGATATACAATAAAACATCAAACCTGAGCATCTCATCTTCATCTTTCAAACCATTTGTTTCAGATTTGTCAGAGACTGTAGCACCAATGAGAAGATTTAATTTTTTCTTTTGGACAGAACACCAAGTATGCACAAGTTTCCGACAAAAAGTAGATTTTCCTTGACCAGCAGGAGCTTTAAGAATAATGCGTGTTACATTCTTGTCATCTTTATAAAAAAATTGTCTAAAACTTGTGACCTTCTCCTTATTATCCTTTTTCTCATTCTTTCTATGTTGAACAGACTCTTCTATTTCTTCTTCTATGACTATATCTGTGTAGAAATCTTCAAGGTTTTTCAAGTTGACAGCACTTTCAAATACTGGGCTCATTGAAATCACCTGGACATGTTCATAGGCCTTAATTAGCAACAGTTGTATCTCTTGAACATCTAAAAAGAAAATTAAATTTGTGATCAATAGATTTAACAACACAAGTAACAACAGCAAAACTGAAGCATTAATATTATCATCATCAAGATGAATAACATCAGCAACAGCAACAACAATAATAATAAAAAGAATAATAATAATAATAATAATAATAACTGTGTTAATCAAAATCATCAAAGGAGCAAAGGAGTACAGAACTTATATGATAACCCCAGGGCACCTGCCTTGTCAGTGTTATGAAAAAGTGGAAGACAGGTTAATAATATAGCATGGTTCTATTACTGGATAATAATAATAATAATAACTGCAGCAAATGCATCAGTCCAAGCCATGATGAAGCCCCCTCCCCAATATGAATTTCAGGGATTTTCAATTAAATGAAATCATTTTTAATAATGTATCGCTTGTTTGAAAAGAGTGATTAATTTGGTAAAATTGAAGAGACTTTAAAAAGCAGATCCATTAATTAGGGTACTGCTCGAATACATTCACAATATTCATGATTTTACATTAATAGTTTCTTTTTCAGTTCTTCTTAATTTAAATTGATTCCTGAAATATATTTAGCAGAATAGACAATGACTCATTCATGATTTCTTGAATGAAATTATATCATGAATTAAACTGCAAATCAGATCTCAAAAGTAAACTATATATATATATATATATATATATATATATATATATATATATATATACACACAGTGTTCCTGCCTGCAACAAGTGTGACAACAGTTGCTAATATTAGAAACATGTCAGAGGAATGTTTTATGGAAGTGATACAAATCTTCAACACTTATGATAAAGTAAATGGTCCGAAGAAATGTTTTCCTGTTCAAGTAAGTCCAATTACTTATATATTAATTGTTAAATTTATTAAAGTACCAATATATGAATGTTTCAATATATCTCAATTCATTTAAAAATTGTTATTAATATGTTTATATACAGTAGCCATTGACAGTAATGTATAAATATAAATCAGTATTGAATGTAACATCAGAAATATAAAAACTGAAGCAGAAGTCTAGATTGGAGGAAGTATTTACCAAACTAACTAATTGCAGCTCTTGGGAAGAGGCAAAAATGATATACCCAGAGCATGCTGAAAAAGTGGACGATTTTTTAGGCAACTCAAATTTTATTAACTTGCATGATTGTGTTTTTAAAAAAAAATGGAGGTGACATCAAGTGACAAAAAGTTTATTTTGTAATCTTACCTACCCTTCTAAAAATGTATTGAGAAATAGTTAAAAATGAAGCCAAAAACTTTGTACAGCCTGATACCGGAAGGATTAATATTTCAATATTAATCCAGGCCACTCTGGGTCTATTAACTCTATATGTCATTGGGAAAGTTACTTAGATATAATTTCCTTGAAATTATATAGCCAATAATCTGTTTAAAGTAAACCTAAGAAGAATCCAAACAATCAACCGTCCCTGTACATCAAGAGCCAACAATTGTTCACCTGTGTTAGGTGTTACATTTTACACATGAAATATATAAAATAGTTTTTATTTATGACAATGGTACTGAAAGTATTTATTTCACTTTTAAGAAATTTATATAAATCAACATGTATTGTGTAAATTTCAAGATAACATTGGAAAATATGATAACATTTAACATATTGGCATTTTATCACATAGTCAGTATAATTTTCCTATAGTATCTGCAGTTTCATATTTTTTATATTACAGTGCAACACAATCCTAGCTATACAGTGCCACATTAACACAACCCTAGCTATACAGTGCCACAATTTAATACAACCCTAGCTATACAGTGCCATATTAACACAACCCTAGCTATACAGTACCACATAACACAATTCTAGCTATACAGTACCACATTAGCATAATCCTAGCCATACAGTGCCACATTAATTCAATTCTAGCTATAAAATGCCACATTAGCACAATCCAGCTAAATAGTGCTGCATTAAGATAGTCCTAGCTATGTGGAACCACACTGGCTCAATCCTAGCTATACAGTGCTTCATTAACACAATGTAACTGTACAGTGCCACATTAGCACAGCCTTAGCTATATAGTGCCACATCTGCATAATCTGAGCTATACATTGCCACAGTAACACAATCCTGGATACCTGGTATACAGTGCCACAGTTGTTGTTGTTTTGGGGTTTAATGCCATTTCTCGGTGCAAGATAGGCTATATATGGTGGCCAGTATAAATGGTTGAGGAAGAACCCAGGAAAACCCCAGTTAAACACCACCAACCCTGGGAAGCTATTTGCAGCTTTCTCACATAAGCACACTAGCTAAGCCTGAGATTTGAACCCATGCAGATAGAAGTTGAAATGGCAGTGGTCACTTAAAATGGCAAGTAATTTTGACCACTTGGCCACCCAAAACCCCTCAATGCCACAGTAAAACAATCCTAGCTATGCAGTGCCATGTAAATTTAGGTATTTCCTAAAGAGAAACATAAAACAAATTAAAAATGCCAAATTAAAAATACAGAACTGTTCAATAATAACTCCAAAGCCTTCCTAGCTGAACGATCACACAACATGTAAAAGGCAGTCTGTGGATCAGCATCATTTTGAACAAATTGGAAGGTGCTTTAGACCAGGATGTTGTCTGTCAAATTTGACCAAATTTTATGAAGCAAATTTGGAGAAGTCTTTCAGAGACTTTTCTATTGTTAGTAATGGTGACCATGCTTAAAAGAAGATTAAATTCATTTTAATGAATGTTGGAGGGAATGACAAATTGACATCATTTTAATGAATGTTGGAGCGAATGACAGATTGGCATAATTGTAATGTTGGAAGGAATGGCAAATTGGTATCATTTTAACGAATGTTTGATGGAATGGCAGAGTTGCATCATTGTAATGAATGTTGGAGGGAAGGACAGATTAGCATAATTTTAATGAATGTTGGAGGGAAAGACAGATTGACATCATTTTAATGAATATTGGAGGGAATGTCAGATTGCCATCATTTGAATGAATGTTGGAGGGACAGATTGACATCATTTTAATGATTGTTGGAGGGAGGGACAGATTGACATCATTTTAATGAAAGTTGGAGGGAATGTCAGATTGACATCATTTTAATGAATGTTTGAGGGAGGGACAGATTGACATCATTTTAATGAATGTTGGAGGGAATGGCAGAGTAGCATCATTTTAATGAATGTTGGAGGGAATGGCAGAGTGACATCATTTTAATGAATGTTGGAGGGAATATCAGATTGACATCATTTTAATGAATGTTGGAGGGAATGTGAGATTGACATCATTTTAATGAATGTTGGAGGGAATGGCAGAGTAGCATCATTTTAATGAATATTGGAGGGAAGAACAGATTGACATCATTTTAATGAATGTTGGAGGGAAGGACAGATTCACGTCATTTTAATGACTTTTGGAGGGAATGTCAGATTGACATCATTTTAATGAATGTTGGAGGGAATGTGAGATTGACATCATTTTAATGAATGCTGGAGGGAAGGACAGATTGCCATCATTTTAATGAATGTTGGAGGGAAGGACAGATTGACATCATTTTAATGAATGTTGGAGGGAAGGACAGATTGACGTCATTTTAATGACTGTTGGAGGGAAGGACAGATTGACATCATTTTAATGAAAGTTGGAGCTAATAGTGCTTTCTGCCAAATCTGGTCAAATTCTATTGAGGGATTTTGAGGGGGCAGTTTTAGATGTTTGTGTTTCTAGTAATAATGACCACAACTGATGGCAAATTGGCATAATTTGTACAAAACTGAAAACCATCTAAGTCATGATGCCTTCTGCAACATTTGGTCAAATTCTGTTGAGCAGTTTTTGAAAAGAGTTATCTGAAAGTTATATCTTTTAGGAATGTTGGCCATATTTGAAAGTGAATTGGCATAATTTGAAAAATATGACAGTGCAGAATGCTTTCTGTCAAATTTGAATATCTACTGTTGAGTAGTTTTAGCTTACCTGGGCATAAGACCAAGTGAGCTTATAGTATGGCCCTTTATCCATCGTCTCTTGTGGCATGCATGTTTCCATCCTGCTTGTTGCAGTTCTAGTTCATATTTCTAAACTGATTTCAATCAAACTTAGAACATGAGTGTATATAGACAAGTTCGATAATGAGTGAAATCCATGCCTGATGACAAGATTTGTTATCTCTGATTGGTTAATTGCACTGCTGTTCTGGAGGCCATATTTTACTCAAACTTGGAATATATGCTTGTATCATTAAGGTCTCAAATGAGTTAGATAATGAGAGATATCCATGCATACTAATGAGTTAATCATGCCTCCGACTGGCTTAACTTCTTAGCAGAATATGGGACACATCTGTGATCCAATCTTGATCAATCTTGCAATGTGTGCTTATATCATCAAGCTCTTGAATGAATTTGATAGTGAGTTAGATCCATGCTTATTAATTATGTGATCTTGCAGCTGATTGGCTATCCTTGTTATCATTCTGTAAACCTCATTGCTACTGTTTTTGATGACATAATCAGATAATCAATAATCATGGTACAAACAACTTGTCTGGTTGGAACTTGTCAATAAAGTCTGGGTACATACATTTATTTGCAACTTGTCAATAAAGTCTGTGTACATACGTTTGGTTGGAACTTGTCAATAAAGTCTGGATACATACATTTCGTTGGAACTTGCCAATAAAGTCATGGTACAAACATTAGATTTCAACTTGTCAATAAATTCAGGGTACAAACATTTGGTTGTATATTGATCATAAAGTCAGGATACAAACATTTGGTTGCAACTTGTCAATAAAGTCAGGTTACAAACATTTGATTCCAGCTAGCATTGTTCATCCCTTCCATTTTCCCATTGCAGTGGAGTGTATACCTGATGATGCTTATTGCAATCTTGATGAAATCAAATTTTCAGCAGTCATCAAAGGACTCCACCTTCTTTTTTAGTCGAACTGCTTTCACTTTTTTTTCTAAGTTGAGAATTTCTGACATTTTGCAAGAACTTGTTCCTTCATTGGCAATCCATAGTTATTATGCAATATGCCCAGTCTTTACGAAGGAAGTGAGCTTGTCATGAGATGGACTGGTTTAAGTCTGGTACATTACCTCGAGTACATTTTGTAATTTATTAAGGAGATGTCACAATGGCTGGCATACCAGTTTTACTTTCTGGCAACTGTTGTCATGCTGTTTTGAGCTGAATTGTAGCAACAATAATTGGGTTACTTACTCTTAGAATGAATTAAAGTTATAGTATGTTTGAACAAATGTCAAAGAATTAAACAGAGAAACCAACAAATATTCAAGATTTATTTTAATAAAGTCCATTATCAGGTCATTCATGAAGGGTAATTTTGACAAATTTTGCACTATATGCGAGCCACTGGCTATATTAGAAGTGTACTTCTGAACACAAAAAGTGTTACCATGACATTCTGTTCATATAAAGTGGGTGATGCTGGTCAGAAGTGGGTGGGAGGCTTTCAAGAAAGGGACATTATCCTCAAGATCTACTGTGCATTGGCTGACCTTGCTACCTCTATGATTTGGAAAACTCTGTTATAATTTTAAAACAATAATTTTACAATACAGGATTCATGAATTTTAATAGAATAAGTTATATGAATTAACAAAACATTACACCTTAAATTAAACAAGCAATAAGTTAAAATAATTTTTTTCCTGAACCATTTCCAAAGTTAATTAGCTTCTTTAGACATGGATCCACTTTTTGTCCAAATGACTATCTGGGAAATAGTCTGACCATAGAAAGCTTCCAAATTTTTCTAAATGTTGTGACCAGACCACATTTCATTTTGATCATATATAATTTACAGGAAATTAAATCAAATACAAATTATTTTGAGTCATTATATAGTCTATACTGTACTATTGTAAACTACTGTTGATGGAGTAATATTTAAACAGCTTCAAGTCAAATGAATAAAATTAGACCATGCAACTGTGGCTAACTTCTCTGATAGGCCTAAAAGACAATGCAGCAGCAAAACCTTTTTTCCCATTCCATAGTTTCATTACAGGTATGAATTAGCTTTCATAAGCTCACAGTTGTCAGTATCCCATGTGAGCAATAGTAGGCCCAAATGAGTCTCTTGATTAGAAAAAAATGTTACATGTGCTGAAAGTTTTGTGTGTGTTTTTGAGAAAAAATTGAAAACAGCATGTGTTAAAAAATTATGAGCAACTGATGAAACATCATTTTATAGACTTACTTGGCCTTCAGTCCAGATGAGATAAAATATATGATATTGTGTGTGAAGGATTTTACTGGTCTATGTGATCACTGTTATTTAAGAATTGAACAGAACAATTACATACCACAGGCTGAATGTCTTCCAATGACAGTGAACTGTTGGTGCCAAACTGACCAATCTGATATTGCCAGTATATCTAGGTTTCCAGAGTAGCATACAGTATATGGGGCACTCACCAATTATTATGTACTTTTGAGAGATTGACATATGTAAGGTGAAAATGTTTGCATTTAAAACATGCACAATGGCGAGAATGTTGGCATACATCTATGCTTCATTAATGTAATGTGGATGATATTTCCTTGGATATTGTACTTTTGGAAACTGTACATGATCTAAGCACACTGCTGACTAAAATGACTGCTCCCTTGTGCTAAAAAATCATCCTGAATTAGTCTAAAGTACATTATCCATAACAGATATTAAAATAGGGAAAATAAATTTTTCCACTCTAGATAATATGAGCTTCTGAAAGTGCAATGAATGAATTACCAAATATATAAAATGTAAAAAAGTTATCAGCTCTTTTTATACAATTTACCTCTGAAGTTCAGGAAGTGAAAATGACCAAGTGGAGCTAGCACTTTTTTTGTGAAAGGTGCACATCTGGAGTAAGGACAAGCTGTATACTCTATGAACCCATCAATCATACACCATAATAAAGAGAATTAAAGATTCTTTGAATTATATCTAAGATATACAAAGTCTTTTTTAAATAACCAGTATAACCAGTGAGGAAAGCCAGGGAAATAATTTTTCTTTAAAATTCTAACCCTATGTAAAATACGAAACTGTAAAGTGCCACCTATGTTGTTGGTACAGTCTTAAGTACATTCTGAAAGGTAGAGCAATTGATCCTTGACCATAAAATACTGAGATGAAAATCCATAATATGAAAAAGACCAAGAGATAGAAACAATTCAAATTTGCAATTGTCTGCAATGACATGTAATTCTTCATCATTGAAGGTATATACATCAGGCCCATAGTCTTACAATGTAAGACATTGACCATGATATATATAATATTGGGTGGTGGGGTGGAGGATCATACATCTTACTGCCATAACATTAAGTGCTGTGTAGCTCTGCTCCATATTAAGACTGTTTTACAGCTTTTAGTGTAATTACACACTACGACTTTTTCCATAATGAAGTACATCCAGGCACAAGCAAGTGGATGCATTTTTCAAATTCTATTGACTGCTATTCAAGTTGGTAGTAGCTGAAGAATGCTGAGGTTGACTGAAGGAGGGATGCATTTTCTTTAATGAAACAAAATGTCTAATCCCATTCACCTGAATGGATTAAATCATGCCATCTATACTTTGGCTATTACTTAAGCAGAATAAACACTGCCAGTAGGATGTAATTTTGAGGAGGTTGAGAGAGTGCATTCTTATTATGACTGGGTAAGTATTATTGAAGAAATATATTTTACTCTAAATCTTGGCCTATTCTTCAAATCATCATAATAACTTACCGTAGTAGAATAGGTAAGTAGCGGAGGGAGTCAATCCTCTTACCCATGAGAAGGCCCAACTCCAGTCCCCTAAGGTATGTGAGACAGCTTCAAATCTTGAGAGATATATACAAGCTGAAGTAGTGATGCCATATGCCATAAATTCCCAAGGCTGTGTCTCTGAGAAGACTCTAAATCATATGGAAATGCAGCCTGTTGAAATGCTGCTAAATTTCTCTCCTGGTCAAACTCACCCCTTGTGATAAACAATCAGATCTCAGAGGTAAGCTACCACAAGTTGACCATTATTTCATTTGATCTCGAGTCAGTTGTCTGATTAGAGAATAAATAAACCTTTTATGCAAGATGATGTAACTTGATTGGAGGTTTCCCTCATTCAAAATTGTACATAAATGAGATCACCCTCCTTCACCACCTTGTAATGGTAATGTGTACATTCATTCATAAGTTTCAAGGTTGAGTCATACTCTTATCCAGGTAAACATCACTTGATCTGACTTCAGGAAAGACCAAGCTGACCTAATTCCTGATTGGTTAGTGTAAGGCACCTTACTTTGTTTATGGGTTTGGACTTCTACAATGAATATGCATCTTTCATTTGTATAGTGCATTAGTTATCCATATAAGAGATCTTCACTTAAGAATTTAAGTATTCCCAGCAATAATCATCAGTCTCGGATGAATTTTATTTAATTGTGTTTAACTGAGAGGACTTGTTTATTTAATGCAATCATTCATTGGAATTAAAAAGTGTTTGGTTTACATAGAAATGTAAAGTGGGGTGATTAAGCTTTCACACTATAGCTGATACGTGACAGCTTGTTGATAAAAATAAGAAGGGTTGACATGTAAGTCTACAATTTACAAGCTACACCACTGACATAATAGGCAGGGAAGCTTTATGTTGGATGCCAACACCTGGCCAAGATATTCATGGCAGAACTGTTAAATATAAAACATACTTATTCAACAACTGAGAAAATATGTAGTGGACACAAGAAATGATGTAAAATGCAAACAACATTCACTCATACCTGCTGTGATGGCATCCATATGAATCATGATTCCAGAAGGCATGACATATAAGGGAACATCTGCTGTAAGCCGAGTGAAGATGTCCAATTAGCTGAGATGTGACCAGATATAATATGAGACTAAGACTGTTTGATCCAATGTCCAATGTTTTGGCTACCATTGGGACAAAGAATCATTTACAGTGGTCTCAGTAACAGGCGACCCAGAACTATGAGATCCAATGCAACAATGAAGAGGTCTAGTAGGTGAAATAATTCTTGGGATGAGATGTTAGATCATCAACAGAGCATGGTCCTGAGGGAGACATACCCTGGGCCTTGACAGTGGTTCCAACATAGCTTTATTCAGCCATGTCAGAACCCATATGAAATTCAGTTTGGGACACAAACACTTGCTAGTGAGATTGTTGAGCAGGCAAGGAAAGACTAAAGGTGCAATAAGTTGTTTATCCATGATATTTTCCCACTTGAAGGGTCAGGATAAAATGACACTCAGATTCCCTTGCCTTTAGCAGAAGCTTTGGAATCACATATGTTGAGATACAAGAATTTAAGTCCATATCATTCCAGTCAATGGAATAAGCATCAACAGGCCAGGTTTTCAGATATGGGAGTGGAGTGTCATAAGTTGGAAGCTTTGCATTCCACTTTGTCCAAAATAGATCTATGAGTGGCCAGACCGAGAGGACACAAATTTCACTGAACACCAAGGGGTAAATCGGACATTTTGTTTGCATTGGCTGATTCTGATAGGATTTGTCAACCAATGCAGTGAGGAAGGCCAGGATGTGATAGACTTGAATGTGAATTTTTTACTGATGACACCACTTAAGAAAATCCCAAACCATATCTGGGGATTTGAACCCCTTCCCCCAACCATTGCCATATGAGACAATTTAGCACAGTTGAATTGTAGGATATGACGGCCCTGGACCCTGTTCATGTGCATTTTAAACTCTCTGCCCCAAAATGGATGATATGATGGGATGGGATTATACCAGATTTTTACTTTTTGACAAGGAATCCAAGGCAGGCTAGAAGTTAAACAACTAAATTCATGTCTGAACTTAAAATATAACTCAACTGGTGCTTTTTATAGTATGTCAACCAGGTAACTTGACATCACAGATGCAGATATGGTCCTGAAATGAGACACTACCCTGTTCATAATTTCTGATGATGATCCAGGGACTGATTGTTGAAACCGAAAGGGAGTGCCCTGAATTAAAATACCATTTCCCTGAAAGTTTACCTCAGGAATTGCCTCAAGAACTTGTGCTTTGGACAATGGAGGTAAAGATCTTCCAGATCTGGAATGATTGAAAAGTCTTCCTTCTGAAAGCATTTAGAACCTGTTTTGATGCTTCCATTCTGAAATATCGTACCTATATAAAATAGACAAGAAAGCTAAAATATATGACAACTAAGTGCTATATTGGCCTTTGGCACTAGAAATAATCCTGAATAAAGACCTGGTGACTTTGTGTTTCCAGCAATCTCGGTCACCCATTTTTGTCAGAACATTCTCTGCTTTCTTTTGAAGAATGTTGGTCCTGAATAAATATTTTGGAAGAAGAGAGTGAGAAAAGTACTGAATGTATTATGGAGCTCCTCCAAGACAAATTGCAGAATCAATGGATCATCTGGGCAAAAGTCTTTCCCATTCCACTGCAAAGCGTCTGAATCTCCACCCTCCTCTACTGGAATCTGTGATAATGGAGATCTGTGGAGGATGTAATTTCTTTTGGGAATGGAGGCTGACATCGACAAAAACTGATATGATCCTCACTTTGCGTCTTTTGTCATCATTTACCCTTGAGCACTTCATTTTCAAATGTGTATAGGGCCTTTGTCTTCTGTGCCCTATAGTTGTCCTGCTTCTCTCCTCCCTGCTCTGAAAAGATTACTGAGGTCTGTGAAACTGGGCCTGTGTGAGATTTACCTGCTTTTGAACTTCCACCACATACCCATGAAATAGTAGCTTCTGTGACAATGGATGTAATCTGAGTGTGGCCTTATGATGCTCTTTGAGGAAGACAGAAGTGGAGACACAGGCATCTCTTTCAACTAACTGACGATTCCCAACCACTCTTATAGCAAGTGTCCATTGTGGCCGTGCACAACACATATTCCACTGAAAACACTGATTTATAAACTTGCTCAGAGGACATAATGACAAATGAAGCTTGGCTGCTTGCTGGATGACTGACATCGATACCAGGTCAAGCAAAGAGCATATATTGCAAGGACATTCAAGAATAATTGTTGCATGGCACTGAAATGTGCAAGCTTCATCCATACTGAAGATGGTTCTGATATTTACAGGCCTAATACGTCTCTGTCAATGGATGGGACTACTGCACAAAATATAGTACACTTTATTAAATTTGGATGGAGAGTTCTGTCAACATTTAAGTCTTGTATCTGCCACTCTGAAGAGTGTACAAAGTCCGCCAACTCATCAGACTTCATCAATTGCTTAAATGTAGGCTGGTTTTTCTTCACCAAGATGAAACAGGAGGAGGTGGGCAAATTTCAGGCAGTAGCAAAACAAATGATATCATTAGTTGTCATTCTGAGGTCAAGTAAAGACACTGCAACTTGCAAGCAAGAGAAGAATGGGGTGATGAAAATGCGTCCTGTGATATTTGTTATGGTTTTGTTGAAGGTTACCAATGCCAGCTGTGAACCATACTGGTAATCTGTCCAATTTGTGATATATGATAAATTGAAGATGATCTCTGACTATTGCCTCTGGTCCAGGCAATTGTTTGGGGCATCTGGGTCTGACACATCACCAATCTTGTCCCAATACCAAAGGAGCTCTAATGAGCATTGGTTGATATTCACACATCAGTGACCATTGCCCAGTGCCCAATAAATGCTGACTTTTGACTGGTGCTCATTCACTTGTCACTGAACATTAACCAGCCAATAACTACGTCACATGACTCAGATTTGTATGAAAACCTCTCAGATTTTACAGATCTAGAAGAGTGGGTTGACCTGTCTCCGTTTCAAGGCTATGGAATCTGAGAGTGTGCTGCTCTTCACAGATGGGCAACTCGCCCCCTTTCATCAATGTATTGTGGACTTTGAGAGGAATTTTGCTCTTCCGTCATATGGGTGTTACTCATCCTCTAACCTAAATTATTTCTCCCTTGGTCCTAACCACAACAGGCACTGACTTATGGGTCCATGGGTCTTGTATGTCTGCAAAGAGACAAACCTCATATTCTCCTGAGATTGGGGAGTGCCCTTCACCATTGAAGAGCTAATCTATTTATGAGACCTAAGGGACTCAGATAAGGATCCAGTATGTTCTGGAGATGTTTTTTCCTCTTCCCCATATATATGTGTCTACTTTTTGTAAGGTCTCTGATCTCTTCTGACAATAAATAGCAGAAAGGACTTGCATATGTCCATTGGCAATTAGTACTTGCAAGGCAGTTGGAATGTGTATCACAATGGAATTTTTTAAGTCCACATTTTCCCCATCCCTGCCTTTACATAGATGCAAACTAGAAAATCGGAAACAATTAACAATAATATCAAAAACTGATGATAATATAAATGGATGGCAGGCCACCTGAAGTCAGATGCAATGAATCATTCAAAGTCAAAGAAACACATAATATTTATAAATAAATAAGGTATGATCACTAGAACATAATAAAGATGATTATGCTGGTATATGATCTGCTAAAACGACACTAAAATGAACATACAGCACTGAATCATCATTAATCAAATTAAATACAAACTAACAGTTGTCAGCAATTACAAATCAAAGAAAAACAACCTGAACTGAATTAGGATAAAAGAGGCACAAGCATATAATATGGACCTGATCACTGTTAGGGAAATTATTACAAAGAGCACTGCTAACAACTGGAACACAGCTTTCCAAAAAGCTTACAATAAAACAACAAATACAATCATATGCAATGGAAGTGAGGGAATAACACTTAAATAATATGGAAAGCAGTATTTCAACACAAGCAAAAGCAAAATTTCTGTATAGCATGAAATTTACAACCAATTCATAATGTCATCCTTGAAAATGGGGATGTCTACAGTGACTGGATCTATGACATGGGGAGCAGACTGGTGGGCTTTTTCTTCCAGTTCTAAGCTTTCTACAACTTTCTATCTAATGGGAGAATGTAATTTTTATAAATGGATCTGAGTAATTTACATTATGAAAAGGTTAGCAGTGATAGTGATGGGTAAAATATTACTGATATTAAAATAGCCTTTGCTGTTGGTGATGTGCAATTAGACCTGGAACTGTATGTGATGCCTTGGGTTGGATGGTTTGGCCATGTTTCATTCATATCAGAAAGTACTCGGCTTTACTCTCTGCCATAAGAAAATTGCTTATTGAGGCATTTGTCAAGTGCTGTTTGAAGTTACAATGCAGTTTATGCTAGTGCACAATAAAAATGAACATAGAAATTACATGCAATACCTTCTGGTCTGTAAATAGTCAGTGACTGAAAAGTGTCCCATAAGCTTAAAATAAAGTGGACACCAAAAAAATGTCTATACAAATGATATCCATGTTTATCTTTTGTTAGTACAGTAATCAGTCAGTGACCATAAATAGGTCAAGTACACATTACTGAATGTACTAGTGACCAGGACAGGTACAAGAAGAGGGCATCAACATGCATCTCTTATGATAAAGTTTTAGTCTAAAAGAGCTACAAAACTTCATCTTGGAAAGAAAAGAGCAAGCAATAGTGAAAAAATGTAGATTAGACTGAGTATGCCTTCCTTAAATGAGAAATTCCAACTGCATTAATTTGGAAATGCCACATGACACAGTAATTAGTAAGTGAGGTATAGAGTGGATATGGAATGAATCCCTATATACATGGGAGATCACTCTTGTCTGACTATCACCTATGTGGACAGAAAATCTTTTGTTTTTTTAAAAGACAAAATATAGCTTGGGAGCACTGGATTTGCAAGGATTTGCTTGAACTCATAAGGTGTTATCATCAAGAAATGCATCTGAAGAAGAATTTAACCATGCATTCAACCAAATTCAGTATTCCTGTGCTACCATTCGTCATAAAACAATGTGAGATGGTGGTCAGCAGAGCCTGAAAAGTGCAACCACTTGAAGGTATTATTGGAAATCATCCTACATGATGGCACAAAGGATTTTTCTATAAATGGAATCTTTATAAATTTCCTTTTATTACTCAGTAAAAACCTATGCCTAGGTTCACAGATAGTTAAATATTGTTTAAAACTTTAAGTTTGAAGGTGAACATTAATTAATATAATACTATTATAGAATTTACAATGTCATTACCTTTCTCTGTTGGCCGCCTTGAACCTTTTCTTCTCCCTACAATAACAAAGAAAAGATGGTCCTATGAATTTGTTTTTTTTCAATATGACTTTAGTTAACCAAATAAGGCAAACTGTAATCAAGTAAAATCCAGTTTATGTGAGTTGCTTAAATATTGACAGTCACATTCAGAAATCTCAAAAGTTGTGTAAAATTTTGACATTAAAGTATTATGCTGTGCAATATTATTTCTAAAAATGATACCTGACATCTAAATGGATTCTCCATAACAATGACATCTGACAGCAAAGTGGATACTCGTTAACAATGATATCACACAGCAAACTGGATTCTTCACAACAATGACATTTAACAGCAAAGTGGATACTTGTTAACAATGATATCAGACAGCAAAGTGAATACTCATTAACAATGATATCACACAGCAAAGTGGATGCTTGTTAACAATGATATCATGCAGCAAAGTGGATACTTGTTAACAATGATATCATGCAGCAAAGTGGATACTTGTTAACAATGATATCACACAGCAAAGTGAATACACCATAATAACTCTGTCATTTTATTTTACTATGACTATTCATCTACCACAAAGAATGAAATTATTTTGAAAAGAAGAATAGAATAATTAGTGGTGTCATTATACAAAGTGATTTGATTATGGTTCACTTACAAAGACATTTATTAAGTCAACAGGAAACTTTATTCCTTCAAGCACTTTTCATGTCATGATTATGTATACTGTTCAGGTATATATACAACATACAATACTTTTATATAAAAACACATTTGCAAAACTGATGAAAAACATTAAACATCCCTCACAGTCCAGGGAATAAAATTTTAAAAAATTAGACAGAAATGCAATCCATACAGGCCTTAGACAGTATCTTGAGCATAAAACAACTGGACAACAACAACAATGGACAACTGGCCATCTCATAAGCTCTTCTGGTCTATGACCAATAGAGCTAAAAAGTATGAATCCCAATTTATACATTAATGATTTGAAAATTGTTAACATTTCTAATATAACTCTTGAATAAGGGGATGTATCTTTCCAATGATTCCCATCACATCAATGACATCACTGTGTTTAACTACAAATTGGTGGCATTGTTCATTGAAAGGTGACATATTGGAGATGGAACAAACACACACTCAGACACACACACACACACACACATTTATGCCATGCTGTAATGCACACTGACAGCATAATTTAGCATGAGGCCCAAGTTGGCCTGATGTTGCTCACCTACATTCCACACTGCACTAAAATATCAAATGTAATCAATGTTGGTTGTGGAATGAGTTGGAAGGAACTAATACCCTATCAAATTTGATTGAAGTTGATCAAGGCATTGAAACCTTAGGTTTCTTTATTTATGGTAATCAGATTGTACTGCAGATTGGTATTAAATAATCTTTTCCAAGACAAAATTCTGATAAAAGGAAAAATTAGACAAATATTTGGTCAAAATTTTGGAACATTTTTAAAGATTTTTCTTTTCAATAAATAGAAGCAATTTGAACTCTCTCTCTCTCTCTCTCTCTCTTCAATTTATTTACATTTTTAGTAACATCAGGAGATGATACATTAATAGCATTTCTCTATTTTCAGAAACTGCACCCAACCATCCCAATAAAGACTGCTTTTATAAATAGCCATTTCACTAAAGTTATATCAAGTGTGTCATGTGCTATGTATACTGTACAGTTTCTATAGAGACAAAGATGCTAATGTGACATTCTACTATCAATTAGCATTATTTGCATCATGTACATGCCACAAAAAGGTATCAGTACACTGCCAGGTGTTGTTATCGCCGTACATGTAACTCACCAGGTATCAGTAAGCTGCCAGGTGGTGTTATCACAGTACATGTAACTCACCAGGTATCAGTAAGCTGCCAGGTGGTGTTATCGCAATACATGTAACTCACCTGGTATCAGTAAGCTGCCAGGTGGTGTTATCGCAATACATGTAACTCACCAGTATCAGTAAGCTGCCAGGTGGTGTTATCGCAGTACATGTAACTCACCGGGTATCAGTAAGCTGCCAGGTGGTGTTATCGCAGTACATGTAACTCACCATGTATCAGTAAGCTGCCAGGTGGTGTTATCGCAGTACATGTAACTCACTGGGTATCAGTAAGTTGCCAGGTGGTGTTATCGCAGTACATGTAACTCACTGGGTATCAGTAAACTGCCAGGTGGTGTTATCGCAGTACATGTAACTCACCAGGTATCAGTAAGCTACCAGGTGGTGTTATCACAGTACATGTAACTCACCAGATATCAGTAAGCTGCCAGGTGGTGTTATCGCAGTACATGTAACTCAACAGGTATCAGTAAGTTGCCTGGTGGTGTTATAGCAGTACATGTAACTCACCAGGTATCAGTAAGCTGGTGGGTGGTCTAGCAGCAGTAACAGAATTTTGCTTATTTTAATGCAATCTGCACTTGTCAAGTGAGTTCCAGATTCAAAGCTGAAATTTCCAAGGCTGAGTTGAAAAGAGATTAAATGTTTTAATCATATACAGAAAAAAACCAATGTACCAAATAGTTCATGAAATTATTTCTTATGCACTTGTACTTATCGGTTGTTTGCATTTTTCAAAATTACTTGAACAGATCCTTGCCTCTTTTGCACATACAGCCAGAGATTTGAGATCTTCAGTTATTTATAATGTTGTCTGATAGGTGAACATCATACCCTTTTTTCAGACATAAATCTTCTTTTAAAGAAACCTTAAAATATAGCAATGAAAAGAGCAACATCAGTTTTCTACATGTATGGTATCAAGATCACTGATAAATCTACATAACAACCAATAGCTCACATTCAATATTTGTCTTTTCACCTGCAATTTAAAACAAAATGATTGTCTGCCACTCTGAAGATTACAAATATCAACAAATAAACAAAGCTACAACATGATCACCAAACTGCATTATATCTTTACTTTTAACAAAGTATATACATTTTATTTTGAACCTCACTCATTCAAATTCAAGTGTGTTCGATACTGAAATTTTTTGAATGAGAGCACTACTGGTATGCATCCTTAATAAGTTGGAGCAGTCAAGGTCTAAAATTTACAAAACTAATTTTTGTAGGAAACTCATGAATCAGGAGTTACCTCCCATGTACCAAGCTGTTACTGCTTTTACAGTACTGTACATGTACATGTATGCTGTTTTATCTATAAATCTTTGTTGACTGATATGCAATGCTTTACATCAGATTCAAAGTTGCCAAATAGTTTTGGCAAATAAATGATAAATATTGTTAATAACAGCCATATTTCATCAAACATCTATAATATTTGTTAAAATTTGAAAGGTCTTAAGACACTCATTAAAATTAGGTCATTAAGACCCTGAAGTTAACCATAAGCAGACCATTGTCATTTGAATAAAATTAAAATAAAAACAGAACTATGTTGACATAATATGTCTGTCTCCACTACTCATATCACTTCAAGATGTCGAGGTTCAAAATGTTCAGAATTTGTTTAAAAAATGGATAACTGCTTTAGTAGTATACAAGCCTAATCAGGGCATCAACATTTTCATAAAAGCTTGTTTCTATGTGATCCTTTCTTTCATCATCATGAAAACAAAATTCATACTGTAAAAAGAAGGCACAAAAAAGTTCCAACGTACTTATAGAAATGAGAAAATATATTAATTTAGTGGCATAAAAATCTAATTAATTTATCTTCAAAAACATAAAAATGTTTAATGCTATTTGTTGACATTATGTTAGTTTTCCCCATTTGTATCAGCAAGGTCCTTATGGAGCATGTCTAAGTACAAAAGTTTAAAATGTATGAAAACAGAAAAATCAATATAACTGCATGAAAATTTAATGAAACTATCTACAATGAAATAAACACATTTCTATAAAGTTTTAAACTAAGCATGAGCAATCTTCTAATATGTATCCCTGGTTATAAATATAATATACATATGTACAGACGTATGGAAGGACACATGGATGGGACCCGTTGAAGATATCATGCCCCAAATGCAATTGATGAGCAAAGTTGTGATGCAGGTAAAAAGCAATGTGTATATTTATCTGGTTCTTTCTTACCTTGAGAGACCACGATTTGCTTAGAGAGTTTTCTCACTTTCGAATCCAACTGTCTATGTCTTATGTCACATTTTCTTTTGCCTAATTTAATCTGCAGGTCCATATCTTGGTGAAGTCCCTGCAAGTCAGACCTCTGCAAGTCCATATCTTGGTGAAGTCCATGTAAGTCTGACTTCTGCAAATCCATATCTTGTTGAAGTCCCTGTAACTCTGACTTCTCCAGGTCCATATCTTGATGAAGTCCCTGTAACTGACTTCTGCAGGTCCATATCTTGATGAAGTCCCTGTAACTCTGACTTCTGCAGGTCCATATCTTGATGAAGTCCCTGTAACTCTGACTTCTGCAGGTCCATATCTTGATGAAGTCCCTGTAACTCTGACTTCTGCAGGTCCATATCTTGATGAAGTCCCTAAAAGTCTGACTTCTGAGAGTCCATTTCTTGGTGAAGACCCCTCAAGTCGGACTTATTTGAGTCCGTGTCTTGATGAAGTACCTGTAAGTCATTCTGTAAGTTCTCTATGGCTTCTTCATGAAGTTCTCGTAGAGCTTTTATATCCAGTTCCAAGTCAAGAAAGACATCTACTGAGGTATCACATATCTATGATGTATCAAGGAAAAATGAAAAGTTCATTTTGTATTAGTGTGGTATATTTATTGATGACTGAAGAAACACTGTCACAAATGTAGATGAAATAATAGTACCCAGTAAACATAAGATATTCTTTCAGTTTAAGTACCTTTCATCTTGGATTTCTTGGCCCCAAAATCAATAGTGTCTTTCTACAAAGTATGATACATGTAACTGATGATAGCATAGAATTCTAGTTGTGTGGAAACCATTTTCTCCTTTAAGTCACAGGGACCTGGCCTTTGACCTGAACTCAAAAGTTATTTTGTACCTCAAGTGAAAGCTGTCAACAAAGTTTGGTAACCATAGAGTTTGGAGAATTCAAATTATTGCACAGAAACCATTTTCTTCTTTCAGTCACAGTGACATTTGACCTTTGACATTTGGACTAAAAAATCAACAATCTGTTTCTTACCTATGTGCGAGCCATTCACAAGAATGGTACATATAGATGGTAGAGATGTTTAGTTATTGTATTTAGCCCTTTTTCATCTTTCTGACAGTGACTTTGACCTTGGGATTTTCCCCCCAATAATTGATAGTCTTCTTCATTGCCCAAAGTGCAAGACATCTATGGAGTTTGATAACTATATCTAGAGCTACTGTGCAGGAAAAAAATTGAAGCAAAAATGGACAATATCACGACATACCGTATATACTCACATATAAGCTCATTTGCATATAAACTGACCTCCCCCCAAAGTGAATAAATATAAACAATAAAAAGTGCATGACCCGCATATAAGCTGAACCACAAGTCTGAGATGACATCATAAGATGCATGTGGTAAGTCCTAAATGCATTTATTTTGCCAAACTTATAATAGCAAAAATTACATAAATACCTCTCTTGGGGCTGGCATGAAAATTACATAGCAGTGGTATAAAAAAAATTGAAAAGTAAAGAAATTTATTTATTTTATGTTTTCTTATTGTTTTGACCTAATTCAGATTTGTGTACAACTTGATCAGACAAGGACAAGAATTGATCATGGGTTGCTGCAACACTAGCTCTCCCATTTGCCGTTTGTCTCAATTATTGTTTTTTCTTGCGTTATTGCATTAGACTTTTTATATCAGTCCACCAGTAATTTCGTTTTTATTTTACCTTGAAGTTGTAAAAACTAAACTCATTAAAATGTGATCCCAGTATGACAATAACGAACAATAATATGGTTTGATTAAATGCTCACAATAAGTTAGTGAACATATTTACATAATGGCACCACTGCATGTACACTGTAGGTTTTAACATGCGCTGAATGAAGTACATCATTGGGTTCATATCATGGGTACCAGTGCTCTACATTTAATGAGATATCCCAAATACAATAATGAAGTTTCAGAAATAAGTTTTGTAAATTATGCTAATGCCATAAAAACTGAGTTGCAGTCTGCTTTGATGTATGCTAATACCATAAAAACTGAGTTGCAGTCTGCTTTGATGTATGTGACCTTACACTCCGTTTTACAAAACTAATGTAATTGTGCTAATATTACTATAGAAAAGGTATTATACATTAAAGTTCTGGTTTACTTGCCAGTCAAAATTCCCTCGTAACCCAAGCCAGTTTCAGGGTTTTAGTCATTAACTGGCCCCTATTGCTGTTGGAAACAATAGACAAATCTGCCAGTTCTAAACAAATCAGGTGCAGAAACATCCAGCTTTCCACTGTATGGAAAATTATAATTTTATTAAGCCAAAACACAAAAGTAAAATATATTGATGATGATCTCAGTTGATCCATATTCAGAATTTTAGCCTTTACTATTACCATTATTTCATGAACATGTCACAGTTATGCTGGTTATGTGCCTTGTACAATTGAATGTGTGTTTCTTTTCATAAAGATTACCTCAATTTGTACCATGGCTTATATCACTGAAAAAAGTAATCACGAGCATGTGAATGAACATAAATGAAACAGCTATTACCAACTAGTGGAAGTGTTATCTGGAAGAATGCGATTTGGTTGAAACAATGAATAAAGCAAAATCTTCATCTAATAAGTTTGGGAATAAACAAGATTAAAGTAATGCTCAAAGCATGATTTGTACTGTGTAAGCACTGTATATTAAAGTACAGCCTGGTCTCCTAGGTAAACTCAAACCGGCCATTAAAATGTGAAGTCTTTATTTACCTTTATTTTATTTTGTGTTGGAGAAATCAGAAAATATGCACATGCAAAATAATAACACTAATAATAACATTATAGTAGTTTAAAACAGTTTAGTAGTGTTGGGACACCAAGAATGTATTTTTTTACAAACATATACATCTTAGGACATGTGAAGAAAAAAAACTGTCACAAGATTTATGGCATTTATGGTGTAAAAAAAATTATCTTAAAAACTTTCACGCTCAGACCTTGGCTTGTGGATAAGCCCACCCCCTTCTTCCAGGTTTTTATTTTTCATGAATTATTCAGCATATACATATATTTTGCTTTATGATGGTCATATAAAAGATGAGGAATTATTATGATGTAAAACAATCCAACTTTATGGAGATGGTGAACTGCATAGATTACTGCATTTCTATGGGAAAATATGAACAAATATTTTTGGATTAATACTGCAGGAGTGTTGTATTCATCAGAAAAAACTAGTTCATATTTTCCCATAGAAATGCTATAACCTTTTTATTATATACCCATTTTCTTATTCAACCTAAGGCTTAATTATAAAAAAATATACTACAAGAAACAAAGTAAATGTAATTGAATTGATGATAGTTTCCAAAATAAATACACAACCATAAAAAATGATACAGTAAATATTGTTTATTACATTTTTGGATAAAACATTTCTCTGCTGGATCAATGAAGTTTAATTTCTTCTGCAGAATTCTTAATTACAATGTATTACAAAGGCTTTGTTATAATCTTTCTTTGTTATAAGTTTTAATTTGAGTTTATTTGTGTTAAAGGTCAGAGAAAATTAGCTCGATTGTAACAGTTTATATCATAGGATGTGCCAGAGCCAAGTAAAGAGTGGCACTCATTTAAATTAAAAAGGCATACCAAAGATACCAGGTAAAGAAAGACATGATAATCACAGCTAATTAGTAATCTCTAAACAACAAAGGTGTAAGGTAATTAAAGTGTCATAATTGCATTTCATTTACAAATCAGTAACTCAGAATCATGTTTTCCAATTCAATGCAATTAAAGCATGACAAAAAAAAATTCTTGTAGCTTTTGATCAAATAATTTAAAAATGTCCTTTGGCTATCATTCTATGCAAGCACACTGCAGTACATTTTGAAGCCCATCTCTCTTGTGTTTTAAACATTCATCCAAACATATGTGAGGCTGACCAAAATTATTGAGGATGAAATATATATGTCTGTCTGTAACCAAAATGAGTGCTTGTGTATGTAATGATGTTTCAACAGCATCTGGTGCAAACTGTTTTGATACGACTGGGTTTAGTGAGCAAGCTGATGGTGATGTTTCCCTTGATATGGTGCATGGTACATTGCACATGCTTGGATGTGGTAACAAGGATGTTGATTTTTTGGATTATGCTAATTCTGACTGTGACATTGTCACATGTGCTATACCAAAAATTGAAGATATCATTTGTGAAATTAGTAATTGCTGGGAAGTGCCCAATTTTCTGCTACAAGAAGTGACGAGGATGGCGATGACATTACTTAGGTTTTGTACCAGGAGTCAGTGAGATTCTATACAAGAAACGCATGCTATTTATTGTGAAATTCTGCATGTCACTGAAAAACATCTTAACAGAATATGGAATTCATATAATTTGGAAGAAATAAAACCCTGAAATATGTTCTTTAAAGAAACATTATTTTGTGATTGAATACATTTTAAATAACAGTTTACAGTCTAAAATTATGCCTGAAGTTCCAAAACATAAGATAAAAAAGTAATAAACTAGAGAAAAATTAAATTAAAAAAACTCACAATCTAATTGTGATGTGACTAGTTTGAAAGCTGCTGAGCCAAATCTCCACAGGCAGCCAAATGTTTTAGTCCAAGAATATTATTGAACACTTTGTAATTCCAGTGAATAAGAATTTCAATAAATAAATAGATCCATATTTAAAAATGATCAGAACAATAAGACTGATTTCACTTTAGATGTTGATCCTTAACTAAACAAGTTTATATAACAGTCCTTTTGACCTAGGATGCTATTACCTTTTTCTGGAAATAATCTGTCAACTTAATGGATGAAAATAAATCTGGAACTTTCTAATATCTGAATCATGACTATCTTTAACTCAAACTGAAGTAAACATGTTTACAATTAATAGTGATCTAAATATTTATTCTATAATCATACAGAAATATTAGCTATGTATTATGTTGTTTACAAAATAAATGTAGCCAGTTAGGTAAACTATTAACTTGATTTTGGACTAAGGTCAGTCAGAAAATACAGATAAACATGATGTATACTCATTTAAGCCAACAAACAACACAAATTAAATATCAATAACAATGCCTGAACTCAAGGGTGTCACTGTGCCATTGTCAAATGTGGACTAGGTGAAACAGGTGCCTGTAGAGCAGGAAATCCGGCAGATTCTCCAGAAGAACAAGATAGTGATTCAACAGATTTGTCAAGACCCATGACCTGCAGCTATTCATGCACAAATGTGGGCTTAGACACTGCAAATTCAGTGCTAAGTAGGTAATATAGCATACCATGATTTTCCATATGGCCACTGAGATGGTCATACTGGACATCAGATAATTTAGGTCCAGGTAGACATCATAAGATGTCATTAGTGGATGCCCATTCTTATATGCCATATCAGAAGTCCAAGCAGCACCGAAGTGTAAATGTTTGTGTATATTTTCATCGCAATCATCCAAATAGTCTGGTTTAGGACAAGGTATGACAACAGTTTTGTTCTGATGGATAGGACTATGGACAATGGACAGCAAGTCATCCAATGAGCTAAAAATCAATGCAAGTGAAAGCATACAATCCATACATTTTTAAAAGCAATCCAAAGAAATCAGCAAATAATATAATATTGCTTACACCACTAACATTTTCTTTATTTCACTGAGTTTATTTATATTTTCCTAACAAAAATTCTTCTGTACAAGGCAAGTTACTCTTTGGTACAAAACACTTCACTTGCTTACTCAATGGATTCACTTGAACAATCCCTGGTTAAATGCAATATACATTTCTTCTTTCACAATGTGTAATCTGGGATATAATGCATAATTTCTCTACAGTGAAAAAAACCCAACTCTTTAAAATCAAAGAGTCATCAAGGGAGATAATAATATGAAAGTACTTTTTCCATCCATAAGTAAGTTACCATACCTTTTTGATGTCAGACACAGCAGCTATACAGTCTGGTAGAGAATGAAGATGAACAGGATCTTCAAGCAAATCTATGATTTCCTGTATGCAACTCCTCATTTCTGTATCAGTCAGCTTCATCTGGGGAGCATGCATAATGGTGTTCCTCACATCTGATACCTAATTGTAAAAATGACTGTCCTTCAATCATAAATGTAGTATATTGGAAATAGTACATCCCCACTACATATTTGGATCTCCCTATGTAGGCACTACCAATGGATCTCAATGGCCTTGACATTTGGACAAGATATGTGGTTTTGAACTAAATTTAACGTGCAGAAACCATTATTTTCTTATTAGACTTTGCATGGCCATTACCTCTAAGGCCCATAATATGTAGGTTTTCTTTATTATCATAAGAGCAAAAGGGCCCAAAACGTCAATTAATATGCTTCTTTCTTACCCATTTTTTGTTGTGTTTTTTTTCCTTACAGAAAGTCAATTCAATCTAGCCCGTGTGGCCGAGTGGTCTAAAGCACTCTCCGTTATGGATCACTGCCATCTCACCTCTGTCTGCGTGGGTTTGAGTCTCGGATTCAGCCAATGTGGGTATGTGAGAAAGCTTGCCAGTAGCTTCTTGTGGGTCGGTGGTTCTTTCCAGGGTTTTCCCGGATTCTTCCTCCACCATTAATACTGGCCACCATGTAAAGCCTATCGTGTGCTGAAAAATGGCATTAAACCCTACAACAACAACAATAGTTCAATCTAGGAATCGTCCTTAACCAAAGTGCAGGCCATCACCAATGTTTGGTACAAGGTATATGATATAGAACTAATGTTGTGTGTGGAAACCATTTTTCTTTTCATCAAATTTCTTTCAATCAATGACCTTGATCTTTGACCCCAAACTGTTAGTTTTTTTCCAGACCCCAACTGCATGCCATACACAAAGTATGTTAACTATACCAAATAGAAATCTTCAGTTATTGTGCCAAAGACATTTTTTCACTTTAAATTTCAATGACTTTGGCCTTCAAGTCTCTGAATCCAAAATTTATAGGTGTTGTTCTTATCCAGGTGCAAGACAACCACTCAATATCTTCATTGTAGATGATGGAACAACTAGAGTTAATGTTTCTTTCACATACTGTAACTTTGACCTTTAATATTTTGACCCCAAAATGAATTGGTTTCTTTCCACTAGACCCCTCCAGTGGCATAGTGGTTAGAACATCCGCCTTGGATGTGGGAAGTTGTGGGTTTGAACCCAGGCCAGGTCATAAAAAGAGACTTCTAAAAATGGTACTAACAGCTGCCTCACTATGCATTCAGATTAAGAGGTTAGTGTTAGGTCTGGTCAGCCTGGTGTTAGAATAATATGACTGGGTGGGATATCATGCTACATGTCTGTGGCATGATGCCCCAGTGCTAGACATCACTATAAACTGCCACACGACAGACATCATAGTGATATGACTGAAAAATTGTTAAAGCTACATTAAAAATCTATATCACACACACACACACACACACACCATGAGTACAAGCAATCCAGAAAAATTGGTAACTGTATATCTTGGACTAATGGAACTATTATGTAAAAACAAAATTGGGAACAGACAAGCAGATGGATGGACAAAATCACACAACACACTAGTCATTATGGTGACCATATAATAATACTAACAAATGAAATATTATGAGAAACTGAAAATAGTCCAAATTTTAAAACTATATATAAAATCAAAATTTGTCCAAATTACCAATGTGAAATAGTAATGAATTGATATTCTAGTATGACATCATCATTTCCACTTTTCAAACTTACCTTGCATGTCTGTTGAAGTCCCTGAGGTGAAAGTCGGCTATGAAAATGTTTACAATTTGCCATCAGTGTTAGCAGTGCCTGGGCATCACTCTCATTGGGGTCTGTGTTGGTTGGTTTCTGGCCCCTGGGCATAAAGGCTTTAGCACACTCCCAAGCATTGTATGCCCAGGAGGTCACATCACAGTTGCTCCAGTAGATTCTATCTGACCGTGGATTGTCAAATAGATTAAGCAGCCCTCTCAACCAATCATGGCATAGCACTGGGCAAGGGGCCTTAGTGAATCCCCAGGTATGTGTGTATTTGTTTTGTCTAATATCACTAGCCTTACATCTTGTGCATTTAGGATATAGAACAGTTGTACCACCATATATTATATTTATCAGGTATGTGTGTATCAGGTTGACCTCATTTCTGACAAAAGAATGTAGAGCCCGCTTCATGTACAACAGGGACTGTCCCACCTTCAGCCAATTTCTGAAGCCTGGATCTTTAACTTCCTGACCAGGAGAACTTGCTGCCATTTTCTCCAGTGGATGTTACTTAATGACATAAATAGGTCCTTTACCTAAAGAAGATGAAACATTAATAAATTAGAATATGCTCCCACATACACTGAATGGTGCATGTCATAACACAGTGGCATTTCTGGTGGGATATGTCTCTATGAAACTTCCCTCCACCCCAAGACCATCGGGTCTATAATAAAATCCTAACAGTCTATCATTTTGTCCCTAATAATTGGTCATCCTTCTCTAACTCCACCTCTGTTTACCTTTAAAACTCATCATCTAAAGGTGCAGATGAGTTACTTTCACAGAATGAAACATTCCCCAGGATTCATATTTATTTTTTGATAAAAAACTTTCCGTATTTTCCTTCATATTTTAGAGCTACTAAATTTCAATCTCTCACAATGCTGGCCGGCTCACTAGCTGGCTGGATGGCTGGCTGGATGGTTGGATGGATGGGTGGGTAGGTAGCTAGCTAGCTAGGTAGGTGGGCAATATTTTAGATCAAGCTCTGCACAATAGTGAGAACAAATTGAAAATTTTTAAAATCAAGCAGAAAAATCATAGATGATAAAACCTTTCATATAAATGTCAACATGACAAACATAAACTTAAAATATAAAACATACAGCATTAAAATTCTGCAAAATGAAACATGTAAATATGGTAAAAAATTTGCTACATGAACTGCAAACCAAGATATTCTCTTGTGGTACATCATCATACAGTTTCTTCATGCAGTGCACTTAAAATACTTCTGCCTCACACATTTCTTGAAATTCTGATGTATATTTTCAAGTTTCTAAAATTAACTATGGTATATACTCAAGTATAAGCTAAATAATACAGAAAAAAATAAAGGCCTGGAAGAAGGGTGGGGGGGTGTCAGCTTATCCATGACAAGGTCTAATCTTGAAACTATTTAAAGTCTTTTTGTTGACAACTAAAATGACTGTAAATCTTGGGAAAAAAAATTTCTTGTCTTAAGTCTTATATGCATATAAACAAAAAATACATTTTTGGTGTCCCAACACTTACTAGACTGTTATAAACTACTATGATTGATTTTGTTATTATTTTGTGTGTGCTTATTTGCTGAAGCACTCTCTGTTATGGATCACTGCCTTCTCACCTCTGTCTTTGTGGGTTCAAGTCTCAGATTTGGCCAATGTGGGTATGTGAGAAAGATTGCCAATAGCTTCTCATGGGTCAGTGGGCCTTTCCGGGCTTTTCCCAGGTTCTTCCACCACCATTAATACTGGCTGCCATGTATAGCCTATCGTGTGCTGAAAAATTGCATGAAACCCTAGAACAACCACCACAAATCTGAATTAGACAAAAACAATAAGAAAATAAAAAATTAAATAAATTTATTGACTTTTTAAACAAATTTATTAACTTATACTATTTCTATGTAATAATCACACATGCTAAGCCCAAGAGAGGTATATGCATAATATTTTGCTAATATAAATTGGTCTAAATAAATGCATTTGGAACTTGCCACATGCATCTTGTGATATCATTTCAGACTTATGGGTCAGCTTATATAACAGTATATTTACATATCATTGCTAATTTAATATTACTCCATTGGTGACATTCACTATTTATAACACTGTATTTACGTTTCATTGCTAATTTAATAGTGTTCCATTGGTGGCATTCACTATTCATAACAGTGTGTTTACATATCATTGCCAATTTAATAGTGTTCCATTGGTGGCATTCACTATTTATAACAGTGTGCTTACACATCATTGCTAATTTAAAAGTGTTCCATTGGTGGCATTCACTATTTATAACAGTGTGCTTACACATCATTGCTAATTTAAAAGTGTTCCGTTGGTGGCATTCACTATTTATAACTGTGTATTTATATACGATTTGACTAAAATGTATCTGATCCAGCAAATAAAGTGATGACAATGTTTGTATGTTTTTTTTTACTGACATATGACAAATTTTCATTATCAATAGTGTATAAAGTTTGACATAAAAGGCATTAAAACCCAGATTATTTCATCATAATTAGCAAATTAAGCCCAAATTTGCAAAGACTTGAAGAGTTGTATGAAACAGTTACCTCTCCTACTCAATGCGGCTCTCATACAGTAGACATAGGAAATTAAGACAAGGGTAGGCAAAACACCAAGGATATTTCATACGAATTACTTGTATTCATATATAAAATAAAAAAAATAATACCAAATTGATCTGACTGTACCAATAATAGTAAAAAACAAACTTTAAGTATACAAGGGACATATCTATGCACATATTTTATGCCTCATCAATCTGCCCAATACATAAATTCATGAAAATATAAATTTGTCTAAATAAATGCATTTGGAACTTGCCGCATGCATCTTGTGATATCATCTCAGACTTGTGGGTCAGCTTATATGTGGTTCATGTACTTTACAGTGTTTATTCTTATTCAGTTTGGTGGGTCGGCTTATAAAGTGAATGCACTTATAGGACACACAGTACAAATTCAACTCCAATAGTAAACATATGGAAACACCATCATATTCAGAATTCAATAACTTAAAATTTCTGGGTGCTGATGATGAGACCTATAATTCTCCATGCACATCTAACCTTGGTGCAAGCTTAGGTGTAGAGAACACCCTATGAGCCGCGGCATTTTGTTTACATACATGTGCATGAAACACGTTATTGATTCTGCACCAAATGAATCAGGTGCTACTTTCATTATTGAGTATTCCTGAGTCAAGCCTGTAAGAATGCTAAAATTGCATCAGTAGAAATTTGTCTATATTTTTTCTTTAAATTACATATAGGATAAGCTCTCAAAAGATATTTTTACTAAAATTTTAATTTTCATTATTAACCAATTATGGACCACCAAACCCATAAATACTCTATTATTTCTTCACCCATTTCTAGACTGGTTCACAGTTCTTCCATATAATTAGTACCGTGTGTCCTGTACGTGAATATATACAGTATATCATTTCCTATAAAATATCATGTCCTTCCTTGTGGATTAATTTCAATTTTCATCAATACTGACCTTTAAACCTGCCTATTCCACTTCACTACAGTGTCAGATATATTAAGAATGTGGTGAAGTATACCACAAATCACAACTCTTGATGAAGTTAAGTGAGTCCACTAAAGTCAGTCTCATGTGCATTCAGAAAAGAAAGTGGTTTAAGCTCGTACGTTTACCAGTATGACTGATTCACATTGGACCATGCAAATTGAGACCTGCAAAAAGAAAAACAAGTGATACTGATTCACTTTCAATACTAACTGACAAGTTGCAAGTCTTCATTCATAATACATATACAAAGCAATACTGTTAGTAAATGAATATAGTCCCACAACCAGTCTTACTAATGGACAGGTTTTAAATACCATTATACTGATATGAACTGCAATATGGCAGTGTACCAATATATTCTTACATCACTAGTAAAAAGTAGGATTGTTTGTTAGAACTGATTCTTTCCCTCTGAAGAAAAGGTCTGGAAGATGCCATATTCAATTTAATAGTGTTCCATTGGTGACATTCACTATTTATAACAGTGTGTTTACATATCATTGCTAATTTAATAGTGTTCCATTGGTGACATGCACTATTTATAACAGTGTATTTACATATCATTGCTAATTTAATAGTGTTACATTGGTGACATTCACTATTTATAACAGTGTGTTTACATATCATTGCTAATTTAATAGTGTTCCATTGGTGACATTCACTATTTATAACTGTGTTTACATATCATTGCTAATTTAATAGTGTTCCATTGGTGACATTCACTATTTATAACAGTGTGTTTACACATCATTGCTAATTTAATAGTGTTCCATTGGTGACATTCACTATTTATAACTGTGTGTTTACATATCATTGCTAATTTAATAGTGTTCCATTGGTGACATTCACTATTTATAACAGTGTATTTACATATCATTGCTAATGTAATAGTGTTCCATTGGTGACATTCACTGTAACAGTGTATTTACATATCATTGCTAATGTAATAGTGTTCCATTGGTGACATTCACTATTTATAACAGTGTATTTACGTATCATTGCTAATGTAATAGTGTTCCATTGGTGACATTCACTATTTATAAAAGTGTGTTTACATATCACTGCTAATAGTGTTCCATTGGTGACATTCACTATTTCTAACAGTGTATTTACATATCGTTGCTAATTTAAAATCAAAAACTTTTAACAAATTGATCTGACTGTACCAATAATAGTAAAAAATACTTTAAGTGTACAAGCGACATATCTATGCACATATTTTATGCCTCATCAATCTGCCCAATAAATAAATTCATCCCAGTGTACATTGGTTACCCGTAGTTCAACATTGTCATTCAGGAACAACTAGACCATAGGGTGAATATATGTGTGTGTGTGTGTGTGTGTGTGTGTGTAAAGTTTCAAGGCAATCCTCAAAGTAGTTTAGGATGACAAACAACAGATGAAGGAGAACAGATAATCATATAATTATTGTTTAGGAATTCCATTCCCATGGAAATATGTCCAGACAGTGAGGTTTTAAGATAAACAGAGTCCAGTTTAACAAGGCTCCTCTGTATATATGTATGAATAAACAAACTGAACTTGTTACAAATAAGTGTAACATAGTACTAAAGAAACTAACATGATAAACTCCACTATTGAAGCAAGTTATATATGATACATATATACATTTGGACAAAACACCCAGTGGAGAACTTGAAAAATGAACAGGCAGAACATTATAAAAAGCAACGATTAAAAGTAAATTTAGTTATCTGGATAAATCAAAACCATAAATTAGGATAATTTCAACCTCAAAATATTTCTGGGTAAACATTGCAATTTAAAATGAATGCAGAAACACTTAGATAAATGGCACAAGGGTATTTTTAGCAGATATTACATTTACAGTCCTTACCATTCGAGGACAGAATTATAGAATCTATATGAATTAAAATTATAAAGCTCTTTACAGTGATTTGATACATAATTCCATATAATGGCAGATGCATACATGTATCTTAAGATTTTATGCCCAAATGTTGAGGTCTTAATTCTTGGGACATCTAAAATCTTTGAATATCTAAAATTATATGTATTGTGTTTAAAACATTAAATCATCCCAACATTTGGAAAAATATAATTCAGAATTTTGAAAGTCTCAAGAGCCATAACCCTATGTCAGCACACCTTCGTGGGTCGCATTTCCGACATAAGTACAAATCTGAGAGCATGCTCTTATATTCTGCTGAGTTTAGTAGTGTTCATGTCATGATAAACTCCACTAATGAAGCAAGTTGTATATGATACATGGGTCGCATTTCCGCCATAAGTACAAATCTGAGAGCATGCTCTTATATTCTGCTGAGTTTAGTAGTGTTCATGTCATGATAAACTCCACTAATGAAGCAAGTTGTATATGATACATGGGTAGCATTTTTGCCAAAAGTACAAATCTGAGAGCATGCTCTTATATTTTGTCAAGTTTAGCAGTGTTCTTGTCACTGCAGAAATGCCAGGCTGAGGGATAGAAATATGAAGTTGGAGAAGAGAAATGTATGAAGGATTGTCAGTTTGTTGATTCTAGTTAGATTCTGATCAATGTTTCAAGACAGATAGTTGCCCTCAAGCTTTGTTACTGAGAACGGAAAAGAAAAAAACCAAATGTAGACGTAGGAACAACAACAAACTGCACTTAGTCTTTTTCTTTTCCTTCTTTTTCCATGGAAAAGATAGCAACAGTTCAAATAATATGAAACATGGACAACAAAAATGCACACACCCCACACCAAAAGGGATTGAACTAGGTACACGTATATCAAACTCAATGACCTTAAGGGCAAAGGTCACTACAGATTTAAAACTTTATTAAACATTTCATTCCAAATTTCTTGTTTTGTAGGGAAAATACCCATTACACCAATAAAAGGGATGGACAACTGCTGACAGACATAAAAGCCATTAGCAACATGACATAACATCCCTGATGCTCCGGCTGACATTCTTTCTTTGGGCTTTCTCTAAACATAAACATTTAATCTTTTCTAAAAACTTTATTTTCATCACTAAAATTTATTATTGACTATTGGTGTTTGACTGTCCAGTTATTTCTCTATTTAAACCATGAAATACATGTGCAGGATCCTACCAAGAAAATGTTGTTTTGGTTGTTGTTTTGGGGTTTACTGCCATTTCTCAGTGCAGGATATGCTATATATATAGTGACCAGCAAATGTGGTGGAGGAAGAGCTCGGGAAAACCCCAGAAAGAACCACTGACCCACAGGAAGCTAATGACAGCTTTCTTAAGTATCCACATTGGCCGAGTCCGAGACTCAAACCCACACTGACAGAGGTGAGATGGCAGTGAATGGAAACATCAAGCACTTTACACCACTCAGCCTCCCGGGGCCCTGTAATATAAATGTCATTTATGTATTTTCAAAAAAAAATAATATGCAAATAGGTCAGTTCACATATTTAAAAGAGACTAGCTTAAACTGATCGAATCAAGAATTTGTTGTTACAATACTACTTGCTACAAAAGCTCTGAATTTTTTCTGTGCATCAATATAAAGACATAGCTATTAGAATATATTCCAATATTGTACAGGGATCTTTTCACTTTTTCACATGTGCTAGTAAAGGTACCCGATATACCCAGGAAATGAAAAATTCCAAGCCTGACATTACTGGTGAACAACAAATAGTTCTCCGCCAACAGTAAAGCCCTACGTCGACCCTGATATTTATGTTTTGGAGTTGTCTGTTGAGTTAAGCCACACGGAGGCTGTGGGCGTATCTTTAATCATACATGTAAGACTGTGACGCTGCTATTTTGCGAATACCGTTGATATATATGTCAATAAAAAGAAAAGAAATGCAATAATTACCTTAAATATTACGATATTTGGCTGGTTTGTGCAATTAGGAAATTTAGAATAATTATAAATGCATACACAGTTGAAAATCGCAGAAACGTAACATTTCGAAACCAAGGGTCTAAAAATTGACAGTGGGGAAAACCAAGACGGAGCCTAAAATAGACACGAATAGACGAGCAAACATTTTTCTTGCTGTTTTTTTAATTAAAATTTTAAATTAAAAAAAATCCAAATAAAATCTTCATGCGTTAGATTTGCCACCCATTAGTAAACCCATCAACAATTTATTGGCACCCCCCAATACTACAGTTGTTATTATTATTTTTCAAACCTTAAGTTAAAAATAGAAAAATAGAAATTACCTGAATCATATGCTCCTACGTTACTTGCATAATCAGCACCACCTCATAATCATGCATCTCGCGAGATTATTCACAACAAATTACGAGTTATTTGTCCGTACAAGACACTATAGTTACTATGCTAACAGTTGGATCCACCATGCTCTGCTTTTATTATTATTATTTATTTTCTAGTAGTATTTGATATTATGTTTGTTCTTGTTTTTGATGTTGACTGTTGTTTTGTTTCATTCCATTAAATATTAAAATTTTGGTCGACGGTCGTAGCAGTTACATACAGACTTGGATTTCTATTTAAATAAAAGTGTATTGCATGCTTCCCTTCATCTTATTCAGTCTATATTGCTACAGCCATAAATATCATGACAGATGCTATTTTACTGAAATCTAGAATGCAATTACAATGATTTCTATTTTTAATATCAATTGTGTTATTGTTAATAATATTGTCTTTTTTGTGGGGTTAATGAGTCATTGGAAACCATTTTTTTAAAAACTCTTTTTCGTTAGGAATAAGATATATTTTCAAATTATATGCCCAGCAAACATGATGGACATTTAACATGATGGTTTTAAATCGTCGAGGTTACGGCGTATGTAAGCAGAAAGCTACGCAAACGCAGACAACTGAAACAGACGGAAGTAGTAAATGGGGGCACCCTAGCGTCAAGGGGAATTAGCATTACAAGACGACTTGGGCAACTCTAGCGTCAAGGGAAAATTAACATGGAGAAAAATCGTGGGTCAGATTAGCGTCAAGGGAAATTAACATGGAGAAAAATCGTGGGTCACTCTAGCGACAAGGGGAATTTAACATGGAACTATAGTGTGGGTCTGTCTAGCGACAAGGGGAAATTAACATGGGAATAGAGTTTGGGTTTGTCTAGGGACAAGGGGAATTGAATATGGGATTTTTTTTTTAAATTTAAATTTAAAAAAAGGGATAGGCAATGGAAAGGCTATCTCTTTTCGAGAAATATGGCTGGCCCTGAAAAGGGCCTTTGGGTTTATGTTAATATTAATATTAACATAGATGGCATCTGTCACATCTTCTTCTTCTTCTTCTTAAACTCCTTCTAACTGCCGGTCCATACACAAGTACCCTCTTGTGACATCCTTGTCTTTCTATGTAAACTCTCCTCATCCATTGACTAGTATCTGTCCTATCAACAACAGTCCACTTGGACCTGACATACATGAGCATGTCCGTCCTAAACATCATGGAAGACACAAGGGTGGATGACTCAACTATGGTCCACATCTTGAAGCGACGAGAATAGGTGAATCAATGCAGTGAACTGCGCTTATTTATAGGTACAGGAAGGATTGAAACGGATTGAATTCATTCACCAATCCGAACACGCGTTACAAAATTCAGTCAGCTCGCATCCAATCCGAAGAGAGCAGTCTGTGACGTCACGTGGTCTATATAGATTCGTTAGCGCTTGTGTGCAGTCAATCTATGCGACAGTGATTCAACATGACGGAAACTCAGAAAACGATCCATTGGGGTGCATCAGCAGGGGAGACTGCCCAAGGGAACCCGGACTTACTTTCAGAAGAGGTACATTGGGATTTTGTGGATTTTCTTACCTCGCAAGAATTTGTTCCGGAACCTTCGTTACCTTCTTCATTACCGCAAGTGGAGAATTTTAGACAGAGACAGAAAGAAGAATTGGAGAAATTTATGCAACGACAAAAGGAAGCGGAACAAGCTTTTCTCCTACAGCAACAGCAACAGCAACAAGAAGAGGTAAGAAAAAAACAACAGCAACAACAGCAAGAAGAAGTAGCAGCAAAGAAACAAGAGGGTGAAAATCAAACGGCTACGGTACTGTTGGACATTTTAGCGGAGTTAAGAAGTCTGAAACAAATGTATCAGACTTCTTTATCACGACCGAAGAGAATACGACCTTCCCGAGCTAAACACGCCAACCCTGTGACTAAGCCTATCGTACCACCCTTAGTGATTTCAACCCAATCATCAGAAGTAGGCCTTGGCCGTGGCAAAGGCTTAAGGCAGTTAAAGTTGATTGGTTAAACTCACCCCTACACCAAAATAAAAAGGCCCTTTTCAGGGCCACCCACATTTCTCGAAAAGAAATACAATTTCAATTTGCCAATAACTCAAAATTAAACCCCACCCATTTTACCCTTATAGTACGTGTCTGTGTATGAGTACGTGAGTGTAGCTTCTTATTTTAAAATCAAAACTCAAAGACACTTACCTTATATCATTCATGTATTCTTTTATCCATTTTTTACAATCCAATTCACAGCACAACACTTTAATTAAAAGTTCATTGACTTCTTCTTTCTCCTTGTTTAGTCTCTCTGTTTTTTGAATTTCTTCACCGTTTTTTCCTCATTTTCTTCCCTTCTTCTTTTCTTCTCCTGTTTCTTTGCTTCTTTTAAATAGAATTTTCTTCTTTCTTCCTCTGAAGAATCCCTCTCTTCTTCCGAAGAATCCCTCTCTTCTTCTGAAGAATCCTTCTTTTCTTCTGACTCCTCTTGTTTCTTTTTTGGGCAATCTGGAGACCAATGTCCTTTTTCTTTACAATAATAACAGGTATCTTGACTTTTGTCTTTTTTAGCCCCTGTTTTTTTTCTTTTTTGACGGTCTGGACACTCTGAAGACCAATGCCCTTTCTTCTGACAGATATAGCAAGTATCCTGACTCTTATCTCGAAAGGAAGGAGAGTAGTCTGTCGGCTGGTCTGAAGAGAATTTTCTAATGACCCCTCGCAAAGCCCTGACGAAACGTTCGATTTGGCTAGTCTCTTCCATTGTTCTCCTCGGTTTGAGAGCGAAATGAATAGTGAAAAGACAAGACACACCCTTTTTATATACGCTGGTTTGCCATGACTATAAATTAGTCTATGGTGTTTGAACTTGAGTCATTTGACGTTTTACACTCAAGATGAAACGATCCTATTCATTCGAGAAGAAAGAAGAAGAAGAAAGTAAGAGGCAGAAACGTGATCTATCGCCTCGTACCAGGGCTGAAATCTTGGCACAAATTCATGCCAGTGATTTTGAAGAGGACATGAGTGAACCAGAATCCGAACCCTCTAAACCAAGTTCACCACCCTTAGTCATCCCTGAAAAGTACTATTCCATTCGAGAGACGGAAAAGCGCTCCTCTAGAAAATTTAGAACCACGGCTTACACCTACACGGTGAAGTTTAAAGATTTCAAGGCCGACGTACCCTTGGAGAAAGCAGAAGGGTTTATCACCGAGATGTGGGATTCTTTGCTCACAGCACTCAAGCGACAATGTCAACCCAAAGAAGACGATCGCTTGACACTATCCATAGATCACGACGGTTTGAAATCCCCTGTTTGGATCGAGTTTAGCAGACCTGCAGAACTAACCCCTTCCAAAATCATGGACAAGATTCAACACGTACAACAATCTAATGACCAGTTTGACATCACCGATGGTAAAGCCACACTGAAAATGGCCCACGTCTCTCTTCCTCAAGGGACAGGACGCAAAAAGATGTTATTGGTGGACAACCTTCGCAACACCAAAACAAGTCTCGTCCGAATTCACAACCCTCAAGACCACATGTGTTTAGCCCGTGCCATCCTGGTGGGACGAACCTATGCCAACAAGAACGACACGGTAGAATGGAAAAGAACCTGGAAAACTATTCAACAATCCGATCGAGCCAAACAACGAAATGAAGCAGAACTCCTGTTACAACAAGCCGGACTGTCCAAAGACACACCCTGTGGCATTCCTGAGATGCAAAAATTGCAAGATGCCCTAGCTCCACGCTACACCTTGAAAGTGCACCCTCAAGAAATGCGTGGAACTCTGTTGTTTCGAGGCAAAGATTTTAAGGACGGAAAATACATTCATGTCTATTATCACGATGAACATTTCGATACCATTACCAGTATCACTGGATTCCTGGGATACAGTTATTATTGTGAGAAATGTGATTATGGTTATAACAATCGAGAGCAACACAAGTCTTGTGGATGGAAATGCCCAGGATGTTTGGCCTCTCCACCCTGTCTGAGCGAAGAACCAGTGCCTTGTTCAACTTGTCTGCGCACGTTTGTCAGCCCTACCTGTTACCAGCAACATTTGAAAACACAAGGTTCACAGAAGAAATGTGCTTGTCAACTCCTGAGATTGTGCCCTACGTGTGGACAAGGCATACGTACCAATAGTACCAAGGCACACGTATGTCGAGGAAAGAAAAAATGTCACATTTGTCACCACATCGTGGACTTGGAACACGAATGTTACGTGCAAAAATACCAACCCCCACCAGAGGAAGAGGACGGTCACAAGAAGAAAGGCAATTTCATCTTTTTCGATTTCGAATGCATGCAAGAGATCGGCATTCACATTCCTAATTTCTGCGTGGCTCATCGAGCGTGCGAGAAGTGCATTCAAGAACCTATCTTCAGTCATTGCCCTCACTGCAGCAAGATTCCTGGAGGACGTGAAAAAATCTTTCGAGGACCAAATACGTTAGCCGATTTTGCCCAATGGGTCTTAGACCCCATCGACAAGACATGGAGCAAAGAGGACATCGAACGTTACGGAGATTGTCATCGTCATGCCACGGTGATGGCTCACAATTTCTCCGGATACGATGGACAGTTTCTTCTCAGATACTATACGGAACAAGGCACCGAACGTCCTAAAGTCACTTTGAACGGAGCCAAAATCATTTTCATGCAAGTGGGACAAGTACAGTTTAAAGATTCGATGAGTTACTTGGCCATGCCTTTGAGTCGAATGCCTAAAACGTTTAGAATGACAGAAATGGCTAAAGGGTACTTTCCACACTTTTTCAATACGGAAGCCAATCAACATGCCGTTCTACCCCATTTGCCTGAGGCTCACTATTACGACACCGACAACATGCGTACCGAACAAGGAGAAGCTTTCTACGCTTGGTACCAGGCTCATGCCTCTGACCCCTTCGACTTTCAGGAAGAAATGTTAAAGTATTGTCGTTCCGACGTGGACATTTTACAACGTTGCTGTGGAAAATTTCGAGAACTGTTCATGGAACACGGAGGGGTCGATCCTTTGAAAGAAGCTTGCACCATTGCCAAAGCGTGTTCCTTAGTGTACCGACAACGATTCATGCCTGAAAACACCGTGGCTGTCATCAGTCCTCAAACGACCCACTATGTCAAGCGTCAATACTCGGTCAAAGCCCTACGTTGGTTACATTACTTGTGCGACAAGGAAGACAAATGGATTCAGCATGCCCGCAACGGAGGAGGCGAAAAGACCATCGGAACGTATTCGGTAGATGGCTGGGACTTAGAAAACCCCAAGATCGTGTACGAAATTAACGGTTGCTTATTTCACGGATGTCCCATCTGTTACCCTGACCGTGACACTAAAAATCAGTTTTTGCAACGAACCATGGAAGACTTGTACCAGGACACTTGTCAGCGACGCCTAAAGTTAGAACAGCAAGGATACCAAGTGGTGGAAATGTGGGAACACGAGTACGATCACCGTTTGAAAACCGATCCCGAGTTTAAACGCCTCGTGGAAAGTTACCAGTTCATGGACCCGCTGAACCCGAGGGATAGTTTGTACGGAGGAAGGACCAATGCCACCTGTTTGCTGTACCAAGCCGACGAAGAGAAAGGAGAAGAAATCAAATACTTGGACGTGTGTTCGCTGTATCCCTACGTGTGCAAATATTGTCGCTTTCCTGTAGGGCACCCGCAATTGTTAACGGAACACATCGACCTGAAAAACATTCGACAATACGAAGGCTTGATCAAGTGTAAAGTTTTGCCTCCCACGAACCTATACCATCCCGTCTTACCTCACCATTGTCAAGGCAAACTGATGTTTCCCTTGTGCCGTACTTGTGCCGAAACGTGCAACCAGGACCAACCTTGCCATCACAATCAGGAAGAACGTGCCTTGACGGGAACCTGGGTCAGCGTGGAATTGTTCAAAGCTCTGGACATGGGATACCAACTGTTAGAAGTGTACGAAATTTGCCACTTTCCCAAGACACAACAGTACCACAAGGGTGACCCTACTCAGAAAGGCATTTTCGCCGACTGCGTGGATGCCTTTTTGAAACTGAAACAAGAAGCCAGCGGCTATCCTTCCTGGTGTCACACTCCCGAAGACCAAATACAATTCAAAGAGAAATACTACGCACAAGAAGGCATCTCTTTAGACCACATCGAGAAAAACGAAGGCAGGCGATCGTTTGCCAAAGTGATGTTAAATTGCTTGTGGGGTAAAATGGCACAACGACCGTGTTTACCCAAGACGGAATATTTGACAGAACCTTCCCGCTACTTCCAGATGATTCACGACAAAACCAAATACATGAAACACGTGGACGTCGTTCGAGAGGATTTGATCTTGGTCAATTACGAAGAAGATCTGGACTTTGTACAAGACCACCCTTTTGGAAATGTCATCATTGCGGCTTACGTGACAGCTCATGCGCGCTTAAAATTGTACGAAGCTTTAGAACTGTTAGAAGAACGCGTCCTGTACTTTGACACGGACAGTTGCATTTACATCCATCACCCGATTCAACAGCACCCTGACATCGAAGGAGACCGTTTAGGAGCCTGGACAGACGAGCATCCCGACGACAAGATTCTAAGTTTCGTCAGTGGTGGTCCCAAAAATTACGGCTACGAATACCGGGACAAACAAGGAGAAGTGCACACGACGTGCAAAGTGAAAGGACTGACTCTGAATCATCGTACCAGTCGAGTGGTCAACTTTGGGGTATTGAAAGAAGCCTTGCAATCGGGAGAGGATGGAAACTTTAAAGTGACCACTTATCAACCGAACAAGATTGTACGTTTACCCACTCACCACATCGTCAGTCGGCCCCTGGAAAAAATCTATCAAATCGTGTACCAGAAGCGAGTGAGACTTCCCAATCACTTTACGTTGCCGTACGGTCACATCGATATTGGTCAGCATATACAAAGGGACAACGTCCAAGACCAATAGTTCATTGTTCATTGAAGTAACTTACCATGTCGTTGACGAAGAAGAAACCAGATTGGTTAGGAGTCAAATGTTGGACATCACCGAGACCAGGGTTTTGAGGCTTGGACACAAGAGGTGGCCCAGTATGCACGAGAGTTATTCAAGGAAAAAAGTTACTTTTCAACCTGTGTTAGTGACGGTGCCAGAAGAACCCGTCACCCAGGACAGGACTGTCGTGGACAGACCTGAAAGACCCTTTCGGGAGGACACTTGTGTGACCTTACCCCCTACTATAGAACTGGTTAGAACTTTACCCAAAACATGTGGTTGTTGTACAGACACTTGTTTTTTATTCCACGTTCATGTGCCTTTTATTCTTGTACTTAAGCCTTTGGCTTTTATGTATTTTTGTCTTTCGTATTCATGTTTGAAAAAAACATTCAATAAACGTGTTCTGAAAAAGTATATAAACTCTTGTCTTGTTTGTTTTTTCGTGTCACAAGTGACATTCCTGACACCATGGCTACCTCTACTGTCTCTGCTCCCTCTTCCTCTACTGTCAAAGTCATCGACGAACACTTAGATCGTGCCAGTTGGGAGGCTTTGTATCTTCGCCATCCCTTTAACATGCTCATTGCTGGACCTAGCGGTTCTGGCAAAACTGAATTCGTCAAACGTTTGATCGAACATAAACATCATTTGATCGATCGACCCCCTCAACGGATCGTGTGGTGTTACAAAGAGTGGCAATCGGCGTACAGCCTCCTGGGAGAAAGTCAAGGCGATTCCATCGTGTTTGTGGAAGGCATTCCTAAAGAAGACGACGGCATCGTCTCTGACTCCCGTCAAACCCATTTGGTCATTTTTGACGACATGTTAGGAGAAGACGAAGAAGAAATTAAACTGTGGTTCACGCGCAAAGGGCATCACCGTAATGCCAGTGTCGTTTACATCACCCAAAATTTGTTTCAACAAAGTAAAGCCCATCGCACCATCAGTCTCAATGCGCATTACGTGGTCTTGTTTAAAAGCCCTCGAGATAAATCGCAAGTGCAAGTCTTAGCCAAACAGTTAGGAACGCCTTGGCTGACTCAGGCGTACGACGATGCCACTCAAACGCCACACGCCTATTTACTCGTCGATTTGAAACCTACGACTCCCGAGAATTTGCGATTTCGTACCCACTTGTTTCACCACTGGTGCCAAGACGGAGGGCCTGTCCTGTACACGTCTCCGTCCTCGACTTCATTTCACTCCCCATAAAAAAATCTATAAAAACCTCAGACCCTTTTTCGTCTGTCACACACAGTGTGAACATGACGTCCCTTCAGTCGCATCTTCCCGTCAAATTGATTCGTGCCTTGTATGGCATCAGTCGAGAAAAAAATCCACAAACACGAGCTCGTGTCTTAGAAGCTAGTCTCAAAGAAGTCTTACGATGGTTCACGGTGACGGCACGTCAATTACTCCAAGGAATCATTCAGATTCCTCATCAAACCAAACGCTTTTTTGATCGAAACAAAGTCGCTTTGGTCCAACTGGCCGATCCCCGCATCGACACTCAAACCAAAAAACAAATCATTTTGAAACCTGGAGGGAGCGGTACTCTAGGAGGGGTCATCATTCGCTCTCTCTTCAGATGGGATCCTAATGCCCCCAAAGTTATACCCAAGACAAAAGTCCAACGAAGCCCCAAGAAGAAAAAGACCAGGTCCCCAAGGAGAACTTCTCCAGTGGCAGGACCCTCCTCTGACCAGACACCACCACCACCCCGGAAAAAGAAAAGAAGCCCCCAGAAAAAGAAAAGTCCACAGAAAACTAGTCGCAAGAGAGGCACTTCGGCCAGGACGCAACCTTACACTCGCAAACCACGACCTGCCACGGCGGTGACTGCGTCTCCGGCAGCTTCACGTTTGTCCACTTCTCCGTTAATGACACCCAGAACTGAAGAGTACTTGGAGACGTTGATCACACCAAGAACTTCTCCGTTGATGACCCCCAAAAGAACTTCCCCAGTGGCAGGACCTTCCAATTTAGTGGCAGTGGCTGCTGCTCACAAAGTACCTTCTCCCAAAATCAAAATTCAAGAAAGATCGGGCATGTTACAAAGTTTACTGGATTTGTCCAAGCAAGAACTGGCTCGATTTAGTCCGTTACGTACCCCTGCACGACGTGTCATGCCTGTCCTCAAACTAATACGACGTAAAGACAATCAGTGGCGACGCGTTCCAGTATAAAAAAGGCCTGTGACCAAGTCGGGTATCAGTGTTTTTTGGTGCTCCTGAAGACTCAAAGATGTCACCCTCCAGAAAACCCCAAGGAAAGAAAAGGAAAGGACTGCCACCACGTTTAGCCAAACATGGGGACATGTTATCTGTCCTGTCCAAAGCTTCTCCACCCCTACGAAAAAAACTCATTCAAACAGCCTCCAAAGAGGTCATCTATACCGTGTGCGAATGTTGTTTGAACGTTTTGAAAGGCACGATCCCTTTGTCCAAACACCAGAAACAATGCTTAGGCAAACATCGTCACGTTCTTCGCCAAATGGTTCAAAAGAAAATTCCCATTCGTCAAAAAAAGAAGATGTTAGTGCAACGTGGAGGTATTTTACCTCTCTTGTTAGGCCCCACACTGAAAGGAGTCTTGGGAACCATGTTGGGAGGACTGGTGGGAGCAAGATAAAAAGGCCTCGGAAGTTCCAAGATCTCAGAATCGACCCCTGACAACCCCATGGAAGGACGAAAACTAGCTTTAGTGCCTTACAAACGATGGATGGAATACCATCGGTGGCAAGAACAACACACCCCGCATTTACCTCCCAATCCCAATTTGAGCGAGATGTCCCAGTTACAACACGAATTGCAGTCCTTGATGGATCGCCAAGATTTGTCCGAAACAGAAAAATCGCAAAAGTACGGTCAACTCTTGCAACGACTGCAACTCTTTCACCAGAAAGCTTTAGACGAAACAGCTCTACCCACTCTGAAAGATTTTAAGACCTTGATGAAAAGTCCAGCACCATCACCAGTACCAGTACCAGTACCACCAGTACCCGTGACCAAGACAGAAAAAGGAGAAGAAGAGGAAGGGTTTCAAACTCCACCAGAAAAAGTACGCAAGTTAACAACACCACCTACCTCCAGAATTGGATGGATTAAAAAGATGATGGCCACCCCTTCTTCCTCACAAGAGAAAAAGAAAGTGAAGACAGAAGTGAAGACAGAAGTGAAACAAGAACCGATATCCCCCGCTCAGACATCCTTCTCCTCTTCGACACCTATTGCTGGCCGCACACGCAAAGCATTGCAATCCAAGAAAATACCCCAAGAGAAAAAGAGTAGCATCCTCCAAGAGTGGGTGTCTTATTAACACACCAACCAACACAAAAAAATGGAAAAAGTCTTAGCCAGCATTTACTTCGATCCCTCCCATCCTGCAGGTTACGCAGAAGTTCAAAAATTGTATCGTGCTGCCAAAACTCGACTGAAAAGTCTCCGTTTACCTCAAGTGCATCGATGGTTACAAGAACAAGCTACCTACACTTTACACAAACCCATTCGACGCAAGTTTGCCAGAAGTCGCACCCGAGTGGAAGGCATCGATCATCAATGGCAAGCCGATTTAGCCGATGTCTCTCATTTGGCCAGCTACAATCGTCGCTACAAATATTTGTTTTGTGTCATCGACGTCTTTTCCAAATTTGCCTGGGTCGTGCCCTTGACTTCCAAATCGATCAGCGAGTTAGTGCGAGCCCTGCAACGGGTGTTGAAACAAAGCGGTCGTCACCCTCTTCGATGGCAAACGGACAAAGGCACCGAATTTCTGAACCAAGCTTTCCAAAAAGAATTAAAGAAACGTGACATTCATTTTTTTACCACCGATAATCCCGAAACCAAAGCCAGCATCGTGGAACGTTTTCAACGCACTTTGAAAGAACGCATGTGGAAATATTTTACGCATCACCACACTCTGAAGTACATCGACATCTTACCGCACCTGGTGCAAGCGTACAACCAATCTTACCATCGAAGCATCGGACGTGCCCCGCAAGACGTGACTCCCGACAACGAAGTGCTGGTGTTTGAGCGTCTGTTTGGTACGTCCTTGACGAGGGCTGTCCCCAAGAAAAGTGGAGAGTTGGCCGTAGGAGATTGGGTGCGCATTGGCAAAACCAAACGCACTTTCGACAAAGGTTACTTACCTAACTGGACGACCGAACTGTTTCGCGTCACTGGACGAGTGCATGGCCGTCATCCTGCCGTCTATAAATTGGAAGACATGAACGGAGAAGTGCTCAAAGGAACGTTTTATTTGCCCGAGTTACAACGTGTCACCAAAAAAGAAGACGACGTGTACGACATCGAAAGCATTCTCGAACGCAGAACCCGTAAAGTGGGCAAACGACGTGTCAAAGAAGTCAAAGTACGTTGGAAAGGATATCCACCCAGTTTTGATTCTTGGATCGACGCTTCGCAAGTCATCGACTATAAAAAGAAGTGACCATCATGCCCTTTCACACAGCAGACGCAGCTACGTCGACCACTCCTCCTTCACCTAGTTCTTCTGTGCAAGATTTACAAAAACAACCCTTGTGCGTGTGGTGTGGAGAAAGTGTGCCTAAAACGCAAATCGTCTTTTTCTGCCAAATCTTCGTGGTGTATTGTGTCATCGGGGCAGCCATCGCCAATTTGAGTTTGCAACAAGGAGACAAACAATTGTGGACCATTTTATTGAGCAGTTGCATCGGTTACCTGCTTCCTATTCCCTCCCTGAAATACACCTCGAACGGGAACCCCGGGAACCTTGTGTCCAGTGCCAGTGCCAGTCACCACTTCAATCACAACCAGAACCCCATTTTAGACGGAGACACGCCTCTGACGTCCAGTAACCCCTCGGACAGCCACAGAACTCTGGAATTATGAGTCACCAAAACCAATTTTACTTAACTTTACCCAGTGACAGTTCCATGGAGGTATTTCCCAAGAACACGTTGTGCTGTTACACGGCCAAATTACCTCAGGCCATCCAGTTAGATCACGAAGCCCATTGGGAAGTGGCTTTAGTAGAAATGATTCACCCGACCCAAGTCCTCAATGTCCTTCCCAATCAAAATTTTTTTTATGTGGAAGTTCATGACGAGCAAATGCAACAGTGGATGGATAGCAATGTCAAATATGACAAGAAAACCCGTACACAAAAGTACACCACCTATCACTTGTTCATTCCCCCAGGCTATTATTTTAGTGGTCAACATTTGGTCAGCACCATAACCTCCAGGTTTAATGTCGTGTTTCTGAAAGCTTTGGAGCATGTCAACAAAAATGTCACCATGGAGTACCACAAAACAGCTCGTCGCTTCTTGATGAAATTTGAACGGAGTAAAATCCTGTCCATTTTATTTTGTCCTGAATTGTATGACATGTTGGGCGGAGACATGGACATGAGAAAGACCATGATGAAGAAAAACGAATTACCCATCGTTTACGACAACGAGTCTTTTAGCAAGTTATTTCGTGCCCCGGTAGAACTGAACCAAGGACTGAATTTGATGTTCGTGTATTCCGATGTGGTGGAGTACAACGTGGTGGGACACACCTCCGTACCGTTACTGCGTGTCATTCCTTTCAAAGTGGATTCTGCCACGAACACTGACGAGGAAGGTGGAAACACTTACCACGTCCACCGCGAATTTGTCCATCCTCACTATTTGCCGGTCAGTAAGTCGTATTTGGACACGGTCAACATTGCTATAAAAGGAGATTTGGGACAAAATATTCCATTCACCAAAGGAAAAGTCACGGTGAAACTCCATTTTCGAAAACGGTTCTCTCACGACTCTTAAGTCATGTATCCAGTGTACCGAGGGGTTGCTAGACAACGAGGACACGGCTTAGGAGATATGTTAAAATCGGCCTTTCGTTCGGTGGCCCCGGTGTTGAAACCGATGGTGACACGCGGATTGCACGCCTTGAAAGATGCGGCACTGACGCAAGGCAAAGAATTTCTCCAAAATGTCATCATCGACAAACAAAACCCTAAAGAAGCCTTCATGAGGGCAGGCAAAAATGTCTTGCTGCAAACGGGAAAAGACATTTTAGGCCAACGAGAAACACCTATAAATGCCCTGCACGCTACCGAGTCAGGCATTCAGCAAGGACAAGGCAGAAAGAGACGACGAAAAAAACACCCTTTCACCAGACTTCAAGCGAGAAAGGCCAAGAAAAGAAGAACCGTTCGAGACTTAGACGTTTTCGATTATTGAGAAAAGAGACAAAAAAATGATGCACCGAGAATCTTGCGCTTGTTCCAAGACGGAACTGGATCTGTTTGCCATGCCCCCCACGATGATGACGATGCAAGAATCCCAGTGGGTGGAATTTCACCCCGTCTCCTCACTGACCGATTCCGCTCCCATCGAGTTTGAAATCAAAGGACAGCCCGAAGATTACATCGATCTGAATAGCAGTTACTTGTACCTGAAAGTCAAAATTCTAGATAAGACTGGAGGTGCTATAGACGATGAAGCAGTAGCTCCCGTCAACAATTTCATGCATTCCTTGTTCAGTGGAGTGGACTTGTATTTGAATAACAAACTGGTCAGTAGCAGCATGGATACTTACCCTTATCGTGCCTACCTGGAAAATCTCTTGACGTACGGAATAGATGCCAAGAACACTCATCTCAATGCCTGTGTGGTATGGGAAGCTGACGAACCTACCAAGTTTGAAATATTGGAAACTGATGAAAAGAAAGACAACAATGATGGATTTGTAGAACGAAGAAAGAGAATCACGGGAGCCGACACAAGTTTAGAACTGATGGATCGTTTGCATTTGGACATGTGGTTGCAAGAAAAGTATTTGCTGAACGGGGTGGATGTCCGCCTGAGACTGAATCGTAGCAGTGCCGCTTTCCATTTGATGGCTGACAGTGACGGTTACAAAACCAAAATCCTAGAAGCCAGACTCTACGTACGCCGTGTGGAAGTGTTACCTAAAGTGGGAAACGACATCAGTCAGACGTTGAGCAGAACGACCGCCAAGTATCCCATACGACGCGTGGAAGTGAAAACCTTCACCATTCCCAAGGGACAGCGATCCGTGATCGAAGATCATCTGTTCCAAGGACAGTTACCCAAATGTTTGATCGTTGGTATCGTCGAGAATACAGCCTTCAACGGAGCTGCCGAAAAAAATCCTTTCTACTTTCAACACTTTGGCGTGTCCAAAATCGAAGTCAGTCGCGATGGCAAGACCTTGTGTACCCGACCTTTTGAACCTGACTTTAAAAAGAAGAATTACTTGAGATCGTACTTGTCCTTGTACGAAGCCACCGGACAGTTAGGAACCAATACCAGTCACGGTATTACGTACGAGGATTATGCAGGAGGCTACGCTTTGTGGGCTTTCGATTTCACTCCAGACCAAGGCAGCGACGAGGGACATTTCCACCCTATAAAATCCGGCCAGATTCGTGTGGAAATTCAGTTTAAAGACCGAGACCCTGATGAAACGGTGAACGTCATCCTGTATGCAGAATTCGATAATACCATAGAAATCAACAGTTTGAGAGAAGTCATCCTAGATTACTAGAAACCATGGAAGACTGTTATCCCTCTTTACCTAGTGGAGAAACTTTTAGTGTTGCATTGTTGTTAAAAAATGTTAAAGTTGTTGTTGTTTAGTGTTAAGTGATTTTTGAATAAAAAATGTTGTGTTTTGAAAAAATTGTTTGATGTTATATTGTTGGATTATTGTTAAAAATGTTAGAGTTGTTGTTTAGTGTTAAGTGATTTTTGAATAAAAAATGTTGTGTTTTGAAAAAAATGCCTTTGTCTTTTGTTTAGCTATAAGAATGTTGGATTGATGCTCTTTCATTTCTTACTATCCCTCTCATGACACTCACTGAAAAACCGTGTGGGGGATGTTTTCCTTCACGTCCGCGCTTTGACTTTAAGAACCGGGTTGTTTCCAGTCTAACCATCCATTGTCGACTCATCCTCCTAAGAAGATGTGCTCCAAACTAGCTAAACTCAACGAAGCCTACGTGAAATTGCATAGGGTCAGACACAGTCTGATACCGAAGCCAGAAGAAATAGAAAATGTGAGAATGTTAAAAATCACTGAAGACCTGATAGAAGAGCTCTTCAGAGAAGAAATGAACAGGGAAAAAGAAGAATGGACAGAGAAGTACAGACTTCAGAGACAGCAGCAACAATAACAACAAGAGCAGCAGCAGCAACCTGAAGCTGACAGAGGCTTTGTCGATTGTCGTATCGACACCAAAGAGTTCTTCTTCTCTTTCCGAAGAAGCAGACCTATCGCCAGAAAGTCTATCCTCAGAGGACATCGCATTCTTAGAAACTAAAAAGAATGCCATAGCAAACAAAAAAACAGCCCTTTTCAGGGCTACCCAATACTCTAGAAAAGAAATAACAATCGATTTGCCAATGTGTGTAGGTAGAGTAGTGTGAAAATAAACACTAACTCTTTTTTTAAAAACATGTGAGGGTATGTGTTTGTGTGTTTGTGTTTGTAAGTGGTTAAGTAAGTTGGTATGGATAGTAGATTAAAATGATGTCTTTTTTTTGGTGTTTGAGGTGTAAATTTGGGGTTAGATTGGATTGCTTTGCGTATGTGGATAGTCTATTGAAGTGATTTATAAAAAATTTTAAAATAGTGATGGGTAGCATAAAAAGTGAGTGAGTGTTTCTTTTAGGTCCGCGCGTTGTTGTTTTTTGGTCATGATGTGGGTAAGATCAATTTTATGTTTTATGGGGATGTTTTCCTTCACGTCCGCGCTTTCACTATAAATTGAAACTCGTTCGGCAGTCCAGCTACCCTTGTTGATTGATCAACACCAAAAATGAACACGAGACTGGAGAAACTGTTGGAACTTCATGTGCATCTGGAATATGCCAGGTGCATATTAAATGAACTGGCCGCGGAAGCCATTGTGGAGGAGGGAAGGATAAGAGAGGAGGAGCAAAGAAGAAACAAAGAAGAGGAGGAGAGAAGATATAAAGAAGAAGAGGAAAGAAGATACAAAGAGGAGGAGAGAAGATACAAAGAAGAGGAGGAGGAGGAAAAGGAGAGAAGAAGAAGAAATTTCAGAATCCCAGAGAGCGAAAATTGGGATTCTGAAGCGACATATCCTGCCTCTGCTCTCTCCCCCAAAAAGGTAAAAAGTAACTGGGGGACAAGATGTGTATGTGGCGCTAGGCCTGGAAGGTGCCACCATTAACCAGGTGTCCATGAAGTTCCAAAAAAAACAGCCCTTTTCAGGGCTACCCAATACTCTAGAAAAGAAATAACGATCGATTTGCCAATGTGTGTAGGTAGAGTAGTCTGATTATAAACACTAACTCTTTTTTAAGATAGTGTGAGGGTATGTGTTTGTGTGTTGGTGCTTGTAAGAGCTCAGGTATGTTTGTGGGAATAGTAGATTATGGGTTTCTTTATTGTTTCTTAGCGTAGGTGAAGAGTATAGTTAGGGTTCTGTAAGCGCTCACGTACGATTGTGTGGATAGTAGATTATGGATTAGTTTATTGTTCTTAGCGTATGTGTTTGTGTGTTTGTGTTTGTGTGTTTGTGTTTGTGTTTGTACCCGCTCACGTACGATTGTGTGAATAGTAGATTATGGATTTGTTTATTGTTCTTAGCGTATGTGAAGAGTATAGTTTGGGTTTTGTAAGCGCTCACGTAAGATTGTGTGGATAGTAGATTATGGATTTTGTTTATTGTTTCTTAGCGTATGTGGAGAGTATAGTTTGGGTTTTTATTATATGAAATGAGAAAGTATAGTTTGGGTTTTATTATATGAAATGAAAAAGTAGGGGGATGTTTTCCTTCACGTTCGCGCATTGTTTGGTCATGATCTAGGTAAGATCAATTTTACGTTTTAGGGGGATGTTTTCCTTCACGTACGCGCTTTAAGTATAAGAACCCATAGTATTCGTCGTTCAAACCATTCTGCAAAGAATAAAAAAAGAAGATGGCTTCTAACCAAATGGACAAAATACAAACATTACAAGACGTTTTAGACAACTTAGGAATGATGGAGCAGATGTTAATAAGACTGGTTGAAGACCATTATTCCTATAGTCCCCATCGTGTAAAGATGGAAATTAATAACTTAAAAAAGGTAAAGGACAAGATTAGTGGTGTCATGAAAGAGATAAAGGAGGAGAAGGAGGATGAAGAGGAAAGAATAAGAATAAGCAAATGGAACGAAAAGATTGAAAAAGAAGAAGAAAATGAGAGGAGGAAGAAAGAAGAGGAGGAAGAGAAGAAGAAAGAAGAGCAGGAGAAAAAGAAAGAGAAGAAGAGAAAGAGTGTTGGAGATAAAATAAGAACTTGGTGGAGAAAAAGAAGAAATTAGAAGCAGAAGAAGAAGAAAACCCAAAGGCCCTTTTCAGGGCCAGCCATATTTCTCGAAAAGAGATAGCCTTTCCATGGCCTACCCCTTTTTTAAATTTAAATTTAAATTTAAATTTAAAAAAAAAATCCCATATTCAATTCCCCTTGTCCCTAGACAAACCCAAACTCTATTCCCATGTTAATTTCCCCTTGTCGCTAGACAGACCCACACTATAGTTCCATGTTAAATTCCCCTTGTCGCTAGAGTGACCCACGATTTTTCTCCATGTTAATTTCCCTTGACGCTAATCTGACCCACGATTTTTCTCCATGTTAATTTTCCCTTGACGCTAGAGTTGCCCAAGGGGTCTTGTAATGCTAATTCCCCTTGACGCTAGGATGCCCCCATTTACTACTGACGGATGACATCTTTATATGAACAATTGCCTCATTTACACATTGGTTGTTTCCCTTTACCTTCATTTGTGAGTCAAAGATCTTCACATTTTTATTCTGACACTTAGATTACTTTTTTTTAAAAACTCAACCTAACCACCAGTTCTGATACCAAGGGGATCTTTACTCTCAGTCTTGCACCACACGGGAATTAACGTCACTAACGTCATAGCAATCTAATGTGTAAAGAGTATGATAAAGATAGTGTCTCTAATGAAAACGGAATCATCGAAATCACCATCTATCTAGAGACAAACGGTTAAACATACAATTATATATTTCTAATTCATATGTATCTTTACAACATAATAATTCTGAAATTAAAATTATATACAATTTGATATAATTTCTTAGTATTAGGGACATTGGAATAAAAATTATATAACATGAATTCAGTAACGTTCTTCATCTCTCCATGCACAATATCGAGTGGCATGAAAGAAAAATCACGTAAAGAGTTACTATTTTTGTATTAAAATCTGTTGAAACAGAGGAGAACTGTAAAGGTAAAGGACTACACATTTGTCACAAACTAAAATCTCATCAAATAAAACAAAAAAGTCTGAATATGAATCAATTAATTTATAATCAACGAATTTGGGATATTTCAACGAAAATAAATCTTCTTTAAACCCACCTAATGGACCTGACCCGCATATTGATTTTTGCATTGAAGCCATCTCAAAGAAAATATAATATAAACGGTACATCAAAGTATTTTTTTTTATCTATACGGTAGAAATGGATATTTTACATACTCTAATTAACGATAAGAATGATTGTTATTAAGAAGGTTGATAAGTCAAACTTTATTAGTGTTATGAATCAAGAAGACATAAATTAAGTTGAACGCCAATAAAATTATGTTAATTTAATTTGATGTTAGTTTAAAATATTTACGTACACTGATGAAATCTAGTTACTTACATTAAGATTTGTATACTTTCCCGTCAACATTTATGCACATACTGCACAAAACTCCTAAACGTCCTGACCACCCTACATTGAAATTATCTTATTTTTTTTTTATTTTTTTTTTTTAATCTAGGACGACAAATTATATCCGGTTGTAATTTATGTTCGGAGAACCAATAAAAATTTGTAGATAATGTTTTGCAACCTTTAATGCAGTCATTCTCTTCCAATGTCAATTCGCTCATTGTACGCTTAGATGTCAGATCACTGTTTACAAGCATCCCGTCAATCCTTCCTGTGCATTTGAATTTCCAATAGAAAACGACCGTCATTGTCTTTTCGAATGGAGACTGCATAATAACGCAAGAAGAGGAATTTATTACAGATTGTCATGAATGAATGTTAATATTGATACTGGTGAACTTTTATTTTGCAACGAACTTTACACATCTGAAACAAACATTTTCCTACAAAAGAAAATGCAGAAATTTATTATTAACACGAGACGATTCATGAGCATATGAGCGTCTAATAGAGGTCAGGTCTAATCACGTGATATAAGGAGTACGCTTGAACCGTAGAGATATCACGACTGCCTTAGTTGATGATTGGATAAATTATTTTTTTTTTAAAAGTCACGTTGACTGTTAAGGGTATTTCAATATGTATAATACTTTAAATGTTTCCGAATCTTTTCTAGCGATTCAGATTTTGTTTATTTATTGCGTATTACGTGAAAGTACATAGATAAGCAGCATTTAATTCGAAATTTATACTTCAGTCTTGTCAGAATTAAAAGGGGACCTCGATTTATTTATTTATTGTTCACTGAACTTGCAGAGCGGAAACATTTATTCTAAACAGACAATATTTTACTGGATTACTGAGAAAATATTCAACGATTTGGATATTTATAAATGTCATTGGATTACCGAGAAGCATTTAAGGACATTCAACTTTCATTGCATTTAGCTCGATGTAAAAACTTTGGGATAATAGAACAGTGCTACTTCTGCGGCGCTAGCGCATGAGCATAGTAGAAATTTCATTCGTAATTCTTTTGGAGCGTTTACGGATTACTGTGAAACTGATAGTTATAAATTCTTGGAATTCATACTATCCTGTAAGTTATTTCTAATTCTTTCACTTTGTTTTTATAGGGAATAAAGTTATACGTTGGATATTGGCAGATTTGCCCTTAAGGCGTGAGAGGTTGAATATTTTAGACTTTACGGTTTTCACTAGTGCACACAACAATTTTTCCTAAAAGATAGGCTATATACAGAATCACGACAAATTTTAAAAACATCCCCCGGTTGTTCATATATTAATTATATAATCCATAAAAAGTCTGTCTTAATGACTACAAAAACTCCAAAACGTAATGCAAACATTTTGTAACATCCCTTTTCCATTGCATAATCCCGTATTCAAACACTAAAAAAAAAGACAGTTAATAAGAAAATACAACATTTTACAGTATGCGATCTTGCTTGAGTAAAGTTTAATGTTACACTTGAGGATTGTTTTGTGTGTGTGTGACGGTCTTTCTTATCAAGAAAGTACCAGTGAAGATATATTTTTTTAAAATTTATCTCCGTATTCTTATTGATCTGCCTTATGGCTTGTTTTATCTCAGTTGTATACTAAACAAGTTAGCATAAACAATGCGCATGGGTTTCTTGTCTACAATGTATTCATAACATTAATGATAAAATAATTTTATATTAGCAACAAATTTATAAACATCGCTTGTGAAAAGATGAATATTTTCATAATATTTTTAAGTAGTATGATTTCCATATAATATAAAAGAACATCGGGCTTATACACGGGTTGAGGTATTAAGTACACTTGCCAAATCTAGTCTGGTCATTCGTTCTATTTTCATAATATATAAAAAATTAGTTAAATATTAAAACCAGTCCAAATTGAATTCTCGTTTTGTTTCGTATTTTGCGAGACTTAAACATTCCTTGGACAGCGGTGAATCCAGTAGGAAAGAATACAAATAGCGTCCAATTAAGCCGCGTTGATGGTCAAATTCTGAAGAAACATAGAAGCATTACAACAGACAACATGTTTGTCTATTTAAGCAAAAAGGTTATAAAACAAAAGTGTTGCATCTATTGAATGTATCTATAACGGTTCACTGGTTGCCAATGAAGCTTTCTCAGCATCCGTCAGGAATAGACCTATATTTTCTTCGCACCTGCACCATATTCGCGTCACTTCGTACTGTTTATTCCGGCAAAATATTAAACACATTATTGTTGAAAATTTTATGAAAATGAGGGAAGCTTTAGGTGTATTATATGCTTTAAGGATACTATAGTATTCGCATGCCTTAGGGATACTATATAGTATTCGCATACTGTCCCGTTTGTTCGTAATTCCCTTTTGGATTTTAAAAATCAATGATATGAAAAATTGATAGAACATAGTAATTTTATTAATCCATTTACAGTATCTAATCTCACTGTCGCCAGAGGTCAATAAAAGTCAGGTTAACAAGCAGATAATCCGAGTTTCCTCTGACCCTTGTCACTCCATTTTTGATATTTGGATATTTATGTTGGGGTGTAGGGTCAGAATCAATTCCCAGTCGAAACGTTGGAATTCACCGACACCATTTGGTGTTGGAATGGGGTAGCTGCTTACTAGCCGGCCCAGCAAACCTGAACAACCTTTCATCGAGATATACCAGCATGAAATCGATAAGAATATGATTTATTTTCTAAAAAATCGTGAGCATAGCATTCGTCATGTCTTGAATCCGCTGACAGATGAGACGAAAGTACAAATTTCACTTGGATCTGGCCATTTGCATCCCCAGTCACGTGACTACACAACTCTTGTAACCAACAAGTCAATGACATCAGAGGTCATATAGCAACATGTATGTGGCTACCCCATTATCATTAAGAACAAGAACAACTATTCACAACGAGAAAAGGTGTTTTTTGGTAATGATTACTTGTTTAAAATGCCCTTAATACATTATTATTAATATTATTAATATTGTAAAATTGGGAAATTATGAGACTAGTTTACTAATAAAGTTACCAAAAATCCTATGTTTCATTTATATTCCATCCTAAGCATTTGAAGGAGGAAAATCCTTGATATGATCTTATTTAGCACAAAATACATATGGCAGTAATGCTTTGACAAGAAATTGAATGTATGGTTAGGTTTTGACACACATTTTGAATCTTGCAAAAAGTAATAATGATCATTATTTATAATGGCCATAATTGACATGTAAAATATTTCTTAATTTTACTAGCCTTTATATTTCTTCATTTTCTCTCCTGCAAACTTTAAAGTCATTAGATAAAATATGCTTTAATTCATTGAAAGGCTGGCTCTGTTTGTTTACTTTTTCGTTAGATATACCTTTAAAAATAATGCTCTAACCAGTTGGTAGCATTTGGTATACCCTTTGATTTCATCCTTTTGGGGATTTAATCTCCTACCAAAACCAACTGTAGAGATTTATTCTATGATTTATAGCTTTATTTTGGAACAATAAACCACATGAATGTCATTGAATTATCAACTGATAACAATTGAAAACAGAAGCAGTTTGAGAACACAGACTTTCTGATTGGCAGAGATTCACTGCAGTGCTGTCCCACATTAATTGTTGTAACTTCTCTGATTTTAAAGTGGAAAAGTGGATTTGGTAGTACTGTTCAAAATCTGGATCAGGTTCTGTGACCTCAATCCAGTATTATTTTTAAGCTCTTTGTTTGGTGGCATTGTTCAGTATCTGGATCATATTGCCTGAATTTACCCATTATTATTCTTTATCTCTGGGTTTGGTATCAGTGTTTGGAATCAGAATCAGATTGTGCAACTTTAATCCACGATTATTCTTAACCTCTGGGTTTGATAGTACTCTTCATAATCTGGATCAGACTGTGTCACTGCTTTCCAGAATTATTCGGAACCTCAGGTTGTGGGTTGGTTCTACTGTTCAGAATCCAGACCAAACTGTGTGATTGATCTTGTAGACTTGTTCCATATTATGATATTTTACATTGACGTTTTAAGATACAGGACTGGTCAATCTTTCTATTGGTGGACATTCCAGAACTTGTCTAACTGGTCTTGAGCTTTTAATTTGCCCAATTATGGTGCCTGAACTACTGCAAAAGGTCCTGTTTTAAATGCTTGCCAAAACGTATGCCATTTTCCTATGCTGCAGCTGGAACCCTTTGACATAAGTTCACAAAGATATGTGAACAGCTTCAATAGTCAGAGTCACTTGCTTGAACAATTTAAACAATGTTTATTCTACAATGTTTACATATCTTTTCAGATTGCAATTCCTAACAATACTAAGCTGCGATGTGTATCCTGGAATAAGGACCAAGGATATATAGCATGTGGTGGAGAAGATGGACTTCTTAAAGTCCTAAAGCTAGAGTCACAGACTGGTTAGTATTATAAATATATGTAGCATGTGGTGGAGAAGATGGACTTCTTAAAATCCTAAAGCTAGAGACTCAGACTGGTTAGTATTTTTAAGTCCTAAATCTAGAGTTTCAGACTGGTTATTGTTTGGAAGATTTAAGCACATGAGTTACATAAAACAAACTGCATAAGAAGTCTGTAAATTTGATTTTGAATTCAGTCACTTATATACTGAACTTAGATCTAGAAAAATCAATGAAAAGATTTAATTAAGATAGGATGATTGTTGTTGTTGTTGTAGGGTTTAATGCCATTTTTCTGCACACGATAGGCTATACATGGCAGCCAGTATTAATGGTGGAGGAATAACCCAGGAAAATCCTGGAAAGAACCACCGACCCACGAGAAGCTACTGGCAAGCTTTCTCGCATACCCACATTAGCTGAATCCGAAACTCGAATCCATGCAGACAGGTGAGATGGCAGTGATCCGTAACGGAGAGCACTTTAGACCACTTGGCCACTTTGGGCCCCATATATATATATATATATATATATATATATATATATATATATATATATATATATATATATATAAATTCATATTGGTTATTGCTGATAAGAACATTGACAAGTGATGTACAAAATGGATGTTAGTTATTTACTTGTGCTTGAATAAGGATTTGCATCGAGGGTGTTTTACATTTTCCCCTCAGCTATAATATATAGGAAATCATGCCCCCTGGATCAAGATTTAGGATACATTGTACAAATAATTGTGGAATAAACCCACAATATCCATCATATCACATCACGTGCAAAGTTCTGTGTTTGATAACCTCCTGGATTGGCTGATTTGTTGTGTCCATAGGAAATGTACTTAGCTTCCATTTCCTCAGCATGGTATATATCGTCAATAGTGTGTTAAAAGTTCCCATAAAACTAACTTGCTGATCAAATAAAGAATCCAGCTGAATAGCATGGAGAATTGTCCATACAAGGAAGGTCTAAAATTCAAGACTCAGGGCGACTGGAGTTGTGATTTTGACTTTGTTTATGCAAGTTTGGGTTGGTTTGTGCACAACAGCATCTGGTAAAATCATTAAAGGACAAAGTCATTTGAAGCAAGTTATATTAATTTTACATTTGTAATGACTTTTTGGTCAGGGCAATGAGCCATTCTTCGGATGATGTTTTATTTATTCCTTGTTAGGAATCATCAAAATAAATTATCCAGAGTAAAGTATTTTCATAACAATGGGTTGCATGGATTCAAGATCAGGTGGCCTGGATTTGGCATTCTGGTAGCCTCAAGGCTCCAGAACAAGATTTTGTTTTATTCTATGATAATTCTAATGATTTTTTTATTATTTCAATACCTTGTCATGCCATATCTATACTCCAATTTTCAGGCAAAGATGTTAAAGCCAAGGGATTAGCAGCTCCAAGTAATCTTTCTATGAATCAGACATTGGAGGGTCATAGTGGTATGAACTTTATAATTTATTTTTAATTGAAGTGATTAACAGGTGTTTAAATTAACAGGTGTTTAAATTAGGCCCTATACATATACAAAGATGGAGAAAATTAAAAATGATAAGTAATGTATCCAATTTAAATAACCATATTTACTCAAGGTTCCATTTTATTTGAAGGATTGAAGCATAAATGTCAATCCCAAACTCAAAATCTAAAAACATAAGATTTGATGTAAATGGAAATAAACATCACTGAAATTGTTTAAATAGAGAGAAACAAAGGCTAAGAAAAAAGTCTTGAGAATTCTATAATTTCAGCAGTATTCTATGTATATTCTTTGTTATCATATTTTTGCAAAATGTAGCAAGTGTTAATTTTAGCTTGAACTCATAGATTCTATAAGTTTCTGAAGATATTGGTTGTGCTTTATCTTTTCTCAATCACAAACTGAAAATCCAGAATTGGTAGGAATTTAAGATACTGAAGTAGAGAGACATTTTAAGGATTTTATTTCTTAGGAAAAATATCAATCTCAAAATCATAAATGGATAGAAATGACAATGGTTCCTATCTTTAGTGGGAAAGAGAGATTTTGCAGTCACTTTTCTGCCACTGGTAGCAATGTCATTGTTGCTGTCAACAGTTAAGGTTTTTTATTTGTATCTATTTCCTAAACCCCTTGATAGATTCACATTATACTTATCACAAATCATAATGATGCTGAAACAGTTCATTTCTGCCACATACTTACTTGCCCTTTTGACCTTCAGGTCATGGTCACAGTGAAAGGAAAATTGGTTCAGGTTTTGGTCAAAGTGTTTTCATTTGTTTGTATTTCCTATAGCCCTTGATGAAATATGGTTTTACTTGGTGTGAAGCATTGAGAATCTAAGACAATTTATTGATAAACATGTTAGTTCAACCATTTGATCTTGGGGTCAGAATTCACACACTTTGCATGAGTACTTCAATCATGGACTCAACATGCAGGCCTATGCATTGTTATTGACTGTGAACAAAATTGCAATTGATATATATGTATTGTGGTAATTGATATATATATATATATATATATATATGTATTGTGGTATTTTGTATATATGTATTGTGGTAATTGATATATATATATGTATTGTGTATTCAGTCTTGCTCTATCTGGAGACCAATACATTTTTTTACTCTTTGTTCTTTATAATTTTATAGGGGCTGTGCAAGTGGTCACTTGGAATGGACAGTACCAGAAATTGACCACTAGTGACCAGCATGGTCTCATAATTGTATGGATGTTATATAAAGGTATTACAGTTAGGGCATATAGTATTACCCTGTCTGTCTGTCTGTCCATCCATGACACATTGGTTAAGTTTTTGTTTAGGTCATTTCAGGCACTTTGGTGGGGCTTACAAATCCCATAAACACAGTTATGGTTTGACTAATAATAATTTGTGATTATTGTGAAAATGGTGGTGTATACTGCAGGAGATGTGGACAATGAAGTGAGCAATAAAAGAAATAGTCACATGAAATCCCATGTATCCTTTGATCATATGCCTTCATTACTTTCATATTTTTCATTACATAATGCCCCATGCATCTTTTCATCAATTGCCTTCACTCCTTTCATATTATTTATTACATTGATAATATTAATCTTAAAACTATTAAGATTATTTTTGAATCGCCTACTATTTATTCCCATGAGACAGCATCAGGAATTATTACTGGGGGGACATTTTGCTTAGAGAGTTTGTAAGAACTGAGTTGTCTCTGTGTGTGGATGTGTTTGTGTAATGTTTGGCTCTTCATTGGTTTTTTTTTTGTCTGGACAGTGAGTTTTCTGCCTATGGGTATGTTTGTGGACAGACTGAGTTGTCTTTGTGTGGTTGAGTCTGGACAGTCTGAGTTGTCTGTGTGTGTGTGCATTTGTAGACAGTAAGTCTGTGTGTGGGTATAGTTGTGGCAGTCTGAATTGTCTGTGTTTGCATATGTTTGTGGATAGTCTAAGTTGTCTTTGTTTTGGTGAGTTTGTGGACAGTCTGATTGTCTGTGCGTGGGTTTGTGGACAGTCCGAGTTGTCTGTGTGTGGGTTTTTGGACAATCTGAGTTGTCTGTCTGTGGGTTTGTGGACAGTCTGAGTTGTCTGGTTATGGGTCAGTCTGTAATCAGTTTTAGTTAAAGTTTTGCAAGCAATGATGACTACAGTAATACATTATATGACTAATTTTATCTTTTGAATATAATATTACCACATATCCCTCTTTTCTCATTACCATTCATGCCCCTGAGTGGGGTCATAGGGTCAAGAATTACATGTGTAAAGGAAATACATTTTGGCTGTAATCATGATGTACATTTGGAGACACATTTTGGTAAAAGTTGTTGGTTAAAGTTTTTATTCTTCCCTGTATTGGTATATCAGTAAACCCTTCAGGTTCAGAATCAGATATCATATTACTCTCCCCTTTTTTCAGTATCACTCATGCCTCTGGGTCACATTGGGGTCAGACCATATAAGTGGGTCACAATTTTGGCTCACATATATTTCCATGACAAGTTCTCTTTACATATGAAATACAACATCATCACATACTAACCTTATGGATTTAAACTACTCCTACCATAGGAAAAAGTCCATAGGTGGACCATGGGGTCAGTATGAAGGAGCATTCTGGAATAAAACTTTGGTTCCACCATGTGTTTAATTTATCCCTGTCTGAATTCACTACAAATCTGGAGTATAACATAATTCCAGATTTTATTTTCTCAGTACTGTATTATCCCCTGTGTTATTCCAATATTTTATTGTCCCCTGTGTTATCCCCCATACACTATTGTCCCATGGATTATTTCCTTGGATGGGGCCATGGGGTTAAGAAGTACAACACCTTTGTAAATTCTTCCATTGATATTGAAGTAACTCCTGGCTCAGTTCACATAATAGTTGGAATGTGAAATGATGCCGTACATTTCTTTCTCCCGTCCCACCATTACTGCATGGGACTTTGGGAGAAAGACTTCAATGCATATTTTCAGTATGACATCACATGTTTACTGCTCAGATTGCACCACTCCACTACTTGAATTTTGAGTTATGTTCTTGGATGAGGCCGCTGGAAAAAATACTTGTTTTTAATGCATGTTTACTGTTGCCCAATTTACACACCATTTTTAATATTTAACAAGATAAGATACACCCATTTCTTTCCATGGCAGTCCACTCTCCGACCATATCCCAAGTTAGGGCCATAGATAATGCATTTGAGACACTTAGATTATGTCTTTGGTTGGGGTCATAGTTAATGGACTTTAGGGTATTAAGCAAAAGGGTTATGCCTTGGGGACAATATCCTTGGTTGATGCCACGGATAATGGGATTGTGACACTTGGACCATGGCCCTGGCTGGGGCCATGATTAATGAAGATATGCCACTTGGACCATGGCCATGAATGGGGCCATGGATAATGGGTTTTTACCACTTGGAGCATGATCCTGGTTTGTGCCATGGATGAATGGGGTTATACCAATTGAACCGTGATCCTGGTTGGGGTCTTGGATAATGGGGTTGTGACACTTGGACCATGACTCTGGTTGGTGCCTTGGATAATGAGGTTATACCACTTTGATCATGATCCTGGTTGGGGCCATGCATAATGGGGTTGTGACACTTGGACCATGACTCTGGTTGGAGCCTTGAATAATGAGGTTATACCACTTGTACCATGATCCAGGTTGAGGCCATGCATAATGGGGTTGTGACACTTGGACCATGACTCTGGTTGGAGCCTTGAATAATGGGGTTGTGACACTTGGACCATGATCCTGGTTGGGGCCATGCTTAATGGGGTGTGACACTTGGACCATGATCCTGGTTGGGGCCATGCATAATGGGGTGTGACACTTGGACCATGATCCTGGTTGGGGCCATGCATAATGGGGTGTGACACTTGGACCATGATCCTGGTTGGGGCCATGCATAACAGGGTGTGACACTTGGACCATGATCCTGGTTGTGGCCATGGATAATGGGGTGTGACACTTGGACCATGATCCTGGTTGGGGCCATGCATAATGGGGTGTGACACTTGGACCATGATCCTGGTTGGGGCCATGGATAATGGGGTGTGACACTTGGACTATGGCCCAGGTTAGGGCCATGGATAATGAGGTTATGACCTTTAATATATTATAACAGATTGCCAATTTCATATTTTTCTTTATGCATAGTTTTGTTTTCTATGAGTTTTCAGTTTGTGAAATTTGGTCTAAAGACTTTTATCAATTTTACACATGCTGGAATGAATTCTGGCAGAATGTTCAGATTTATCCTTTTTTTTTTTTAGGCTCATGGTATGAAGAGATGATTAACAATAGGAACAAGTCTGTTGTGCGCAGTATGGCATGGAATGCTGATGGACAGAAGATCTGCATTGTGTATGAAGATGGTAAGGATAGTAGGGCATCTTTTGTTGTTGTTGTTGTAGGGTTTAAGGCCATTTTTCAGCATACGATAGGCTATACATGGTGGCCAGTATTAATGGTGGAGGAAGAACCCAGGAAATCCTCGGAAAGAACCACCGACCCTCGAGAAGCTACTGGCAAGCTTTCTCACATATCCACATTGGCCGAATCCGAGACTCGAACCCATGCAGACAGAGGTGAGATGGCAGTGATCCGTAACGGAGAGCGCTTTAGACCACTCGGCCGCTCGGGGCCCCACATCTTTTGTCAAGGTATACCTATTATGGGTATTTTGTATGTCAAGGTATACCTATTATGGGTATTTTGTATGGCAAGATACACCCATTATGCGTATTTTGTTATGTCAAGAAAATTCTATGTTATGGGTATTTTGTATGTCAAGATATACCTATTATGGGTAGTTTGTATGTCAGGGTATTCTATGTTATGGGTATTCTGTATATCAAGGTATTCTATGTTATGGGTATTCTGTATATCAAGGTATTCCATGTTATGGGTATTTTGTATGTCAAGGTATAGCATACTATGGGTAATTTGTATGTCATGATAGACTTTATTTTGGATATTTTGTATGCCAGGATATATCTTATTATGGGTATTTTGTATGTCAAGATATACCTATTATGGGTATTTTGTATGTTAATATATAGCATACTATGGGTAATTTGTATGTCATGATAGACTTTATTTTGGATATTTTGTATGTCAAGATACACGTGTTATGGGTATTTTGTATGTCAAGATATTCTATGTTATGGGTATTTTGTATGTCAAGGTATTCCATGTTATAGGTATTTTGTATGTCAAGATACACCTATTATGGGTATTTTGTATGTCAAAGATATAGCATACTATGGGTAATTTGTATGTCAAGATAGACTTTATTTTGGATATTTTGTATGCCAAGATATATCTTATTATGGGTATTTTGTATGTCAAGGTATTCCATGTATGGGTATTTTGTATGTCAAGGTATTCCATGGTATGGGTATTTTGTATGTCAAGATATTCGGTGTTATGGGTATTTTGTACGTTAATATATAGCATACTATGGGTAATTTGTATGTCATGATAGACTTTATTTTGGATATTTTGTATGTCAAGATACACGTGTTATGGGTATTTTGTATGTCAAGATAATTCTATGTTATGGGTATTTTGTATGTCAAGATATTCCATGTTATGGGTATTTTGTGTGTCAAGATATATCTATTATGGTTATTTTGTATGTCAAGGATTTCCATGTTATGGGTATTTTGTATGTGAACATATTCCATATTATGAGTATTTTGTTTGTCAAGGTATTCTATGTTATGGGTATTTTGTATGTCAAGGTATTCCATGTTATGGGTATTTTGTATATTAAGGTATTCCATGTTATGTAATTTGTTTGTCAAGATAGACTATTTTGGATATTTTGTATGTCAAGATATATGTTATTATTTGCATTTGTATGTGAGCATATGCCTTATTATGTGTATTTGTATATCAGGATACATGTATATTAAATATTTGTATGTCAGACTGTTTTTGTATTATGGTTATTTTGTATGTCAAGATATACCTTATTTTGGGTATTTGTATTTGCATTGGACTTTTACTGTTTTTTACAAGTCTAGTCATTCCATGTAAACTAGTGTATATAGACAAGCATCATGCTTTGTTACTACTGGAACCCTCAAATCATAAAGTGTTACCAGTTATTAGCAGTAGATATTTGCAGGCATTATTATTCACTTTTACTGGATGACTTAGAATATTACAAAAAAATGAAATGATTAATGTTTACATGCTTTTTTTATATAAACAGTCACAGTATTAAGAAATCTTTGTTCCATGGTAGATATCACTTTTCATTTATGTGGTAGATCTCCCTTTCTTTTCTGTGGTAGGTAATACATTTCTGTTGAAGGCAATGCAATGGTTTTATCATGGTTACCATTTAGATTATATGTGAAAATTTTATGTTGAAGTTTTGACAGTAATTTTACTTATAGATTTCTATTTCTTGCAGAAATTAACCATAGAATATAGGCTTGTATATTTGAAATTGCAGAACATAAGTGCATTTTAGCAAGTTTAAACTCAGAATTTATTCATGAGCACATGCTTTCTCTGCAAAGACAATTGGATTGTGTGCGTATTGTAAAGAAACTTATGTTCAGAATATTATGATGAAGCAAGGTTTTAGTGGTGCTTAAAAACAAGCATAATCAAAATGTTGAACTATGTAGCAGTTTCTTTTTGTGGCATTGTGTTTACTTCATAGTCAGAGAATCTCATCATGTTGAGAAATATAACTGCATTTGTTGCAGCATCTTTGTTTTTATTTCTAGCAATATTATACTTTAAAAATTCCAAGAAATATAAACGTCCATTGTGTCTTATAAAAATCTTTCTCACTCTTTTTTTATATTTTTCTTTATTATCTTTCCCCTGCACACATAGCGTGATATTTTTAGACAGATTTTAACACATTTTGGCAGAAATTATTCTGGCATTATGGCCTTTCAGTATTGGGCAAACAATAATGATGTGCCTTCAAATATACGAAAACATATAAATCTTGAAGCAGTTGTTTTTAATGCATATGCAATCAACAGCATCAGAAGAAATGTCTACAGAAAGCATCCTGCTGATCTAGATTTTTCCTGGCCAACTACTCATGTATTTGGCCTTAGGCATATGTCAGCCTGGTGAGTGATTTCAGGCCCACTTGGGCCTATTGTTCACTTAAGAAAAGTTTCAAAATTGGTAATGTTTTGGCAGTTTTATTTTAAAGTTTAATTCCAGTATGTTGTCTCAGGAGTAGGATGACAACAAGTTATCATTAGTATTGCTTTGTAACTCAAATCTTTTGATTTTGCAAAGAGCCCAAGCAGGATTAACAGTTTTGAGAGAAGTTTACTGAATTTGGAATGTACTTGCCTATTGCAGATGTTCTAACTGGTCTAATGTTAAAATGCTTTAAAATAATTTGAAATTCTCATGTTTGTTTAAAATATTAAATTATTTCCTGCATTTGAACACAAAATGTTGGTGGATAAGTTATTATTGCATTTGATTGTAACCTTAACAAAAAATTACCATTTTAAAGTAGGTCAATCGGGGTATACAAAATCTGATCAATGTCCTGTTGTTAGATGAAATAATCAACATTTATATTTTCTTTATTAAAAAATACCCTAAACACATCTGTTGCAAAATAAAATATTTGAGTTTTGTCATCTAAAGTCAGAAATTTGACTTGACCTCATGAAAACTTCTTTGTGAATCTCATAGAATTCTAGACATAATTGAAGATGTGATTAACCATTAAATTCATATGATCCTTATTTACAGAGCAATTTGCTATTTGATTACATCTTTATACATCCTTAATTGCAGGGTATTTTGCTACTTAATTACATCTTTATACCTCCTTAATTACAGAGTATTTTGCTGCCTAATTACATCTTTATACATCCTTAATTGCAGGGTATTTTGCTGCTTAATTACATCTTTATACATCCCTAATTGGAGAGTATTTTGCTGCTTAATTACATGCATCTATGTACCCTTAATACAGCTAGTTCAAGAGCTACCAGTATATGAAGGGTCTTACTAAATACTAATGGGAAATTAATGAAATAACATATTCTTCATGATGCATCACTAGTTGCATAAGATGGCATGCATATTTTGCTGTGGAGCAAGTTTAATGATTTATTTTGACCTAACATTGTGCAGGCATTGGAAATTCACTAACCCAACATAAAATTTCAGCAGTTGAGTGAATTTTCTAATTGCTTGTCAAATCAGGCATGTGCTGATTTAATGCAGACCATTATTTCTCTTTAATAGAAATGATGTGCTATTGAAAGTTCATACTTTTATTTTATTTATTTTTCATTTGTTTTGATCAGATAACTCCTTTGTGGCACTATATAGCTTTACAGTGCCGGTGTGCCGTAAAAATTAACAATAAATCAATCAGTGTTTAGTTGACATTTGTATAGGTGCTTTGCTCTCAGCCTTCAGCACTATTAAACACTTATCAGAGTGAGAGCAGACTGGTCTGTTTGTAATTACTTATATCTGGTGCTAGAAGGATAATGAATAAGTTCTGGAAACCATTCTTTCACATGACTGAATTTATGTTGTTAGGATTGTCAACATTTGTATATTTATCATAGCTGTTAGAGTAATTTATGATAGCTGGTAGCGTAAGGGTGTATTCTGGGCGAGTTAAAAAAAACATAGTACTATATGCCAGATTAAGTTGTTGGAATTTTTAAAATATTTCAACCCCTGTTCATTATATATGCACATTGTGTAATGAAGTGAGATTTGTAATAGAGCAGACATGAGATTCTGATGATCTAAGAATTTGATGTATTCTTGTGCCTATTCCAGGTGCTGTAATTGTGGGTTCGGTGGATGGTAACAGAATCTGGGGAAAAGAGTTGAGAGGCATACAGCTGGCTCATGTTGAGGTATTTAATCCTGTCATTCTCACCAAATACAGTCACTCATGAAAATGAAGTATATTTTAAAGTGATTCTAGATATAATGAATATTATTAATGCCAATTGTATATCTTCTTACAAAATTGTAGTCTTTAAGACTCTTTATTTTTATGCCTGATCTTTGTTTTGCATTGTTTGTATGATGGTGTGTGTATGTTTCAGTGAACACCTTTAGCAAATTTTTTGAAACTTGGTAGCACTTGATCCAATTCAATTCTTATTTGTAATGTTATCACATATATTTTTCTGTCAGTACCACCTAAGCCCCATGGTTCTGCCTCTTAGTTGGACAATGGGGTCAAGAACTGTAAATGAGACTCGCTTTAGTTGAAGTTATTTTTATCACTTTTATTCCAGCAACCCCATTAGGGCTGTTTAATTAAAAACATACATGGGACACAGGGAAGACACTTTTAAAGTGGGGTAGGGTACTTGCCCATAGATGCAATTTAGAATTTTCTTGTCATTTTAATATGAACTCTGTGAAATCAAAGTACCCTGGGTGCCACGTATGTTTAAATGGAACAGCCCTTACCAGTTAAATTCATGTTTGGAATATATAACATTGCATACACCCTTTCGCTGAGTTCCCTTCCTACCTCTGGGTTCTGAATATAACATCACATGCTCCCATTCTATGAGTTCCGATCTCATTCCTGGGTTCTCAATATAACATCAAACAGACCCCTTCTCTCAGTTTCACTATTGCCCCTGGTTTCTGTATTTTGGTGGTGCAGTGGGATCAATAGTTCTAATGGGGACAAACTTTTAGTGTATATATTGTCAATAGTTTTTATAACATAAAATTTCCATGTCACCATACCTGATTACCAGGGCCCAGCAACGTGGAATGAATTGCCCACTGAACTTAGACACAAAGACACATTTACCACATTCAAGAGGGCTCTCAGAACTCACTCATTTCGATAGCAAGAACAAACTTAAAGACCTAATAATGTTTCCTACCTGAAATATTCTCGGCATGTTTTTTTAAATTATTTTTAAAAAAATGTTTTTCTAATTTTATGTTGTTTGTTTTTGTAATAATATTATTATGTTTCTTATGTTATAGGTGTTTTCTAAAGTTGTAAAGTGCTTAGAGCTTCTAAAGATTAGGCGCGATACAAAGTCCTCATTATTATTATTAAAATTATATTGTAATTACATTACATACACAACCCTGACCAGCCAACCCTTATGATTTTCAATAAAGTTTTGCAGAAATGACCTGTAAATTATGGACTTTAAGGAGTATGAGCACAAAGTATGGAAATGTGATTTTTTGCAGTATAATCCAGATAATGGCTGGTACATATTTGATTCATATCCAGGTTTTGTATTAGATTCTGTTCAATTGGTCAGGGAACCCAACTAACTTGATCAGCATACCTCTGACACTTTAATCTGCAAACTTTGTGATGCAAAGCTTCTACATGATAAAGCCTTGGCTTATTTTTTTTTAAATGGCATCCAGCAAGTGGCATGTCAAGATGAAAGGGACATTATACCTCTTATAAAGCTTTACTTGTACAGAATAATGAAATAGAATATTTAGATTCTTGGGGCAAAATTTAGGAGGGGCAACAATTAGGTTTAGTGGACAATGTGTTGATTTGCGTATGTCACGTGGCATGAAAGACGATTCCATCACCATGGTCCACATGATTTTTTTTTGAAGAATTAACTCAGATTGAAAGATATCAAGAAGCCATTAAGCTGTAGGATTTAGAATTGCAGTTTTTTTTAACTCTCCCAGAGGTAATTAAGGTTCAAGTAAACTTTAGTAAACTTGAGTTGAATACAATGTTTACTATCAATGTACAAATCTTGAATCACACTTCTGGACTTTTATATGCAAGTTTACCAGTGTCACAGTAGCAGTGCATGACATTTTGTTACACCTAATTGAAAACTTGTCCAACTTTGGAAAATAAATTGACTACCTTACTGAGAAGGCCTTGTTATTGTTTGCAAGTATGTCATTCACTCTCAGTACCACTCCAGTCCCATGGTTATGAATATATAGTGTAGACATTTGGTTAAGGCTTTTGTGTGAAGTTTTTTATTACCAATATTTCCATTCCCTCTTACCTGATTCAGTTATTTTTAGAATAGACTTGTATTATCGTCAAATTTTGACTTTCCATCTGTACATTACCCATGGGTGGAGCCATTGTGTACAGAATTTTAATGGGACACATTTTAGGTAATAAAAAATTGTTTCACTTATATATCCATTTCCAGTGCTTGGAATAGTGACCTTGTGGATTCTGTTGTTGCTTCTTCTGTGTCAGGTCATTGGATGGGAACACAAAAGCAATATGTACAATTCCTTTTGGTTAAAGTTTTGATTTCATTTCTCATGCCTGATTAACTGCATATTTAGAATATTATATTATTACACATTCCACTTTCCTTCTCATATATGGCCATGAATGGGTTAATTTGATCAAGAAATATGACTTGCTTTTTAATATTTGTGTTGTTGCTAGCCCAAATTAGTGGGAAGTGAGGCTGAGCAGAAACTTTTCAGATGGTGGTGGGCTCATGGTGTTGTCAGGTTATACCAATTGTGTATCTACAGCTTGTCTTGGGGGGCATATTGTTTGTTTATCAAAGCAAAGTTTTAGTCTTTGCATTTTTAAATTAAAAAAATTCACCAGCATATGGTTGAGAAACTCATTTACTTAGCAGACTTCAGGAATTGAAACAATTTGCTGGACAACTAAAACTTCACATAAAAAATCTTTATTTTGGCATTATCTTTCAAAACTACTCATTCTTTACAAGCTGAGACTTACAATATTTTGTCAGACCCTGCAGTATGCATTTGATGGAATATGGGTAGATTTACACTTATCTGGGTAAATAAAAGGCAGACTTGACAAATGTGGAGCATTTTGTTTTTGCCTTTACCATATTCCTTTTGGAAAGCAACTAGTAATGCCCATATTAGTTCATTCATCTGTAGTTTTCTTTATATGTCTCATTTTATTTTTCATTAACTTTAGGAAGACTTCATAGTTTTATCCAGATAGTATCAGGAATACCTTTGTTAAGACCCATCTTTGGCTAGTAGTTACCCTTGCCTCATTAAGTTTAGTTCTGCTTTATAGTTTTTGATGTACTTCTTGGAGTTTGAGGGACATCTTGGATTCTGAAGGATCTAGAGACTTTGAAGGACTCTTGGGATTAAAATCAAAACTGTTACAAGACAGTATAAAGAAGACATAGATCATGCTCATTTTGTACTTTTTATTCCCATGCCATTGTCCATTACACATGTGTGTTTGTCCATATCCTATATGTTTTGAAGTTTTTTACACTGATTAATTTTTGAAGGACTTTATCACTTTGGGATTTGATGTGATGTTTAATATGAAAAATATCAAGTTCTAGTTTTCATTTTTTGTTTTCTTTTTCATAAAAATTGGACAAGTTATGGCACCTGTCTGCCCATGGATCCTGAACTTAGATTCTTATTATATCATGATGATAGCGGCATCTGTATCTTCAGGACACATTTCTAGTTTCTGTTGAAAATTTAAGGACAAATACCTAAGACTATAAAACTTTACTCATTTCCAAATCATACTTATCAAAAATTCTGACCAAGGCTTCACTGGTACATTTTGAGTAAGTTTTCCATGTTTGGATTAAAATTTTTACTCTAAGTTTAGTTAATGGGGAAGAACAAGTTCCTGTTACTCAGAGTTTAATTAATAGGGAAGGACTAGTTCCTGTTTAATCATTATATGTTGTTAGAGTCATGAGTATTACTGTTGTCTGTACTATTGCAGTGGTCTCCAGATGGCAAGATCATCATGTTTGGTATGACCAATGGAGAGGTCCATAACTATGACAACCTTGGCAACTTCATTGTAAGTATGGATTTATTCTAAGAATGCTTTATAAAATATTGCCTTTTGATAGTAACTTGTTCTGCTTTGTCAAATGGTTAAGATAAAGCTCAGAATGAGATTATATAAATTGGTATTCCATGTTATGCTGCAACCCTATGGGTGAATAACAAACTGAAAATAGGGATGGGTTATTTACTGAGCAATTGCAGATAAATTGCATTGAGGTCGTGTAATATAAAAATGCATGACTTTGTGAGGGCACTCAGTTATGTAATTCATGTGTTTGTAATGGCATTCTGTCATGTAATGCATGAGCTTGTTAGGGCACTCTGTCATGTAACAAAATACACAAGCTTGTGCTGGCCCAAATTCATCTAATATAAAATATATGAGTTTGTGCTAGCACTCTGTCATATATTAAACAATACATGATATTTTGCTGGCACTTTGTCATGTAATATAAAATGCATGAGTTTGTGCTGGCACTCTGTCATGTAATATGAAACATGAGTTTGTGCTGGCATTTTGTCATGTAATATAAAATGCATGAGTTTGTGCTGGCACTCTGTAATGTAATATAAAATGCATGAGTTTGTGCTGGCACTCTGTCATGTAATATGAAATGCATGCGTTTGTGCTGGCACTCTGTAATGTAATATAAAATGCATGAGTTTGTGCTGGCCCGCTGTCATATAATAAAAATACATGCGTTTGTGCTTGCACTCTGTCATGTAATATAAAATGCATGAGTTTGTGCTGGCGCGTTGTCATATAATAAAAATACATGCGTTTGTGCTGGCACTCTGTCATGTAATATAAAAATACATGTGTTTGTGCTGGCACTCTGTAATGTAATATAAAATGCATGAGTTTGTGCTGGCACACTGTCATATAATAAAAATACATGCATTTGTGCTGGCACTCTGTCATGTAATATAAAACACATGAGTTTTTGCTGGTACTCTATCATGTAATATAAATTGATGAGTTTGTGCTGGCACTCTTTCATGTAATATAAAACACATGAATTTTGTGAGGGTACTCTAAATGCATGAGTTAGTGCTGGCACTCTGTCATGCTCTGTCATGTAATATAAAACACATGAGTTTGTGCTGGTACTCTATCATGTAATATAAAACTGATCAGTTAAAACACATGAATTTTTTGTGAGGGTACTTTGTAATATAAAATGCATGAGTTTGTGCTGGCACTCTTTCATGTAATATAAAACACATGAATATTGTGAGGGTACTCTAAATGCATGAGTTTGTGCTGGCACTCTGTCATGCTCTGTCATGTAATATAAAACACAGGAGTTTGTGCTGGCACTCTGTCATGCTTTGTCATGTAATATAAAACAAATGAATTTGTGCTGGCACTATCATGTAATATAAAATTGATGAGTTTGTGCTGGCACTCTGTCATGTAATATAAAACACATGAATTTTATGGTGGTACTCTGTAATATAAAATGCATGAGCTTATGAGGGTACTCTGTAATATAAAATGCATGAGCTTATGAGGGTACTCTGTAATATAAAATGCATGACCTTATGAGAGTACTCTTTCATGGACTGGATCCTGCCTGAATGAGCTCATAAAAGCTGTGAGAATGTTTGTATAGTCATTCCACAATAATAATAATAAAAATAATAACTGTATGGTCTGTTGTGTACCACTGAATATATATTATGTGAGAAAACAAACTGAGTAAAAGAGTCTTCTATTCATGGATAGATTACTCCTTTTGACCATTGTATTCAGGTGTTTTGCTCACCTGGCCATTAAGAAGAGTAAGCTTATGGTATTGCTCTGATTTGGTTGTGCATCAGTCAGCAGTTGCTTCTTTAAACATCAAACAAAATAAAAATCACTGATCCACATTTTACTAAATATGGTAAAGAACATCCTGGTTTGAAGGACTGTCAATTTTTTATATAAAAAAAGCTATTTAAATATGCCTGCAATTACTGAAAATATAATTTTTTTTAACAACTTCATCTAAAAAAAAAGCTGAATAGGTTTTGATCAAATTAGACAAAGCATCCTGCCACGAAGACTGTTAAATTGTTTTATTAATGATGCTTGTCTGCCTTCAAATATAGACACCATTGCGTAAAATAGAAAAAAAAATCCTGATCCAGCTTTGATTGCAATATTCATCTTCTCAAAATCCACCAGATTAGCTTCATGCAAACTTGGCACAGAGCGTTATGTTACTAAAATAGAAAACAACTTTAAATAGCTTCTTCTCCAAAGCTGCTGGATAGAATTTGACCAAACTTGATATAAGGAATAAGCATGATAACTTTTCATCTCATACAAATGATGCCAATATGCAATCCAATATGGCCACCATTACTAAATTTAAAAAAAAATCTTTCTGATTTATTGTCAAGAACACCAAGCAGAATTTGACCAAATTTGACAGAAAGCATCATCATATAGGGTAGGGATTTTAAGTGTATATGATTGATCTTTATCTGCTATCAAACATTGCAACCATTACTTTAAAAAAAAACTTTTCAACAACTTTTTGCAAAACTGCTGAACACCAGTTTCAACAAAAATTATGCAGGTCCACCATCAAATCCAGCCAAAGACCAAACCAATTAAAATGATTTATGATTCAAAGCTGCTCAACTGAATTTAACTAGAATTACCAGAAAGCATTTGGACATAAGAGCTTTAAATACATTTAAATGATGCTGTGTCGCTGTCAAACATGATGGATACATATCTTTAACTAAAAACTGAAAACTCAGGGAAAGAAGCGAGGCTTGATTGTTTGTTGCAGATTTCCAGTTTATTTAATAAAAGACAATGGTATCCATGTTGAAAAGCTTGTTAGAAGCTGACCTCTGATCAGCAGTCACCTTGTATGACAGCAGAATAGAATATTATCATTTTTTCTCCATCATAAGAGGACACCATTTTGTCATGTCACCTTTTATAATGTTGAAGGGGTGCTCTCATAAATGTGGAGCAACTAGAAATAGATTGGTTTATTAGCTGATTCAGTGATTAATAGACCAATTAATTCATCTGTCAGTCCCTAATATTATATTGTATGATATCATATTATATTTTGACTCGTATATCACATATAGTACAATATATATTTTTAATATTAACAGTCCAAAGTCCAGATCTACTGCCTGTCAGGTGTGAATGGGTCCACCAAGATATCTGGTGTGCAGTGGTACAATGGTCTTAATGGTTACATAGAACCAAACTGTCCCTGTCTAGCAATCTGCTTTGAAAATGGACGATGCCAAATCATGAGGACTGAGATAGATGAAAGTAAGTTTATGTTGTTGACACTGAATAAGCAGCACATCACCACACTTCAGGCCATTAGCATACTCAAGACTAAAGGCACATCAACACATTCAGTATTGGCATATATTTGGAATATCAGTTGGAATTTCATACATTTGGACTTGTGATAGAACTTTAATGACTATTTGGGATTTAATTCACAATACTGCAAGTTCTTTGTTAAATTTTCACTTTGTATTCTTGGGAAGTAAAATTGTTTTATTTTACTCATTTTAACACCATAGAGTCATTACAGTATCTTGTTTAATGAATGTGAGTAGATGAAAATGAAATTTTCAGATCCTGGATGAAGATCCAAATGAAGGTTTTGAACCAGGTCCATGTGCAGGATGTGGGAGGGGGGAATAGAAGAATAAAGTGCTGATATTTGCAATAGTTTTCGTCATGGTTGTGTAATTTACATGAATATAGCTTGAAAAAATGCAAGATTTAGATTACTTTCATGACACAATCAGTTTTTGTTGTATTGCATATTGAACTGGTTTTTTTTTTCATCTTTTCAGACCCAATCCTAATTGATACAGGGATGCAGGTGGCACAGATTGCATGGAATCACATGGGATCTGTGCTGGCAGTAGCTGGATCACAGAGAGCTTTAGACCAGGACAAAGAGGTCAATGTAGTGCAGTTCTACTCTCCACATGGGGAGGTAGGTCTAGCCTAGAATTGAACCAAACATGTGGCAATAATAATAATAACGAGGACTTTGTATAGCGCCTAATCTTTAGAAGCTCTAAGCGCTTTACAACATTAGACAACACCTATAAGATAAGAAACATAATAATATTATTACAAAAACAAACAACATGAAATTAGAAAAACATTAAAAAATAAAAAACATGCTGAGAATATTTCAGGTAGGAAACATTATTAGGTCTTTAAGTTTGTTCTTGCTGTCAAAATAAGTGAGTTTTGAGAGCCCTCTTGAATTTGATCACTGTGTCTTTGTGTCTAAGTTCAGTGGGCAATTCATTCCACATTGCTGGGCCCTGGTATGCAAAAGAACACTGTCCATATGACTTTGTTTTCATAGTGGGAATAATGAGTATACAATTGTCAGAAGAGGAGCGTAAGTATCTTGCTGGTGTGTACACATGGGTGAGGTCAGATAGGTATGTTGGACTAGAGTCCGACAGAGAAATGTAGCATAGAGAACAAATTTTGTGTTTGATTCTGGATCGAATGGATAGCCAGTGTAGGGTACAGACCAGTGGGGAGGTGTGCTCTGATCATGGTACTCTAAGTATGATCCGAGCAGCAGTGTTTTGAACTTTTTTGAAGTTTCTGGAGTAGATATTGAGATGAACCAGACAGAATTGAGTTACAATAGTCCAGTCTTGAAAGTACTAATGAACACAAGTGTTTTAGTGGCATCAACTGAAAGATATTTGCGAATTGAGCTGATGCATCTCAGCTCAAGATATGCAGCCTTGCATATGTTCGTGACATGTTGGTGCAATGTGAGAGTACTGTCCAGAGTAACACCTAGGTTTCGTACTGATTGTGTGAATTTAATGTTGGCGTTGCTGATATTTATTGTTTGAGGTAAAGGATGTGAATGAGAAAGTCTTTGTGTTGTGATCAGAATGGCCTCAGTTTTATCATCATTCATCTGCAGCTTGTTACAAGTCATCCATGATTTCACATCAGAAATGCACCTCTCTACACCTTGGATGTTAAAATCCACTTCAGTTGGGTGGCTAGATTTGTATATTTGGGTGTCATCAGCGTACAATTGGTGAGACACTGGATGATGATCTATGACACTTGAGAGCAACTGAGTGTACATAATGAAGAGAACAGACCCCTGTGGAACACCACAACATAGATCAACTGGGCTGGAGTGTATTCCATTTGCAGGTACAATTTGTGTCCTGTTGACCAAGTAGAACTTGAACCACAGTAAGGCTGTATCATGAATGCCAAATACATGCTGGAGACAGTGAAGTAATATATCATGGTCTATTGTGTCAAATGCTGCAGACAAATCAAGGAGGGTGAGGACTGTAATCTTTCCACTATCCAACACAGAGAGAATGTCATTAACTACTTTTAGAAGAGTTGTTTCAGTACTGTGGCAAGGGCGATATGCAGAATGTACATTGCTAAAAAGACTTTGAATTTAGATGAGACACAAGCTGGGATAGAACAACCTTTTCTAAGATTTTTGAAATGAATGGGAGATTAGAAACTGGGCGGTAGTTCTTTAAATCGTTATGGTCTAGTGTTGGTTTCTTGAGCAGAGGCTTTCCAATGGCAGTTTTGAAAAATGATGGGAATTCCCCAGATGAGAGAGAGGTATTAATAACATCAGTTAGTGAAGGCAATACTGGATCTAAGCACTCAAGCAGCAGTGATGTTGGAATTGGATCAAGTTCACATGACTTTGGTGCACTCTTCATCATGATTGTACGTACGAAATCCATAGATTAAGCATGGTAAGCATACGATTAACTTATAACTTTAAGGGTGCAGATTCAGATCCTGCTGTTTGATCAGCCCGAAATTGCTAAGGTGACTGTAAGTAATATTTTAACAAGAACTGTTTGTTTGATATTGGTGCTGATAATAATTCAGTCGGTGATTGGCCACAAATCCATAATGACTCAGATAGTCCCTCTCAGGTGGGACGAGTCCAGGTTGAATGATTTGCTTGACATCATGATGAACATTCCCAGGAAAATTCCTCTGAGACCTAACCTGCTTAAACAACCATGCCACAAGTATTTCATCCTTGCCCAGAAAGGCAACGCCTTTTTACCTGGTTCATGTCAGCAGAGCCGTGCAGAGAAAAGAATTTAAACCTTCTGTCATGGATAGAATCTCATGATCTAGAAAGCCCTCCACTTTGAATGTGTACAAGGGGAAGTACAATGTATTTCAGTGACTAGTGCGACATCAGTCCTATAATTGCCTAATTATTTTTGTTCTCGCTCTTTGAGAAAACATTATCTCCCACTATTGTCAAATGCTACTACTATGTTCTCAGACCCATTCAGGCATCATGATAGAGCAGTTATAGGTCATGACAAGATTTACCAGATCTATTAGCTGATTTTGTATTTAATAGGTAAAAATTGCTCACCCAGTTTTTCAAGTGGAATTAATATGGGTCCTGACAAGGCTCAAATCAAATCAGTTTAATCAAAAACTAGTAAATAACTGTAGTCATCTAGAGTGGTATGGGGAGGTGAGGAGAACAGCTGGGAAGAGTTTCTCCTCTTCATCTATGTGGAATATAGCTGGGCAAGACTTTTTGACTTTCCACAATTACTGGATTCGAGGGGGAGTAGATCTTCCTAATATAAGGTTGATTGTGTAAGTATTCTCAGAAAAACATAATTTAATAAAAGCGATGTGCTTTTTGATGTTACAGGTATTTTAGTATTGGGATGAAAAGTAAATTTTTGAAAAATACAAGACATTTAATTTCTTGTCCTTGTAATTTTAAATCTTAAGCAATAATGTATATAAAACTTCCCAGGCATTGTTTAATAACTGTTAGGTTTAAAATACCACAGATTTTGGAAGATGTTTGAAAGTAGTGAGATGTTACGCATTTTCAAATAATTATTTATTTTTTCAAGAAATCCAAACAATTGATTAGCACAATGACTTTTTGAAGCAGTTAATACAATTTTGGGATGTGTTTTCTTTTTCAAGATCTAGATAAACATGTGAACTTTTATCTTTTTATTTTGGGAGATGTGAAAGGTCTGTTGCTAGAGTGCAAGACCCATAATCCATGGGTCACAGGTTTGATGCATGCCAAGCTGCCCCTGTTTGTTCATGGCATTTGGCTCCCATTTTCTCAGCATCATATAGCCAGTAATATGTTAAAAGTACCATTCAAACCAAAACACCATTTTGTAAGAGTCATAAGCCACGATTCACTACCAAATAAAGAGTCATAATCCATGATTTCACTACCACTTAAAGAGTCATAATCCATGATTTCACTGCCACTTAAAGAGTCATAATCCATGATTTTACTACCACTTAAAGAGTCATAATCCATGATTTCACTACCACTTAAAGAGTCATAATCCATGACTTCACTACCACTTAAAGAGTCATAATCCATGATTTCACTACCAGTTATATTTACTACCAATTAAAGATCATAATCTAAGAATTCACTACCAATTAATGAGTTATCATCCGTGAATGCATTACCAATTGAAGAGTCATGATCACTGAATTCACTACCAATTAAAAAGTCATGATCCATGAATTCATGACCAATTAAAGGGTCATAATCTTTTAATTTAATTACCAATTAAAAGAAAACTAATGTTTTTCCTTTTGTCATGTTATTACGTGATACTGAACTTCAGAAATAATGAAAATATGAAGGACATTTATGAAAGGCCTTTTGAAGTCTCCCAAAGCCCAGTGATGGCTCATAAGACTGTTCGTGTGGGTTTTTAAAAACATTTTAGGGACAAGTTCTCATGGTAAAGTAAAAGGATGGATAAGATCAGACCACACCCCTCATAAATTTGGTTCACTGTTTAAAATTTCGACGTAAATAAAAAGGAGACAGTGACTGTAAAAAGTGTGAAGAACCACTTGCATGTCTTTATTAACCACCATTTGTACACTAATGTCCTCTTAAATGTAACAAATTCCCATTGTATGATCACTGTAGAGGGATAGAGGAAACATGCACTGTCCCCTAGACAGAATTAGCAAGGTGCAGCATTGCATATTATTCTATGTAAACAAGTCTAGAGTATGATTTCATTAAAATGTTGTCTTTCATTGTTTAAAGGATAATGTACATGTACTCACCAGTATTTTTCAAATTCATAGTAATAATTTCATCACCCTGTTGCAAAGTGTGATTTGTTATTTGGATATTTTAACATAGCTTTAATAATGTTTCAGTCTTATTGCTACAATGTCTACAGTGTGGCAGTTTATAGTGATGTCTAGCACTGGGGCATCATAATGCAGCCATGTAGCATGATGTCCCACCCAGTCACATTATCCTGACACCAGGCCGACCAGTTCAAATTCAGAGTAATAATTTCATCACTCTATTGTCCTATATATTTAATTTGTACTTTGTGATTGACTTTTGTCCATAAGTGAGGGTAGGGGTTTGGACTTACATGACTAATGTCATTTTTTGTAAACCTGTTTATTTGGGTCTCAGTTTATGATATTTTTCCCATGGAAATTCCTGGTCTAGCTGATATTTGTCATGTTCCGTACTAAATTTTAATAAAAGACCTGAAGACCTGCTCTTGTTTACAACTTAGAATATTCTGGAAAAGAACTTTTGACTCTCAACTTGGTCCTGTTATTGTGTTGTACGTTTATACATAATAAGGTTGTTTACATCAGAATTATTCAGTCCAATCTTAACTTCTATAGTGGAATTATTCTTTTAGTTGTGTTCAGTTATTATTTGGGAGGCTTTATTTATTTAAATTACTCATTGGAATTAGAGGTGCTTATTGACTTTTGGACTCAGTCACAGTTTTGGGATTATTTGGAATTCATTCAAGGACATTCTGGGCTATATTGTTGTGATACATCAACATTGTTAGCAAATCCTTCTTTTCAAGGCTACTAGCACATCAGCACATTCAATACTGGAATTCATATGGAACACTATACTTTTAGACTTATGAAAGACAGTAATGTAAGTTCTTTATAAATTTTCACCATGTATTCTTGGGACATAAATTATTTGTTGAATTAAACTCATCTTGCTTGCTGGCTAAGCTACTAAGAATGATCCAGTATAAACATGCATAATATTTCAACTAATCCTAGCCCAGAGTTGTTATTTTTTTTCTATTTGATTAAAGCATCTCAGTAACCACTGGTCAGATCCTAATTCTTTTACAAATCAGCAGCAAGGCTTAATGATCAGAATGCAACTAAATGGCACACAAGATAATATTTTTGCCAAACAGATAAGGGATAAATACTACCAGGAAAGGTTGCAATTTTGAGTTGTAAAATGAACACATCATTAATAAAGTCATAGCTTAGTCTGCTTTCATTGGTGTGACTGATAGTGGATGACTTCTTTATGAAAGAGCATTCCTTAAACATTTAATAGTTTATATACTGTAACCTATTTGTAGCTGGGTAGACCACAGCAAGCAATGTTAGGTACCTTGTTTAAAGCAATATCAGCAGTTGACTACATTGTGACTCAAATATATGGTCTCATGATTCTTAGTTGTCAGTGATAATCATAATTATAGATAACAAGCCTTATAATTATAGACAATATGCCTTGTATTGATAGACAATATGTCTTATTGTAGACAGTATACCTTGTCTTGTATTGATAGACAGTATGCCTTATTGTAGACAATATGCCTTGTATTGATAGACAATGTCTTATTGTAGACAATATGCATTGTATTGATAGACAGTATGCCTTATTGTAGACAATATGCCTTGTATTGATAGACAATATGCCTTATATTGATAGACAATATCTCATCATTGTAGACAATATGTCTTATATTGATAGACAATATGCCTTATCATCGTAGACAATATGCCATATAATCATAGACAATATGCCATTTAATTATAGTTATATGGTAAGATATAAATTGTTTATTATGAATTGCAGCACCTGAGGACACTAAAAGTGCCTGGGAAGCAGATGTATGCCTGCTCCTGGGAGGGAGGAAGTCTCAGGGTAGCCTTGGCAGTGGACTCCTTCATCTACTTTGCTAATATTAGACCTGATTATAAGGTAAATACCTACACACAGAGAGAGAGTGTGTGAGAGAGAGAAAGAGAGTTTGTGGAGAAACTTTGTTACGGAGTAACCTAATGTATACAGAAAAGTTTGTAAGCCTGATGAATATTTTATGAAAATGACTATTAATTTATTGATTGGTTCACTGTTTTTTGTTGTGTACCAATTTTTGTGGATTTTCATAGTTTAAAAAAATCATGAATTTAAATACCTGTTGAACAGTGATCCATTTTTGAAAACAAATTGACCTCTTCCCAGATTTCCAGTTAACATTGATTTGTGGACATTATAACACTCCTTCCTAGTTTTCAGTAAACACTCATCTCTGGGAACAATGTGACCCCTTTCCTAATTTCCAGCAAACAATGACCTGTGGAAATACTGTGATCCTTTTCCTGATTCATTAATTTAAGTAACTTAAAAAAATGGTTTTTGTAAAGCCATGACAATTAATCCCCTCCCCCCCAAAAAATGAGACTTCACAGTACATACAAAGTAAGAGTGAATATTTATATAATTTAAAAAGTTCATTAGTACAATTACTATTTTGTTGTCTTACCTCAGTTTCTGATTGAAATTATTTTTCTATTTTGAGCAAATTGTACCACCCTTTTGTGATTGTGCATCAGGATAAATCACAAATTATGCAAAAAAAAGTAAACTTGTGCCTCATTAATTGAAACCATATGGAACAATATTACATCCAGGCTCTGCCCCATTCCCCCATTCTGCAAGACCTCTGTCAAGAAGACAAATTTAAAGGGTGAGAAGTCAAAGAAAATAAATAAAATTCCTTTATAATCGTGCATGAGAAATTTTAAATGTAGTAGATTTAAATAGTTTTATCATTTGCACTGAAACATACCACATTATCCTTTCCATAAGTCTGTACCATTCAGCACTTGGGTTGAAATGATTAATCAGTATATCGATACATTAATACTTTTACTGTACCAATACATTTATTGAGTCAAGAGGTGGAAAATTGATAAAACAAATATACTTACCATATACAAGTTATTTTAATCTTCAGCAGTCAATAGTTGTGAATCATTTGCCTTGCTGTTCATAAAATTGAGAATTCACCTGAGACAACTGTTGCAGGCTCAGTCACTAACTTTTGTTATTAAAACTGAAAAAGACCTGACAGCACTCACTAGCCTTCTACAAATTAACACAAGGTGATGTGATTTGTAATATTACTCAATCTCCCTGCACATGATAAAATATAGCAGCCTTAAATGGCCTAAAATGTTGAATAAAAATCACTGACAACTAACAGGTAGTCTGTTTTAAAGTATTGTTGTTATCTTGTTATCAATGGAAATGGCATATAAATAGATGCTAAGTATATGGCTGTCTGTAATCTGGAAGTACATTCAGTAAATCACATAAAAGGGCACCACCTGCCACTGACAGACCTTCAATGATGGCAAGTCCATCACATTTATATATGTATTGATAATGTATCATATCTTATCATAGGCAGTGTATTGTGAATTTTATTGATACATTGTACAGGTGTATCATTTCACCCCTATTTAACATGGTTTATGCTTAGAACTGGGATTCCATATAAACTAGCCAGTGTGCAGGCATTTGTAAAGGCATGTAGACAAGTACTGAAATTGCAAACACATGGCAGGGACCTACCAGTAGTTGCCATAGTTAGAACTTTGAAACATTGTAACTTAAAAGAAGTAGATAACATATTTTTATAGTGGAATGCTGACAGTGGAAAAGATATGAAAGTCCTCCTGATAATGTCAGTGCCTTGTGTAAATTCACCATCCAGAAATGCTCCCACTGAGCAAGAAATGACCGATGCAGGTCGGAATTGCTGCTGAAGCAGAAGAACGTGGTAAATGATATGGAGATGATGTTCATGTTTCTGAGGAACCTGATAATAATTATCCAAGCAAAACATGCTTAGAAGGGGGTGCATACAAATCCTTTGGTTATGTTGAAATTAGGTAGCTCTCAGATGATGAAGAGCGAGAAAATATAGATTAGGTACACAGAATTTATATTAAATTATAAGTTAGGAAAATATAAATTGGAGTTTCCCCTTTGTTGTAAATTATTAATGCAGCAATGTAATGTATTTGCTTTTGACATCCAGATGGACCTTCATTCATTTATTTCTCATTATAATAAACATCATGTTGTAATGAGCTGTTTCATTTATCAGCAATTACATTTTGTTCTGCACTTTAATAGAACCATGGCTTAGTTTTATGTCTCACCAAGTCATTTGTTACTGTCACTCTAATATACTGAATTTGTTTCAGTGGGGATATTGCTCAAATACTGTGGTGTATTCCTTCACCAAGCCTGACAGGGTAGAGCATTGTGTCATCTTTTGGGACACAAAGAATGGAGAGGTATGTTGGACCATTTGGAGAAAGAAAAATAATATTCTTTTAAAGTTATTATTGAATTTAAAGGGTTGGTCACTTTGGTAAGTATAGTTGGCTTGAAGGCACTTATTTAAATATGGCTGATAAGACTAGTTGAGTAAATTTAAATGCTTTCAGTTGATATTCAATCCAACAAAATATTATGAGTGTTAAAGTTATGGAAATAGTGCCTTCTCCTACCCCTCTCCCACCCAACCACCTCCATATAGGCTTGGTTGAGCAGTTTAGATTCCAAAGCAAGAACATGTCATAATAGGAACTTATATTTAGTATCAGATATAACTCCTTGAACAAAGTACAAGAAAGGTGTAAGGGTAATTTGTTCTCATTGATGATTTTATCAACATGTAAATGTATATCTTATAGTAACACACAACTGTGAGCATATTATTGTCAGTTTCAGTGCATTGTCAGTGACTGAATTGTCAGTTTCAGTGCATTGTCAATGAATGAATTGTCAGTTTCAGTGCATTGTCAGTGAATGAATTGTCAGTTTCAGTGCATTGTCAGTGAATGAATTGTCAGTTTCAGTGCATTGTCAATGAATGAATTGTCAGTTTCAGTGCATTGTCAGTGAATTAATTGTTTTCAGTCTCCAATATCTTCTGTTTCAGAAATATGTGAAGTATGTAAAAAACTTGATAGCAATAACAGCTTGTGGAGATTACTGTTGCTTAGCAACCAAAGCTGATGAGTTGAATGGACAGGTATGTATCATTAGAAGGAGGATATTCTTATTCATTTAAATTGTAATTGAAGAATACGGTTAATTACTGGGATATAAATCAGATGCAGATGTAACTGCATAGACTCGGATCTACCATTGCATATTGTAACAGCAGATCTGGGTCTGTGCAGTTTGCTTGGAGTGATCAATAGAGCAAAGAAAGACCCTAATCTGCTGGCACATTATGGGATGGCAGATCAGTGTATGTGTTGTTTGAAGTTGGACTCTTAACTTATATGTGGGTATGTACAGCAGTGTCCAGTTTCTTTTACTGATAAAGTGTCATCACAGATATCTTTTCTGAACTGAAGGGTAAATCTTATTGAAAATTAGAATAATGTTTCTTTGTAAAGTGACACAGCAAATGACCTTTCCAAATTCAATGGTAAACCTTATTGAAACTTAGAATAATTTCTCCTTGTATAGTAAGAATGCCAGTATAATCAAGTTTGTAGAATTTTCTGGTCTAAGTACTTAGATTCTCTTTTAGTGAGTGAAAATCAATGGAGATAAATAGGGAAATGCTTGAACATACAAGGAGACATGTTGACAGTTGAATGAAGAGGATAAAGCATGATTGCATAACTACTGTAAAATTAGGACATAGCTCCAGAAAAAACATAACCTCAGTGCCAACATAGGGTTTGATAATCTTGAAAGGTGCTTGTATTTTGGTGGTTACCATGGAAAGTGATAGAACTGAGGTCAGCTCCAAAAAGCACCAGAATAGTGCTTGAACAGATTCAGGGTTATACTAGCAAAACAAACTTGGAACTATGGGAAGTCACTTTAAATGTGGAGTAATCATCCATAGATACAGTGTACAATTTGTTATAATTTTCGTAGGAACCGAATACTTAAAGTACCTGGACATATATTTTAAAGCATTGCCTTCCCTAGGTACCATGTATCTTTAAGTGGAAGAGTCCTAAGTGGTTCTTCAGAAGTGCTTGAATTTTGAGAAAAAATACATTTTCATTAGGATGTTAAGGCTTATAAACAAAAGTTTGCCCATAACTCAGTGATGGGATGCATATTTTCAGCAAGGTTTTGATGAGTTATGTATCCACACTTCATATATGGGTAAGGCCAAGTGATAAAATAAGTGCCGTGTCTTGTGTGTCTTGAAAGATATTGGATCAACAGTAGCTTAGAAGACTAGCTCTCTAAGTCCCAAAGCTTTACCAATAGTGGAAACAATAATTTATATATCAATAAAAGAAGGTCTCAAAATGGTATGTTTCTGGCCCAGTTCAATCTCAAATAGCTCCAGACAAGCAGACAATTGATTATGGAATACATAATTATTATTTATGAAGTTAAAATCAATGAAATAATGAAACAGAACTAGCACAGAATGTTGGATAACTGGATCTCTCAACTCTGTTGAAAATGTCCATGCATTTGACCTTAGTGCTTAAGTACCCACCATTAGAATAGCTAGGAACTTTCAAAACTACAATAACTTATGCTAGATAAGTGAATGAAAGTTCTGTGACATTCCATGGTAAAGCATGAAAGGAAATAAATATGGGCAATAGGAAAGAAAGGAGAATATTTTCTTACTAAAACTTAAAAACTAAAGTAGTCTGAAATTCATGCAAATGAGACCGTAGTTGCAGTGACTGTACCTCTACCCCCATTCTCCAAAATCCATTAATTTTCAGTGTCTTTTGGTAGGCTTAATTTAACAAAAAATATTCCACAGTTGATGTATAGGAATGAAATACTTAATTCTAAAATTATGTGGACTATACATACCATTATCAACATTTTCCCAAGTGCGTGTGTGTGTCTCTCTCTGTGTGTGTGTGATTTAGATTTTTAATGTAGCTTTAACAATTTTCCAGTCATATCAATACAATGTCTGCAGTGTGGAAGTTTAAAGTGATGTCTAGCACTGGGGCATTATGCCGCAGACATGTAGCATGATGTCTCACCCAGTCACATTATTCTGATACCAGGCTGACCAGTCCTAACACTAACCTCTTAATGCTAAGTGCCTAGCAAGGTAGCTGTTAGTACCATTTTTATGTCTTTGGTATGACTCGGTCGGGGTTTGAACCCACAACCTCCTGCATCTGGGGCAGACGCTCTAATCACCAGGCCAGAGGAGTGGTCCATTTTCCCAAGTAGATTAACAGCTAACTTAAATTCTTGAAAATTAAATGTTTGTTCTTTGATAATCTTATTTTATTTATTATATACATTAATGGAAACATTCATTTTAACTTGTCTGTTTTATAGTTGAGTAAATATAATATTTGTGTACATTCTTTCCACATTGATTCAATGGAGACATTGTGGAAACTGTAATTAATACAAAATGTGAATGAATCATGTAGTCATAATGGATAAAAGTTAACGGACATACATGAAGACATCTTATGACAATAGTATTGTAATTAAGCATACAGTATCATAAATAAACCCTACTCATTTTTCAAACAATTCCTGACATGATCGAATGCTGTGACATGCATTATGTGTCTAAATATTCACTTAAAATAAGAAATTGTCCAGAAAATTGGCATTATGAATAAAATAAACTGTTACTCTTCTGACATTTAATTGCAACTCCAAACCTCCTTTTTACAGTTTGTGTTGGTGCTGTGTAACTCTATAGGAACACCACTGGACTCAAAGTACATAGAAATGGATCCTGTGTACCTGACAATGACAAAGACACACATCATAACTGCTTCCAAAGAGGCCTTTTACACTTGGCAGTTCAAGAATCCAAAGAAGCTTTCCACATTAGAGGTGGCAGGTCGACGTAAAACTGCATCAGAGAGGTTGGTTAGTCAAATGAGTCCATTAAGTATATCAGCCGAAACACAGTAAGGACTGTGAAACCTGTCTATAAAAGATTCTAAAATGGTCTTTCACATTTGTGCATTCTGGAAAGGTGTTTGTGTGCTTTCTTTGTGTGAACAGGTGTTTGTCCTTTGTTGAGTTGTAAAAATAATAAAAGTAGTATCATTCAATGACCATGTGATCATTTGGATTTTCTCAATAAAGATCAAATCAAAGCAGGCAGAGTGTCTATAGTAATTGCATTACAGTTTCAACAAATGGATTTAGAATCTACTTAAGTTTATCCTTTAATGATATTCTCCAATCATATTAATGTTGGGATATGAACCTGCTACCTTCTGAATCTAGCCCTACTAAAAAGTAAATAATTCATTTTTCTTTCTGTTTGTTCATGCAGACAAAGGGCAATAACTCTTGCCCATTATCTCCTTTAGCTGCCATTCAATGTTGCTAGTTATAACTGCTGCTTTTCTACAGTCAACATTGTATGAAAAATGAAATCCGAAACCCCTCCAAAATGATTTTGATGATCCATTCAGTTTGAGGAAGTAGGTTGACCCAGTGGATTCTGAATAGTGGCAGTCTGGCACCCACCATTAGGCAGCCTGAGGGCAGCTGGGTTGGTAGGGCAACATTTAGAGTTTAGAGGCTTATAGGAGGAGAAACTTGACCCACCTGCAGGGCAGTCCAGTTTGTGATTGTATCAGCTGTGCCATTGGTATGACTAGATGGACGGATCTATCACTCCCATCATATATTGTTTGTGTAGCCATATACCCAGCATGACAGATGGATCTGTCACTAAGATTCTCCTCAGTGTAATTGTATGATGCCATAGTCCCGGACAAACAGATCTATCATTAAGATCTCCCTGATTGTAGAGAGGTGAAGACATAGGCCTGGCAAGATGGTTGGATCTATCACTAAGATCCCCATAATTGTAATTGTATGTAGCTATAGCATGGTAGGATGGACAGATCTGTCATTAAGATCTCAATAATTGTAATTTAATGTAGCTGTAGCATGGTAGGATGGACAGATCTGGCATTAAGATCTCCATAATTGTAATTGTGTGTAGCTGTAGTATGGTTGGATGGACAGATCTAGCATTAAGATCTCCATAATTGTAATTGTGTGTAGCTGTAGTATGGTAGGATGGACAGATCTAGCATTAAGATCTACATAATTGTAATTGTATGTAGCTGTAGCATGGTAGGATGGACAGATCTAGCATTAAGATCTCCATAATTGTAATTTAATGTAGCTGTAGCATGGTAAGATGGACAGATCTAGCATTAAGATCTCCATAATTGTAATTGTGTGTAGCTGTAGCATGGTAGGATGGAAAGATCTAGCATTAAGATCTCCATAATTGTAATTTAATGTAGCTGTAGCATGGTAGGATGGACAGATCTGGCATTAAGATCTACATAATTGTAATTGTATGTAGCTGTAGCATGGTAGGATGGACAGATCTAGCATTAAGATCTCCATAATTGTAATTTAATGTAGCTGTAGCATGGTAAGATGGACAGATCTAGCATTAAGATCTCCATAATTGTAATTGTGTGTAGCTGAAGCATGGTAGGATGGAAAGATCTAGCATTAAGATCTCCATAATTGTAATTTAATGTAGCTGTAGCATGGTAGGATGGACAGAATTAGCATTAAGATCTACATAATTGTAATTGTGTGTAGCTGTAGCATGGTAGGATGGAAAGATCTAGCATTAAGATCTCCATAATTGTAATTTAATGTAGCTGTAGCATGGTAAGATGGACAGATCTAGCATTAAGATCTCCATAATTGTAATTGTGTGTAGCTGTAGTATGGTAGGATGGACAGATCTAGCATTAAGATCTACATAATTGTAATTGTATGTAGCTGTAGCATGGTAGGATGGACAGATCTATCATTAAGATCTCCATAATTGTAATTGTGTGTAGCTGTAGCATGGTAGGATGGAAAGATCTAGCATTAAGATCTACATAATTGTAATTTAATGTAGCTGTAGCATGGTAGGATGGACAGATCTAGCATTAAGATCTACATAATTGTAATTTAATGTAGCTGTAGCATGGTAGGATGGACAGATCTAGCATTAAGATCTTCATAATTGTAATTGTGTGTAGCTGTAGCATGGTAGGATGGAAAGATCTAGCATTAAGATCTCCATAATTGTAATTTAATGTAGCTGTAGCATGGTAGGATGGACAGATCTGGCATTAAGATCTCCATAATTGTAATTGTGTGTAGCTGTAGTATGGTAGGATGGACAGATCTAGCATTAAGATCTACATAATTGTAATTGTATGTAGCTGTAGCATGGTAGGATGGACAGATCTATCATTAAGATCTACATAATTGTAAATGTGTGTAGCTGTAGCATGGTAGGATGGAAAGATTTAGCATTAAGATCTCAATAATTGTAATTTAATGTAGCTGTAGCATGGTAGGATGGACAGATCTGGCATTAAGATCTCCATAATTGTAATTTAAAGTAGCTGTAGCATGGTAGGATGGACAGATCTGGCATTAAGATCTCCATAATTGTAATTGTGTGTAGCTGTAGTATGGTAGGATGGACAGGTCTGGCATTAAGATCTACATAATTGTAATTGTATGTAGCTGTAGCGTGGTAGGATGGACAGATCTATCATTAAGATCTACATAATTGTAATTGTGTGTAGCTGTAGCATGGTAGGATGGACAGATCTAGCATTAAGATCTACATGATTGTAATTTAATGTAGCTGTAGCATGGTAGGATGGACAGATCTGGCATTAAGATCTCCATAATTGTAATTGTGTGTAGCTGTAGCGTGGTAGGATGGACAGATCTATCATTAAGATCTACATAATTGTAATTGTGTGTAGCTGTAGCATGGTAGGATGGACAGATCTAGCATTAAGATCTACATGATTGTAATTTAATGTAGCTGTAGCATGGTAGGATGGACAGATCTGGCATTAAGATCTCTATAATTGTAATTGTGTGTAGCTGTAGTATGGTAGGATGGACAGATCTGGCATTAAGATCTACATAATTGTAATTGTGTGTAGCTGTAGCATGGTAGGATGGAAAGATCTAGCATTAAGATCTACATAATTGTAATTTAATGTAGCTGTAGCATGGTAGGATGGACAGATTTAGCATTAAGATCTTCATAATTGTAATTGTGTGTAGCTGTAGCATGGTAGGATGGACAGATCTAGCATTAAGATCTCCATAATTGTAATTGTGTGTAGCTGTAGTATGGTAGGATCGACAGATCTGTCACTAAGATCTCCATAATTGTAGAAAGATGAAGCTGTAGACCTGGCAAGAGATGCAGGTCTTTCAGTAAGAAGCTCAGACTGAGAGAATTAGACCAACTGGATGGCCAGCTAAGCTGGCTGATTGATTTTGGCTGGCTTGGTAGTATAGGATGGATCCATTTAAAAAAACACATGCACCCTGACTTACTGGTGCAAAGGCCATACTCAGACATGTAGAGGGACTTATGTCTTTTGTGCTGCCTAAAAACGGGGGTATACCCCTTCATGGAATCCTGATTTCGTGTAGGAATAAGAGAAGGAAAAGGAGGTAAAATTTATCCAGAATTTAATGTTATTTTTCCATCTTTTCTTTTATTACATTTCGTCTAAATGTTTCACTGAAACAACAGTATAAAAGAAAACAAAACAATGTATAAATTGACAATGCTGCATGTTAATAAGTCACTAAACCACTCCTGTTTACAAACTGTGTGATGAGGCATAGCTCAGATTCTGTTTCTGAGAGAAAATTATCAGAATCAGCAGTTACCTCCCTTGAGTTAGTTTCACTACATCAGAATCTGTTGAAGACTTCCAACAATACAGTATGCACATAAGGTGTAATTGCTTCAGTATTTTTGCTTAAATATTTCTTAAAATTTTATAGCAGTTCTCTTGTAAGAAATAAAGAAAAGACAAAAGATTTATAATTTTAGATTACTTGCATTTTGAGGCCCCTGTTATTTGCTAATAATCATAGAAATGGAACATGATTATTACTGTCTTGCAAAGTATTTTAATCTCTTTGAACCTGTTTATTGATGTTATTAGAAACCCTTCCAATCATTCAATATTTTCAATACCTTAATATTACAAATCCGATGATGAGAATATATGTATGTACAGAAGGTATGTAATTATGGAGCAATGTGATTATAGTATGAACTGTAGACAACAGGTAAATGTTACAAAAGTGTTCCAGTTTTTATTACCCAAGGTGTAAAATATGCTACAGAAGAATAGAAATCAAAGACAACATGCCATGGTGTGAGAAATTACAAATTGCTCGCCAGTTTCAGCAAAAGGATATCATAAAAATGCAAACACCGATTTTGTTGCCATGCTTTTGTCAAGTTTAATGACACAAATAAGATTTACTTTTTCTTTGGCTCATTTTTAACACAGTTTCATGAAAAGTATCAAAACTAGGGAAATTTTGTGAGTTCAGCTTTTCATTTCTTCTCCTAAAGTACTTGAATAACTTTACTGAAATTTGTTGTCTGGATATGAGGTTAGCAGAGAATGGGCTTTGCTTTGGCATTTGGGACCTTTTATTTTAAATATATAATAAAGTGGTATTTTGGGAATTGAGTTCATCATTACTTCTGTTTCATTATAAGCATTGTAAAGAGTGAAATAAAATTTATTATGTCTTGTATCTCCTTCGAACTTAATCAGCTAGATAGGTGACTACTTTTATTGACCATTAGCTTACTTTAGAGAAAAGTTGTGAAAAATTGTCCAAAAAGAAATGAATTTTGAGAACACAGTTTGTAATTGCTTTTTCTAAACTGCTTGAAGAAATTTATTGGAACATTTTGCCTTGATATTTGGTTGGGGTTGACAAAAATAGGATATTTTGAGAGTTTATCTTGTCATTGTATGTAAATTGCTTGAAGCCTGTTTTTAACTATGTAGGCTAGATGGATGGTTGGTAATGACACTTAATCAAGTTTTCCTTTTTCATCTGCCTTGAACTGGATTATTTTATTCGAACAGTATCCAAAACAGGTCATTCTGAAGGTCAAATTCTGGAAGGAAGTTTGTCATTGTTTCTTCTTTTGTGCTGCTCCAAGGATTATTTTCAGACTGTTTAAACTAAATAAGTTTTATTTTTGATTGATGTGCAACAAGGTCTCTGTTTTCTCTTTGTCTCTTATTTGGGAAAATTTCTGTGAAAAGTTTTGGAAACAAGAGGTTATTTGGTACGATGCTTTTTGTTATGATGCACATCCTCATTTCCAAGCTGCTTCATTGGATAAACATGTCAAAAACTCATGCCTGAATTATGTGGATATACACGTCTGTGACCACATGTACTTTTAATTTTTCAAGGTTATTTTTTTATTCATAATTGTTTTTTTAATCTTAATTTTTTACATGTATTTTGTTTCCTCAAGCTTCTGCCTGTTGATCTAATCAGGGAAATAATCCTTTATTTTCATCAAGCATGTGTTAACACATTTTGTTATCAGTGTAAACAATGCAGTTTCAACTTCAGAAAAATATCCAATCATTATGTCACAGTCCTTGTCTTGTATTATTTTCAGTGTCTTTTCTCGGTCATGTTAAATTAAACTTACATTTGGATGTATGATTACCTGTTTTTTTTTCCTGCCACAGACTTCATCACATAGATGACCATCCAACTGGAGGCGCTGCATTGGAAGATGTTGACTTCACAAAAGCATTTGCCGTGAGTTTATTTGATTAGTTCAGCTGCTAAGTATGATCAGGATCTTATATAAGTATTGATAACATCTGGCATTTATTGAGCTTGCTATATATACAAAAGATCTTTATGTGAGTATTGACTAGATGTTACATTTATTGAACTGCTAAGTATACATGTGGCCTTACATGATTATTGACTATGTAAGACATTGATATGGTTAGTATACACAAGATCTTACATAAGTATTGACTACATATGACACTGATACGGTTAGTATACACAAGATCTTACATAAGTATTGACTACATATGACACTGATATGGTTAGTATACACAAGATCCTACATGAGTTGACAACATATGACATTGATATGGTTAGTATACACAAGGTCATACATGAGTATTGACTACATATGACATTGATATGGTTAGTATACACAAGATCCTACATGAGTTGACAACATATGACATTGATATGGTTAGTATACACAAGATCTTACATAAGTATTGACTACATATGACACTGATATGGTTAGTATACACAAGATCCTACATGAGTTGACAACATATGACATTGATATGGTTAGTATACACAAGGTCATATATGAGTATTGACTAAATATGACATTGATATGGTTAGTATACACAAGGTCATACATGAGTATTGACTACATATGACACTGATATGGTTAGTATACACAAGATCCTACATGAGTTGACAACATATGACATTGATATGGTTAGTATACACAAGGTCATATATGAGTATTGACTAAATATGACATTAATATGGTTAGTATACACAAGGTCTTACATGAGTATTGACTACATATGACATTAATTGAAGTGGCTAGTATACACAAGATCTTTTGTATGATTACATATGGTATTGATTGGCCTGGTTAATATACACTAGATATTGCATGATTATGGTTACATATGACATTGATTGAACTGGTTAATATACACAAGATATGATTACATATGACATTGATTGAACTGGTTAATATACACAAGATATTGCATGAGTATGACTACATATGACATTGATTGAAGTGGTTAGTATACACAAGATATTGCATGAGTATGATTACATATGACATTGATTGAACTGGTTAATATACACAAGATATTACATGAGTATGATTACATATGACATTGATTGGACTGGTTAATATACACAAGATATTACATGAGTATGGTTACATATGGCATTGATTGAACTGGTTAATATACACAAGGTCTTACATGAGTATGATTACATATGAATTGATTGGACTGGTTAATATACACAAGATATTACATGAGTATGATTACATATGACATTGATTGAACTGGTTAATATACACAAGGTCTTACATGAGTATGATTACATATGAATTGATTGGACTGGTTAATATACACAAGATATTGCATGAGTATGGTTACATATGACATTGATTGAACTGGTTAATATACACAAGATATTACGTGAGTATTATTACATATGACATTAATTGAACTGGTTAGTATCTGCAAGGTCTTACATGAGTACGATTACATATGACATTGAGCTGGTTAATATTTATAGGCTACTGCATTTGTATGGGAAAACGAGTTTTTGGATGGAATACTGCATGACCTTGTGAGTACAGTATATCCTTCCGACAAAACGAGTTCATATTTCCCATACAAATGCAGTAACCTTTTTATTATTATGCTCATTTTTTTTATTCTACCTAAGGTTTAATTATATAAACAAAATGCACTACAAGAAGCAACGTAAATGAATGTATGCCGCACTCCAAACTAAATGCACAAGCACATATTCATCATTACACAAATCAACATTATTGCTGCGCACATAACTCCGCCCAGATCAATTTTAACTTGGTTGCGCACTTGACATAACTTTCGAAAGAAAATGGCGTGTCTAGTTAAAATTGAAAGTTGGAGTCATTGTGAATGAATGTGCATTGCAACAACTTTTCCATTTGATCTGGAATGAATAGATTTTGGTATTTTTTCTCAATTCTAGGAAATTTCGTGATTATGGACTGGATTTGTATGTGACAATTCCACACGAAATACATGAGATTGAAGAAGCGTGTTGACATCTGCAAATGTGTTTATGTTTCTGTCATTGAATGTTTGCAATCATAATGTGGGAAAAATATGAAGTCTTTCAATTGCAATTATCAAAAAGACGCTATGGAATTTAATGTGTATTTCATTTTGAGGCAGTCAGGAGGATGCAGTTGCACTTATCATTGAAATTACAGCACAATTTCGAAATGTGTAATCCAGATTGAAAATCTATGATATGGCTCATGTAATTTGGATTTGCAGAATTAAAAAAATACATTTTGAGGAAATTCAGGATGTAAAACTAAGTATTTTTTATTTTGCCATTCTTATCACCAGCTAAAGAAGAGAGTATATGACTTGTCACTTGTATGTTATTTGTAAGGACCTTATCTAGCACCTGTTATATACTGTAGCTAGCTTAAATCCATAACATTGTATCAATGCGGAATGTGCCAAAGCAGCTGGTATGTGGCAGTCCACGAAACATCTGTTTTAGTTCATTCATAAACAAATTTAAACAACCACAGCGTAAAGAGCCTCTCATGCGAGTGTACATGATGTTGTGTACAAATCAAAAGTGCTGGCATCTGCATCGTTTGTTTGTTTACAATAGAAAGTAGTTCCTTTCTGCACATGAATGTTATATGTGTATTGTCGCGTGGATTCAATGTCGGGTAATACTGCACGATTCTGACAATGTAAAGTTAATGGGGAAAAAAATTAGCATATAATAAATACAAGATATAACATGAGTATGATTACATATGCCATTATTGAGCTGGTTAGTGTACACAAGATATTACATGAGTATGATTACATATGACACTGATATGGTTAGTATTCATAAAATATTACATGAGTATGATTACATATGACACTGATATGGTTAGTATTCACAAGATATTGGATGAGTATGATTACATATGACATTGTTTGATCTTGCTAATTATGCACAAGATTTTAGATGGTCCTATAAGATATTTTTGGTCACTATATATGCATCGCCTATTTGTGCTAAAAGAAGAAAAGAAAAATTGTTAGTATTACATTACATCATGGACATGCCTTGGTTGAAAGCAGGAGAGGTGTCATCAAACTGTCCTAAGAGAGAGAATGACTCACAGAGACAGCAAATCTAAAACAACAGGACTGAATGAAGACAAGTATAAAATGCAAATTCATGAAAGTTTTCTGTTAACCTAGGTTAGAAACTGCAACCTACAGAATCATTGCTTTCAAGGTTATAATTTCAATCATTGAAGATAGCTTACACCATTTATTTGGTAATGTAAGCATATGAAAATATCCTGTAAACATAGGGAACCATGGTGTCTCATCACTTAAGACTTATGCCCAGAAGGGTGCAGGTTCAGTTCTAACCATTGGATCAGCATGTATTGGCTGCCATGGTGTATCGTTGGGCATGGCACTTTACTTGCATCAGCATGATATAATCTTCAGTCTTGCTCTTCTGTGAAACACACAAAACAACCCAAACCAGAGTATTTATTTAAGTAGTCGTTTGAAGCTTCACCATTTGTAGTTCCTATATTGTACAATTAAACATTGTTTTGTTTTTTACTCATGATGCACTCATAAAGATTTTTGTTGATCAGAAGTAGATTTTAGTTTTTTATTTTCTTCAATAAATAAGATCACATCAAATGCATTTTACATTTTGAAATGGTATTCACCATAAGATTTTGCTAATTCACAGCCCAAACGAAGGGTGAGTAACTCTGAGGAAATGCACATTTTTAATTTTTAATACTGTTACCTGCATATGTAATGCTCGAGATTACTGTCATCCTGTCTTTATACCATTGAGATTATCCTTGCCTGCATTACCTGCATATGTAATGCTCCTGATTATCGTCACCACATGTTAACACAAACTGTAAATCACAAACTTTCCATAAGCTTACCAGTTTCTGTCATACTCAGGAATGGCAAGTCATAATTGCCACTTTTATGTTGGCAGTGGTGTAGTAGCACCATTTATGCCGTAGTATCCCCTTCCTTTTAATAATTATTATGTGTACAACTTTATGCATGCATATGACCTATGTCTGTCCCTACCCTGGGTATTTAGTCCCTGAGTCATAACTTGGAAACTGTTGAGACCTATTGAGTTCTCACATGAAAGTCAGGTATCTTTGCCATTAGCTGTGTTAATTTAAGTTTTGGGATAATATTACTAAATGTTTTAAGTATTTACCTTGATGAGCTTTGAGTTCTAATCTCACCTGCGTAATTAGAAAGATATGCAATAATAACACTATTTTTGGGCAAGATGCCATGCTCCTTTGAGCACATGTATTGATTATTGAAGAAGCTGAATTTGATTTGATGTTTTGCACAGAAAGTCAAAATGATATGCCTTTATTTATTGTTTTACTTTAAATGTTATTTGATTTTAGTAAAGCTAGAACATTATGATTTGCAGTTATCCTATCATCATAGTTATGCTTGTAATAGAGTAGATTTTGTTCATAAAATTGCTTTTATGAACTTGTAGATGATCTGAATCACTTTCAAGCGTTGGTCACCTTTTTGTCATATGCATGAGTATTTAATTCACATACACAATTGTTCTGTTATTTTACCTATTTGTGTATTGTATCTGTTACCTCCCTTTCAGACAAAGGGTTACCTCCTGATAGTAGATATTTTACTGTACAGTATCTAGTGTAAAGACCATCTTTGTAAGTTAAAAAATGATTCTAAGAAATAGTTATCAATCATAATAGGTAATTATTTAAAATTATTTATTTGTATAAAAGAAATAAAACTGAATTGCCTAGGCTACTTTATGTACTGACTAGCAAAATAACTACCTGTACTATGAGGAGGCCATTTTTTTTTAATGGAAAGGGAGGTAACCCATGTGCTATTAATACTAAAGGAGTAAAATAAAGTACAACATAATTGTTGTCACATTCATGCTTGATCTTGCTTTCTAGAATTTGTAGTATCCACCTAAGCTTTAAATTTATCTTGACAGTGATTTCCGTTTTTATACAATACAGTATAATGGTCAGAAGTACCATATTTGTACCAAAGAGTTTTGTCTGCCATGTTGTCAATTGCTTGGTCGAGTGATATTCAATACATTCACTATTTTCACTGGTTGTCACAAATTATACAGATACAACAGTTGTAGTATCCATGGGAATGAATGGGTCAATATTCAGAAAAAGAAGTCTCATCAGTGTTTTTTTTATTATTAAATGTTTACCACTGTGCTTTTATCATAGAAGGTTTAGGCTGCTTAGTAATTCAGTAACCTGAATGTCAAGTCAAGTTAGATGGGTCATAATTGGAGAAATCAACTGAAATTCTGGCTTTGTAGCTTCTGATTCAATCCAAATCTATGGGGATTATGGTAAATACTTCACATTGAATATTTGAATATGAATCAAATATGGGCTACAGATATTTAGATGGTAAAAAAGTGTATTCTTTTCAACACAAATATGCAGTAAGGAACTGGTTTTTCAAGCAAACACTTTTATGTCAATGTTAAGTAATGCTCTCCCAGGATTTTAATACACTTAAATTCAAGATAGAACTTATCTATGTGGAAATGCTGTATGCTTTTTTTTCATGCAACAAAATTGATTTGAGTTTGATTTGTTCAGTTGCATTTTTAACTTTTTCTTTTGTTACCTGAATGTATTGCTAGTTGCACTCTCCATTATGTCATAAAGGTAGGAGTAGATTATGGATCATAAAAGGTACATGTCATACCTGCCTTAAGAGGTAATGTAAGTTAATGACCAAACCTCATTAATGGCAGCAGCTGAATCATGTTTCTGGCCACTATGGACCCAGGGTGGCTGAGTGGAATAAGGTGATTGTCTTTATGCACGTCTCACCTCTGTCCACATCTCAGTTTAACCAATGTGGGTATGTGAGAAAGCTTTCCAGTAGTTTCCCATGAGTTGGTGGTTCTTCCAAGGTTCTTTATATCAAATATATTGGCAGTCCTGTATGGTCTGTCATATGCTGAAAAATTATGTTAAACACCATGAAACCAAACCAAAACAAATCATATTGTAAAAGGAACCTCATTAAACCCAAACTTAATCAGAACATGTGGTTCACTAATGATCTTTCCACAGCCTTTAGTCATGCAGAGTTAAAATAAAACCCAACAAAAAGAAATGTTCAAATGCAATAAAATCCTAATCACTACCTGTATCTATCAGAAAATTTGACTTCCTGTTTGTTCTTGGATGCAGGTATCAACATTTACTTATATGTTAGGGGGCGCCTGATCAAACTTTCATTCTTTGATGAAAATAGAGAACCTCACAAACCCCAGAACTCTCAAAGCTGAAAATATAATTTGATCCAGATGGATTAAAACTTGTTTCACAGTGCATGTTTTATAGTAGCACCACCATAGACAACATTAAAATTGAACAAGCATTATGATTTAGTATTGAAGTCAAAGTATCTGGCAATTTTGTACCAAATATAAGTTGGTTCCAGACATGAGTTGCGTACAGGAAAAAGGTAGACCTGAATACATTATGCTGCACTGGTAGAATATTGTGACTCAGTAGTTCTGCTGTTGCTCTGCTGTAAATATTTTGCAATGTTAATCAGGTCAAGGTTTATCCTGTACAGCATGATGATTCTATTGGTCTGACATTTGAACTTGAGGTTTTCTCATTGTAATTGGATAATCACCAGGTTATACATACTGTGTTCTGTCTGCATAGATTTTGAACAGATACATGGCTGCTTTTCTTTGTATGCTCCAAAACTTTGATCTCCTTCTAGCATTAGACATCCCTTACTGCCAGACCATATGATGCGACAGACATCACCTTCTTGGTGTGATTCTTTTAAGTTTCATTGCAAGGAAACCCAAGACCTTATTTCTTTCACTGACCATAGTTATGGTGTGTTTCATATAGGATAAGTTGTTTATACTGGTGACTGTCCAAGGTAATTGCTTGAGTCAGCTGCTTGTATTTCATCCAGGATAAATTGCTTGCATTGGCAATTCCAAGGTAATTGCTTGAGTCAACTACCTGTATTTCATCCAGGATAAGTTGTTTGTATTGCAGACCCTAGGGTAATTGCTTGAGTCAACTGTATTTCATCCAGGATAAGTTTTTGTATTGCTGATTTCAAGGTAATTGCTTAAGTTAACTGCCTCTATTTCATCAAGGATAAGTTTTTATTGGTGACTCCAGGGTAATTGCTTGAGTCAACTGCCTCTATTTCATCTTCACTCTTTTAAGTTTACTAATGTATCAAGATCAAGCCACTCCTGCAGTTACTGTAACAAAGTTTTTATAGTTAATTGGTGATGTCAGTTTTGTTTCATAATTTATCATTTTACTTTTTTGAAGTTATTATCATTTATACTTCTTATGCATTTATCATTTAAATTATTTTCTAAACAGTTATCATTTATACTTTCTATGTGTTGATATTACTTAAGTCACAGAGCAGATGCCAGTCAACTTTTGTTTTGACAAAAATACAAATGTTGCGACAACCTGAATGTAACCTCTTCTAAACACTTCTCCTTCTTCTCACTTTATTTTAATTTTGGTAGGTTGTGAAGTCACATCCTTTAGACTATTGAGTTCTGTGGTCCAAACTCAGAATCATTATGAGCTAGTTTTGCTTTGTACAGGGAAAAATATTAGAAAAAATATGTAACTAGGGACTTACTTAAATTCCATTTATGTTGTCACGTAAACTAGATTTTAAATTGATAACAAAATAATTATTAGTTCATATTTGTTAATAATGATTCAAAGATAGATTCAATAAAGAAAATATAACTTGAAAAAAGACACAAGATTGATTTTCTGTATTTCTAGAACTTTTTTCTGATGGCATTACCTGTTTGACATAAGGGAGGTAACTCAGTTTGGACTGTCATTTGTGTATATGAATCTTGTAAGTGAAGAAACATAATGATGGTTTTTATTAGTAAAAGTTATTTTGTGTTCCAGCAACTTGTAATTGTTAGCAATACAATGCATATTGTGATTCTGCCACAGTATAAACTGATCTGTGATATTAGATGAGTTTGGTTATTGAGTCCATTGCACTGGGTGGATTTAATTTTTGAAATTTCTACCTAAAATATTCCATTTGTTTGTAGTTTTTGACCTAAAACAAGTCAATTATACTTTTCACGTACCTCAGTATAAGGTGTCCTAAAGCAAGACACTTTTGTGGTTTCCCTGCTCACTGTTTTGATCAGGGACCAGCATTTTTAACAATAATATTACTACCTTTCATTTCCTTATATCCTCCTTTAAAACTCCATTTTTCCTGATTCAGTCATTTTAGATAATTTTGTAAAGCCTCCATTAAAACTGCTTTTCCTCACTTAAACTGACTTGAGATAATTTTGTTAGTCATCCATTAAAACTCTGTTTCCCTAATACAGACACATTTTAGATGAGTTTGTAAACCATTCATTAAAACTATTTTAACTGATTCAAACTCAGTTTAGACAATTTTGTAAAGCCATAAAAAAATGCAAGAAATGTCTCCCAGTATAGTTTTATATCACAAAGTCTCATATTTAATATCCAAATTCAGTATTGAATTATATTTCACTCTTTTCAGTGCCTTTAACAGATTGTTGTGGATTTTAACGGCTGGACATTCTGGTGTTTGAGAAAATGAATTGGATTAGTTGATATGGGTTAAAATTCTACATGTGTTTGAATATGTGTCTGCATGCGTGATAAATTGATCACAAAGTTGTTGTTTCTTTCAGGGAACTACAGATCCTGTTTGCTGTGTATGTGCCTCTGACAAGGTTTTGATTGTGGTAAGTTGAAACTATTCATGAAGCAGAATAAATCCAAATGAATGATTTCATTTTTAATGGATATTACTTGATAGAGCAAAGGAGTAATTTTGTTGGTACTTAAAATTTTCTATTTTGTTGAAATCAATTTTTAAGATGCAGTTAAAAAATGGCATGATCAATTCATCAGTATGGCATACAGGTGTATTGTATAGGTATGAACTCTGGGAGAGATTAGGCATACAATGTTTGGTTGCAGTGTCTGTCTTTATTAAATAACAAAAGTTAAGAAATTTGTATGCAATTTGAAATAACTACCATAACAGTCGTTTGAAAGAAGATGATAAAATCAGCAAAGATTATTTGAGACCGGTGGAAATATTTATTGATTTATGACTTGACATCAACTCTGCAGGCTTTCTGACACATTATTACATTATGATCTAGACTTGTGGAAACTTAAATATTGTTATATGACCTGCCATAAATTCTTTGTGCATGCTTTCTAATACATTATACCATTATGATTTCAATAATTGTTTGATACTAACAAATTTCACTGATCAACATTATATTTTTTATGTATTTGGTAAAAAGAATATATGACTTTTTAAAAATATTTGTTCATCTCTTTCTTCAATGCAAGCCATGTAGACAGATCTGCTATTGCATAATTCACAGAGGTTTTGCTTATTTTGTCTACATGTCACATAATTAGCTGACAGGTCACATAATTAATTGACAGATTGCATAGTTAGCATATACAGACTGCATAATTCACTGACTGATTGCATAATTTACTGACAGATTGTTTAGTTTGTAACCAGTTGCATTATATGCTGACATAATTAATAATAAAGTGTGACAGATTGTATAATTAGCTCATTTTATAGAATTGTCTGACAGATTGCTTAGTTTGCTGCAAAATTGCATAATATGTGACATTGCATGATTTGCCAACAGATTGAATGAGCAGCAAGATTGCATAATTTGATGTCAGGTCAGGATCTGTGCTGTTCACTTTAACATCATAAATATTGCACACCAAGAATGGAACTATGTAGATGTTTTCACTGATGCCTGTTTGTTGGTATTCTTCAGATACATCACATAGAACCATTATAAATAAAAGATTTAGATTCCATTCTTGCTGCATGTCTGAGAATATCGCAAAAGTTTAATAGCAATGGTATGCAGTAAATACAAAACTGTATTCATGTTATGTTCCAAGCTGGGTGAAAGGACTCATTTTACATTGCATATAAATATGTCTTGACGTAATGGCCTTGATGTATTCCTACACCATATCAAACTCTTTAGTAAATGGTACTTATGGCTTTAGGTTTGAAAATGTCAGATGCAGAGTTTGACATTATCAAAAATGACGATGTTGCATATGGGGACAACATTTGATAATGTAAATTTTTAAAAAAATTGTACTTCAAGCATAACATTTTTTGAAGATTTTTAAAGAAAAACTAAATTTGTAACAACAAAAAATAATAAAACATTATTTAATACAATATGTTGATTTATATATTAATTTGATGATATTGATTAAAAGTTTAAATGACAAATGTAATAATTAGTTGTAATTAAAAGTGTTTAGTACTGTGTTTCTTTTACAGGGTCGTGAATCAGGGACATTGAACAGGTATTCCATGCCAATGTTGTCTATGACACACAAGTATGTCCTGGATTGCCGTCCTCACCAGCTGGCTCTCAATTGTGTTTCTGGGTAAAGATTTTATGATGTGCATATTGTTACTTTGAAGTATGAGGTTGTAATTAAAAGCAAAATTGTTGTGTTTTTTATGTGCTTGTGTGTGTGCATATGTGCATTTGTATGTGTTATAATATGAACATTCTAATGCTATTTAAAGAGTTGGACAGGGAAAAAAATGTAGAGCACTCTCCCATTATAATAATAGTCATGATAACATTGAAAGTGTACAGCATTAGAAGTGAAACTACCTTATACTAAAGCTAGTTACAAGAATGTCTGTGTTATAATGAGGTATATTATTGTAGACATCATGTTAAGGACATATTGTATAGCTCGTATGGTGGATGCGTTATTCACCTCATGTATAGGATACATCGTTGACCTCGTGTATAATACACTTTGTAGACTCCATGTATAGGACACATTGTAAATCTCATGTATACGACACATTGTAGAGCTCTTGTAATGGACACATTGTAGAGCTCATGTATAGGACACATTATTGACCTCATGGATAGGATACATTGTAGACCCCCTGTATAATACACTTTGCAGACCTCATGTATAGGATACAGTGTAAACCTCGCGTATAGGACACATTTTTTACCCCCAAGTTTAGAACACAATGTAGGCCTCATGTATAGGACACATTGTGGACCTCGTACATAGACACATTGTAGACCTCATGTATAGGACACATTGTAGACCTCATACATAGGACGCGTTGTAGACCTCATGTATAGGACACATTGTGGACCTGATGTAAAGGACACATTATAGACCTCATGTATATGACACATTGTAGATCTCATGCATAGGACACTATGACCTCATACAGGACACATTGTAGACCCCATGTATATGACACATTGTAGACCCCATGTATAGGACACATTGTAGACCTCATGTATATGACACATTGTAGACCTCATGTATATGACACATTGTAGACCTCATGTATATGACACATTGTAGACCTCATGTATATGACACATTGTAGACCTCATGCATAGGACACATTGTAGACTTCATGTATATGACACATTGTAGACCCCATGTATATGACACATTGTAGACCTCATGCATAGGACACATTGTAGACTTCATGTATATGACACATTGTAGACCCCATGTATATGACACATTGTAGACCCCATGTATAGGACACATTGTAGACCTCATGTATATGACACATTGTAGACCTCATGTATATGACACATTGTAGACCCCATGTATATGACACATTGTAGACCTCATGTATATGACACATTGTAGACCTCATGCATAGGACACATTGTAGACTTCATGCATAGGACACATAGACCTCATACAGGACACATTGTAGACCCCATGTATAGGACACATTGTAGACCCCATGTATAGGATATATTGTAGACCCCATGTATAGGACACATTGTAGACCTCATGCATAGGACACTATGACCTCATACAGGACACATTGTTGACCCCATGTAACGGACACATTGTAGACCCCATGTATACGATATATTGTAGACCTCATGTAGGACACTATGTAGACCTTGCAGATAAGACACATTGTAGATCTCATCTGTAGAACACGTATCCTTGATTCCTGAATACTTCTGAGTGTTTTTGATCTTAGACCAGAGTGAATACCTTGTCCATTTCCATTGCAATATCCTCTGATGTAGTACATGTTCTTGTTGAGTGTATCAATTTCCACACAATAGGACAAAAAAAATATTTGATTTGTATTGGTGTTTTGTGGCACATCAACACAAGTAGGCTATTTAGTGCTGAGGCATTTGTAGCAAAGTGCTTTTCCCAAGGACACACTATTGTAGCTGACCCAGATTGGTCTGATAGTCGGATTCTCACCAGCACCCTTCCAGTCAGTAGTCTGGCATGCTAACACTGAGACACAGTGGATCCCAAAAATATTTGATGTGAGCTCTATAAAGAATTAATTTGATCATTTACTATCAGAGAAAATATTGAATTTGTTTAAGAATGTTATTTATAGAACCAATTTTCACTCAATATTTTAAGGACATTACCTTCGTTTTAATTTTACATAGATCTTTTAAAGATTTTATTTATTTATTGTAAGAGTACATACTTACATTTATTTTAAAGGAGTTAACATCCTATAGATTTTAGTAACCTTTATCTTTACATTTTTAGAATTAACCTTTTTTTCAGCACTATATAGCCTGGATTGTATTGATGTACCCTTAAACCTTAAACATATTACACATATTTTGTTGACCAAGCAATAAAGAGTAGGCTAGTCAAAGATTTCAAACTACATCATATCTGGTTGTCAATCAGAAAACGAAAATCAAGTGAGAAAAAATAAGTTGCAGTTTCATGGTATCCATGATTGTAAACACATTACATGAAGCGTCACATTATACAAGTCCAAGGCGCTTTAGTTGGCTAGGGACCATTGTTCCTTCTTTATATTTCACCAAGTAATCTGGAATTCTAAAACAGCTTTAAATATAATACCATCTCTGATTAATATTTGAATTTCTTAATTTGCAATAATAAAATGATGGAAATATTGGCACCATTTTCATTGCTTGATGCTTGTTATGATTCAATTCCTTATCTCTGCTGATACATTGCTGGTAAAATTTGTGTTTCGACAGAGAAATTACTGTGTTTTACAAGATATAAATTCCATTTGCCTTAAAGATAAACCAAAAAAGATATATACTTAAGAAAGAACTTACATGTTACGATGTGGTATCTTTTAATTTAATGAACTTCAGATTAGACTTTTATCCATGAGGACTACTGAAGACACAATAAATAATTTTCCATATCAAAAGCCTGTCTTTCAGTGACATGAGTGTAATTTTGACTTATTATTGACGTCAGTATCAGTGTGCTTTTTTAAAAACTTTTATATTTGACTTTTTAATTCTTACTTACAATTAAGTAAAACGTGTACTGACATTACTGGGGTTTAACATCAACTTTTACTGTTTCAGTAATAATTTGAGAAATGGAATTTTTATTTCAGCCGTCTGTCAATTATTGACATTAGTGGAGTGTTGACCTTCTTTGACCTTGACACCAAGATCACAGACCAGGATGGGAAGGAGACTGTAGGAGAACATCTGAAGTTTGAGAGGAAAGATGTCTGGGATATGAAATGGGCTGAGGTAGGGAACATTTCTCTAATGTGTGTATAAATGTTTTATTTTCTTGTATAAAACAGTGTCATGGTACAGCGATGGATAGATGTTATAGACATAGATAACTTCCATTAGTAAATGCCTTGTCATAGTCAATAATATTTTTCACAATTTAACATTTGTTAAAGCTTTTGAAAGACTGGATAGCATAGATTATAGCATTGTTTACATGTTTAAACAATATTTATTGCTGAAACATTCTGTAGAAAGAAACATAGAATTAATTTCAGTGACTGAAATGGATTGCATACTCTTAGATAAATCTTTCTTCAGAAAAATGAGCACATAAATGAAAGTAATGCTTCTTTGAGAATTCATTTCATGGTGACCATAAATTCACTGTACGATTTAAGTTCTTACTATTGATGATTTAAGTTCTTACTATTGATTTAAGTTCTTACTATTGATGATTTAAGTTTTTACTATTGATGATTTAAGTTCTTACTATTGATGATTTATGTTCTTACTATTGATAATTTAAGTTCTTACTATTGATGATTTAAGTTTTTACTATTGTTGATTTAAGTTCTTTAATACTAATTACATTTTGAGTTCTTACTATTGACAATCTATGTTCTTACTATTGATGCTTTAAGTTCTTAATATTAATATTTTAATGTATTCCTTGTTAGGACAATCAGGAATTGTTTGCCATGATGGAAAAAACCAGGATGTACATCTTCCGTAACCTAGACCCAGAGGTACAATCATCTTAACAGATGATTTAGAACTACATTGTTTTTTAAATTTTCAGATCCTTGAAACTTTTCAATCAATAATGTTGTCCTCTTTGCATATGTCTAAATAATAAAGCTGAAATGTCTGTGTGTTAATCTTATTAGAATATGAAAAGTGAAGATATTTTAGAACTTAATGTTGCATTCATAATCATCTTTTTCCTTTTGTGAATGGTGTCAGACTGAATTCTTTGAATTTAGTCATGTGACTTTGTGAATATTTATTTAGGAGATATAGTAGTTCACTGGTTAGTATGCTAGACTTGTGACTGAAAAGGTGCAGGTTCAAATCCTAGTTACAGTAGTATGGGCATGAATAAGTTACTGTGTTGTGTCCTTGAGTAAGTCAAATTACATCGATTGTCTTAGTGCTAAGTAACCAACTTTGTACGTGTAGGAAAAAGTGGTGGACTTTAATTTTGCACTCCAAAGGTTTTGGGAAAATAGCTTCATTTGGTTATTTTGGGTTTTAGAGTCATGCACAAAAAGATCTAGGAAAACATGGCATGAAGGTATACAGTATTGGTACTCTCTTTTATAGGAACCAATCCTGAGCAGTGGCTATATCTGCCAGTTTAATGACCTGCAGATTAAATCCGTTCTTTTGGATGAGATTGTGAAGGATCCAGAAAATCCAACAAAGGAATGCATTGCAGAAATGGAGATCAAGGTGATTATTTCTCCCATTGTGCAAACAACGAATGGTAGTATGGCATGTATTATTACCCATATCCATCCATCCATCCACCCACCCATCCATCCATCCATCCATCCATTCTTGGTTAAGCTTTGCATTGAGGTCCGTTTCAGGCACGTTTTGGAGCATCTTAATGCTGTGAATATGTTTGTAATATAATTTATGTGATAAATTCTTTGCACATATGAGAAAAGGTTGTGGGTCACCCTTACCCAAGAAGAGGGTGCTGGATGATCCTATACACAGGTTGGATCTTGGATTTACCAGGTAGTTGCCAGATTTTTACTTGTGGTATAACTGTAAACTTTACCCTGATATACATCAGCAGATCTCAAAACATTGCACTAATATTAATTGAATGTTGATACATGTATCACACATTATCATATACCTGTACCATGATTTTCTATGAAAAAGCATTGTGTGGAATAATCCAGTAAATTTTTCACTCACTGGGTTTTGTCAGTTACATATATTTGGTACTATTAGGCAGAGGAACTAATACATTTGTTTCTGGGCTACACAGTGCAATAATATAATAGTCTGTAAACAGAGGTCATGTCATATGTCATATTGTATATTTATCCATGAATCAGTGATGGAAAATAATTAAAAAATTTAATTATACTGTCTTCTTTTTAATTTTGAAGAAAGCAATTACATAAGACTATTAGTATTTAACAAATAAGGGGATCTAGTAAATAAATTACAGTTTTTGTAATGATGGATATTGTGGTATCACCCAAGGCTTTCATGGCTCACAGGCTTGACTCATTTTACTTTGTTTCACCTACAGTATTCAAAAGCACATTAATCAGTATTGATACAGGAATTCCATTGTTCTTCTGCCATCTTAGAGATGTAGTAGGATGGAAAACTTGCCTGTGATTTTTGGCATTTGAATAAGACAACAATCTAGAATTTATGGCATTTGAATAAGATGACAATCTAGGATTTCTGGCATTTGAATAAGATGACAACCTAGAATTTATGGCATTTGAATAAGTTGTTGTTGTTGTTGTGGGGTTTAACGCCATTTTTCAGCACGATAGGCTATACATGGCGGCCAGTATTAATGGTGGCATTTGAATAAGATGACAATCTAGAATTTATGCCATTTGAATAAGATGACAATCTAGGATCTATGGCATTTAAATAAGATGACAATCTGGGATTTATGGCTTTTGAATAAGATGACATTATAGGATTTCTGGCATTTGAATAAGATGACAATCTAGAATTTATGGCATTTGAATAAGATGGCAATCTAGAATGTATGGCATTTGAATAAGATGACAATCTAGGATTTATGGCATTTTAATAAGATGACAATCTAGGATTTTTGGCATTTTAATAATGAATCCCATAAAGAAAGGACAGCCAGTAGGTTCACTAGGTTTCTGCTGGTTTGAGAGACTACCTATGGGAGTTTACACAAACCAGAAATTAAAGGAAGAGTGCCTCAAGATATGCACCTGTCTGTGTGATTTTTGTGGATGATATGATAATTTTTTGAGAGAAATTTAGCCATTTATACCACCTTGAGCCAGTATTACCAGCCCCATTTAGTGAATTATACCTCCTTGAACCAGGATTACCAGACCCTTTTTATCAATTATACTGCCTTGGCACTTGCATTACAAGGATTACCTAACCCTTTTAGTCCATTATTCCACCTTGAAACAGGATTGCTAGACCCTTTTAGTCAATTATGCAGCCTTGAACCTGGATTACAGACACTTACAGTTAATTATGCCACAGTGAGTCAGGATTACCATACCCTTTCAGTCAATTATGCCTCCTTGAACCAGGATTACCTGATGCTTTTAGTCAATCATGCCAGTTTGGACCATGATTATCTGATGCCCTTAGTCAATTACACCACCTTGAACAAAGATTACTGGAAACTTTTTATCAATTACACCACCTTGAATCAGGATTACCATGCCCGTTGAGTCAGTTATGATGCCTTGACCCAGGATTACCTGATGCTTTTAGTCAATTATTCCAGTTTGAAACATGATTTCCTGATGCTTTTAGTCATTTAGGCATCATTGAGCCAAGATTACTTGGATTACATATTTTGCCTATTAATTCATCACTTGTTGATAAATGTTAGAATCAATCAGTCAGTAAAGTAAATATTTTTTCTTAAGTTTTCTGGTAGTAGGTTTGCTCCAGCTGTCATGGATTTTTTAAATATGCATACTCGTAGTGAGATGTGGATTTGATTATTGTGGAATGTCAGAAGAATGCTACATCAGATTGACCTTATGACCCCTATGATATATATATATATATATATATATATATATATATATATATATATATATATATATATATATATATATATATATATATCTATATATATATATATATATATATATATATATTTCTTCATTTTGCACAATATGTTGCATACCATTAACAATTAACTCATTTGACACAATTAACTCATTTAACTCATTTGACAAATGGATTGACTTTTCCACATATCATCCTGTAGCACTGTGTCAATGAGACAATTTTCTTTCTTTAAAATCATGCATATGCTAGATTGTATTACATTTTGATGTGCTCAAAAATATGTGTTTTGGGGGTTTTCTTTTCAGTCCCTGCGAGATACTCGTGACCTTCTGGAGAAGGTGGGAATACCTGATGCCCAGCAGTTTATTGAGGATAATCCTCATCCAAGGCTTTGGTGAGTTTTACCTCAGCCATTGAACTCTATAGGAATCTACTTTATTGGACCACTACTTTTACTTATTGTAAATCAGAAGATTTTCACCATCATAGATATTTATCAGGGTAAAGACTGGATTAAATTAGGACACAAAACCCACAATTCAGGCCTATATTCTTGAGACATTTAGAGGAAAGAAAATCATGCATACAAGATCAAAATCCCCTAATCAGGCCTCATATTCTGGAAATTATTTGACCAAGAAATTTACACTCTGACATGTTTAAACTCCAAATCATGCCCTATATTGAAGTTTAAAATCTACAACTCAGACCCTATGTTCTGGACACTGTTTGACCAAGAAACTGACCCCTAAATCAGGCTCAAAATCTGGAAATTAGGCCCCGTATTCTGGAAACTGTTTGCTCAAGAACTATCTCCAAATTGAGCCCCATATTCTATAGACTTTATGAGCAAGAAACTCGGGTTCATTACAAAACCCCATAATTTGTGTATGACATTCGGATATACATAACTGGAATTTAGAATGCTGACAGAGAAAGTGAATTGTGAAAATTTTTGGAGTTGTATGACTGGCTTAATTCTTCAGTTTTCTGACTTTATGCATAAGGTTCAGTTTCATGTTCAGAAGTTTCAACAATATGGGGCCAGATATGTTATTTGGAAAACATGTGATTCCTTGAAATTTGGCAGTTTGGGTAAGGAACTTAAGTGAAGACATTTTGATCATAATTTAAGTAAAATGAATTCACAATAATTGCAGTATGAAACATGCTTATGTTCTGAAAACTTTAATTGCAAAAATGAATTCCAAAAATTTCTTTCAGTGTTGTTTTTGTATTTCTTTTTTTAGGCGTCTGTTGGCTGAGTCAGCCCTTGAGCAGTTGAATCTGAAAGTGGCTGAGCAAGCTTTTGTCCGCTGCAAGGATTACCAGGGCATTGAGTTTGTCAAGCGTCTGGGTAACCTGCAGAGTGAAAATATGAAACAAGCTGAAGTAGCAGCATATTTCAGGCGCTTTGAGGAAGCAGAGCGCAAATACTTGGACATGGATAGAAGGTAAAGGAGACAAAATATGACATACCTTTCATGAATAAAATTGTCATATAAATCCAATATAAGTTATTTAGTTGAAAAGGGTTGGAGACACCAAGTTGTCAGATAAAGAGATTAGACATTTTTTCAAAAACTTGTACAGTGGATGGACAAGAGAATTATGAGACAAGATTCTACTATTAAAGCTTTATGATTAGTCAGACATTTAAAATTTGCATCGGTGGGCAATTGGAACCATTCTTTGAAACAGTTTAGTATAGCAGCATATCACATTATCTTTAAAATAAAAGTTAGGCTTTCCTAACTTTTAGTGGAAAGTTTAAAATAAAAAAAGTTTAAAATTTAAAAAAATGCGAAAGTGAAAGGAGATAGGAAGGGTGAATAGTAATTACCTGAGAAAGAAATGTATATTTTTTTGTGTTTAAAGAGACTTGGCAGTGAGCTTGCGGAAGAAGCTAGGTGACTGGTTTCGTGTCGTCCAGCTGTTGAAGACTGGTTCTGGTGGGGATGATTTACAACTGGAGGAAGCCTGGAATGCTATTGGGGACTACTATGCTGACAGACAGAAATGGTTTTCACAAATTTCATACTAGTATAATCAATTGCATGTACTTGTTTGGGATGAGAAATTCCACTGTACGGGTTATAATTCATCAGTAGAGAGAGAGATGGTCAGAGAATGAAAATATGCCCCAAACGATCAGAAATAAGGTCCAGGAATGAGATTTGACCAATAATTTCATGCCATTCAGGTGGGATTTCTCATTCCCCACATGTACATATTATTTTAAGTTGTATCATATTCCCTTTTTAGCTAGAGAAGTCAGAAATAAAAAGTATGCCATTGGTACAAAATAGTTTCTTGGGGACACAATATTTTCTGTCAGCTTTATTTATCCTAGACAGTCATACCAAGTTCTGATGTTGGTTGAATGCTCAAATTGTTGTTTTATGCCATAAACAGTCTTTTTCATATCAAAACTAACAGGAAGAATTGAAACATCTTTGATCTCATGGTAACTTTTTGTCATGTTCTTGGAATATTTTCAAAAATCAAAATGTGTATACTTGCTGATTTTGACCAAAAAGATGAAGCTTTGAGAAATTTAATACAAGAATAATTTTGCAAATTGCAGGAAGCATGTGCTGCTCCTTATATTCTTAAAAGGAAACTTATTTTCATCTTTTCCTGTTATCGAATAAAACTGATACATATGTTCAGTCAATTTTGTTTGGTTGTAACAAGTCAAGATTTTAAACACTCAAATGAAATTGTACCTGCATGCATGCCATTTGATACCATTTTATACATGCCATTTCTGTCAGAGACATCCGATTTATATACCAATAAAATAATAATTGTCAAAATTATAAAAAGTGATGTCCACAAAAATAAATGAATTCATCGTATATTACATGGGAAACTGCACACAAATTAAAATCTTCTAATCATTTTCTGAATTTCTATAAAGATTCTAAAGCAATGTCAAAAATGTTCTGAAATTCTTAAGCAATTTAAATGATGCAGTGTCAGAAATGTTCTGAAGTACTTAAGCAGTTTAAATGATGCATTGTCAGAAATGTTCTGAAGTACTTAAGCAATTTAAATGATGCAGTGTCAGAAATGTTCTGAAATACTTAAGCAATTTAAATGATGCAGTGTCAGAAATGTTCTGAAATACTTAAGCAATTTAAATGATGCAGTGTCAGAAATGTTCTGAAATACTTAAGCAATTTAAATGATGCAGTGTCAGAAATGTGCTGAAATACTTAAGCAATTTAAATGATGCAGTGTCAGAAATGTTCTGAAATACTTAAGCAATTTAAATGATGCAGTGTCAGAAATGTTCTGAAATACTTAAGCAATTTAAATGATGCAGTGTCAGAAATGTTCTGAAATACTTAAGCAATTTAAATGATGCAGTGTCAGAAATGTTCTGAAGTACTTAAGCAAGCAGTGTCAGAAATGTTCTGAAATACTTAAGCAATTTAAATGATGCAGTGTCAGAAATGTTCTGAAATACTTAAGCAATTTAAATGATGCAGTGTCAGAAATGTTCTGAAATACTTAAGCAATTTAAATGATGCAGTGTCAGAAATGTTCTGAAGTACTTAAGCAATTTAAATGATGCAGTGTCAGAAATGTTCTGAAATACTTAAGCAATTTAAATGATGCAGTGTCAGAAATGTTCTGAAGTACTTAAGCAATTTAAATGATGCAGTGTCAGAAATGTTCTGAAATACTTAAGCAATTTAAATGATGCAGTGTCAGAAATGTTCTGAAGTACTTAAGCAATTTAAATTATGAAGTGTCAGAAATGTTCTGAAGTACTTAAGCAATTTAAATGATGCAGTGTCAGAAATGTTCTGAAATACTTAAGCAGTTTAAATGATGAATGGTTACAAATGTCCTGAAGCATAAGATTTCCATTAATGTAATGAATTGCTTTGGTTAAGTGTTTTATGGCACATCAACACAATTAGGTTATTTAGTACCAAGGCAATTGTAGTAAAGTGCCTTGCCCAAAGACACACCACATAGCTGACCTAAGTTGATCCAGGGGTTGGATTAGAACCAGCCCCCTTTCACTCACAAGGTTGGCCATCTAACTACTATGGGCTGTTCCATTTAAAATACATGGTACCCAGGGAAGGCAGTTTTAAAAAATATATGCCAGAGTACTCCATTTACAGAGTCTGTATAAAAACAATTTTAAAAAATTTAAATTGCATCTATAGCTTACTATTTCACATTTTAAAGTGCCTTCCGTTGGTCCCAAGTATTTTTCAGCGGAGCAGCCCTCAGCCATCATGGCTCATGTCTCCATTATTTGCATCTTACAGTGTGCAGGAGAGTGCAGCAATAGTATTCTACATCCCTGAACCTGCACAGGGCCCATTTAGTGAGAGGAGTATTCATAGTGATTCTATTGACAGTAACAAATACAGTGTGCATATATTACCTATTAGGAAATCATGAACATTTTATGCTTTGAATATGTCATACTTACTCAATTCACCAAAGTCCATGTAGTACAAGACAATATATAATACATCAGCTCCACTGATATATGACCATTTAGATTTTTATAACCAGGCAACAGGCAGTGACCTATTATGTCCAGGGAAGGAATCAGGAGAGACTGGCTGAATGTTATTACATGCTGGAGGATTATCCTGGTTTGGAGAAAATGGTCCAGAGCCTGCCTGAAAACCACAAGCTGCTGCCTGTAGGTGGAGAGAGAGAGAGAGACTAATGTGCACATTATTTGGCGTTTTGTTCTTTTTGAAACAATTTTCTCACTGTGAGAATATCAATGTACTCTCATGTTACAAGTAAAGAAAACGGAATACCAAATCAAATTTTGTAGAGAGTCAGAACTGTTTGAATGAATCTAAATGGCACTGGATACTTGAAAAACCAGTTAATAAGACACTGGGTGTATTTTTAAGTGCATCTGTAATTAATATATTTACTTTTATGTACATAGATCTTGATAGTCATTTTGTTTTTCAGGACATTGCTTCTATGTTTGTGACTGTAGGAATGTGCAATCAGGCAGTGGATGCATACATCAAGGTAAGCTAGCTGTATTTGAGATGTTGGCAGCAAACCATTGAGATGTCATAGCAGGTGGTTTCTTCATATTCATAATGGCAAAGTGTTTTATCCAAATCCAGACAAGGTATCAATTTAGAAGTAAGCTAAATTCAGTTCATAAAGTTAACAAATGGTTTGTGTAGTACACATATTCCATGTTTGAATAAAAATTATTGTAGAAAAATTAATTTTAGATTAAGTATTATCCTTTCAATAACACTGATTTGTATATAATAATATGGTTGGTGAACATTTTACCTTTGAAATATACCTTAAGGGCTAGCAGTCTTGAATTTAACAATATGGAAATGTTAGCATTTTAAAAATGAAAATGTCTTGTAGATGATTTACATTATCATTATGTTATCTTGGTGTCAGTTATTTGACAGCAGTTTATCAAGACCTTTGATTTTGGACCAATCAGCATATCACAGTCATCATTGTGCTAGAATCGACTTTTCTTTTTAGTGTAATCATATTAAGGATGCCATAGACTGCTGTGTGAACCTGAACCAATGGAACATGGCCATTGACCTGGCCAAGACCCACAATGTCAAGGAAATTGACTCACTTTTGGCCAAATATGCACAGTATCTTCTTGAGAAAAACAAGGTTGTCAATGCTATTGAACTCTACAGGAAGGCTGGCCACTATCTGGAGGCAGCCAAGCTGATATTTAAGGTGAGAGACTCTTGAGATAAGTATATTAATGCCACTGAGCTCTGTTGTAATCCTGGCCATCATCTGGAGGCAGCCAAGCTGATATTTAAGGTGAGAGACTTTTTTTGATATGTATGTCAATGCCACTGAACTTTATAAGAAGGCTGGCCACTATCTGGAGGCAGCAATGCTACTGTTTTAGGTGAGAGACTTTTTTAATATGTAATAATAATGATAATAATAATAATATGAATAGTCTTGATTGATAGTTACTTTGTCAAAGAAAGTGATAGTATTTTAACCAGATATGCTAAGTTTCTCCATGAGAGAAATAACATTATCAATATCACTGAACTCTTTCGGAATAAGTAACATTACCTCAGGATAGTTAATTTAAGGGATAGGACCTTCTAGGCATTTTTATAGAATAAAATGCAAAAGTGGATTATAATCATTGGGATGATGATGATAGGTAGGATATTGACAGCAAGATTTATCGATGTTCTGTAGGTGGCTGATTAAGCAAAAAGTAGAGGAGTAGAATGCCTACCAAGTGTTTAACATTTTCTTTAACAAGACACTTTATTGAATGTTTAAAAACTTATGTAATTTCAAAGATATGTTGGGAATAATTGCAAGAGTTTACACATTGGTTGAGGTCTTTGACAGTTCAGGACTATTGTCAAGAAAGTAATTGTTATTGAAATGCATTATCAGAATACTAACCCTTGCACACATCACATGTGTAGTGCCTGACATGTGAAAGGTTTCTTGTTTTCTTATAGATGGCCCAAGAGCAGGCAAAAGCCAAACAGAAGCCACTTCTCATCAAAAAGATGTTTGTTCTTGGTGGACTTCTGATAGAACAGTACCACGAGCAGATGAAAATGACTTCAAGGTCAAAGGTCAAGGACAAGAAGGGAGCCATGGTAATTTTAGGTTTTACTTAATCATTTGAGCACCTGTATGACTCTGCAGGCTTTCATTTTTATCAGCTTAGTGCATGATAGATATTGTCATTAAGTTTTTTTATGTCAGTCTGTAATAGTTTAAAATGAATTAATAAATTATGTCATAGTTCCTGGAGAGAGGAAAGTAATTAAGCTTTTATTGTAGGATTCTATTTGGTTTGCAAATATGGCTAATTCAAAAGACAAATAATACAGTAAATTAGACCTTCTGTTTTTACTCTATGTAAACAAGCAACACATAGGAGTATATACATATATATATATATATATATATATATATATATATATATATATATATATATATATATATATATATATATACATGAATACAAAATACACCAAATGGAACAGAAAGTTCTGTTTGGTGTATACTTCTAATCCTATATAATTATTTCTATATACCTTGATTTCTGTCTTAAGAATCCAGAATAATTGTACAGATAAGATTAATTACCGTATATGCTCAGATATAAGCCTAATAATTTAGTAAAAAATAAAGGCCTGGAAGAAGTGGGATCAGTTTATCCATGAGCCAAGGTCTAAACTTAAAAGTTTTAAGAATTTTTTGTTGACTACCATAATGGCTGTAAATCTTGGGACATGAAAACATAATTGTCTCCATGTCCTAAGACGTATGTGCATGTGAAAAAAATACATTCTCTGTGTCCCATCACTACTAAACTGTTATAAAACTACTATGATTGCTTTTGTTATTATTTTGCATGTGCATATTTTTTTATTTCTCCAGCACAAAATTAAATAAAGAGAGAAAAAAATATTCATAATTCACTGGCCGGTTTGATTTTACCCGGGAGACAAGGCTGTACTATAATCTACAGTACTTACAGAGTGAAAATTATGCCTAGCATCACTTTAATCCTTGTCTATTCCCAAACATGTTGGATGCAGATATTGCTTTATTCATTTTTTCAATGAAATCAGATAACACTAAAGCTAGTTGGTTAAAGCTTTTTCATTTACTTTGGTCAAGATCTTCATCAATCTATCTTACTTTTTGGCTGAATAAAATCATAATTTTCCATACCTTGGAAATCTGGATGTTTCAATGACTCCTTTGTTTATAATTGTTGAATTTGTCTTTTATTTTCTGACAGCAATACAGGCCAGTTAATCATTAAAAACCAGAAACTGGCTTGCATTAAGAGGGAATTTTGATTGTCAACTATACCAGTAGTTTTTGTGTAATTGTCTTTCACTCTATAATATTAGCACAATTATTTTAGTTTTGTAAAATGGGATGTAAGGTCGCTTACATGAAAGAAAACTACAACTCAACTTTTAGGGTATATAATTTTTGAAGCATTATTTCTGAAACTTCATTATTGTATTTTAGATTTATCATTAAAGTTTAGTGCAGTAGTGCCCATGATTTAAATTCAAGGGATGTACATCATTCTGTGGAATGTACTAAATTCAGTGCGTGTTCAGACTTATAGTGTACATGTGGTGGTGCCATTATGTAAATACGCTACTAGCCTAATTGCAAGCATTGAATCAAACCCTATTGTTGCTCATTGTTGTCATACTGGGATAATATTTTAATGAGTTGGGTATTTACAATTTGAAGGCAAAATAAAAACATAATTACTGGTGCACTGATGTAAAAAGTCTAATGCAATAATGCATAAACAAACAATAACTGAATCAAAAGGGAGAGGTAATATTACAGCATCCAGCAAATGCTCAATTCTTGTCATCGTCCGATCAAGTTATACAAAAATCTGAATTAGGCAAAAACAATAAGGACACAGAAAATTAAATAAATTTTTTGACTTTTCAAACAAATTTATACCATTTCTGTGTAATAATCATTCTTGCCAACCCTGAGAGAGTTATACAGTAATTTTTGCTAATGTAAGTTTGCCTAAATAAATGCATTTAGAATTTAGTGTGTGCACCTTGTAATGTTGTCTCTGACTTTTGGGTCAGCTTATATACTGGTCATGCACTTTTTAGTGTTTTATACCTATTCAGCGTGGGTTGTCAGCTTATGTGCAAACAGGTTTATGCGCGAGTATATATGATACTAGGTCAACATGTGAGTGTGTCTGCTATGCATGTGTGCCTATACCACTGACTCTGTTACATCATTTTTTTGGTGATGCTGCTGGGTGGAGATGGTATAGAAGTCCTTGCTTACAGGCAAGGCAATGGGTGCCTTGTATGCTTCATACTTAGTCTATAGTTTCACTTTCACTTTGGTTCAATAAAGGTTTCAGGTCATAAAGAGACCTGAAGGTCAGGGTCATTGTTAGCCTAATAAAAGTTAAGTAAAAGGTCAAGGAAATCAAATTGACATTTATTACTGTGAATGAAACAGTGTCAGATTTTCTTGTTTGACATAAAATAAATTGTATTACAAGACATTAAGTTCATAAACAATTAAAAAGAACATTTCAGTTATGTAATGTTATTTTATATTTCTGCATATTTTTTACATAGAGACGACCAGAGGTAAGATTATCATTCTGATTGTGCTAGAACGTTTCTGGTACTGTAGAATTTACAAAGAACTTTGTGTGGCATGGTAGTTATTGTTATTTATAGATGCAAATTTTCCAGTTTATCAGCACTTTTGGAAAAGTGTTAAAATAGCAGTCCTAATGGACTTACCAAAATCCTTGTTTGGAAATGGGTTAATGTAGCAGTCCTAGTGGACTTACCAAAGTCCTTGTTTGGAAAAGGGTTAAAATAGCAGTCCTAATGGACTTACCAAAATCCTTGTTTGGAAATGGGTTAATGTAGCAGTCCTAGTGGACTTACCAAAGTCCTTGTTTGGAAAAGGGTTCAAGTAGCAGTCCTAGTGGACTTGTCAAAGTCCTTGTTTGGAAATGGGTTAATGTAGCAGTCCTAGTGGACTTGCCAAAGTTTTTGTTTGGAAAAGGGTTAAAATAGCAGTCCTAGTGGACTTGCCAAAGTCTTTGTTTGGAAAAGGGTTAATGTAGCAGTCTTAGTGGACTTGTCAAAGTCCTTGTATTTGAATTACTATTTGTTAAATTAGTATTGTACCAGAATCTGTAAGTATTTATTGACATTCTTAAAAATTGGGATTAGGGTTGTGGTATTCAGAAATCTGAGACAATGATAGTTTAGCGTAGTTACACTAAGATCATGTAAAGCAGATTGAAATTAACCTCTTTACTCCATGATTCCAGGAATAATGATTTTGTAAATTTGCATCTCTTTTCTGGACATTACTCCAATTGCCCTAAATTGCAAATTTCAAATAAAAGTTTGTTTTATTTTTCTGTATTAGACATTAAAAGATTGAACTGAAATTAATTTTGTCAATGTTCATTATTTGTTGACAATGTTTTGTTTTCATTTTGCAATTTTAAGTTTGATTTTTTACTCTGTTTCTTTTAAAATACAATATGTCATCATGATACATTATGAGAATGCCTTCCAGGTATAAAAATGTTCACAACATCTATTGGCTTGTTTAAATATAAGCTAAAATGCTGTCTGCTTGCTATGGTGGTGCTCTACATTTTTTGTATTTTGCATAGGGTTAGATTTTTAAAGGAAAAAGAATTTCCCCGGTTTTCCTCACTGGTTATACTGGCTATTTAAAAAAAAATCATTGTATATCATAGATGTTGTTTCAAGAACTTTTAATTCCCATTATTTGGTGTCTGATTGATGTGTGTAATATTGGTTATAAATAATACAGCTTGGCCCTACTTCAGATGTGCACCTTTAAAAAAAACTGCTGGCTTTGCTTGGTCATTTTCACATCCTGTTCTTCAGAAGTAAATTGTAAAAGAAAAGAACAAATAACATGTTTTACATTTTATATATTTGGTAATTCATTCCTTGCACTTTCAGAAGTTTGTCTAGTCTGGTAAAATTCATTTTCCTATCTTAATAACAGCTAAAGATTATGTACTTTAGACTAATTCAAGCTAAAATATTTTAGCACAAGGGAGCATTTTAGATAGCTGTGTGCTTAGATCACGTGCAATTACCACAAGTACAGTATCCAAAGAAATTTCAGCTGTAGCATTTGAAAGTAACTTAGATGTATACCAACATTCTGTTCATTATGCATGTTGAACTTCACCTTACACCCGGGGCGCCGAGTGACCGAGTGGTCTAAAGCGCTCACTGTTCCGGATCACTGCCATCTCACCTCTGTCTGTGTGGGTTCGAGTCCAAGGCTTGGCTAGTGTGGGTACGTGGGAAAGCCTGCCAGCAGCTTCTCGTGGGTCGGTTGTTCTTCCCTGGGTTTTCCAGGGTTCTTCATCCACCAGTTATACTGGCCGCCATGTATGGCCTATCTTGTGCTGAAAAATGGTGTTAAACCCTAGAACAACAACAACAACCTTACACCCATCTGTAAGAAGTTCATAATATCTGCAGACACTTAGATACATTATTGTATGATTTACCTTTGGTTGTATGGCTGACACATTTAAGTCACAATCATCAAAACTGTCCCTTTGAATAATTCTCCTGTTCCTTCCCCTTACAGAACAGTATTAATTAGTGTCTGAGTCCCACACAACCCCAGCCCCACCTCTTATGATGAAAAGTGAGTGGTTTTAAAAATGCACATTGCATTTTGTTAACATAACAACCAATATTATACTGAAAGACAGGAATATGAAACTTACCACAATTATTCTTGAGATGTCACCAATAAAGCTTGCAGTTTGGAAAGGGGTTGAACAGATTAGGTTCATGGAGGTCAAAGGTTAAAATGTTTGCATATTGTTCTAACCCTAGAATATGGAAGAAAGTGATTTTGCTTTGTCATTTATTTCTTAATTTCATTACAAACGAATGAAAAGAAACATTTTCACTACATATTTCTTTCACTTAAATGCAGCAGTTTTAAATTCAGTTGACTTCATTCCTGTGTTCTAAGGCTACTAGTTTCCCTGTAATTAAGGTAATTACACACTCAATACTGCCTACTGGCATATTGTTTAAGCATGAGCAAAAAGAAGCATAATTTGCTTATTTTTATGCATAACTATACTGTTGATGTACCATTAAATGTATTCAGAAAATCATACATGATGAATTGAAAACAAAAATAATATTTGTACAAATTTTCATATTTGTTTTAAGGTAGCACTCTACAGTTTCATATTTTGCAATGGTTTAGATTTTTTAAGAAGAAGAATTTCCACTGTTCTCCATACTGGTTATTTTAAATAAGACCTTGTTTATTTTAGGTATTGCTCAAAGAACATTATATTCCCTTTATTTGTGTGTGTGATTGATGTGTAATATGGGTTTTAGAGTATACAGCTTGGCCTTACTTCAAATATGCACTTTTAAAAAAAACTTCTAGCTCCACTTATTTATTTTCATTTCCTGTACTTCAGAAGTAAGTTGTAAAAATAAAGTGTTGTTAACTTTTTTCACGTTTTACATATTTGATAATTCATTCATTGTGCTTTTAGAAGCTGGTATTGTCTAGTCTGAAAAAAGTAGTTGTTCCCTATTTTAATAGCTGCTAAAGATAATATACTTAAGACTAATTCAGGCTGATTTTTTTAGCACAAGGGAGCAGTCATTTTAGTTAGCTGTGTGCTTAGATCATGTACAATTTCCACAAGTACAAATATCCAAAGACATTTCAGTCACAGTACATGAAAGTAGCTAGAGGTTTACCAACATTTTGTGCATTGTGCTTGTTGGAATTGTAAACAACTTTACCTTACACTTCCACTCTCAGAAGTTCATATCTGTAGAGTGCCTCCTTAGGCTAAAATTTGATGAGAATGCCCTCCCCATGGATAGAGGGATTGGCATCAAATCCCATCAGTCATCAGTTACTACTTCTGCTCATGCTTATTTACGATGTTCTTACAAAGGCCTGGCTAACACCTTTATAATTTGTACCTAGAACATTCTGACTTGAAGCCTGTAACTAGAACATACTTACTTGATGCCTTGTAGGCATCTTTAGAATTTTTATCTAGAACATTATTACTTGATGCCTTTGCTTGATTGATCACTGAGTTTCTCACTGCAAGGAAGCATATCTTAGATGTTTTCTTATGAAATCTCACTCTGTTTTTCATGAACACAGATATTTTCCAAATCATTTGTCTCAGTCATACAGTGAGCTTTTTGGCATCATCTTAAATACTTGCCCCATAGTCTCCAATACCTGCAAGTCATGTCAGTACTTGGCCCATAGTCTTTAATACCTGCAAGTCATGTCAGTACTTGCCCCATAGTCTCCAATACCTGCAGGTCATGTCAGTACTTGCCCCATAGTCTCCAATACCTGCAAGTCATGTCAGTACTTGCCCCATAGTTTCTAATACCTCCAAGTTATGTCAGTACTTGCCCCATAGTCTCCAATACCTGCAAGTCATGTTAGTACTTGCCCCATAGTCTCCAATACCTGCAAGTCATGTCAGTACTTGCCCCATAGCCTTCAATACCTGCAAGTCATGTCAGCACTTGAGAGCTTCTTTGTAAGTTGCTTGGAAACACTTTATTTGCAAGGGTTTCAGATTTCATGGTTTGGGTAAAATGTCCATATTTGTGGGTACCTAATTTCATGGATTTATCATTTACACAAAAGCAAATGATGTAAATGTCTTTGTAAACAATTATATTGACAATCATTTTCATGCTTATGTGTGCAAACAGATGTAATCCATGCTGCAGTTATTACCTTGATTAATTAAGTTATTAATTGCTAACAACTGGCAAAATGTGGAGATCTTGAGGAAAATGCCTACCTTGTCCAAATTTTTAGCTGACTTGTGCTTGGAAAAGGAAAAATGTCCTTATATAATTGTTTCTCCCTCTTTAGATTGAATTGTCAGGGTGCCAGTCAAATTGTCAGGGTACCAGTCAAATTATATGTACAGCAATATTATACTCAATCTCTGTCCAAAAACTTCCCACACTTGTTTTGCTGAGTCACCTCCCTCATAAGTTAAAACTTCGGACATCTAAATGTAGATTTTCTTCTGTCAACATAAATTTCTAGTTTGCCGTAATTTACCATATTTGTTTGTATGCAGGTATTTCCAAGGAGACAAGGTAGTTTATTACTATTTTCAGATGTTATTGCAAATGGTTCTTAGACATTATGCATTCATTTCACCCAGAAAAGGTTAGGGTGCTTGTAATGTTAAAACTGTCAGTTTTTCCTTGCAGATCCCAGCATATGACTTCCATTCAGATATTATTTCAGTCATTTAGTTGTTTGGAATACTCACATAGATGCTGTCTGATAACATGTAAAATTGGTATGAGTTTGTATGCTTGGGGAGCACTGATACATGTGAACTCCTGAAATTTAAAGTTTATTATATGACAATATACTCTGCACAGTATAAAATTTTGGAAGGAATTAGAGACATATGGTTTATGTAATTGGAAGAAGAAATTATAAAGCTGTTGAAGCTCATATTAAAGAGCTGATTTTAGTAATTTTTCAGGTCATATGAATGCATACAATTTTTGGTACTGTTTGCAATGCCATTACAGTGCAATTTTTAGCATGATATGCCAAACTTGCAACTGAATCCTGCCAAGACCATGCTGTGTCCGCCACCATGGTATGTCTCATGGCTGTATCCTGCCCAGACCTTGCTGTGTCAACCACCATGGTGTGTCTGACAGCTGAATTCTGCCCATACACCATGGTGTTTGACAGCTGAATCCTAACAGTCAATGCTGTGTCACTTGCCGTTGTGTGTCTGATAGCAGTATCCAGCCCAGACAATGCTGTGTCTACTGCCATGGTGCATGTGACAGCTGAATCCTAACCATACAGTGCTGTGTCAACCATCATGGTGTGTCTGACAGGTTAATTCTGCCAGACAATGCTGTGTCGATTGCCATCTTGTTTCTGATATTTGAATTCTGCCCAGAGATTCCTGTGTCAACCACCATGATATGTCTTCAGGAACCAAATCATGTCCAGACCATACTGTGTAAGTCATTTTGGTGTGTCATAAAGCTGAATCGTGCCCAGACCATGTTGTGTCAACCACCATTGTGTGTCTCAGGGAAAGACTGTCAGCTGCCATGATGGTGTGTCCTAGGGAAAACTCTTTACTCTGATTTCATCATCATGATATGGTCCTAATATGATGATGTGCCATTAATAATCACATAGTCAATCAACCAGTCAGATCTCATGTTGCATAATGTGCCAGTAGACCAAAGTCAGTGCTGTTTTATGTCCTACATAGTCTTTTGTTTTCTGGCACATGATGTAATGGTAAATATGGGTTTACATTTTTTGTATCTGGGCACATGCTATACAAGGGTAAATATATGAAATCTAATTGTACAGACAGTGATGCACTGATATATATATAGGTGGAGGAATGAAGGCTTAATAATTCTTTTCTGTATTTTATTTGTACATAAAATTGATTTCCTCAGCCAGTGGTATAATTTATCCTAAGTGAATGGTCTTCATTCAGTATATTTGTTTTCCCAAGCCTGAGGATAATTTATTCTAACTGAATGGAACTCATTCAGTATATTTGTTTTCCCAAGCCTGGGGATAATTTATCCTAAGTGAATGGTCTTCATTCAGTATATTTGTTTTCCCAAGCCTGGGGATAATATATTCTAACTGAATGGGCCTCATTCAGTATATTTGTTTTCCCAAGCCTGGGGATAATTTATTCTAACTGAATGGGCCTCATTCAGTATATTTGTTTTCCTAAGCCTGGGGATAATTTATTCTAAATGAATGGGACTCATTCAGTATATTTCTTTTCCCAAGCCTGAGAATAATTTATTCTAACTGAATGGACCTCATTCAGTATATTTGTTTTCCCAAGCCTGGGGATAATTTATTCTAACTGAATGGGACTCATTCAGTATATTTGTTTTCCCAAGCCTGGGGATAATTTATTCTAATTGAATGGGACTCATTCAGTATATTTGTTTTCCCAAGCCTGGGGATAATTTATTCTAATTGAATAGGCCTCTTACAGCAGATTGTTTGGTGCAAGCTAAAATAAAAAGATTTACTTCATAAATAACTTTCAGAAGCTTATTCATGTTTCTTAAGGTCACTGTCACTTTTGTCTTCCTGAATTTTCATTCCCATTTACTCTCATTAAGAGAGAGATCGAGAGAATCAGAGAGTTACATGGTGCACTAGGTTCCATACACCTGTTTGCTTTTCATTTTGTAAGGCATTCACCAGCAGAACAAAAAACATTTGAATCTTTTTATTGTGCATATTTTGACTAGAAAAATTCTTACATTGCCATGTAGTTCTGAAAAATTCAGTATTTTTATGTACAGTATTCCCTCATTATAGCACTGTGCATGGGAGCCATAATGGAACACCATATACCTGTAATGATGTACACTTTACAGCTAATTTTACAGCTGTATAGTATAATCAGATCCATGACTATACTCACTTTAAGAAAGGAACCTTGTTATAATGAAAGGTATATCGTAGTCAGGAAGGACTGTACAGTTGGATCAATGACAATATCTGCCATATGATAGAAACCATGTTATAATGAATGGTTGTGTAGTCAGGGAGTACTGTATAGTTAGATCAGTTACTTATATTTACTGTATAAAAAGAAACATGTTATAATGATGGGTAGTTTAGTCAGGGAGCACTGTATAGTTAGATCCATGACTATGTTTACTGTATGAAAGGAACCATGTTATGATGAGGGGTATACCATACCATACAACTGGATCCATGACTATACTCACTGTAAGAAATGAACCATGTTATAATAAAGGGTATACTGTAGTCAGGAGTACTGTAGAGTTGGATCCATGACAATTCCCGCTATAAGAAATGAACCATGTTATAATGAAGGGTATACTATAGTCAGGAATACTGTACAACTGGATCCATGACTGTACTCACTGTAAGAAAGAATTCATGTTATAATGAAGGGTATACTGTAGTCATTGAGTACTGTACAGATAGGTTCATGACTATACTCACTGTAAGAAAGGAACCATGTTATAATGAAGGGTATACTGTAGTCAGGGAGTACTGTACAGATGGATCCATGATTATACTCACTGTAAGAAAGGAACCATGCCATAATGAAGGGTATACTGTAGCCAGAGAGTACTGTACAATTGAATCCATGAATATACTCACTGTAAGAAGGAATCATGTTATAATGAAGGGTATGCTTAGGGAGTACTGTGCAATTCAATCCATGACTATACTTACTATATGAAAGGAACCATGTTATAATGAAGGGTATACAGTTGTGAGGGAGTACTGTATAGTTCGACCCATGAATATACTTTCTGTATGAAAGGAACCCTATTATTACGAAGGATATGTTTTACTCACATTTCTAAGTGATTATATTTCAGAATTGAAATTAACTACTTTAATTCTTTTATTGAAATTGCAATTTTGAAATTCTAAAACCAAGTCTTTACACTGGGTTCATTAAAACATATTACTGGAAACCCATGAAATTGAGTGCAAAACAGAATTAGATTTAAAAAAACAGAATAAATGCTCAGATCTAATGTTGAATCAGCACATTGTTATATAGAAAAAATTCTTGAATGCTGCTTGCCAGTGTCAAATTAATATTTGCTGCACAACCCACAATGATGTTTCTGTAATTTTCAACCTTGCATCATTGTTTTTATGTCATTTTCTATTGCACTGTGCCAATTTACTTCAAACACTGGAAGAGATTGAACTAAAGTTATGGATGTGGCTTCTACTTTTGAGCAAAAAGAAATGATTTTTATATGATTATATTAATAGTTATAACACTAATCAGAATGAAAACAATCATGCCTTTTAAAAGTAGCCTGCCATAAACAGATGACACAAATTTGCTTGGTCATTATTATAGTGTAACCTCAGTAAATCCATCATATATGAAAATTACACACAGCAGCATGTATTTTTTTTTAATGTAGTTTGTAAGAGGAATCCATGATCAATAACCAGTGTAAAAATTTAATTACAGTTTAAATACATGTTCAGCTATAATTTTATAGACTTTAGATGACAAGGCGCCCTATCTTATGTTTTCTTTTGATAGAGGTAGTTCACTTTGCACAGTGCTAAAGAAACCTAATAATCTTGTCCTTGTTTTTGGAATTTTTTTATCCTAAGCTGTGTAACAAAAATGTCTGTTTTAATCAGGCTAGATGCTGTTAAATTTCACCTGTGATCAAGCCCAGGTTGATTAGTTATCAACAAATTATATAATTGTATTTTGTTTTGGTTATGGTAATTGTCCTTTGTTTTGTTTAAATTGCCTTTCCTTAATGTCAAGACTGATGTACTCTGTTTCTCTCAGGCCACATCAGCTTTAGCAGGATTCCTTGAAGAAGACTCAACAGCCGTGTCTGACAGTAAGGTGATTGAGAATGCTTGGAGGGGTGCAGAAGCATACCACTTCTATCTACTGGCTCAGAGACAACTTCAAGAGGGTGGGATAACCTTCCTTTTCTTGGCTTAATGATTTTTAATATTTTTAAAATGTTATGATTATGATTTCTAATATGTTACAGTACTCTTTAATATGTATTGGTTGGCAGCTTGTCATTGTTTGTTCATATTCATATATATATATATATATATATATATATATATATATATATATATATATATATATATATGTAAGTAAACCATCATCAAAGATAAGCTAATCAAAATTGTAAATGCTGAATATTAGCCACTGCTTATTTAGGAGTTTTTATGGTATCTGTAATTTTCAACCTTGCATCATTGTTTTTATGTCATTTTCTATTGCACTGTGCCAATTTACTTCAAACACTGGAAGAGATTGAACTAAAGTTATAGTTGTGGCTTCTACTTTTGAGCAAAAAGAAATGATTTTTATATGATTATATTAATAGTTATAACACTAATCAGCATGAAAACAATCATGCCTTTTAAAAGTAGCCTGCCATAAACAGATGACACAAATTTGCTTGGTCATTATTATAGTGTAACCTCAGTAAATCCATCATAGATGAAACTTACACACAGCAGCATGAGTGGACTGGACTATTGTAACTCAATTCTGTCTAGTTCATCTCAATATCTACTCCAGAAACTTCAAAACACAGCTGCTCGGATCATACTTAGAGTACCACAATCAGAGCACACCTCCCCGCTGCTCTGCACCCTACACTGGCTATCCATTCGATACAGAATCAAACACAAAATTTGTTCTCTGTGCTACATTTCACTGACAGACTCTAGTCCAACATACCTATCTGACCTCACCCATGTGTACACACCAGCAAGATTCGCTCCTCTTCTGACAATCGTATACTCATTATTCCCACTATGAAAACAAAGTCATATGGACAGCGTTCTTTTGCATACCAGGGCCCAGCAACGTAAAATGAATTGCCCACTGAACTTAGACACAAAGACACAGTGATCACATTTAAGAGGGCTCTCAAAACTCACTTATTTTGACTTCAAGAACAAACTTAAAGACCTAATAATGTTTCCTACCTGAAATATTCTCAGCATGTTTTTTATTTTTTAATGTTTTTCTAATTTCGTTTGTTTGTTTTTGTAATAATATTATTATGTTTCTTATCTTATAGGTGTTGTCTAATGTTGTAAAGCACTTAGAGCTTCTAAAGATTAGGCGCTATACAAAGTCCTCATTATTATTATTATTATACCTTGTTCAAAAGTCTGTAATTTTCATTATCAACCCTGTTTGTCTGTGACTACATAGAGGACTGTTAAATACATATCAGCCATATAATATATAATTTCATGGTGGTCTTCTTAAACATATACTAGGATGAACCCCTTTGTCTCCCTTTATAATGCATGAAGAGAAAGAGTCATATATTTTTCATATTAGATACCTCATTTTAGAGGCATTTATCACCAACAGTAATGCCTAGTGGGATTTAACATGGTGACTTTATCCCATGACTATACATATCATGGTTGAGTTATATGCTTGAGTGCTGCAGTACTAGGTCAGAATACAGTAGATTAGCGTAAATGGGCAAAAATCATTTGTAGTTGGTGTTCAAACTGTAACTATGACTTAAAATGCATATCAGCTGTAGGCAGTGCTAGGGATCGCATCATGTAGGCAGGCATGTTTGAAATTGGTCTAAAATAGATTTTAATTAATTTTTGGAAAATTAATTTTAAGATATGCTGCAAACTTAAGCAAATGCTCTGTTACAGATATGGGATGAAACTTTTTCTTAAGTTTTGAAATGGATTATACAGACATCTTTGTCACTTTACTTTTATAGGGTATGTGGATCTAGCCATGAAGACAGCCTTGTGTCTCCGTGATTATGAGGACATATTGGACTCTGTTGATAGCTACTCATTGCTAGGTGAGAAGAGCAGAACATTCTGCCACCAATATGTAACTGACAATCCATGTTCTATAACAAATTCATAATGATATTGAATATAATAATATTAAGTTCCAGCCGTTGCATTTTAATCCAGATAGCTTCTATAATATATGTATTGGAAATGGGAAACAATTGTTACTTTGCCAGAAATAGGGCAGATGTCAACACATGATATATATATATATATATATATATATATATATATATATATATATATATATATATATATATATATATATATATATATATATATATATATATGTGTGTGTGTGTGTGTGTGTGTGTGTGTGTGTGTGTGTTAGGCACTAAATATCAAAAGTTAAACAGTTTCTGAACCCAGTTTTGAAAATTTATTGAAACTTTGAGAATAGAAATAATGAAAGAGATAAGATAATCCTTAAATGCTAGTCCCCTTAGTATGCTATAACTCCAGTAATGCTATAATGTAAGTCCCCTCAAAATACTTTAACTCCTAATATGTAAGTCCCCTCAATATAACTATAATGCAAGTCCCCTTAGTACATTATAACTCCTATAATGTAAGTCCCCTCATTATACTATAACTCCTATATTGTAAGTCCCCTTAGTATACTATAACTTTTATAATGCAAGTCCCCTTAGCAAACTATAACTCCTATAATGTAAGTCCCCTTAGCACAATGTAACTCCTATAATGTAAGTCCCCTCAGCATAATGTAAGTCCCTTCAGTATACCATAACTCCTATAATGTAAGTTCCCTAAATATAGTGTAAGTCCCCTCAGTACACTATAACTCCTATAATGTTAAGTCCCCTCAGTATACTATAACTCCTATAATGCAAGTCCCCTCAGTATAATGTAAGTCCCCTCAGTACACTATAACTCCTATAATGTAAATCCCCTCAGTACACTCCTAATATGTAAGTCCCTTCAGTATAACTCCTATAATGCAAGTCCCCTTAATACACTATAACTCCTATAATGCAAGTCCCCTTAGTACTCTATAACTCCTATAATGCAAGTCCCCTTAGTACACTATAACTCCTATAATGCAAGTCCCCTTAGTACACTATAACTCCTATCATGTAAGCTGCCTTAGAACAATATAACTCCACTAATGTAAGTCCCCTCAGTACACTATAACTCCTATAATGTAAGTCCCCTCAGTATAATGTAAATTCCATCAATACACTATAACTCCTATAATGTAAGTCCCCTCAGTACACTCCTAATATGTAAGTCCCTTCAGTATAACTCCTATGATGCAAGTCCCCTTAATACACTATAACTCCTATAATGCAAGTCCCCTTAGTACTCTATAACTCCTATAATGCAAGTCCCCTTAGTACACTATAACTCCTATAATGCAAGTCCCCTTAGTACACTATAACTCCTATCATGTAAGCTGCCTTAGAACAATATAACTCCAATAATGTAAGTCCCCTCAGTACACTATAACTCCTATAATGTAAGTCCCCTCAGTATAATGTAAATTCCATCAATACACTATAACTCCTATAATGTAAGTCCCCTCAGTACACTCCTAATATGTAAGTCCCTTCAGTATAACTCCTATAATGCAAGTCCCCTTAGTACACTATAACTCCTATCATGCAAGTCCCCTTAGTACACCTTAACTCCTATAATGTAAGTCCCCTCAGTACACTATAACTCCTATCATGTAAGTCACCTTAGTTTGCTATAACCCCAGTAATGTGATTCCCCTTAGTATATTATAACTCCTATAATGTGGGCTTGGTCATGGATTGCGTTCAGTTGGTTAGCTTTGTGTTGATTTTGTTATTGATGCTTAATTTCTTTCACCTAGTTGCAGCTGTTACTAATAAGAAACACTTTTAATGTGGTTTCAGATCATTGACTATGTAATTTTGTGTGTGTTTATACTGTTATGACACAATTTTAATGAGATTTCAAATCCTTGATTACCTAATTTTGTGTTTGTGTACTATTATGACACAAGTTTGTTTTAACATAGCTCACTATAAGGTTCTTATGCAGATCACTTCATTGCTTCCAAAAACAGCATTATAATGAGGGAACACTATCGTGACTTAACAGAATGTTGAAGCATTTAATATTCTTGACCCTGGATCAATACATATCGACTTATTCTGTGGCACACTTAGTGACTACTCTTCATGAAACCTTACACTAACCCCCACCCCCTGTTTCACTTCCAACCAATTGCAAATGAAGCTTATATCCATTTACATTAGAATTAACTGGAGCATTTGATGACAGATACCATGAAAACAATAGGACATGAATCCATGATTTTTAATATTTTAGCACACATTATCTATTACCATAAAGTTTTGTTGCATTTAAAACATGTAGAACTGAATTTTGTATGCGTCTTGAACCTCTTGGTACAAAATATGACTGAATTTTGTATGCGTCTTGAACCTCTTGGTACAAAATATGACTGAATTTTGTTCCTCTAGCTTTGGCTTCCTGTGCCAGCCGAGCTTTTGGGATGTGTTCAAACTCCTTCATCAAGCTGGAGACCCATGAGTCTCTCACTCCAGAACAGAGACAGCAGTATGAGGAACTGGCGCTAGAGATATTTACAAAGTGAGTACATTCATTTTCCATGGTTTGTATTTCTTAAATGTTTGAAAAGTAATGTGCATTGTGTTCAAGTCGTTAATAATTGATTACTTAGTATTATAATTTTTTACCATTACTTTTCACCTATTTCATTATTTTAATGATATTTTGATTTACCTTTGATAATATTTGTCCTCTATTTGTTGGCAGTTATAGAAGCTCAGTCTTACATTGGCTTTTAATGATTGGTGTTGCATGGCACATTACAACAACCAAGGTTATATCATGCCAGGGCAATTGGAGTAATGTACATTGCCCAGAAACACACCACCATCTCAGCTTGGTCTTGGTAGGATTTGAACCACATCATTTAGGTCACAAATCCACCATAATCACTGAGCCATAGTTTTTTAAGCTTTTAATAAAAGTTTTTTATTTTTTATTTTTCTCTTGGTCTTTTGTTTCACTGTTGGCATCAACAGAGATAATCATTAGAGTTTGAACCAGATTGTTTATAGGGATAGATTGAATGTGTGTGTTTGTGGAGGTTGGAGTAAAAAACACCCATAGTAAAGTTACAGGAAGATTTTTGTCACTAGCAAGACAATTACTTTCCCAGTGTTTATTTGCAAATGTTTGTTACTTTTGATTTTTTTAGATTTAATACAGTGCTTGTACCTGACTTGCCTTGACAAAATACTAACCTTCCTACTGTTGGGGCAGGAAAGATATCTGCTACTGTGTGTTTGTCTCTATGATGCCTTAGAAAAATACTAACTTCCCTATGGACACAAATTCTTATAATTTCAATCAAAATTAAAGTATGAAGCAGACAGGATATCCCTGTGACACCTTGTTTAGTACAGTTATGGTCAACATTAGTTGAAGATTGCTTGTTTTACCAAGGCATCCACATGCTGTGTTAAATCATAATTAATAATATTCTGTACAAATTGTCTTATAATTTGAATCAGTTTAAAATATTCAACGTAAATAAAGAATTCCTCTCTTTCAGACTGTGATTGTTGTTTAACATCGCACAATGTCAAAATACCATGTTTGATTGGTGTATCACCACCCTTATTTATGATATCATCACATGTATGATGTGACAGTTCTGTTTTTCCAGCCCTTTGGTATAAGTAATTAACCTATCTGTATGCAATTAACTTCATTTCATTAACACCAAATATTTTGGTGTAAGAACTGAACATCATATACACTGTAAAGACTTGTGTTTACCACAAAATTCTGATTCAGGTATGTAATTTTCTTATCTTATACTAATATGGATATGTAGAGGGCATCAGTATTTCTTTCTTTTCGCCAAAATTAGTTTGTAAAGCGAGGTAGTACAGGCATTATTGATATATTTCTGTATGTCGAGGGTAGCTTAGTTGGTGCCACCATGACAGTGAGAGGGACATGTGGTTTTGCCCCTGTCCAGCTGTCTGTCACAACATCGAGAGAGGCATATGGTGTTGCCCTTGTCCAGCTGACTGTCATGATATTGAGAGGGGCATATGGTATTGCCCTTTTCCAGCTGTCATGACATAAAAAAGAACATGGTGTTACTCTAGTCCAGCTGCCTGCCGCACCTTAGCTAAAGTTTCTGTTTAAGTCATTTCAGGCATGGTGGAAGGGCATCCATATTCTATAAGCACATATCTGGAATCTCTTATTTCAGGCACAGCCCAAAGGACAGCAAAGCACAGAAGATAGAATGTACTGGCTGCTCAGCATCAATTCCTGATTGGTAGGTAGTGCATCTTAGCATTCTTTACCTCCTAAATATGCAATCCATATCAAATCAATGACAATTGTGTCCATACCAAATCAATGACAATTATGTCCATACCAAATCACTGAAAGGTCAATGACAGTTGTGTCCATACCAAATCAATAACAATCGTGTCCATACCAAATCAATGACAGTTGTGTCCATACCAAATCAATAACAATTGTGTTCATACCGAATCAATGAAATATCAATGACAGTTGTGTCCATACCAAATCAATGAAATATCAATGACAGTTGTGTCCATACCAAATCACTGAAAGGTCAATGAAAATTGTGTCCATACCAAATCACTGAAATATCAATGACAATTGTGTCCATACCAAATAATTGAAATGTCAATGACAGTTGTGTCCATACCAAATCAGTGAAATATCAGTGAACAATTTTGTGTTCATACCAAATCACTGAAAGGTCAATGACAGTTGTGTCCATACCAAATCAATGAAATATCAATGACAATTGTGTCCATACCAAATCAATGAAAGGTCAATGACAGTTGTGTCCGTACCAAATCACTGAAATATCAATGACAGTTGTGTCCATACCAAATCACTGAAAGGTCAATGACAATTGTGTCCATACCAAATCACTGAAAGGTCAATGACAATTGTGTCCGTACCAAATCACTGAAAGGTCAATGACAATTGTGTTCATACCAAATCACTGAAAGGTCAATGACAATTGTGTCCATACCAAATCACTGAAAGGTCAATGACAGTTGTGTATATAACAAATCAATGAAAGGTCAATTGACAATTGTGTCCATACCAAATCACTGAAAGGTCAATTGACAATTGTGTCCAAACTGAATCACTGAAATGTCAGTGACAATTGTGTCCATACCAAATCAATGAGATGTCAATGACAGTTGTGTCCAAACCAAATCACTGAAATGTCAGTGACAATTGTGTCCATACCAAATCAATGAAATATCAATGACAGCTGTGTCCAAACCAAATCACTGAAATATCAATGACAGCTGTGTCCAAACCAAATCACTGAAATGTCAGTGACAGTTGTGTCCATACCAAGTGATTGAAATGTCAATGCTGAAGTTAACTTAAAGAATCATGTACTGAGAAATGAAAACGGGAGTAAATAGGTACAGCTTATTACAGAAGTTCAGTACTCCATTGTAAGTATATTCAGAACACTCTGTAGCATTTTTTCAACAACATTGTGTTGCAGGCTCCAATCAGCATTGGTTTACACTCCATCGATGATGATTTAAAATTGGTATTCATAGATTATATAATTGGTATTTGTTATAGGAATAAGATTTTAAGCCCACTGGCTCTAGTCTGTGTAGGCTGATGATGCATTTCGCACCCAATATGTTAGCACAGATTTTTGTTTCAGAAAAGTGCTTGATTCTTACAAATAATTAACACCTTGAAAGGCTGTAAAATATTATGTTGATAAATTGGTTTCAGTGTTCTCCGTATTTTACCAGACAAACTATTGTGTTTAGTTGGAACATAACTAGATTTCATGTGAGTAGTATTCGATATGTTTATGCTTATTTGTGATGTCAAAGGTCAAAGATCAGAGTTCAGTTCAATTAGGACCGATATTCTTGACAAACATTTATAGCCATTAACAGATAAGTCTTAATATTTAATACTGTCTCTATAAATCCTTTGCAACACTAGATTTGACTCACCAAGTCATAGCATGAAGCCTTTCTTCTGCAGACTTGAAAAACTCAAAGCAATAGACAAAATTTAACAAGAAAGTTATCTAATCTCTGATGTAAATTTTTCTTCCTGTTCAGGTCTACTGCTTGTCCAAGTTGTGATACGAAGTTTCCCACGTGCATCGTGACAGGCAGACCATTGTTGGAATACCAGTTCTGGATGTGCAGTGCATGTAAACACCGAGCTTATGAATCTGAAATTGCTAAACGGCAGAATTGTCCCCTGTGTCATACACCTGTATAAAGATATATGTGCCATACACGTGAATAAACAATGCGAGTTATGTGTCCACTTCAAGATCTTGCATCAATATCACGCGTGTTAATTTGTGTGGTTTGTCATTATCAAGTTGAAATCTCAGTTATTATCACAAATCCGTCCAAGTAATACATAATACATATATAGTAAATGTTTCCAATTAGGCTTTTAATCGAGAATAACTTAGCAGGTTCTTAAACTTATATGAAAATATAAAGTGAATTTTGACATACAACTGTACACAACAAATTGTAGCCTTTAAAACTATTATATTTCTATTATGGCTACATTGTCAAGGAAATAATCAAATTTGGTGTCATTTTGGTGAGTTTGGGCAGAGGACAGAAGTGGATGTTTAGGTCATTGAAGTTTGGGTGGTGGTGGCTGAGACCTGTCTTTGTGCTGTAATTTTACATGAATGAATATTATAAGGTATGCGGTTCTTGGCCACCTTTCACAGGAAACATTTGGAAGTAAAATAAGACTGAAAAATACACTATAAAATGATTGCTACAAGATGAAATGTGTTTTTACATTTATGACAAAAACATTCTTACTTTTGAAGAACAAAGTTGAAATGTACAAGGTACAGTCGTTTTGATTTTGTGATTTATCCTTCATGAATGACTTATTCACAGTACGTATTGAATTTAGAACATTTTTCTGGTGAAAGATGTTAATAAAAACAGGACTGCAAAATATGATTCACAGCTGTTTAAATGTGAAACTTTACTTTTTTATTTTGATAAAATGTAGATTTTTCATTATTCAGTAAAATAATTAAAATATGTTATTTAATTAAACATTCCAAGAATACTGATTGAAATATTGAAAGCCTAAATGTATGCATTAGATGTGCATTGTATGAATATCTTCATTTGTAAAGTTGCTTAATTTTAATGAATAAATTATTTATACCCAAGGAATACTTTTGTATCATTATTTTGTCATTCATCAATTAGTGATCAAGGCACAGTTCTTACATTTAAAGCATAAAAAAATTAAAGGTATCACTTTTTAGTGGTGTTTCTGTGATTAAATACAGAGAAACAAATATTCTATTGGCAATCAACTACAGTGTACACTCAAATATTAGCAAATTTTTTTGATAAAAATACTTTTTCTCTCCATGTGGTTTGCATAATATACAGGTTAGAATATACATGTATGCCAACATCCCGAGTATGTGATAATTTCAATGGAATGCATTGTATTTTCTTAATTCTTCTAAACAGTATAATCATTTTCATTTTTTTCAGCCCTTGATAACTACATTGATTGCAGGCATGATATTAGTTGTTTAGTTCTTAAATTTCCACAAGATCATTAATTATTCCAAAGCCCATCTGGAGTTGTGCTAAAATCTCCACTTAAGTGAGTTGTATGTTCCCCTGATGCATCACTTCTGCATATCTCTCTCTCTATATATATATATATTTATATATATATATACAGTAAAACCTGTCATGAGCGACCTCTGCTATGAGCGACCACCTGTCATTTCCGACCACAATCGTAATGCACGGATCGATTTTACTATATAAACGCTCTGTTATGAACGACCACCTGCTCAACGCGACCAGCGACCGCGATTTCTTGGCAAAATATGCATTTTGACACTGCTATGAACGACCGCCTCGCCAAAAAAACAAAACAGATTGACACCACTGACCTTAACTTGATCCTTTGTAAACACTAGACCTCGGGATAAATGTAGTATGCAAACAAAGTGCACATTAAATAACACTATAGTTGAACAACCATATATTGAGATAAACACCTCTAACCATCATTTAATCCTTTGTAACAAAGACTGCATACACAGTAAAGATTGCTTTAATAAAGTATTTTTCAAAAATGTGTCTTTCTACAGTATCAGTTTTGTGAAATTTACAACTCCAGCGTACGGTGTCATTTGTAAACTGCAGTAAACCAGACTAAAGTACATGTCACTAATCGCCATTGTAGTGCCGAAGTCATGTGAATTGCCAGTAAGAGTAACATCAAAGGGAGTAATGATGGATATACGCAGTCAATTTAGAGGTTTGTATTTTTTCTTTATCTTTATGGAAACTCACAAAACGCCGGTAGTCCTTATGTCCCAGTGAGAAATTGTTTGAAAGGGCTTCAGTGTAGGTTAGAGTACATCGTTTGTCTTTCCAGTTAATCCATAAGGCCTGGAGGGTGAAAGAGCTCATTGTCTTTAATACTACTAAGTGAGAATCATTTCCGGATTTTTTTAAAATTATTTTTTATTTCTTTTGTTAGTGTTTCACCAAGCCACCATCTGTTTACCTGGGTGCAGATGGTCGCAACCTTTGTTTATCGAGCTATAACGCTCTTGATTTAAACTTCGTCTCAGAATAAATGTATTGTTTCTTGATGAGTTAATTATGTCTTTTGGTTTCATTCATTGGTACATAATATATATTTATTCCACATTTCCCCAAAACCTGATAAAAACCGATAGTCTTTATAACGTCAACACTAATAACAATGGCAGAACCTCCGCTGAAAAAAAGAAAAATTTTAACACTGGAAGAAAGGATTAATGTCATTGAAAGAAATGAAAAACGGGAGACTGCTTGCAAAATAGCAGTCAGCTTAAGCGTCAGTAAAACGCAAGTTCAAAATGTAATCAAGGACAAGGAGTCCATTAGAAACGAATGGCAGAAAGGTGCACAAGCACAGAGGAAATATGCCACGGCACGACGGACAGTTTACAGAGATCTGAATGAGCGAGTATGGGAGTGGTTTTGTGTTGCAAGGAGTAAAAACATACCAGTAAGTGGAAAGTTGATTCAGGAAAAGGCAATAATCGAGAGACATGTTCAGACCAAACAGCTGTGTAAAACATGTCAACAAAGTATAATGGATTTTTAAAAAAAAAAACATGTGAATAAGTGTATAGAATTATATACATCATATCTGTTCATTTTTTGTACATATTAATGTGATGCTGAAATATAAATTTTATTCTTGTTGTTTGATAGATGTATATCTTTATTATATAAAGATATTTTGAGAGGAATGCATGCAATATTTAACAAGATTTATGAATAAAGGATATGATACATGTACAGTGAGTATGGGTTTTATTTATTTGTCAACAATGCTAACTATTGACCCTGAAAACCAGTCCATTTTCACACACCTCTTATGAGAGACCACCTGTCTTGAGATACCGCTTTTGGTTGGCAGAAGGGGCGGTCTCTCATAACAGGTTTTACTGTATATATATATATATATATATATATATATATATATATATATATATATATATATACAGTGTGACCCTGCTATAACACGGTAGTTGGGAGGCATAGAACCCAACCGCATTATATACCGAACTGTGTTATAAGCAGCCAGGTCAGTTAGCTAAAGAAAATTATGCATGTACCAAAAAAAAATTGCTGGGAGGGGGTGTAGGTAATAAATGCGGGCGGTAAAATACGTGCCTCATCGGCACAGTTACCATCCTAAATTGATGCATATTAAATGAGAAATACACCTGTAGTGAAAACAAAGAAGACATATATAATAGTTTACTTTATTTAGAGAACCATGAATTGGTACATATACGTGAATACTGTTTATATATACATGTCTAATGCATAGCATGAATAGTATCAACACCATGTACTCACCACCCGCAAACCTCATCATATACATTGAATCTGCAATACAAGTGATTCCATCGAAAATATGCACACACACAGCTTTAAAATAGTAATTTTGTCACAGGTCTTATTGGTCTGAATTCGGTGGAAAAATATATCACAATCACTTATGATGAAGCACATTTACTTTTCAGTACAACCCAAGTTGGTAAAAGTTAGTTTGCGTTTTAAGCCGCCGTTGGTAGCGTTCGTAAGCATAAACTTTTTTCCTACAAAAAGAAAACTTACATGGTACAGATAACGTGTTCCAGTCACGTTGGAAAATGCAAAAATCCATCAGATTCCATCACTTTCATTTAAGTTTGGTACTCACTTCCTTTGATGAAAGGTTCTTTCTGTTTGTTGTAAGATTATAGTAAGCTTTCTTTGATGAAGGGTGCGTGCGTTAGTGAAGTCACTGCTAAAGGACAGCTTTGGAGAACCAAACAAATTCCCATTTCTTATTGCGGCGGCAACATAAAATAATTGTATTGCATGATTGAGACCGATTTTTTTCTTATTGCATTTGCTGAGTACGTTTTCAGAGCAATCAGTACTTCAAAGGTAATCCGTTTCCTTTGAAATTTCAGCAAACTATTTTATCTGGGTACATTTTGAAAAGGAATTAGCTGTCATTTGGACTATTCTAGTTACTCTCCATCCATGCCTACTGAATAAACCAATAAGATGTAGTTTTTATTTTTTGTTAATTTTTTTTAAACATTTGTGGTAGCAGAGTGATGCTGCCTTCCATGCATGTGTCTGAAAATTAACAAAGGGTCAACAGGCGATAGAGACGCAGGTGTTCTGGTTTGATGACAGGGATTATTACAGAAAATGTGTGTTCTGAAGGATTTACTTCTGAGTGAAAAGAAGAGGAATTGTACTTACCATCCACATACAAATGTCAGTTTTTGTAAATATATAAATTACTAGTGAGCGGCCGAAAATCCGATGAAAGATAGATTACGAGATAATTCCTCGTCCGTTTGATCTCCGTTACCAGAAATGTCAACAACAAAAAAGCACAACATACAGTAATCATGCTAGATGTCATGATAAGCGGATTATAATATAACAATGCACTGTTTAGATGGTTTGTCAATATGGACAAAGAATGTGTTGATATAACAATAGATAAATTTCAGTGCATTTTATATCCAGTTTGCGGCTTCCTTTCATGGGGCCTCTGAATTTCTGCACTCCAAACCAGTGGTTCTTTATAAAAGTTTAAACTGCCAACAACGTTGCCAATAAAAAAAATCGCCACATGGTATGATTTGCAGCCAATAAGGAAAAACATACAAATTTGCGACATTTGCAAAGAATTACGCGATCCCAGAATAAACTTTGAATGCGGCTTTTTTGTACTTTTAAGAAAGAAAAAATACTTTTTCATGTACAGAAAAATACATATAAAATTTCAGGAGCCATGCCATGATCGTCTTGTATTATTCATACGCGATCTCTTCCCCAAAATGAGAATGTTTTTCTCGTACTTTTAAGAAACATTTTTTTTGTGTACATGAAAAATACTTGTATATGAAATTTTGGGAGCCACACCATGACTGCATTATATCAGAATTTGTGTTATAACGGAGCATGCAATAGCGGGGTCACACACACATTATATATATCTAGGGGAGATAATGTCTGGTCAACTTTGTGAAGGCAACACCTGATGCATAAAGACAAAATTTGTTAACAAAAACCTACATAATTGATGTTTACGGTCAATTCTGTGGCACTTCACTATAAGTTATGCAACTTCAAGAGTTGCTTTCATATTTGAGTGCCAGTCATGATTGTCAACACCAAAAAAATGAAACTACTTGATAGAGTGCCAGCTCTATGTTAAAAGTTTGCATTTTGCATCATCTCTCATATAATCTGCATGACCAGTTGTGAAAATTCATAGGCAATTTGTTTCAAAGAATGCTATTAACTGCCATTATAAATAGGTCACAATGACCTACTTTTCACATTTATATTGAGTCATACACTATATGAGCAAGCAAGACTTTTCATTCTTTGAATTCTTCTGATGAATGAAGCATTGTTGTTTATTTCTGGCAAAGCAACTTTTATTCACCAGCTTTTATGATGGTCTTCTCTGTACCTCATCTGTTCACTGAAGGTCCTAAAGTGAGGTCTTCTATACCCAGTATAATTAAATTACAGAAAACAAACCGCACATGAAATATACAGTTTTTATTATTTGTTCACAATGCTCTTGACATGTACTTTGAAGTGTAAATTTGCTTACTTTACACTAAAATGGTTAATTTGATGCATTCTACATGAATGAGATGCATACAAGGGAAGACAACATGTCATTTATAATTCTGTCCGATTTACATTTCCTGTCACATTGATATACAGTACTTGTAAGACCAGTCTAGTCTATCAAGTCATTTACTCACTGACATACAGTACATGTAAGACCAGTATAGTCTACTACAGTACATGTGAGACCAGTATAGTCTACTAAGTCATTATTCTAACATTATTTTACAGAATTATGAACCTTCCTTGTGTACCATGAATGAATCCTTGGATCGTAGGCACATTCATTAACTTTAATTATATCTTCAACTGTTCAACTGTATGTAATGCTGATATTCAACCCAATTCAAATACAGTATATGCAGCACTGTTAATGGGGTATGCAATCAAACTGCACACAAGACAAAAACCAGTAAAACAAAGAAGCAAACAAAACAATAATCCCTATTAAAAAATTCCCAAATGACCTAATCATTTTTATCATAAGATTCATTGTGCAAAGAAATGTGGCATAATCATTATTACAGTGATTTAAGATTCTGAATATAAAACAGTTAGGCTGAGCTTCAAAATAGCTGACTAACAGAGCTGCCATGACACCATGTGGATGTTTGCAATATCTTGAAATTGTCCTATGTTCAAAGTATTTCATCTATGAAATCTACATGAATTTCATGAAGCAAGTGCATTGTGCAAATTAAACTAAAATAAAGGTGTCAATTAATTAGGATTTTATGTGACTAAAAAATGTGCTGGATGATCATACACCCCTCCCCAATACATTAAACCAACATGGTCAATTATGGCAGGTTATAACTGCCGAGGAATTCCAAAGGTCATGTTTCCTTTTCATTGACTTTTCCATTTTTATCATAAGATGCAACCATGGCATTTTTTGTCAAGGAGTTTAAGCTGCTTTGATAAATCTGATGCCATGTAGATGCCAGCTTTATGTAAAGACTGTCACTTCATGCTGCACAGTAACCAAGTAAATTTAAAAAAGTAAATTGCCTTAAGAAAAAAATCAAAAATGTTCCACCCGTTCAGCAAGATTAAAGGTTATCAGTATTGTATTTGCAAATGTGGTTAGAATTACTAAACAAAAACCACTAAATGCCCTTTTTATGCTGATTGCACATAAAATATAGGAATGAGTTATATTGTGTACATGGGAATATATATTTATATATAGAAGTGATATAATAATAAAAAACAACAATCTAATTATCTTTCCTAACAAAATTTTAAGAGATGCACACCCACATTATCCAACAGTACACGTGAAACTCCAGAACAGCAATGGAACCTTGTAATTATTAATAAATGTCAACACTTAAATTGATTCAAAATAATGGTACAGCTCTCTCTCATTATAACATGCTTCATTATAAAGTGATTCTGGCTATAGCTTAATACTGCTATAGACCCAGTTACTCAAATTATAAACATTGGGAAAAAAATCAAAATTATTGAAAATTTTCAATATCCGTTATAAGAAAAATCTGAACGAGTACTAGAATTGGTGTATCAAATGTATAGCAAAATGGATTAGCATGAAAACCATCATACATGAATATGTGTATCAAATGTTGAAAACCTTCATACTGGAATATGTGTATCAAATGTATAGCAATATAGGTTGAAAACCTTCATACTGGAATATGTGTATCAAATGTATGGCAATATGGGTTGAAAACCTTCATACTGGAATATGTGTATCAAATGTATAGCAATATGGGTTGAAAACCTACATATTGGAATATGTGTATCAAATGTATGGCAATATAGGTTGAAAACCTACATATTGGAATATGTGTATCAAATGTATGGCAATATGGGTTGAAAACCTTCATACTGGAATATGTGTATCAAATGTATGGCAATATGGGTTGAAAACCTTCACATTGGAATGTGTATCAAATGTATGGCAATATGGGTTGAAAACCTTCATACTGGAATATGTGTATCAAATGTATGGCAATATTGGTTGAAAACCTTCATACTGGAATATGTGTATCAAATGTATGGCAATATGGGTTGAAAACCTTCACATTGGAATATGTGTATCAAATGTGTGGCAATATGGGTTTAAAACCATCGAACTTAAATTGGTCTATCAAAATGAATAACATGGGTTGAAAACCATTGCACTGAAATTGATAAAATGTTAATATGGGTTGAAAACCATCATAATGGAATTGGTCTATCAAGCATGTGGTTATATGGGTTACTATACTTTCGACTGATGATTTTTTTCCTTTTATTTCACCCACCTTACCTCAACACGCACACACATACACATATTGATAAAATTTTACATCAAACTTGCTATACCATGGTTTGGTATATAACTCCATTAGCAGTTTTTACAAGTATACTCTTCATCCCCCATCTAAATTTATTATTTTTGTAATAATGCTGTTTGCCATATATAACATAGCTGGTAGTAATGGACCCCAACTACTGTACTATAATGAGAGAGAGCTATCAGCACAGACCTGACAATACTAAAAGAAAGACAGTCAATATTTTTTCTGTAAGATGGAATACATTTCAATAAGGTATAACACAATAATAAGTACAGTTACTGTCAACTTGAAAATTATGCATTTCTACAGTTCTGAAGTGTGATTGGAAGCTGATGCAGTGATGGCAAACATTATGTTCAAGTAAAAAAAAAATAAGTACACTCAGACTTTAATAACCTGCAGTAATGTTTCCAAAACTGCAGTTCCAAACCTCAAGGAGCTCAAAGGCAGCTTGCTTATTCTCCCAACTTGTCCTAATCTTTGGATTTATTCTGAATTTTACATGGCAATGATTATCAAGTCTCTTGGCACAAGACATACTCAAATCAACACATGATGTCCAATAAATGTATTTGTTGCTTTTCCTGCTTTATTTCCCCCAAAAGCCTTTGTCTTTTTCATCTTCACTGTGTTTTTGTTTGTTGGATGCCATGTTAGAAAATGCTATATATTCAACAGCTTGAGGATGCATTCATCTGGCATGAAATATATGGGCAGTTTAAAGCATCTGAGGTACTCCTGTAAAATTAGACTGGTTCCCTGATGAACTCCATTGAATCTAATACAAAATCTGGATAAAGATCAAACATGGACAAGCCAGTATCCAGATTTGATACAGTGTGTAAATTTTGCTATTACTCCCTTAAGTCCATAATTTATAGTCACTGTAGTAAAACTTAAAGTTAAATCAAAAGGGTTGGAAGATCTGTGACAACATATATTCATTTATGAGACACTACAAACAAGACATTAGCATTGATACTGAAAAGAACATTGTACTCCTGAACATCCTTTATACAACATATACGTAATTGTGATAACAAACAGGACAATGATACTGATTAACATTGTTGATTAACTTGATCTCCAAATATGAATAAACTATTATGTGCAATATTTTAATTACATACCATATAACATCACTTGCAAGAAAGATCCAACTATAATCTACAAAGACCCAGATCTGCCAATGCATAATGAATCGGCAGATCTAGGTCTATATAATTTGCCAGCTGAACAAATATATAGATCATAATCTGCCAGCACATAATGCAATGGCAGATATAGGTCTATGTTGTTTACAGTTTCTCCCAACCTGTAAGCAAATACATATGGCATTGTAAACTTTCTAACAGGTGCAAGTGAACAGTAAAGACAGGTGTGTAATAATGTCACAATACATTACTCATAGATCCAAATATGATATATATCTTGCACTTATTTGATGTAAAGAGTACAACACTTTGTCATTACAATTCAGTATCACCTTATAATTACTTGATTTTTAAATATACGAGTACATGCAAAGTGTATTTCATCATCTGGCAACAATATCACAAAATTAAAATGAAAATTCATGCAATATGGAAAGATGAAAAAAACTAGACCAATCAATAAATCATAAATTTTGTGCCCAATTTTAAGTTACAGTTAATTTATAAAGTTACATAATTATCTTATGTTTCCTGCCATACTTTATTTATCACCTATTCATAATATTGTAGAATTGTTAAATATTTACAGATGAAGTATATACATGATATTTAACACAAACATTTAAAGTTTGTTCATAGGGAAATTGGAAATCATGTTACTACCATATTTAGGCATGTATCAAGTGTATCTAACTTCAAACAGCACAGACTTTTGCCATCACAGCATGTGCTGGTATGTCAGGGTATATCCAGTTTAAAGTTAAGTGCATATTTACATAGGTACAGATGTTAACTATTTTAGTTTGGAAGAAGTTTGGCAAAAAGTAGTCAGTGGGGAAAGTCTTGATTTCTGACAACATCCTCAAGATCAATGTCCTTGAAAATAAAGACACTTTTGAATCTGGTGAGAAAATAAAAGACAAATGGGGGAAACTTCTGTGTGCCTGACAATCATGCACATATATGTTAACAAATCTGAATGGCCAATTGTAGAGATTATCTTCCCTTATCATATCCTTAACAATGGTTTTAGAAATGTAAAAACAACACCCTCTTAAATTTAAATTGACTAGAAAAATCTCATATGCAGGCATAAAATTAAATAACAAAATATTTTTTTAAATAATAAATTTAAATATTTAGTCATTTCTGAGGAAATAATTTCTTAGTTTCTTGAATTCCACCAATCTGTGAATGTGTAATTTACTGGCAAATATCTCACATCTAATTATTTCCCAAAGTCCTATCCAGAATTATGAAGCTGGTATTCCTCTTGTAGAATATATATAGTTTAACATTTGTAAAATGTCAACAAAATACATGAAGTTTTCAAAATTACTTGGCACTAATTTCTGATTGTCCTCAAATTTAAACTTTCAACATAAAAAACCAAGAAGTTCCAAATGACCTAACTGAGGACAAAATAAAAAATATCTGCCCACAACTGATTGCCTTACTAGTTTTGTGAAATATTAAGTGCATTACAGTAGTGTGATTTTTACATTAACACAATAAGCTCTGTATAATATTGAGACCATAAAAACATTTTAGGTAGGAAGCGAAATGTACAACAAAACTATCACATCATTTTGTGACCTTACTCACTTTCCCCATTAAGATGATTTCATAAATATTTGTACTAAATTAAATATATAACATGATTATATGTTAAGATCTTAGCTTTAATCATAGGATTTCAACTCAAATCACTCCACTTTTTATTATATGTCACACCACTTCACACACTCCACTTTTTATTACATGTCACACCACTTCACACACTAGATAGTGACCCAGAAACTGTAACCCCAAATTTGTTATGCATATTACATGTGTTACACACTCCCACATACTCCCACACTGGACAGTGGCCCAAAAGTTGTAACCCCAAATCCATTACATATATTACTTGTCCCACCACTCTGCTCAACTGCACAGTGACTTTGAGATTTATTAGCCCCAAACCCATTATGTATTACATGTCCCAATACTCTTACATACCGGATGGCAACCTAGAAGTTTTAACCCCATCCATGTTACATATATTTCACGTCTCATCACTCTCCTACAAAAGGAATAATGGATTGACAAAGGATATCACAATATCTCACCACACAAATATGGAGATACAACTCAAGTATATAGAATAGTTCCAAGCATACTTTACATAATATGACAGAAAGAAAAAAAACAATTTCTCCTTTCTACAGTTACAGACACAGCCACTAAATTTTTCAAAGCATTTCATTTGGATGTGGATTTCCTTCATTATTCAAACTCCAAAAATATTTCTGTACATATTAATTTTAATATATATATTCTAAATCTACCACACTACACAAGCAAATTAACCATACATGAACATTTTACAATTCACAACGTGTGATCATGACTTGCACATTAAACATTAACAATACATTGTTTAGATAAAACAAACGCAATGAAGTTTTTAATACTAATGAAATTTCTTAGTACAGATAAACTTTAAGTAATAAATTTGTCAGATATTATTCAGGAAAGCAAGTTTGCAAAGTTTATTTGTCCAACCAACAAGAACTACAACAAAAAATTTAATTTAAGTTGTTGCTTAGCAACACAAGAAATTAAACAATCTCTCACTTTTTACATGTGTAAGCCAAATTACATGCATTTGCAATGGAAGATCTCATTTTTAACAATTAGCAAAACATTAATCCATAATACTGTATCATTCCAATTTATATCTTCCCGATTCTTTATGACTGCCTAACCATGATCACTGCTGAATGATGAACTTTATATCAGTCAAAAGTAAAGGTATTCTGAATGATGAATTTTATCCCTGTCAGAAGTACAGGTATTCTGAATGATGAATTTTATATCAACCAAAAATACAGTTATTCTCAATGATGAACTTTATATCAACCAAAAATACAGTTATTCTGAATGATGAACTTTATATCAATCAAAAGTTCAGGTATTCTGAATAATGAATTTTATCCCCTTTAGAAGTACAGATATTCATGACGATGAACATTATCACAGCTAAAAGTACAGGTATTCTGAATGATGAACTTTATATCAGTCAAAAGTAAAGGTATTCTGAATGATGAATTTTATCCCTGTCAAAAGTATGGGTTTTCTTAATGATCAACTTTATATCTGACAGTAAGAAGCATGGATATTCTAGGTAATGAACTTGATAGCAGTCAGAAGTACAGACATTCTGATATGATGAACTTTATCTGTCAGAAGTACAGGTTTTCAGCATAAAAAATTAAGTGACCAGATTATTTGATATTAAACTTGTAAAAACTTGACAGCCTATTACCTTTTTGCAAATATAGACCTGTGTATAATGACCATTCAGGGTACTATGTACAAGTAGATATTGATGAGCATATTGTCCTGATACTGAAATTAGCATGTATTGATCAATGTATAAATAAGAGCTATGTAGCTTGGTTTTTATACACACATGGCACTTGTACAGGAGCTATGTAGCCTGGTTTTTATACACACATGACACAAGTATGGGAGCTGTGTAGCTTGGTTTTTATACACACACGGCACTTGTACAGGAGCTATGTAGCTTGGTTTTTATACACACATGGCACTTGTACAGAAGCTATGTAGCCTGGTTTTTATACACACACGACACTTATACAGGAACTAAGTAGCCCGTTTCTTATACACACATGGCACTTACATACAGGAGCTATGTAGCCTGGTTTTTATACACACATGGCACTTGTACAGGAGCTATGTAGCCTGGTTTTTATACACACATGACACTTATACAGGAACTAAGTAGCCTGTTTCTTATACACACATGGCACTTATATACAGAAGCTATGTGGCCAGGTTTTATACATACATGGTACTTGTATACAGGAACTAAGTAGCCTGTTTCTTATACACACATGGCACTTACATACAGAAGCTATGTGGCCAGGTTTTATACATACAGGCACTTGTATACAGGAGCTTTTTGGCTTGGATTTTATAGAGACATGGCACTTATATACCTTGGTTTTAATTTTAAAAAAACATGGCACTTAAATACAGAAGCTATGTGGCCAGGTTTTATACATACATGGTACTTGTATACAGGAGCTATGTGGCTTGGATTTTATATAGACATGGCACTTACATACCTTGGTTTTAATTTTAAAAAAACATGGCACTTAAATACAGGAGCTATGTAGCTTGGTTTTTATTCACATGTGGCACTTATAAGCAGGTGGGTGCATAATCAGGTTTAAATAAAGTTAAAAGTTAAGTAAATGCATTTTGAATGCTTGCATTGGCAAGATAACTTCATCAAGATCTAGAATGAAAAGTGCACCCATTATTCAGTGAAATAATGCCATAAAGTACAGCACAGGACTGGGCACTTTGTTGTGTAATGTAACTTCCATGGCTTCCAGATGCTTTGACATTGATACATCAAAATCAGGACACACCTACCTCCTCCATTGCTAAATCTGAAGTTAAGCCACTGATCAAAATTATTTCTTGTAAGTAATAACCAATGGAGTCTTGTATTATCCCAAAATATGTGTACTATAAAATCTCTCATGAACTAATCTGAATTAAATTCCTAGATACGTACAATACAAACAAGTATACAGTGCACTCAACAGTTTCATTGGGAAAGGATGTAATTATCATTTTGTAATGATTTATCATTTCCATCATGTTTACTGAGATTAGATGTTTGCAATAAAAAGAGGTGCCCTCTTTTTATGTTAGATGTTACTATTTACCAATTATGTAGGGGTTTTATGATCATCCTTTATATGAAGGTGCCCTTTCCAACAGTTTTTAACAGTATTTTGTACTTAAGGTCCTGACTAACATTGCATCTAAACAACAAAGCAAGCAATCACATCGGTTGACATTTACTTAAGATTAAATCTGCCACTGGTCCCAAATTTACAGTTCATCATGCTCCGACTCCATTTTTTCTTCTTCCATCACCTCAAAGTATCTCTCCACAAATCGACTTAAAGCATCTAAGTCACGTCCCTCCAAATAGTCCTCTATCTTAACACCATTACGGAACAGTAGCAGAGTGGGATAGCCTGTCACCTGTTTGAATAATATTTCTTTATTACTATTAGTCATTATCAAAATGATCATTCCAGCATCATCAATACATTATCACCAACACTGAGATCATCACTGATGTTAAGGCAGTGTGATATATGAACATGTATTCTGTATTTTACATATATACATAAGCTAAGTATGTTTTTTGTTGAACCCAGCTTTTATCAGCTTAGTTAACAAAAATGAATGTTGAGGTTAACCTACATTTTAACATTGTTGTTAATATAAACTTTAACATTGAGGTTAATCTAAACCTTAACACTGAGGTTAATCTAAACTTTAATACTGAGGTTAATCTAAAGTTTAACATTGAGGTTAACCTAAACTTTAACACTGAGGTTAAACCAAACTTTAACACTGAGGTTAAACCAAACTTTAACAATGAGGTTAATTTAAAGTTTAACATTGAATTTAATCTAAACTTTAACATGGAGGTTAATCTAAACTTTAACACTGAGGTTAATCTAAACTTCAACATTGAGATTAACGTAGACTTTAACATTGAGGTTAATCTAAACTTTAACATGGAGGTTAATCTAAACTTTAACATGGAGGTTAATCTAAACTTTAACAATGAGGTTAATCTAAACTTTAACAATGAGGTTAATCTAAACTTTAACACTGAGAGTAACATAGACTTTAACATTGAGGTTAATCTAATCTTTAACATGGAGGTTAACATAAGCTTTAACATAGGGGTTAATTTAAACTTAAACATTGAGGTTAATCTAAACTTTAACACAGAGGTTAATCTGAACTTTAACATGGAGGTTAATCTAAACTTTAACATCAAGGTTAATCTAAATTTTAACACTGATGTTAATCTAAGGTGTTGACAGACATACAGATTGACCTGCACATGGGCACAAATGTGTTTGCTATGTCTAGATTCCACCTAGATTGAAAGAAAACAGCTAATTGAGATAAAATATGTTTAAATAACAAACAAAAATAAAAATGCTAGTGGTGCAAAATGATAAAACAAATTCTACTTAATAACATTGATTTTTGCATCTTATAAAAATAATACCATCATTATTCTAAATAATCATGGCCTATACTTTTTGGGACATGATATTTTCAAATTATTGCAATGTCAATTGTACATGACATTTCTAGACAGCAATTCCATTTTCTAAAACATAAGAAAGAATTTAAGTTTGAATATAAGCTAAGCACATTATATCTATACTGAAAATTAAGGCCATACTATGTGTAATTTTCAAAAATGTCCCATGGAAAATTAATTCATGCAATATAAAATAGTATGTAATGTCCTATACTATAATTACTATAGTACATAATGTTTTATAATAGGTAGGGTGTAAGGATTATGGTGAATTCTTCCTAATTACTGTTTATAATGCAAAAAAATAAACTCACTTTTCAAAGATTGCTTATTACTGTCAGATAGGGACATTATAATTAGTGAAAGTAAAGAAAAACAAATCCCCCAAAAATCGTTACAATAGTATGAAGAAGTCTTCAAAGTTCAAGGACTTGTGTACTGACGGATGGATGCAGTAAAACAAAAGCGCAGAATGCAGGCAGGCAGTCTTAATGGTACATACCAAAGCTTCACAAAATATCCAATTTGTTTGATAACATTTAACAATTGTCCATCAACATTTAATTCTTATGCGAGTACTTTTAAATGCAGAAGTTGATGGACAGACACAACAGTCAGTATTCAGTTCAAGATATTTAGCTTTTTCAAGTACAGAACATAATCAGAAATAATCAGAGGGATGTTCAATTTGAAAATAAATAGTTTTTTTTAAAAAAACGATGCTTAAGTGTTCTGATCACTCAAAGAATTTATATTCTTATGCATATCTGTTTTATTTTCATAATTCTAATCTGAAAGGGTAATTTAGTTAATAACATTTTTAACCACCAATTTACTATCTGATTGCAGTTGGCACTTTAAAGATGAGTCATTCTTGTATGAAGTGTGTAAACTTCATTCACAAGTTTCAGGGCCAAGTTGTACTATTAATCCAGGTAAACATCACTTGATTTCACTTCAGGACAGTAGTTTCTGAAAGAACAGTATGACTTAATTCCTGATTGATAAGTGTAAAGCATGTGACGTCCTTTAAGAGTTCAAATTATTCTGGAATGAATATAAATCTTTCAGTTGTATTATGTCAGTTATCTATTAAAGAAATGTTTATTTAAGACTTAGGTTGTTGTTGTTGTTGTTGTAGGGTTTAATGCCAATTTTCAGCACAAGATAGGCTATACATGGCAGCCAGTATAACTGGTGGAGTTAGAATCCTGGAAAACCCCAGGAAGAACCACTGACCCATGAAAAGCTACTGGCAGGCTTTCTCACATACCGATGTCAGCTGAGTCTGAGACTCGAACCCACGCAGACAGAGGTGAGATGGCAGTGACCTGGAATGGTGACCACTTTAGACCACTCAACACCCTTTAGAAGTAGGAATTAATAGTATTAATATTAGTCTTGGAAGGATATTTAGTTGTTTTTCATTGTGATGATTAATTTATTTAATTCAAACATTCATGGGAATTATAAAGTGCTTGGGCTATCTGGATTACTTAATTTTTCACTTTGTATTTTAGGGAAAATAAAATGTATTTTCAATTTTACCAAGTTGGTTGGTTTTCTCTCTCTTTCATTACTTAGCTGAAAACCATAGTCATAACTAAATGACACTGTGTAAAAATCTAAACTGCTTCTATGAGTGACTGCTCCATACTGAAAGTGCCTTCCCTGGGTCCCAATTATGTTTAAATGGAACAGTCCCTAGTACAGCTGATTGACATGATGGGATTATTAACAGAATCAACTACAAACATTAAAGCGGCCGCGAGTGGCCGAATGGTCTAAAGCGCCGTCTGTTGCAGATCACTGCCATCTCACCTCTGTCTGTGTGGGTTCGAGTCTCGGATTCGGCTAATGTGGGTATGTGAGAAAGCTTGCCAGTAGCTTCTCGTGGGTTGGTGGTTCTTTCCGGGGTTTTCCCGCGTTCTTCCTCCACCATTAATACTGGCCGCCATGTATAGCCTATCGTGTGCTGAAAAATGGTGTTAAACCCTACAACAACAACAACAAACATTAAATAACACTTGCAATTAGCATGAGTATAACACAATGAACACCATATACAAGAAGGTCTGCCTATGCTGAGATGTAGAATGTAATGCAGCCACATCCACTCACCTAGTACATTCTTTAAGTTTAATTCAGTTACACGAACACAGAACAATGCTCATAACATGAAACCAAGCAATCAAACTATGTACTCCACACCTCTCCTCATACTCACACTTAATACAAAGTTCTTGTCTTGGATGAAATACACTCTGGCAAGTATGACCTCCTCAAGCTTTAAAACTCTCATTTGCCAACAGTGCAAGTTTTTATCATATCTGGTACACAGCCCATGTACTTATAAGTGTCCCACTCTGGCAGTATTTAAAACTGCAACCACAAGCACTGAAATACACCCTGAAACATTCATCTACAACAGTGCAAGCTACAACACATGTTCTTGTGAGTTCCACTCTGGCAATATTTAAAACTACATCCACAAGCACTGAAATACACCATGAAACACTCTTCTACAACTGTGTAAGCTCTTAAAATCTAAGGCAATATTTAAAACTGCATGCAGTATGCCAGGCACATGCTGAAACAATCTCTTGCATTTATTCTGACTCATAGTGACATACATGGAAGCACTCTCCTACACTAATACAGGCTGTTAAGACACATACTGAAACACTCTCCAGCATTCATACAGACTCTTACTGACATAATAATAATAATAATGAGGACTTTGCATAGCACCTAATCTTTAGAAGCTCTAAGCACTTTACAACATTAGACAACACCTATAAGATAAAAAAACATAATGATATGATTACAAAAACAAACACTAAAAAAACATGCTGAGAATATTTAAGGTAGGAAACATTATTATGTCTTTAGGTTTGTTCTTGCAGTTGAAATGAGTTTTGAGAGCCCTCCTGAATGTGATCACTGTGTCTTCTACACTAATACAGGCTGTTAAAACAAAAAATTGAAACAAACTACTGCATTAATACAGACTCTTACTGACATGTACTGTAACACTCACCTACAGTAATACAGGCTGTTAAGACATACTGAAACACTCTCTTGCATTCATACAGACTCTTACTGATATATAGTGAGACACGTCTACACTAATACAGGCTGTTAAAACACATGCTGACTCTTACTAATGTACTGAAACACTCTCCAACACTAATACAGGCTGTTATACCTACCTCATACTTAGAACACAGATCACGCTCATGGGTGCAGTCCACTTTGGCAATCTTGATTTCCTCCACATCAGCATACTTTTTACCAAGCTCATCCCAAGTTGGAGCAAGCCTTTTACAGTGACCACACCTGATAATTCAACAAAACAATCTCGAGTAGCTGACATCTTTTCTATCATGCATTTAAGTAACGAGTAATTTTTTTACATTCCTACATAAGAAACTGCCCATGTGTGTCCTAGAGTCCATAGTCTTATGCAACTCCTGCATTATTCAAGATTTTAAACCCTGGGATACAACTGGGAGGAGTCTGTAAATGTAAGGAATGGTTTTAGAATTCTAATATTTTCCTTTGCAGAGTTGCTGGAGCTACACAGGTGGAAGTGGTTTAGCATAAATATAAAATAACTACCAATGAATGAGACTAATAATGTGCCTGCAAATTAGTGTGGTATGTGATTACTGTCACTAACATCAACCTATGGCAGATGTGGTGTTCACAAGGTTATCCCAAGGGGTATAAAGCTGTGGTCCTTGGGTCATAAATTTTGGAACTATTAAGGTCCTCACCTTAACTAGGCACATAAAGACAAAGTCATATATACAACTAATATTGGCCCCAAATTTATTTTAAGCCCTAGGCGATTGATCCACGAGACAGAGATTTGGACAAACCATATTAGCATTGACGTGAGTGAAGCTTAATTTTCAAAACCAGTGCCTGATCACATTTCTATAACTATTTTACATACATATATATATATATATATATATATATATATATATATATATATATATATATATATACACACACATCATTTTTAATGGTGTGGAGTCTTTTATCTCAGTAACAAGATGCTCCGGTGGCCTATTGAGTGCGTGGGTTAAGAGGTCTTGCTAGGATTTTAAAACTAGGAGTCCATGACTCCTACTTTGGTAAAAATAGGAGTCCCATCAGCAAAAGTTGCAGTCACCATAAGCATATTAGGCATGCATGGTGGCTAACTGTCCAGATGAGAAGAACCAGTAGTTGTCACTGAGCTTAATTTACCAAATTCTTTACACCACTGACATATAGCTCTTGTTTGTCTATTAGAGTGAGACTGAATTTTGTCAATTCAAGAAAAGACCATATTCCAAGCATCAAGCCAGGCATCACACACTTTCCTACTCTTGGCTACTGTTCCATCCTAACTATCAGTTCTAGTAACTTTAGAACTCTTCTGAAACTCATTACAATCTTCGTCAATTTGCCATTTAACCCCAAAATATTTATCCAAATTTGCAAATGGCATTCATTTTTGTCCAAGTCTCGGCATGCCTATATTTCAAGGTCACATGCACTACTTATCTGCATAGCTGCCAACCTTCCAGACTCGCAATTAGCAAAAATAGGGATAAAAATTTGTGAAAAATACCATGACAATAACTCCATCCACTCTCACAGTCAATACTACACTATATCAAGATTGCAATATAAAACTAAAACACTATATATATGCAGAAATATATTTGAATTTCTTTTTATTATGGTATTCATAAGCTTAACTTGTTTTTGTGGTTATTTATCAAGACATGATATTGTGGCAGACTTGAACTTCCTCAACTGCTTGATCATAAATTTTTTTTAAAAACAGTTCAGGCTCCTTGCCTGTTGGTTGATCTTGGTGACTAAAATTGCTGACAAACTTTCTGCACCTAAGGAGGCCCTAAAGTCTGTCTTAATTTTCCTCACAAGAGAAAATACTCTTTCACTGTCACTGTTGCTGTGAGGAATGCACAGGAGCTGCAGTACTTTTGGTTCTTCCATAGGAAAATTTGAAAGCGATCTTAGAGTCCGGGAACATTTGTCTGAACAAATGTTGAGGATGGTCTCCAGCTGATAAAGGTAGATTGTGTTCAACAAGAAAACTCACAAATAATGCTTCAGCATTGGTAGTTTGCAGGTCTCCCGTCGATGGCTCAAAATATTCCAGAGACGAAATCTGCAAATTATTAATTTTCCCAACTTCTACGTGTTTTTTGCAACTGATGTGCTAAGTCACATCGTCTCTGCCAAAATGCCCGATACTAAAATTTGTGGCACACTATGTGCAAAAAGCATAATGTATATCAATATTTAATGGCAGAATGCACGGCCAATTTTTGGTATATTCCAAATTAAACTTCATTTTTTGAGCAATACATTTCTTTTTCCTTGGTGATGAAGCTCTTTTCAAGATCTTACATGTGGCGACGAACGGTAATTCAAAGCAGTGTTGGTGACGCATGCGCAAAGCAAAATTCCGGTTAAGGCCCCAGTTTCTCTCAAAAGCAGTTGTAAAACTACTGTTATACATATAGATTAAAATAGACAAAAATGCTTGCTACTAAGCCAACTTTACCAATCGGCTGTAGTTCTACTAATATCACGACCAGCAGTACCGGACCGTTTCGGCAACTGCCAATGTCACGACTAGTGCTTAACAGGAAATCGGTTATTTTATTAAAGATTCAAAATAATTGAGAACTGGAGAATTGGTGAATTTTTAGCTTGCGACGTGAATTCGTGAATCACTGAAAAAGTTGTGAAATTCACACCAAAATCGTGAGGGTTGCCAGCTATGTATCTGGATACACTAGGAAATGAACACAATAATGATAGCTAAGTTTGTTCATTTGATGTACTCTTATAATGATCACATGTACATATCTGGTTCTTTCTGCCTCTGAATTCAGTCATCGTAAATATCAGCACATTTTCCCACCTCTACTAGTCGATGGCTTTGAACTTGCCACCCAGCTATTGTGTTATGTTCTTCTGATGTACTCTTATAATGACAACATGTATATCTAGGGGCCTTTCAGCCATTGAATTCTATCATAAATATCAGTACAGCTAAAGTTTTCAATTGATCAACACATTTTCCCACTCAGCAGGTGGTTGAAGCAGGACTGGTAACCTTTTGAATTTGCCCTCAGCTATTGCATGCATAGAAAGAACTCCTGATTAAGTGATTTTCTACATCCCAGATAAAATAATTGCATCAAACATGTGTGATTAAGCATTTCTGAGACCTCTGGGCTTCAAACTCCGACTGAGTCATACCAAAGACGTACAAAAATGGTACTGACAGCTGCCTTGCTAGGCACTCAGCATTAAAAGGTTAGAGTTCAGACTTGACAGCCTGGTATAAGATGGGACATCATGCTACATTTCTGCAGCATGATGCCCCAGAGTTAGACATTACTTGAAACTGCCATACTGCACACATTGTAACACTATGACGGAAAAATTGTTAAAGATACCTAAAAAGTCCAAATCACACACACACACACACACTATCTCAGTAATATGTAGTATTATTAAATCACACTGCATGGAGTCTCTGTCTCAGTTACATGTACCATCATTTAATTACACTGCATTTTGTCTCCATCTCAATAATATATACCAATACTTAATTATACGGTATACAGTTTCTGTCTCAAAAACATGCCATCATTTAAATGCACTGCATGGTGTCTCCATCTCTTAAATATGTATGATTATTTAATTACACTATCACTAAATTTTCTTAAATAACCTACATGAAACAGTGGGGAATATTTGTGGCCATGTAAAATGATATGCTCCTGCATGAACCTGGGTATCCAAAAACCAAAGTATTGTTACTTACAAATATACAGCTGAACTTTATGATTGTTACAAGATAATAAAATAAACAGGAATTTGATACGAAGTCAAAAAACTTACCATGGAGCAAAAAACTTGATAAAAGTTAGATCCTCAGATATGGTTTCATCAAAATTATCTTTATTCAAGGACAACACAGTCTGAAAAATACAAATATTGTACATACAGCACTCCCTTGCTATAATGCCATTTAATCACATACTCCCTCACTATAATGCCATTTAATCATGCAGCACTTCCTTACAGTGGGGCACTTGGTGGCTGAATGGTCTACAGTACATGCAACCAGTAAGAGAGTAACACTGTTAAAATCAAGATTTTTGGCTGCCCTTCGTGTGCTACACAAAACCTCTTGACATGCCACCTTGTGGCACATGTGCTGTAGGCTGCCAACCACTGGTCTGCAGTATTTGACTTTACCAACCACTGCCATCTCTTTCTGAGTAGGTTCAAGTCTCAGGTCAACCAATATGGTCATGTGAGAAAACTTGCTAGTACCTTTCCATAGGTCAGTGGTTGTCACAAAAGTTTTTCTGGGGTCATCCTCCACATATTATACTAAGCCACCATGTATAGTCCATACAATACGTAGGAATGGTGTTAAACCCAAAACAAGAAAAATCATACAGTACACCCTCGCTATAATCCCATTCATGAGAACCATGAAAGTGGACCACTTTTTAGGTGGATACTGTAAATTACATTCTTACTAACAGCCATTTAATCACACAATATTCCTTCACTATAATCCTGTTCTGGAGATAAGTAAATGTAAATCAACTTATCAATATGGTTGATCTCATTCTTACAGGCTGCCATTTCATTATAAAGTATTCTTACAGGCTGCCATTTCATCATACAGCATTCTTACAGGGTGCCATTTCATCATACATCACTCTTACAGGCTTACATTTCATCATACAGCATTCTTACAGGTTGCCATTTCATTATAAATTATTCTTACTGGCTTACAATTCATCATACAGCATTCTTACAGGCTTACATTTCATCACGCAGCATTCTTACAGACTGCCATTTTATCATACAGCATTCTGACAGGCTTACATTTCATCATACAGCATTCTTACAGGCTTACATTTCATCATACAGTATTCTTACAGGCTGCCATTTCATTATAAAGTATTCTTACTGGCTTACAATTCATCATACAGTATTTTTACTGGCTAGCATTTCATCATACAGTATTCTTACAGGCTGCCATTTCATCATACAGTACACTCTTATTCTGTCATTAATGCTGTATGTGAGAGTCCTAAATGCAGACCATCATATAGGTGAGGTCATTTTGTTCTAATTACTTTTAACTACATGTCTACTTTATGAATGGCCCATCTATAAAAGATTGTCCTAATTTGCATCCTGAAAACAGATTTCCAAATCCCATTTCGCAATTACATTCTATACATCCATGTGATTTTCAAAGCATGCATAAAATACACAATGGCCATCCTCAAGCACCTCCTTTTCAAAACTTTATACGAGTCCCATGTTAATTTTAAAAATAGTCTGCGAGTTAGACAAGTATGTCTGTGTAGGGTTCAGTATAGTTCAGTAACTGATTTAATGTTGGAATCACTAATGTTTCTGATTACTGTTATTGTACTTGACTCAAGTTATTTTTCATTTTCTGACAATCCTATAATTCAAACTTGTCTTCTGTCCTACAAATTTTTACACTTTGCATCATCTTTCCCAACAATCTTCTGAACCTATCCAAATCACTTTAGCTTTATACAAATTTATATTTAGACCAAATATGCTACTAAAGATATAAAAAAAATTTGTTTCATAAGAAGATGTAATAATAACTGTCAGCTTTTGAAACCTTTTGGCAAGTCTGTAATTATTCCCTGACAAAGTGTAATCAACATATAGTCTTTAAATATCCTTCATTTCATGATTCTTTTTAAAAAGTACCAGTATCTCTTTAGTTTTTTAAAATTATGTACCCGAACTTTCATAATCTTGTTTATTTTTTCTAAACTTGCACAACTTGTTCTTGTGTCGATGCTCCAAGGAAAGAACGTGAAATTTCATTTCATTAGATAATTTAAAATGACAATCAAGGAAACTTTCAGTAAATTAAGTATAATTTTTTCTCATTTTAAAGAAATATATATTAAAGCAACCGTGTTAAATTTTGGAAGATTTTTTATTCAGTTTTGTCTTGTTATTATTTTTGTAATAGTTTTGCTTACATAATTTTCTTTCAGTGCAGAGACAAACTAAGGTTTTTCACTCTGCTCCGCAAATTGCACCTTCATTTTTATCAAGACACCAGTCATATGCCTGATTCTTAACTTCCAAGGCACCAGCCACATGTGTGATTTTTAATTACCAAGGCACCAGTCACATGTCTGATTTTTAAATACCAAGGCACCAGTCACATGTCTGATTTTTAAATACCAAGGCACCAGTCACATGTCCGATTCTTAAATACCAAGGCACCAGTCACATGTCTGATTTTTAAATACCAAGGCACCAGTCACATGTCTGATTTTTAAATACCAAGGCACCAGTCACATGTCCGATTCTTAAATACCAAGGCACCAGTCACATGTCCGATTCTTAAATACCAAGGCACCAGTCACATGTCCGATTCTTAAATACCAAGGCACCAATCATATGTCCAATTCTTAACTATTCTATTTATCATTTTCCATTTCTTCCAGATCATGAGTATTGCCAGCTGAAGCATGTTATTCCAAGACTGAAACATTATTAATCAAATCTTTTTCCAGCTTTTGTTGTCTTTCTTCTTTCACAAAGATCAAGTAATACTCCTGTCCCCCACAGAAAGGCTAAACTCTTGCATACTTTAGAGTCATATTCTTTGGAAATCATGCAAAGAATAGTAAATATTACTCTCTATGATGTGTCTATTTATTATTTCAAGATATGATATATCCATTGATTATTTCATTACAGGATGTATCCATTTGATGTATTTATTTATTGTTTTAATACAGGATGTATCCATTTTTTATGTGTCTATTTACTATTTCATTACAGGATGTATCCATCTGATGTGTCTATTTATTATTTCATTACAGGATGTATCCATTTGATGTGTCTATTTATTATTTGCATACAAGATGCATCCATTTGATGTCTGTTTATTATTTCATTACAGGATGTATCCATTTGATGTGTCTATTTATTATTTGCATACAAGATGCATCCATTTGATGTCTGTTTATTATTTCATTACAGGATGTATCCATTTGATGTATCTATTTATTATTTCATTGCAGGATGTATCCATTTGATGTGTCTATTTATTTGCATACAAGATGCATCCATTTGATGTCTGTTTATTATTTCATTACAGGATGTATCCATTTGATGTATCTATTTATTATTTCATTACAGGATGTATCCATTTGATGTGTCTATTTATTATTTTATTACAGGATGTATCCATTTGATGTGCCTATTACTTCAGTACATGATGTACCCAATTAAAGCAGCATTCTTGAAGTGCTAATTTCATTTTTCACTCTCAAAATCGGACAATTTAAAGTTACAACTTGTAACTGAGGGCCAGTTTGATAATAAGTTCCCATATCAGCAAATGCTACGAGTTCATGTGAAACTAGAAATCAATTACAATTATATTGTCTGTGGACAATATCATCACATTAATGTTTAGTAGAATGACGGGAATTTTCAGCCACATCAGTAATCTTTACACAGGATGGGATAAACCTTTTAAAAATCAGTTTACCCAGGGCAGATTGACTAAAAAATTGAACTTGCCCTTCAGTGATCAGAGCTTGCTCCAAAATATTGCAACAATAATATCAAAGCAAATTTTTAAAACTTGCTCACCTCACGGCATATACCTATGGATATTACTATGACTATGTGGTCTTAAATTGGGTTACTGAAAGGAGTGAAAATGAACACGCATTGTAAAATTTAACAAGTAACGTATTTCCCTAGGACACAAAGTCAAAAATTTTAAAAGAACTTCCAGTATTGTGATTTAAATCCCAAACAGTCATACATGCTCTGTCACAAGTCCTAGTGTATTTAGTTCCAACTGAATTCCAGTTGTGTTCCAAATAAATTCCACTATTAAATGTGTTGATGTGCCTGTAGTCACGAACATGCTAATGTGCCAATGGCCTGGAATGGTGGCATATTAACATTCTTTTGATATATCACAATAATATATTCCAAAATATCCTTGACTGAATTTACTATAATTCCAAATCAATGTTCCAGTCCAAGAATATTACTGAGCACTATGTAATTCCAGTGAATAATTTGATTAAATAAATCCAGCCAAATTAAAAACTGACACAACAATAAAAACTGATTCTGGTTCAGATGTTAGGAAGTAATCTTGCAAGTAAAAAACTTTATATAAAAAGCTAAGACACAATAATAGATCTAGGATGTATGTCAGTTTCCTTCCCAAAACATCCAAAGTTGTCAACAAGTTTTAGGAATTTCCTAGTGAAAAACGAATATCCAACATTCAGATAAAAGTCGACATGTTTACTTCCACTGATAATTTATTGAACATAAATAATTAAAAACTGAACACAATCACAACCTGTCTCTCCCTCTCTCTTTATTTTTGTACTTTTGCCTGGGGACCAGTATCATACAAAGTTGAATTTAAACAAGGTGAATTTGGGCTTATATTGGCAACAGGGCTAGTTGATTGGACTATCCCTGGTGTACACGTTTACAGCAATTATAACCCAGATTGCTCAGAAGTAACAATTAATGTGCAGTATGCACTACCAATCTTCAATGGAGCAAATGAATGCAGAAAATATATGCTTAAAACTGAGCTTAACTGAAGCTGTAAGTTTAAAACAATAGTACATTCTGAATTCACAATTCTCTTTACCAACATTTTGAGTATCAACAAATCTTTTTTATGATTTAAATTCACTAACTTTCATAGACACAGTGCAATTGATGGTTACACCTCACTGCTCATGCTAGAATTTTGAGCAACCTATGTACAGACTAAAAGCCTATCAAAATCTTGAACACAGTGATGACAACAATAATGAAATCTAAGTACCGGTGGTATGGCAGGTGGAAGTTGTGGGTTTAACACCATTTTTCAGCACATAATAGGCTACACATGACAGTATAACTGGTCATGGAGAAAACTGGGAAAAATTCCAACCCATGGGAAGCTACTGGAAAGCTTTCTCACATACCCACAATGGCTGAGCCCAAGACTTGATCACATGTGGACAGAGTTGAGATGGCAGATATCAGTAAAGAGGAGTGTCTTAGACCATCCCACCACCCAGGCCATTGTATGGAGGGTGGAAGTGACACTACGACATTTATATTCAGGGTACTTTTTATTACTGCTCCAAATAATCTTAATAACTAATAAATTTTTCCAAATTATCTTTTCATTAAGTGCAACTAGAAATTTTCAGTAACATCTGAAACATCAAAACATATTTTCAAAATTACAATTTCTTGTACAAGCATTTCTACTACCGGTGGAAAAACAACTCCTACCTGGTCTGATCATAAGCCTAAATCTCACTTATCTTTATTGACATATAAAGTTGACCTCAAAGACTAATGAATCTATATTTTGTTACTAATTTTAGTAAGAAACTAAAGTCTATTTCAATCATTAATAACTGAAACTATATTTTGTAAAGTGAATGAACACACCGCCATAAACACTAAAAGACTGAACTTAGCCAATTACTGCCAAAAAGTGATATGTACATATCAGAATCTGCTAAATGAAAACTAGCATGATTATTCTGCAAAGTTTTAACTGTACCTCATTAGGTATGTCCTTATCTTTATTCACCTCCTCCAAGTCCTCCTCAATCACTTTTTCTGGAACAACCTCTGGCTCATTTCCTACCGTTGGACTCTTTGTCTTCTTTGTCATCATTTCTGTTGCATAGTTTTGAAGCTCTTCAAGACTCCGACCACCTGTGTACTGATCTATCTGTAAAAGCAGAAAACAGCTTACACATATGAGCACTTTTTTAAAACTCAAAATCTGCCATAAAAGTCATATTAACTATTAACCCATATTAAACTACCAGTTTTAAAAAATCCTGCAAACCAAACTGCTGACAAATTAACCTAAATTAGAAGACATGAACGTGTCTATAAATGCCACATTTATCACTTTCAATGGCTGTTTATGACAATTTTGACTCTAGTTTAAGAACTAATACTTCTCTCATTGATATATATGACTATCACTGAAATGTTGGAACATGAGGCCAGAGATTGTTTAGCATCAGCCTTAAAGGTAAATGCATGAGCAGTTCAAAGGAATGTAGTAAAGAGTATTCTGTATAAAAAATTTCAAATTCTGCTGAATGATTTTTTGTGGTTTACCCGTGGACCTGGGTTCGAATCTCTGTAGACTACGAATTAACAATTCTCTAGCCAGTATGATAGCATTACTTGTACTAAAATATTAATTCTGCCTACTAATATCAAGCATTCTTCTAAAGGAATCCAGAGATAGCACTTTCCATTCTGTCTGGTGTATATTTATAATTCTCTATAATTAATTCTATATACCTTGATTTCTTTCATAGGAATCTGGAATGACTGTGTAGATATATGAGAATTAATTACTAGGTCATCATGCGAGTGTCTGCTACACATGAGTGCATATAACAACGATTGAGTAACATCATTTTTTGGTGATGTGGGCTTAGTCGTGAGGGAATATGGGCTTGTGTGTGCAGGCAAGGCAATGGGTGCCGTTTACCCACGGACCTGGGTTTGAATCTCCATAGAGTACAAATTAACAATTCTCTAACCTGTATGATAGTATTACTTGTATATATATATATATATATATATATATATATATATATATATATATATATATATATATATATATAAAAAACTTAAGTTTCTCTAGTTTCAGCCCAATTACGCTGATGAAAAACCTAATTATAAGTACCTTGAACAAGGATGCTGTCTGTTGTTGTTGTTGTAGTAGGGTTTAACACCATTTTTCAGCACAAGATAGGCTATACATGGCAGCCAGTATAAATGGTGGAGGAAGAACCTGGGAAAACCCTGGAAAGAACCACCGACACACGAGAAGCTACTGACAAGCTTTCTCACACACCCAAATTGGATGAATCTGAGACTCGAACACATGCAGACAGAGGTGAGATTGCAGTGATCTGTAATGGTGGGTGCTTTAGACCAGATGCTGTCTGTCAAATTTGATCGTATTCTGTTTAGTTATTTTTGGCATTTAAGGGTTTTCTTTATTAAGCAAAATCAGCAATATTGATATTACTTGTTTTCCATATATCCATCAATTGGCTTTGATGCCTAGATGCTTTCCTCCAAATTTATCAAATTCTGATTGGTTTTTGAGAAGTCATTTATAAGGGTTTTTTTATCCTATCTTAGCAACAATGACCATATTAGAAGGTACACTGGGAATTTTGCTTAAAATTTCAAGACCAACATGCTTTTTGCTAAATTTACTTGAATTCTGTTGAGCAGTTCTTCTAAAGATTGTTTATTTTAATAATGGTGGCCATATTTGATAACTAATCAATACATTCAAAAAAGTTAATTTAAACATATATGTTACCCAGGGAAGGCAGTTTAAAAAAAATATATGCCAGAGTACATTGATTTCACAGAGTTCATATTTAAATGATAAAAAAGTTCTAAATTTCATCTATGGGTGAGTACCCCACTTTAAAAGTGTCTTCCCTGGGTCCCATGTATGTTTTAATGTAACAGCCCTTATGGATGCCTACTAAAATTGGTTGACATTGGTCCAGTAGTTTTAGAGAGTAAGTTTAAAATATCAAAAGTTGAGAGTTAAAAATTAAGTACAAATAAAATTCGGACAAATTAAAAAATTAGGACACAGAAACATTCCATCTAAGAAGTGACAATAACAAAGTCATTTAGTCTTCATTACTTTTTCCATTTTCTTCTCACACACAAGTGATTGTTCCCTTAAAAACCCTTCTGTCTGACCATGATAAATATATATTTCAAACATTATTCTTCAAGAATTTTTTCATCCAAGAATCCGATTTTTACCTTCTGTCCATCCCTGAACCAAAGCAGAGTCGGAAATCCCTCAACACCAAGCCTGTCACATATAGCTCTATCAGTTGTGCAATCCACCTGTTAAAAGCATAGAAAATAGCTTGTAAGTTGGGTCCAGATGGCAAACAACATACACCTTGCATTGCATAATGCACTAGCAGATCCAAGTCTATGTTTTTCATTTATTGATTACTCCTAACAAGCTGACACAAACCTAGATTGGCTAGTGCATTATGGGATGGCAGGTCTGGGTCTGCAGTTTGCAGCTGCATCCAAGTTATATGCAAGTATAAATGATACATTTTAATTAAATATAAGCAAGTACTGCACAAAGAGGAGAGATTAAAACACTCAACTACTGCAAATGGCAATGTACAGCAAACAAAAAACAGTATGTGACCATTTATCCAGATGCTGGCTTTAGGCAAAGTAGCTGTGGCTGACGACTGAAATTTATTCATTCAGTGTAGGTCTCATATAATTCATTTTAAACAATAATTTATTGCCAGTCTGACTCATTCTAACTTTTGTTTTTATGATGAAGACTAAATAGAGGATATTTGCTTGAAGTGAGTGAATAATGGATATATTTCATGGAGTTGATGAAAAACTAAGTATTTTCACGAGTGGCAAAGCCACGAGTGAAAATACTAGAGTTTTTCACCCACGAGATGAAATGTATCCGTTATTCACTCGTTTCAAGCAAAAACAAGTTTCAAGGATAATAGACAGGGATTATTAATAAGAAAACAACCACTACATAAGGAAAAAGTAGTTCACTGACAGAAAATCAAAGGGAGGTAAGTATGTTCTGACTCAAAAAGTAGTTCCTGTAGTGAAAAAATAGTTATTTTTTCACTACAGTGAAATAACAATATTATTCTAATTAGAAAATCAAGTAATTCACTGCTTAGCATAAAATAAATTGTCAGTAATAAAGATTCTGTTTTTAATACATGTCATTTCCTCCACCTGATCTTCAAAATCTGTGGGAAAGAAAGTTAGTTTGCTGTCTTTTTTTAAATACATATAATGATTCAATAACGGAAATTTTCACAAAGAATAAACAGACCTGCCAATCCTAACAATGCCTTTTAGGTAAGTTTTTTCATAACTTTGATGAATTTTTTGTTTAACAAAATATCGAATTGGAAAACATGCCAATAAAAAGTTCATGTGTTATCTGATGCATGGAATGGAAGGTAAAAAAACTTTGTAAATACACTTAGACATTAATGACCTCCAGTTCAGTTCAGAAAACTACATGGAGCTCAACGTTTTCTTGCCAAATCTCTCAAATCGATCTATTTGTTTTATATACACAATTCAAGTGGCAGCTGCAATCATCTGACCAAATTGGAGCATAATTGTATCGACATGACATGATGTACAATAAATGTAACAATTGCCATTCCTGCTTTTCTTCCCAGCATGGCCACAAATCTGAATTATAGTTTTTATTCATCCATGCTGACTGCTTTAACATTTGTATTCATCCAAGCTGACTTCTTTAACATTTTCATTCATCCATGCTGACTGCTTTAACATTTTCATTCATCCATGCTGATTGCTTTAACATTTTTATTCATCCATGCTGACTGTTTTAACATTTTTATTCATCCATGCTGATTGCTTTAACATTTTCATTCATCCATGCTGACTGCTTTAACATTTTCATTCTTCCATGCTGACTGTTTAAACATTTTTATTCATCCATGCTGACTGCTTTGACATTTTTATTCTTTATGCTTTGACATTTTTATTCTTCCATGCTGACCATGTAAAGGTAAAGTTTACTTACAATAAAAATTAAACCCTAAAAATATTGGTCTCCTCCACAACAAAAATAGGACACAAAGATAGAGCTTTGGGTTATCATGCACACAATTTAGTCATGTACAGCTTCAGACTTTAAAAATCCAAACGTGTTATCTTTAGACCATTCTTAACTCTGTTTAAACATATTTGTACTTGACATTTGATCAAACAGTTATCAACATAAAAAGAGCAGTCAGCTGATAGATCATTTTCTGTACAAACATCAAGACAGGGAACCATCAATGTTTTATGATTTTAGGTAGGATGGCATGCATGTAACATGCCAAAATCTCAGTCATAAGCTGAATTGAAAAATATAATGAATGCCAGTAAAAGATAAAATAATGGTCACAATGAACCTTATTTTTTTTATAAAGGTGTGGTAGTAACAGAGATGCATATCATCTTTAATTTCATGATTCTAACATGAACAGTGTCTAACAAATTAACATTAAACGTAAAATGTAACCAAAGTCAGTAAAGCATAAAATATGGGCCATAATGACCAACTAGTGAAATTAGGGAGCAGTGCTCATCAAAATGTATCCCCAATATTCTTGATTCTAGATATAACAGTTTAACACATCATGCAGTCATCATAAGTGAAATGCAAAATCTTAACCCAGAGCCACTAAACTGTTAAATACAGATCAGTGACCTTTTCTGGCAAGGGTGTTGTACCTAAAGAAATGTAAACAATCATCTAGTTTACTGATTAAAGCATAAACAGTAAAACCATCAAACTGAACCAAAGTTGATGAAGTCTGAAATATGGGTCACAATGACCTTCTTTCAAGAATGTGGCACAGTACTCATCAAGATGCATCCCCTCACCAAGTTTCATGGTTCCATGTATAACAGTATTTGTACAGTGTGCAAAATACTGAGCTAAACATACAAACATAACCAAGAATGTACTACCAATGTGCAAAGTTAGCCCCCACCCCCCAAGGCCATCAGCCACCCCCCCACCCAAGTGGATGGATGCTATGAAACTCATTTCAAACTACTGCCCAAGACCAAGGAAGAAAAAATAGTTGAGATTCAATGAAGAAAAACATATGAATGTTTTTTTTAAATCTATATTTAAGCCAACTCTGTTAGCCAAAGGTAGTACAATTGCTTATTTCCACTTCACAGAGCTAAAAAGGCTTTAAACCTAGTCAACTCAACCAAATTTAATATGAAAACCCAGATCCAGACCAACCCAACAATGCACAGAACGAACTGAAATGATCATATTTTTTAAGTTTTGCTATTGGTCTTGATGTCCATAATTTAAGGGTTTTTCAAGTAATCCTGACAGTAAAATCACAGGGCTGACAGGACTGGAATGCATGTTTGCTGACTGTTTCATTACTTTACACACAAGCTTTGCTTTCTTGTACAGCCTTATTTCTTGTTGTGTATGTGTGATTTGGATTTTTAATGTAGCTTTAGCAATTTTTAATTCATATCATGACGATATCTGCAGTGCAGTGCAGCAGTTTACAGCTATGTCTAGCACTGGGGCATCATGATACAGACATGCAGCATCATGTCTCACTTATCCTGACAGTCCTAACAACAACATCTTAATGCTGAGTGCCAAGCACGGCAGCTGCAAGTACCATTTTTATAAGTCTTTGGGATGACATGGCCGGGTTCAAAGCCGCAACCTTCCAAATCCAAGGTGGACACCCTAACCATTTAGACCACCAGAGCAATCTTGTGCCTTATTATATTAAATACTAATGTTCAATATTCAGGTGAAATACAGGTGCAAAACTTTATTACTATAACATTTGTAAAAATTGTGCCTAAAATAAATGTATACATGTCAAGAGAAAGTCTTAACACTTACGAGCCACTATTTCCATTTAAATGAACACAAAACTACATGAATATTTAACGTCAAAACTGTTGCCTGGGGGTCTAGCTGACAATTAATGATACTGAAACCAATAATCTTCCACTGTTTCCTTTTAAAAAGATCTAAATCAACAGGAACATTAAACTTTATTACTGTTGCCTGAAGGGCAATTTGAAGTACACTTATCCTAAGCTACAAATCTGTTTTATTTATATGGGTCCTTGTGGTAGAGTAAACATAGTTGTCACCCTTAAATTACTCTTATACTTCCAGGTCTGGCCATCTCCCTTTACTTAGGAAATGACCAGACATTTCATTTAAAAAAAAGACTAACTCCCTAATACAACCACTTCCCTTAATGTAATTGGTGGTCTTAAATAAGAGTCATTACTACAGTATATATGTGTCAGATTTCAAGTAGTCTCTCACTATAAAATCCTTCAATATAACACACATTCTGATATAACAAATTTCCTGATACAACACACTCCCCGATATAACACACCTTGTAATATACAAAGGTATGGTCACAGATCCAATTATAATGGTTGAATTCTCTTTTCCAAATCAGGTGACCATTCCTATATCACCATCCAATTTTAATGCTACCCTGAACAGCATTATAGTGAGTGACAACTGGTCATTGTACCTAGTATAAATATATTTAAGAATGTTCATACCAAGAAAAATAAGTAAATATTCCAGCAGAAAAAAAGGCAATTGTGCAAACCATTTGTCATGAATTTCATTTATACCTTTTCAACCATAAGACCATCAATACGGGCAGAAATGGCCAGTTCCTCCCAAGTTGGTGCAAGCCTCTGGCAATGACCACACCATGGGGCATAAAACTTAATAAAGTGGTCTCCTCTCTCTGTCACCTTCTCAAAGTTAGCACTATCAAGCTCAACCAATTTCTTAATATCTTCCTCTGGTTTCTTGTCTTCTTCCTCCTCCTCTTCCTATCAATAACAAAATGAATAAAAGTGTTATAAATAAAAATAGTCCAATATAGGAATCATACATGTTGATTCTGGTGTGAATATAGTCCAATATAGGAAACATAGATACTGATCCTAGTGTGTTTAGATATAGTCAAATATAGGAACTCTAAAGGTTGATTTTCTTGTAAATGTCTACGGAATCCTGAGTGAGCTGTTGAAGCTAGAGTCCAAAGGTTTTAACACATATGAAGGATCCAGCAAATGTTTATAATAGCAAAAAAAGTGTGGATGCTATTCTTACATAAAAAACCCATAAGAATTGTTTTATAAACTGGCAATTAAATTAATGGTTTTGTTAGTGATGATAGTTATGGCTGGAAATTTACATGCCACCAGTAGAATCTTAAATAAACTTTAATGGTGATCTGGACTTTTCCTTCTCATTCTGTACAAAATTCCAGGCAAATTCATATTTCACTATTTCCAATAAGAAATTCACATTTTCCCCAGTCTTCCAGACAACATATGTTTTCACTACTATCATATGGAATGTTTGTTTGACTTGTTCCGTTTCTGGGACGACACACACTCCCAGTAAACTGACCAAACACCTCTAATGAATGTACTTCAACATCACATGTTTGAGTCAAAGGAGAAACATAGTTAGCAAATTGAAAAGTATAATATATTTAGCTTTCTTTTTACAAATAATAAGGGGGAGTTGAAGAGATCTTAAACAGTGGGGTCTTAAAGAGATGAGCAGAATACAAAACAGGGGGAGTTGAAGTGAATTGATACAAATTAGAGGAAGCTGAAGGAAGTTGGCACAAAACGGGGGAGTTCAAGTGAATTGATACAAATCAGGGTTAGTTGAATGGAGTTGGCACAAATCGGGGAAGCTGATACAAAACAGGGGGAGTTGAAGTGAGCTGATACAAAACAATGGAAGTTGAAGAGAGTTGATACAAAGCAGAGGGAGTTGAAGTGAGCTGATACAAAACAGGAGAAGTTGAAGAGAGTTCATACAAAACGGGGAGTTGAAGTGAGTTGATACAAAGCAGGGGGAAGTTGAAGTGAAGAGTAAACAAAGCTGTGGGAGCTTCAGACAGAAGCTAGCATAAAGCAGGAGTTGAAGAGCAGATCATTTATGGGGGGAGTTGAAAATAGGAGTTGACAATCTGCTTTGCACTGATATTCGTACTGTTTTGAGTAAATATGATGCATTGAGAAATAAGCCTTTTCTCTCTTTGTAAACTATTTTGCCTTCTTTGTGACTGGAGAATGTAACATGAGAGCACGCTTCCAATTAATACACAGATGATGCAGAAAGTAATCATTTATTTTTTATGTGGCCAAAAAGTAGGATAAATATAACAAGACGCCTAAGCATAGGGGAATATTCAGAAATTTCCATCCTTATTTAAATGGAGGGGATATGTATGTATGTAATATGTATGTATGATTGTATGCATGCATGTATGTCAATCTGTCTATATATAGGTAACAGCACAGCACATGTATCACAATCCTGGCTAAATAGTGCTTAATAAAAGTTTAATTCTCAACATATAAAGGTAAAAATTAGGATGGTAAATTCTACCAAATACAAATGTAGTTCAACAAGATAAAAAATGAAAGGTAAAGATGTTAAAATTCTTTAAAAGGTTAATAAGCAGCAGATAACGACAAAAATAAATTCCTTTTAATACAGTCACATTTTTCATATAAAACATTAAAAAGTTTATTTTAAGTTTTAACTTAGCTGTTAAGTAAGCATGCATACAAGAAACCTATTTCGATAAAGAAAAGAAAATGATCTCATTTTGAATTACTCCACACAGCTATAAGTAGTTTTTAAATACTGGTTTTTTCCACATAATCTATCCAGACCAGAAAGGACATACTGGTGATATTTTGCTATGCAAATATTTAATTCAAGAAGATGCTAATACAGATGCAGTAAAAAGAAGATGATTTTTATGTATAAAAAAATAAGCAATGATCTCTACCTTTGTGAGTTCATCCACTACAAACTTCTGCAGTGACTCTAGATCACGATTTCCCCGATAAGGCACAACTTTGTTGTTCAGTTCCATATGGAAAAATTTCACAGTTGGATAACCTCGGACTTGTTGGTCAGAACAGACCTTCGTGTCCACTGTACAATCAACCTGCGGGAATATGAAAATTAAGACCCACTCATACTAAAGTTGTCATTTCCCTTTGTCCATCGAGTTAGAAGTTATACATTTTAAAAAACTGAATACAGATTTGGTTTTAAATTATAAATATATCATTGCAATTTTATATTAATGTTTTCTTATATATGCCATCTGACTTGATCACCTACATATCTTGCATATACAAATGATATTATGTTTTGCCACTGAAAAGAGATTGTAAAAGAAACTAAGAAAATGTAATGTAATAGTAAATTTGGCCCCACACCATAGTGGAGTATGGTGGAAAAATGAAACAAATCTTACCAAATACATTATCCGCTTGACGAAAAGGATAAAAACCAGAAATAAATTTTCATCTATAGTTGATAACAGAAAGTACGTAGAGCCACATTAATCCCATCATAACAAGCAACAAAACTGCAAAAAGACATTCTCTATAAAATAACACTTTTTTGTCAATTATGCTATGTAATTATCAATAATGCATTTCATCAATAAAAATATGGTATATTTCTATGAAAATACTGTACATTTCAGTCAATAATATTTATACAATATATTTATATCAATAGTATATCAATAACACTGTATACTTCAGAAATAAATGAATGAATTTCTTATCAACACTAATAAAAATGTTTTCATTGTTACCTTTGCAATGGTGACATCACTATCTTCGGTATTATAGAGCTTAGCTAATTCGTCCCATGTTGGGGCTAATCTTTTGCAGTGACCACACCTGAAATACAAAGATACAAAACCATAATGTATTTACAGACCCCAACTCCTATTATGCTTACATACTTCCATAACATATGTAATTTTCTGATGGTGTATGAACAATTTATGTCCATGCAAATGACCTATATTCTTTTTTACATTTTAGTTATATGTATATTTTGTGTGGTTAAAGGGGATGGGTCACAGGTAAAAGCAGTTTTAAAATTCTTTTATTATCTGTAAGCTTGTGCATGACATACCCAAATACAGCATGCAACAAGATCTGCAAGCATAGAAATGTACCAGCAGATCCAGATCTTCCTTGTTCAAAGACGAGGGAATATTATACATTGGAACACTATACAATGAAACATTATACATTGGAACACTATACAGTGGAACAATATATGCAACAGAAGCATACAGACAAATAGTTTGTTTTATTTTTGTTTCTTATAATGGCACTTTGTAACATTATTGGCTATAGCATACCAAGGAAATATGGGGACCCAAGGTGTCAAGTGTTCTAAGGCACCCACCTTTACAGATCACTGACATCTCACTTCTGTCTGTATGGGTTCTATCTCAGGCTTGGCTAGTGTGGGTATACAAGAAAGCTTGCCAGTGGCTTGCCTTGGGTCAATGGTTCTTACCAGGATTTTTCTGGGTTCTTCCTCCACCAGATAGGCTGGTCACCATAATGTACTGAAAGATGGCAATGAACTCAAGACAACCAAGGAAATTGGATGTAAGTGCCAATGGCTCTCTACCAATAGAACACATACCTAATTTCATTTCTGTGGCTTCTGAAAAATGAACACATTTAATTTCATTTATGTGGTTCCCAACAAAAAGAACATGCATATATAATTTAATTTCTGACATGCATATCATTTTGATTATTAAGTATAGATGTTACTGATATAATCTATATTTTCATTTATCAATCTTTAACTGTTTAACTGTTAATGATTACCCTATCTGAAACTGGTTAATCTGTGATCTAACATCACATAACGTGAAGTCAATCAAGAAGTATGCTGTATGCCTTAAATCACTATCAGAACAAACTGTTCTACCTCCAACCTGCCACCAAATAATGTGATGGCTACAGTGTTCACTTTAAATCTGAATGAATTGCTTATGACAAAGACCAGGGGCTAGACTTATAGCCATAAATCACTTCAAAATAAAATGTACTGACTCAACCTGCCACCACATAATGTGATGGTACACCTGGAACTACACCACTTGCTGCCACAAATCACTTCAAAATAAACTGTACTGACTCAATCTGCCACCACATATTGCAATGGTAGATATACAAGTCCATGTTGGCATTAAGTAATGTGTACTTTAATGAAATATTTTAATACGTAATCCTGTTCTATATGTACTTCCATGAATAATTTTAATATTCAATCATGTACTGTGTACTTCAAAGAAATATTTTTTTAAGTAATACTGTACAATGTGTACTTCAGTATTTAATAACTAATACTGTACAATGTGTACTTCAGTATTTAGTAACTAATACTGTACAATGGGTACTTCAGTATTTAGTAACTAATACTGTACAATGGGTACTTCAGTATTTAGTAACTAATACTGTACAATGGGTACTTTTTGTACACAATAACCTTGTACTCCTCAAGATGCATCTACATAATTCAGTTACATGTTTCCCCTACTGTGACAAACAGTCAAAACAAAAAAAGTATTGTAAATCACTGGAGGGTGAAATATTGGGCACAGTGACCTTATTCTATCTGAACATTGCAGCACTCAAGCAGTATTACAGTAAAACCTGTCTTGTGAGACCACTACTATGAAAGACCACCTATCTTGAGAGACTAACTGTCATGAGAGACTATTATTTTTTGGCAGAAGGGATGGTCCTTCAACACAGGTTCTACAGTATCACCTTTTTACTATAAATTTTAGATGTCCTATATATAGCTGCAGCCTACTCGGGACAATCAGTTTTCGTTGTAAATGGTCATATATACATGTACATATAGTATAATGTTTATGTATATACTAATAATAATAATAATAATAATAATAATGAGGACTTTGTATAGCGCCTAATCTTTAGAAGCTCTAAGCACTTTACAACATTAGACAACACCTACAAGATAAGAAACAATAATATTATTACAAAAACAAACAATATCAAATTAGAAAAACATTAAAAAATAAAAAACATGCTGAGAATATTTCAGGTAGGAAACATTATTAGGTCTTCAAGTTTGTTCTTGCAGTCGAAATAAGTGAGTTTTGAGAACCCTCTTGAATGTGATCACTGTTTTTGTGTCTAAGTTCAGTGGGCAATTCATTCCATGTTGATGGGCCCTGGCATGCAAAAGAATGCTGTCCATATGACTTTGCTTTCATAGTGGGAATAATGAGTATACAATTGTCAGAAGAGGAGCATAAGTATCTTGCTGGTGTGTACACATGGGTGAGGTCAGATAGGTATGTTGGACTAGAGTCCGTCAGTGAAAAGTAGCACAGAGAACAAATTTTTTGTTTGATTCTGGATCGAATGGATAGCCAGTGTAGGGTACAGAGCAGCGGGGAGGTGTGCTTTGATTGTGGTACTCTTAAGTATCATCCGAGCAGCTGTGTTTTGAACTTTTTGAAGTTTCTGGAGTAGATATTGAGATGAACCAGACAAAATTGAGTTACAATAGTCCAGTCTTGAAAGTACTAATGAACACACAAGTGTTTAAGTGGCATCAACTGAAAGATATTTGCGAACTGAGCTGATGCATCTCAGCTCAAGATATGCAGCCTTGCATATGTTCATGACATATTGGTGCAATGTGAGAGTACTGTTCAGAGTAACACATTGGTTTCGTACTGATTGTGTGAATTTAATGTTGGCGTTGCTGATATTTATTGTTTGAGGTAAAGAATGTGACTGAGAAAGACTTTGTGTTGTGATCAGAATGGCCTCAGTTTTATCATCATCTGCAGCTTGTTACAAGTCATCCATGATTTCACATCAGAAATGCACCTCTCTACACCTTGGATGGTAGCATCAACTTCAGTTGGGTGGCTAGATTTGTATATTTGGGTGTGATCAGCGTACAGTTGGTGAGACACTGGATGATGATCTATGACACTTGAGAGTGACTGAGTGTACAGAATGAATAGAACAGGTCCAAGAACAGACCCCTGTGGAACACCACAAACTAGATTAACTGGGCTGGAGTGTATTCCATTTGCAGATACAATTTGTGTCCTGTTGACCAAGAAGAACTTGAACCACAGTAAGGCTGTATCATGAATGCCAAATACATGCTTGAGACGGTGAAGTAATATATCATGGTCTATTGTGTCAAATGCTGCAGACAGATCAAGAAGGGTGAGGACTGTAATCTTTCCGCTATCCAACGCAGAGAGAATGTCATTAACTACTTTTAAAAGAGTAGTTTCAGCACTGTGGCAAGGGCGATATGCAGATTGTACATTGCTAAAAAGACTATTTGAATTTAGATGATATACAAGCTGGGATAGAACAACCGTTTCTAAGATTTTTGAAATAAATGGGAGATTAGAAACTGGGCAGTAGTTCTTTAAATCATTATGGTCTAGTGTTGGTTTCTTCAGCAGAGGCTTTAAAATGGCAGTTTTGAAAAATGATGGGAATTCCCAGATGAGAGAGAGGTATTAATAACATCAGTTAGTGAAGGCAATACTGGATCTAATCACTCAAGCAACAGTGATGTTGGAATTGGATCAAGTTCACATGACTTTGGTGCACTGTTCATCATGACTGTACGTACGAAATCCATAGAGACAGGTTCAAATGCTGCTAATGGTTGCCGCTCAAATTCTGTACACCAACTGTATGGTGACGATGAGTCAATTGAAACTGTGGTGTCAAGCTTATCTCTAATGGTCTGTACTTTGTCACGGAAGAAATTTGCAAACATGTCCGGAAGGTCAACTGGAGAGAAGGTAGTTGGAAGTGGTGTCGATTTGTTCTCCCTCATTATAGTGATATCCACTGAAGCCAGATTATACTCTCCAGTAGTGAGACTGCCTTATAATGAGGTACATGTTAAATATATAGTACCCCTCAACATAACATTGTCTATCTAATTCATGCACAGAAATATTGGGATACTTTGCATGTTATGGATGAAAAGTTATAGTAGATTGCATGGCACATTAACACTATACCATAAATCCCTACCCCAACTAACCTAGATAATAAAAAAATTTTGGGCAAGTGAATTTGTATATAACTAGCTCAACTGGTCAACATTAGAGAGAAAAGGAAAATTTCAGAATCATTTTCCCTGAGTGAAAATCAAAATTGGCACCCATTTTGATTTTTGCCAATGGTAATTTCTAGCATCATATTGCCTGTTGTGGAATACAATAGCTGAAATTAGACAAATAAAATGATTGTAGCAACAGTTATTGTGATATCAAAATTTAATAAATATTTCATAAAACTACATAAATATCTGACTCATGAAGAAATGAAAGTAGGCAACTATTCACTTGTTTGATAGTTTCAAATAGCAGTCCATAGTTAAACCACAATGTACTAGGAATTGCATAATAAAGCAGGGTACTGTTAACAATGGAGCTGGACAGTCTTAATTAGCAGTTCATGGTATGACTATGTTGCATCATCAATTAAATAATTTAAGAAAGTTACTACTAGTATTAACATTGTACAGCTTACATGGACCTCCAAGCAAAGCTTTAATAAACTGAATTTAAAAAACAGCATCATCAACAGTGTTCAGACACATGACAGGAAGGGTCTGGATTCAATTCCTACTATCAGATCAGCCCAGAGTGGTTATGAAGCCACTGTACCAAAGTTGGCATTGCATCAGATTCATAATACAGGGGCACATGTTCAACACCCACCAATGCCTGCCAAGGTTGGCTACCTCCACATGTCCGAGAGAATGAACTCTGATCCATTTCCTCAGTATGATAAAGTCAATTATGAGTTGAAAGTGGCATTAACAACCATCCAAAGAATGTATTGCACAGAACCATGGGCAGGCCTCTTTACTTGATTGCACAGATGCTATAGTGCATCCTTGGACAGGTCTCTTTACTTGATTGCATAGATGCTGTAGTACATCCTTGGACAGGTCTCTTTACTTGATTGCACAGATGCTGTAGTACATCTTTGGACAGGCCTCTTTACTTGACTGCATAGGTGCTATAGTGCATCCTTGGACAGGTCTCTTTACTTGATTGCACAGATGCTATAGTGCATCCTTGGACAGGTCTCTTTACTTGATTGCATAGATGCTGTAGTACATCTTTGGACAGGACTCTTTACTTGATTGCACAGATGCTGTAGTACATCCTTGGACAGGTCTCTTTACTTGATTGCACAGATGCTGTAGTACATCTTTGAACAGGTCTCTTTACTTGATTGCACAGATGCTGTAGTACATCCTTGGACAGGTCTCTTTACTTGATTGCATAGATGCTCTAGTGGATCCTTGGACAGGTCTCTCTACTTGATTGCACAGATGCTATAGTACATCCTTGGACAGGTCTCTTTACTTGATTGCACAGATGCTGTAGTACATCCTTGGACAGGTCTCTTTACTTGATTGCATAGATGCTATAGTACATGCTTGGTCAGGTCTCTTTACTTGATTGCACAGATGCTATAGTACATCCTTGGGCAGGTCTCTATACTTGATTGCATAGATGCTATAGTATATCCTTGGACAGGTCTCTATACTTGATTGCACAGATGCTATAGTACATCCTTGGGCAGATCTCTCTACCTGATTGCACAGATGCTATAGTACATCCTTGGGCAGATCTCTCTACCTGATTGCACAAATGCTATAGTATTGGACAGGTCTCTTTACTTGATTGCATAGATGCTGTGGTGCATCCTTGGACAGGTCTCTCTACTTGATTGCACAGAAGAATGTCACGTCACTGTCTGAATTTTGATACACGTGTTCTAATTTGCTAACATGTCACTGTCTGAACCCTTACAAGGATATCTGGCCCTAGGGCAAGTTGACTGGAAAACTGAACATGCATTTGAAAGATTTTAACTTGCCATCAGCTATGACAATGTCTCTAATAAAGTAAAAAATGTAATGTAAAATAAAAGATGGGCTGTATTGATGAAACTGTTTTATATTTATTTTTAAAATATAAAAAAAAATTATTTTATCTTTTTTTGGGATATTACTGGCAAATAAATACATATCTAACAGTACACGTACATGTATTAGAAAACAGGAAATGTATGAAATATGTAGATAACATGAACAGCAAAGACAGGTAACTGAAACATACATGTGTAATATATAATCCCTACATATACATAACAGGCTCATCTATTTAATGGTGTCAACAACAACAAAAGTTTTACTTTAAAAAAAAGAGTGGATTTGTATGGATCTATTTAGTTACACACCTGAATCACTTGAAAAAAGAGTGGATTTGTAAGGATCTATTTATTTACATGCCTGAATCACTTGAAAAAAGGGTGGATTTGTATGGATCTACTTATTTACACACTTGAATCACTTGAAAAAAGAGTGGATTTGTAAGGATCTATTTATTTACATGCCTGAATCACTTGAAAAAAGAGTGGATTTATATGGATCTATTCATTTACACGCCTGAATCACTTGAAAAAAGAGTGGATTTGTACGGATCTATTTATTTACACACCTGAATCACTTGAAAAAATCTTATTTATATCCATATCATTATTTATTAATTAACCCTTTACCTCATAGAGCAAAGTTACCCAGTGCAGTGTGCTGTAAATAGAACACCTGTTACCTATTCGACTACATATGCATAGCCTTGCCTGCTAACTGTTACGCAATGTAGTGTATGTTATGTTTAACAGCAATTTGAACCATTTCACATTTTTGGAACACATCTATTATGTGTGTAAAAATTTAAGAGTAAAGTCTGATTGTTATAGCTGTATAATTATTTTTCACAGAAGAATTTTGTGTGTGCTTCAAAATCTTGAGAGAACTACTTCACCGTCATGTCTGTGAAGCCGCACAACCAACCATAGCTGCCATTTCTCATACTCTAAATTTACAAGTTTTTTGTCCGTGTCTACATCACTAAATCATCTGAATTTGATAATTTATAAAAACTAATTGCTGCCTACATGAATATCAGAGCCTTTACCCAAGTTATTGAAGCTTTCATAGTTGTGATTCTAATCGTGAAAACTTCATAAGTACTGAATGAAATCCGCAACCTCCATTTTGGAGAGTGGAGATTACAACCCAGTTACTTTAAATAGCAGATTTTGACCAAAGCATAAATAGTGGCCACATGATCTGATGTAATTGTCATTCGCAGAAATGAATGTAGTATCAAATGTTTTTTTCCCAGAATTGGCATTGCAAAAAAATGCTTAAAATGGCTGATGTTTACAGAAGGCGCTTCCATATGAATGGAGTAGAGGTGTCAAAAGGCACTTACATGAGGTAAAGGGTTAAACAGAAAGTTTGATACTATAGGCATCTTAATTATTACATATGTGACATATTGTCATTAACAATTATTACCTAGTGACCTTGAAATCAGCAAGTCTCTGACAAACAACTTTTTGAGAGTAGACATACCGAACACATTTACTTGGACCAGAAAGTTGGAAAAGCATCAATATGGGCTGCCAAGTGAGAGATATTCCTAAAACTTCTGGCCTATCATTCCAGTCAGTCAACCAGGAAACATGCTATATAATGCCCCTCTTGTAGCAGTAAGACATTGACCTAAACATGAATATCAGGGGTGATGTCTTACATTGTAGAATTAACATGAGAATGGGGCAGAGGTAAGTCTTACAATCCAGCTGGCTGAAATGCAGTGAAATCCGAGAACACCAACATCAGAAAAGTTGAAGTATCTTTCTTTAACCAAATGAATACAAATATTCAAATTCTCATTAAAGTGTTTAGATAGCTTCATTTCGTTCAAGATACTTATCATCCTTTTAATCTATTTCAGCATTCCAAGCTTCCATCGCATTCCAGCCAACTGAATTGCAGGTCAACACAACTTTAAAACATATCCATTTGCTTCTGTCTGAATTAGAATTTATTAGCAAAATGGATGAAAGAGTAAGGAAGGTCAAACTAAAGCAATATGACTTCAATTTGTAGAAAAGAATAAATATGGACTGCCAAGTGTGAGATATTCCTCAAAATTTGTCTTCTCATCATGTTACACAATGCTGTTATTTAGGCAGAAAGACGGCAACCTAAAAAAAAAAATACATCGTGGAAGAGGTCTCAAGTTTTGGGACCCGTCCACGATGTAGGGGTACTAATATTAGTACTATGTAATACCATGTACTACAATTATATTTTATATTTTAAAGTGCAATGAAGTGATAACTTGCCCTGAGATGTATATGTACATAGGAGTTTTACCAACTTCCCTCTGTAGTGGTTGCAGGACGTCATGTGAATAGTAATAAAAAGCCACTAAATATAACACTGATCTTTGGTACTAATTCTGCGATTCCGATATTTAATTTCTACTGTATTGTTTTTCAGTCAATACTATATTGATTATCTTTACTTATATATCTTATCATATATTCACTTATGATGGTAAAAACGGAGATAAGGTAATACATTGATTCTAAAGTATACCGGTCGCTGACGAAACGAAAATATCTTACCAAGGAGCAAAGAACATAACAAAATGCTTCTTGGCTTTGATGTTTTCTTCGAAATTCTCCTGGTTGTAAAGTACAGCACTGGAACTATGGCTGTCATCACAATGGACAACTATCATAGGCAATGCAAGTAAAAGGAAAAAAGCTAAAGTTGCATCCATTGTGCTTGTTACAGTTTCCGAGTCTGATGAAAAGATCAAAACGTGTACAACAAGTTCAACAGCACTGATAATGACGAGGGCCAAGATATACCAATTGTTATGGACTGGTACTTTACATTTTCAATTACAAACTAATTATCCTGATCAAGAGTGAAAAGCAGATCCTTGAAATTAAGACAGAAAATTCATATTTTCAGTTTATTTACCAACAACACCTCTAGTAAGAATTAAATATTCATTCGAAGTAGTCTCTTACGTGATATCGATAAATACTTACGGGACACAATGCTATAAAAGCATCAGATGTTGATAATATATATTCAAGAATTATATTACAGCAAACCAGCTTCATTGAAACCACTGAAATGCAGGTCAATGTTATTTGTTGTTTGTTTTTGTTTTTGCTTTTTTTAAAGTTACTGTTAAAGACCATTTTTTAAGTAAGAGTTAAAGACCAATTTTTCAGTTAGTGTTAAAGACCATTTTTAAGTTAGTGTTAAAGACCGTTTTAAGTTGGTGTTAAAGACCATTTTTTAAGTTAATGTTAAACCATTTTTTAAGTTGGTGCTAGAGACCATTTTTATGTTATTATTAAAGAACATTTTTAAGTTGTTGTTAATGACCGTTGTTTACCTTAGTGTTAAAGACCATTTTTTAACAGCTCTTGGTAAAGACCATTTACTTACGAAGGATTCCGCGTCATCCAGAATTTACACATTTCATGTTTGCTTTCAGGCTGTGACACATTCAATAACGGTACAGATACATCTGCCCATAAAGCTCTGTTGTAGAGGATTTAACGAGGATTAAAGTTTGAACTGGCGCCAAAGGCGAATTCCACAAAATGGGCATAGAATGATGTATTACTATTCCCCAGTATCCGAAAGACCATTCCCAGAAGCTGCCGACTTTACACCTGAAATGACAAAGATATATGAGCTGACAGTTGGACACTTTTTGCAGGGATCTAATGCAGAAAATGAATAGGAAACACTCTTGCTGCATAAATCGCAAGGCTAGGGTAAAACGTAAAAACAATATAATTCCTCCATATTTGTGGGAAATCTTAGGTGTACAAGGAGAAAATGGCTTTAATCCTGAGTTAATTTTTATTTATTTATTTTCAACAAATTGTTGAACCAACACAGCATGGTCAAGGGAATCTTACGAGCTTAGTTTTCATATATTTGTGGCGTAAAGACAGATATATCTTTAGGATAATATAACAACTCTTTGGACGAATCCACTGGGTATTTTGGACCTTAGGCAAAATCGTATGTGATGTGAATATTTCATCCATATTTTCGGATTGAGGGTTGTGGTTGGGATTGGGGTTGTGCTTGGCTTACTTGGCATTGGAAATAATACTGCTCTTTAGTTGACATTTCTAGATCTTCATCTACCCACCGGAAGCAGCATCTGAGAACTGAAGCCATTCTTGCCACTGTTCATGATCGGAAAATATCATACTAAATAAGTATGAACTCTTTCTCTTAATTGGAAGTAATATAGATCGGATTACGAGAACAGCTGACTGGTGGATGCACAGTTCAAAGAATGGAAATAACAGTAATACTCATAATAGTAAAAATTGGAATTTCTTTTTGCGACATCAGTTGGTTTATGTTAGATAATCGTTTTATTCGAGACATAAAATCCATCGATGATATTTTCAAGAGAGATTAGATTTTGAATCAGATATCTAAGTTTCTACGTAAATATCGTACACCGACCAGTTGCGGGTCATGTTCTGGTGACTTTTTAATTAGTCATTGTAAATGCATCTGGCAGCAGCCGACAGTGAATCAAATTGTACAGCTCACACTGATGCTGTTTATCCATGCTGTTCAGTATCCATAGCTTGAAGACATAAGACTTCATCTGATCTGTTGATAAAATTAGCGATTATGGTAATAATATAGGTAAATACCAAATCATCACGTAGGACAGTGGAAATCTGATTTTAATCAGATTGACACGTACTTGGAACCCGGAAGATTTACCCTTGCAAAGTAATTGAAATGTTTGTGGGTTTATATATCTTTAATTGTTAGTGGTATAATTAGCATTTATGTATGTAGATCGGAGTCAGCAAAGTGTCACAATTTGGATGTAAATTTTTACATTATCACTAGAGTTAAGCGACTTTCCATATGGCAACTCGTAGATGAGACTCGTTATTGACAGACAGGGCGGGGTGCCCCATTTGTCTGGAGATGTTTACCTCTCTACGACAACTCCCATGTACGCATGCTTTTTGTGAAAAGTGTCTTCAAGATTACATATCAACAAATATCGGGAACAAAGGAGGAGCTATGAATAAATCCATGTGCCCGGTATGCAGAGCTGTGACTAGTCAACCCAAAACTGGAAAATCTGTCAGAGAATGGCTTCAAACTTTCCCAGAATCGCCATTTCAGTAACAGCAGAGGCGAATGTGAAAGTAGACAGGCAGTGTGATGCGTGCCGATATGAAGGTCAATCAAACAATGCAGTGATTTTCTGTGTGGTGTGTAATGAAGGTTTATGTAGTATATGCTCGAAGGTCCATCAGAAAACTAAATCGACAAGGACCATAAACTAATATGCATTGACGAATTAACAGGTACATTGGAAAATCCAGTGCGGTTTGCGGAAGGGTTAGGTTCCCCGGACCATCAAAAAAAAAACAGATTGAATATTACTGTCAAATTCATGATGATGCTTGTTGTGAGGATTGTTTCTTTCTCAATCACAGATCATGTTACAATCTAAAGAGACTAAATGTTTATTGACGGAGTTGAAGAAATCGTTGATAAAATGAAGAAGATAGAGAAACATCTTCAAACCTTTCTAAAAAAGAATTGAATTGAGTCCAATATTTACGAGTTGGAGGCCGAAGTGAATAATCTTACAGCTGAAATTCTGGATATCAAACAGAGAATGAACAAGAAATTGGATGAGCTTGAGGCATTGGTGAAGACAGAGGGATATCGAATCTACAAAGAAGAAATGATAAATCGCCACGAAGAGAATCATCAATGTCAGGGCTTAATAAATGCCGTCAGGAATTCCCATACATTTCTAGAGACAGTCCTTCAATATGGGACTGACATTCAAAACGTTCTGATGTGTAAGAAGTCCTTGACACAATTTAAGCTCTACGCTGATAAAATCAGAGAAAAATATGAAGAAACAGAGTCGGTTACGGTACATCTGGAGCTTGGCATTCACTTGCATGATATCCTATCACAGGATTGCAGTAGCATAGCGAAACTTGAATCCATACCAGAACGCATGCAATTTCTATGCACAGCCATCAGTAGCAGCCCTCTATATTTTGGTATTAATAAACCTCTTGCAGAGTGCCAGGTGAAGCTAGAAAAAGTGGTGGAAATTCAGTGTTGGAAAAATGGATCACATGTACAGTGGTATTGTCCATCTTCCGGATGGTTGCGTAGGGTTGACAGATTTTAAGAACAAAACATACTGCCTGTATGATGTCTCATACATCATTGTCAGCAGTTACAAATTACATGAATGCCCTTACGATGTGTCTGATGGGGCACAATGAGGTCGCTGTGACCTACCGTAACAAAACAGTCCAATTTCTATCTATCAGAGACCTCTCCACCAAAGTCACATAGACGGTGACAACAAAGCATCGGTGTGATGGTGTGGCTGCCATCGACAGGTATGAGATCGCAGTCTCCGGTCCTGCAGATGACTTAGAAGAAATGTTACTGGAGTGTTATTAGCAGACAAGCACGGGAGACATGTTTTTATGCATTTGATTATTTATATACACACGTAACAAGCGTCGCTCTCAATAGAAACAATACACGCGTCTACATTTCTGGATTTGGTAGAGGTGAAGTATTGTTTCGGACTCACAAATGGAAAGCAGTACTTTATTTACTCCTCTAAGGACTTCAAAGATTTATATGGTATATCCGTGGACAGAGAGGACAATGTCTATATTGTAGGAAATAGATCTCAGAATATTCATAAATTATCTCCAGATGGAACAACGCTCCAGATAATTACTGCTGGAGTTCCGCATGACCCAAAAATAATTTCATTCGACAACAGCCATGATCGTTTTATCCTGATAAATGGGAGCGTGGAAGAACGTAGAAAGCTGCACGTATTTGACCAAAAATAGAATATGACTGTTTCCATGATACTGGATTTCATAAATATCAGTTTCTTTCTTTTTCGATATACATATTTGACACACATCAAAGTCAAATCACGATAATGGATACAGACCGCTATGAATGAACTTTTGTGAGATTTTATGATTCCTTTAACATTGATTAAGTGTGAATTTATACTTTTTGCCATTACTTAGTATGAAAAAAAGGAGTTTATTGGATATCCGAACAACTGACTTTTCACCTCGACTCTTTCTTTTTTTTTTACTGAGATTATCATCACGAAGGTATAAGAATCTAAAAATGCCGTCTGTTTATGCCCCTCCCCGCACCCCGCCAAAAAATTCCGTAATTTCTTATTAAAATGTAGCGGTTTTCATAAATAATAGAAATGTGAATTCATTCGCAAGAATTTTAGATATGCTGCACTTTCTGTTATAAAGTCGAAAACGTCTGCATTGTTGTAATTTTTGGACTGGACTAGGCTGCTATTATAAGAATTTACTCACATCTATAGCGTCGAAGTGAAACATTAAAATGCTGACAGTCGTCTTTCTCTGTACGACCTTTTTAATTTGACTTGGTGGTGTTACTTTTCAACAAAGGAAAATGCATTTTGAAATCGCACACAACTAGTACAAGTTGGATAGAGTTATATAGCTAGAGGGAATCAAATTATAGTTGATAAATACTATTACAAGTCGGATAAAGTTTTATAGCTAGAAGGAATGAAATTATAGCTGATAATACTATTATACGCATATAATTAATAAACTAAGCAAAGTACACGACGTCATATATTACTTCTTTACATCGTCTTATAATTAATGTTAATTCTTAACACCTTCATAGAGCAACGCAAACAATATCTAGTTTCCTCATCACCGAAACCCTACATTGATTGGAATCGTGTTATAACCAGAGTTCAAAATAAGAAGTTAAACATGGTTACTCAGCCTAGCATTTTATTAAATGTTGTAAAAAAATTATTTAAAACCTTCACAAAATAGTACACAAAACAGATCTTTGCGTAAATTAATATAAAATATACATATTCCAAACTTTATCAAGTCACGTGTCTTTATTGGCATGTCGGAACTGCATGCACAAAGTTCAGTTCACATTAAGAAATAACTTTGAACGTTAAACACTATATTGATGAATACAAAATTGTTACTTTATATGTTAAAAAACTGAACTATCATCAATTCAATATTTGGTATAATTATCCGTCATTCATAAGATAATGCTAACCATGGGGATAAATCCTTAGACCTTTCATATTTAATCAGAAGGAGCGATGAAGTTTACTGCAAATATATAGAAACTCCGCGTTATTACAAACGTCTTACACGGCAGAACACGAAGTTCACAAATTATTATTTAGCAGTTTACACTACTAGATCACTTGTAAAGACTGAAGTATATTTAAAAAAAAGCCTGTCAATAAACAAATGAAATGCTGCTGCTTACTGTATAGATGAAAATATATAAAGACAGCAATTTAGTTTGTCCAAAACAAATTATAATTTTGTCGTTTAATGTGGCTTTACCGAATTAAACTAATTTTAAGTTGTTTCTTCATGACCGAAGTACAGCAGTTACTCCAAAATACGAATCGTAAATTCATAATATCCACTTAATGTTTTACATCTAACTTCACTGATTTATTTAGAAAAGACGGTATTTCAATGTAGGTGGTTCACGTTGCACTGAATTAATAAGTTGAAGCTTCTTGTAGCCGTGTAGCTGTTTGCAGCAGCCATTCGATCCATGAAATGATTGATATGCAATAATGTGGTGATATCCGATTTTTTTTTGTGTGTAACGCTACATTTTGTAATGTATCCGATGTATGCATTTAACATCAAACTGTATTTGTTTAATTGTAGGAACACCTACAATGAACAATAGGACATTCCAGCCACATATGACAAGATCAATTTTATACAAAATTTGCTAACGTAAACTTTCATCAGACGTTGCGACTTTACCTTTTCAAGCAGTTCAGGTAAAAGTTTGGTTACAGGTAAGAAAAATATCCCTCTACCTTTGAACTGCAAAAATTGCACAATCCACTCCATCATTGCACTTCAGCAATGATTAGAAAAATATTTATACAGTTATTGTAGGTCATGAACCCGGACATTCTTGCAGCTCGTTATCGTCACTAAAATTACGGATATACATCAAAGTTCCAACTTTCACACATAACAGGCTTAATATTGTATATATAATATGAAAGTAAAATAATTCGTTTGGCAAAGGCTTGTTACGATACCTTACCAGGAGACGTGAAATCTGTAGCGAAAATTTGACATCGCTGTTGATTTCAACAACTTCGCTATGGAACGACTTAACCAAACCTTAAACGATATGTATGCTATCTAGCATTTCTCCTATGCAGCAGTCTAGTCATTTTCACAACGATATATGCTATCTAGCATTTCTCCTATGCAGCAGCCTAGCCATTTTCACAACGATATATGCTATTCAGCATTTCTCCTATGCAGCATCCTAGTCATTTTCACAACGATATATGCTATCTAGCATTTCTCCTATGCAGCAGCCTAGCCATTTTCACAACGATATATGCTATTCAGCATTTCTCCTATGCAGCAGCCTAGCCATTTTCACAACGATATATGCTATTCAGCATTTCTCATATGCAGCAGCCTAGTCATTTTCACAACGATATATGCTATCTAGCATTTCTCCTATGCAGCAGCCTAGTCATTTTCACAACGATATATGCTATCTAGCATTTCTCCTATGCAACATCCTAGTCATTTTCACAACGATATATGCTATTCAGCATTTCTCCTATGCAGTAGCCTAGTCATTTTCACAATGATATATGCTATTCAGCATTTTGCCTGTCGTACACTCAGTAAGAGCCGTGTAGCATATTTGCCTAACCTACTGTTATTTTAGAACTCAGTGTTCACTATGCAGTAAATGTCATACATATATCGAAATATCTGAAAACGTACTAGAAATTTTGTATTAATCTGGAACCATTCAAGCAGGGCCGACCGTAGGCCAATTGGATCGATTTGGTTCAATCGGGTCTCACACTCACATGCACCCCGCTCTTTAGTAATTTTAAAAAAAAATGTACCTGCTCTTTGTGTTTCACTTGAATCTGTACAAAGTCTACGTAAATGACTTCTTTCATCTTTGGGGGAAGATTCTGAATGTAAATTTATAAAATGCCCATTTACAAAACTGTAATTAGGTACCACATTAATTGCTGAAACGGTGGCATGGAGATCGTTATATCCACAAAATTATTTGTCTCGATCACAATCTTTCTCAAAAATCAACCTTCTTATGCATTCATATAAAAATAGTTTTTTAAAATGTTGAGATCAGTGGTCTTTCACATTTCACATGAATCTGTAGCCCAGGAGTAAAACATAAATCCTGTCCTCTTAGGGAAGGTAGAGACAGCACATAGACCATCTGGACTCATTCTGCACCAGCTTAGGGAAGGTAGAGACAACACGGAGACCATCTTGAATATTTGGGGAAAGTTGTGTCTTTATAATTCCATTCCAGAAGTGTCATATCGCAAATGAAACACTCTACTTTATCCCTTTCTCTGAAGCAGACAAATTGTCGACTCTTGTAAATTTTTTAGGGACTATGTTCTTTCAGATATTTAGCCTATTTCTGTCTGGATGTCTGAAGTCCACTGGCAAAATTACAATAGCCAGACAAAGCCACAGGAAACGTGTAGCTTTCTCTGATTTGTGCTCCTTGACCAACTTGTGGTATCCAGTCTGGTTTTTTGAATGTATGAGATCCCTAGAGGGGCATATTATATTGGCATCGCTAATGTCTGCAGAGGTTACATCATCACTCTGGTTACAGGGTAGGGCATCGTACTGGGCTTCGTTGAACTTGGACTCAGTGGTTCCATTACACTGTCCCGTCATTTCCACAATGATGTTTCTGACTCGGAACTCACTTCTTTTTTATATTGGACATCTGTGTGCAAGTAAGGTAACACGTTATAATCGATACATAGCACAAGTTTCTAGTGGACAATCTGATATATTTTATTATCCAATGATTGACGGTCGATTTGTTGAAACAAGAAACGTGTTTTTATGCGGATTCATCGTTTTCGCATGAAGGTCTGGATCTTGACCTTGCTTAGTACGTCCAAGTATACCGCTCGGCTCAAATGTTCTATTCAAAGTTTAAGGTAAGGTAAAGTTTAAAAAAAGTCACAGCAATTCTATGCAGAATGTTACGTACCATTTTTTCCACAAAGGACTAGAGTCACTCTGCATTTTTACAATAGACAAAACATACCCTTTCTTAACAAATATAAACACTGCATGTACAATGCATAACTTCAGTACATTTAATTTGGACGTTTTCGAAATTCACAATAAGAAAATGACACAACCTTACTGTAAACCGTAGCAATTTCTGAATTTCTGACTTATTTTGACAGTGTAGCAAATTTAATTTTTGCCTCTCTTCAAAGATCAAATCACACTCATCACACGATTATATATATATATATATATATATATATATATATATATATATATATATATATATATATATATATATATATATATATATATATATATATATATATATCGATATTGCATAAGGTCAGTTAGTGCACTGAATTGGTATGACAAATTTGTAACTAACTAACAAAAACAAAATTTACCTCACTTGACACTGGATATTATGCAACATAACATTTCCATGTACTATGCATAATTTCATGCTACATACGTTTCGCCGCGTTTAAAATTGAACAGAAAATCTTCAGGTTTGATAAATGTTTTCCAAGCGTCAACTGACGATTTGACGTCAGTAAACCTTAGCTTCACGCCAAATTCTAAGTTTGAAAGCGTGGCAAATTTAATTTTCACCTGTCATCAGGTGTCATGTGTTGCTTAGCGTACGACAAAAAATTGAACAAAGAAAACACATGAATTTACATTGGGTAAGCAACGGTGTATTAAATTTAGAATGGCAATAAAATTTAAGAAACTGAAGAACCAAATCTGCCTCATGGAGCACAGGCTTTGCAGCAGACTTTATTTGTCACGTGACATTAGGTTATTGATTAGTTTATGAAACTTAATCTTGGACGCGACAATGAGAAAAGTATTACAAATTCGAAATTTCACCTGGCTATATACAAGGTTTCCGACAATGGATATGTTTCAACCCTCTTCTTGGATTGTATAACTAGCCAGTGCATGCTTTTAAGTGTATATTTGTCCTTCTCTCTATCATGATTATTTTCAATATGTGTGGTGTTAGTATATTCATATTATCTTCTCTTCTGTCCATCCATGACTGTTAGTGTATATGTATATTTGTCTTTTTGTGAACATTCCTACTACTGACTCTTCTTTCGCTCGATGTGTATTAGCGTATAAGTATGTTTGCGTGCATAGTGTGTATATTTCTACACTTTTCTGCCCTTTCATTTCACTCATATGGAGTATAAAGGGTTACGGGCGTTATTTTTTTTATAAGGGGATACGGGCGTTATTTTTTTATAAGGGGATGAAAGTAAAGTTATGGAGGAATAGGGGTTTTGCTTTGTTTATAATGGATAACAGACAAGTTTTATGGGGATGTGGAAACTAGTTTTGTTTATAACGGATTTAAATTCTATTTTATATCCATTATTTTTCACCCTACATTGTATGGTATGTGGATACGTTAGTCAATTCAAACAGCATGTTCACTAGTAATTAAGAGGTATTGGTCACCCCAAGTGGCATGTTGGATGGTAAATGTGGGGTATTGAATCGTAGATTATTAGATGTTTGATATTAAATCATTTGGGTAACAGATAATTAAGTGTTTGCATGTACATAACTTTGTATTGGATACATGTAAATAGGTGTTGGCTCTAAATTATAGTTTCAACATTTACACGTAAAGCTAAAGACATTTTTTTAAACAGGATTTACGTCTTGTCCTCAGACTGCTCCATCACGTTAAACCTATGGACATTTTAATATAGGATTTTCCATCTTCATCCAAGAGAGTCCTATTTGATAATTCCATAGGTTTAACATTAGCTAATATTAGCTATTTTCTTTATGACCCCAGATTACCCATCTATACCACTTTCAATATCAACATTTGTCAACTGCTGTCAACTTCTGTCAACTGCTGTCTACGCCAACACCATGAACATTTTTCGTATACATATAAAGAATGTTATAAATATTTCAAATGTCAGATTTATTTTTTGTTATTCTGCTTTCAAAAATTTGTAATTACTCTACCCCATACCCCTTCACCCCATATATTGAACACGAATATTAAAGCTCATTTGATAATGCGTATATTTTTAATAATACTTCATGGTCGAAAGGAGTTAAAGTATCATGTATAATAAAATGCATTCCTTAGGAAACATCTCAACATGAATGATGTACATCTCAAAATTGTGGCAATCTCACTTGTTATGATCAACATGGTAAAATCAGTATGCGAATCGTTTAATATATTCTAGCTATATACAGCATAACCAAATTCTACAAGTACAAAATCACATACGATAAGGAAGAACTGAACAAGGTAGGGTAGATGCCTTACTACCTGATATCAATAGTTTATTAAGCTTTATTTTCAAGCCGAAATATGGCATGAATAAAACTGTATAATGCAACAGTTACAATATAACATTTCCAATTTTTATAAATGAAACGGATTGTCTGCAATACGATTGGCTGTAAACGGTCACGTGATACTGATCTGGAATATTTTACACATCGAAAAATTCTGGGACTACTTTCGGTTTTTGTACTCTTTGCAATATAAATAAACATTGTAGAAACGATTGTTTCAACTTTAAAATTTTTATTCAGCAAATAAATATAAATTATACCCTTTTTTATTTTTTACAATATTCTTTGATGCAAATTCATAGTTTACAGTTTGGCATTCGTCTGCTACATGGTCGCGCAAAATGGTCGATTACAGTGATTTTTCACTGCAATTTTCTGCGGAGTTTAAGGATTAAAAACTTCATGATTGGATATTTATAGATGTGTAAATTTTACCTAATCACTCACAAAGTTTACATAAAGTCGTTCGGACTTTACTTTGTGAGTGATTAGGTAAAATTTACAATATTGGTATCATAATGTACAATATATAGGTATCATGATATACAGTAGTAGTAATAGTGTGATTTTGATTTTTAACGCGGCTTATTAGTAGTAGTAGTGTTGTTGCTGTTTATATATTTTATAATAATATAATTATTGTTTTCGTTGTCACTGTTAATATTATCACCATCACCATCTCTGTTTGTTTATGGAGGGTTAAATTATTTTCATAGAATTCTTCACCCCAAGTTAGCTAAATGGTGTCTTAGAAAAATAACTAGGTACCGGCTTCTACCTTGCGGTCCCGGGATTTTGTATTCTTCATCAATGAACCCAGACTAGTGTAAACCGGAAACCGATCTTTCAGCCACATCGTGTAATAGAAAGTGTACTGTCCTCGCAAGAGCTAAGGCCAATCCGGCGACGTACACTGTTTAAAATACCCATCTATTACATAAAACAAGACATATAGATACAATGGCATCTGGAGACGAATTAGCGTGTGTTTATGCTGCTCTCATCCTCGCTGATGACCAAGTAGCCATTACAGTAAGTGGGCTTTATGTGTTGGCCATATTCATCTCGCGCACAATTTTACACCGTAAATTATATGGGTGCTAAAAAGTCTTGTACTACCTCTGATATTGATTATGTACATTTTTGTTTCTTGTAAATGGGCCCTATGTTAATTTTTTAGGATTTATATATAAACTAGAACATTTTTTTGTACCATGAAAGTGGAGGACACTTGTTTTTTTTTCTATGTTGGAATCTGATAGTATTCATATAGGTTTTGGACCAAATAGTCTCGTATGTTTATCTAACGTGCCAAGTAATTCTTGCAATTTGCTTGTCTGAGCGTTGAGTGATTGTGAATATTTTTCCTTGGCCCAGTAGTTTATCAACAATATATGTGAAAATCGGATTGGGACTACCCCGAATTTTAAGAGTTGTACAAGTAGAATTGTCACTCTTTAGGGGACTGTTGTAAATCAAGGTTATACAATCTTGATTAGTGTCATTGGTTCTGGTTAGTCTCGAGTACATGCCTGTACTGATCACTGTCATTGCCACGATCTGTGTGGGTTAATTTCTCTTCCTCAGCAAATTGAGTGGGCAGTAAGGTATGCCAATACCTTGGCATTAAAATCCAAAGAACAATAACAACTGGGGACATATTATTTGAGAAACCCTAATGTTTGGTGTTGATTTATTTACTTATTTTTTGCCGGAATTTTATTCTTCACAATTTTGTGCTGTTCGTTTTACATATATACGTTTTTATGTGTTGTCTAATAAGGAATTGGAGTTCATAAGTGTTGGGTACTGTACTAAGTCGACAATAATAGTATTAATAGTAGTATTAACAGTTTAATATTTTGTTATTAATGTATCTGTATATACACATATATGTTGTATTTTCAGGGAGACAAGATTGCCACAATCCTGAAAGCTGCTGGAGTTTCAGTTGAGCCATACTGGCCAGGTAAGCATGTACACAAGGCAAGGTTCAGGAATACAGTTGACACTTTCAGTGTATCCCCCAGGGGTGTAAAATTGTGGTACAGAAAAGCCCTAGGGGGTCAAATAAAAAATTTGGGGGTCAAAAATATAGTGACAAATTTTCATACGACTTGTACTTTTTCAGCTTGAAATATGATATTGCAACTTGCACAATATACTTTCTCTTTCTCTAAACTTACAAATACACCAACATGCACAATTAACAAACAAATGCATTGTCCATTCAAAGAATAATTTTATTTGTTCATTTTTCTTTTAAAGTCATACTTTTAAGTCTCCCCAACAATATTGTAGCCCAACACATTACATATAAGCCAATTCAAAAAGCCAAAATAAATCTTTTTAACCAAATGGGAGTTAATTTACTGTCTTTCATCAAATGTGTACTATCATAGGTTTCATTGTACTTCATCCTAGAACACATTTATCCAAATATCAAGGAGGATACTGATTAATCTTCTTTCTAACAAGTTACACTTGATCTTTAAGATCTCTTTTTTATTGCAGTAAAATTTTAAAACCAACAAAATCTACAATAACCTGCTGACTTTTTAATCCAAATAACGTATTTGTCTCGGCTGTAATCCAAATAACGCATTTGTCTCAGTAAGTTTACCGATTTATATATTGTGAAATAATGTCTTAGGTTATAATGTGTTCTCCAGATATCTTATGGTGAATGAGGGCTTATTTTTAAAAATTCTTTGCAATCACGCGATGAGAAGCCACACCGGTAATCATAATGAATATTCCAGTCAAAGGACTAATTTTCTTCATTTTTCATTAAAGTTAGATCCACGTTTACTCTTTTGTGTTCTGCTTCTTTCACTTTCTTCGCTAATGCTTTTTAGTGTATGACGTTTTAATCTGGAGATCACTTTCTAGTGCAACGAGCCTGGATGTTAAATATCTAGAACAGCTTGCTGAGCTCGATGGAAATCGCGAGATTTTGGAAGCTACTCCGTCATAACATTGCCTATGCTAGTCTGGTTCATTGTTTTATATGTTCCCTGTGTTGCACTTTGCTATACGAATAGAGGAGCACAAGGCAGGGAGCAAACAAAGCGGGGAACCAGTCAGTGTCTATACGCGAAGTATATATGATGCCATCCATCATCCAATGCATTGGGTATTAAATACATCGTGATCATATTATGAAAATCCTTTGCGTCAAAACAACGTACAGTAACAAAATGTGTGTCAGTTTTCTCCAGTGTACGTCCTGATGCACAAATGTGCGTAAACAGAAACGCTGCACTTCTAAGTGTTTGAGTCACTGTAGAGTTAACAGTATAGAGAATGAAATTTGATATAGTTTAGAATTCAGCGATAGAGCATGTCTGTTGAACTTGTTTTAAGTGCAGTTTTGTATAAAAAATTGTTTTTTGCATGTTTGGTAACATAAAATAGACGCATAAATGTTTTTAAAAAATGTTTAAATTTTGCTTCAAGATCATCCTGACAACTTTTTATATTCTTCAAAATGTGAGTAATCTACATAAGATGCAGTGTTTTTGTTAAGCAAAAGAAATTTTTCCTGTTGGCCGACCTGTTAAATTAAGTCACACCAAATCTTTTTAGTGTTTAAAGAAGGGAAAAAATGTCCCAACTACCCTAACTTTTAATACCAGTGCAATAGGAAACGCTTTTATTTTTGCCTTATTGACCAGTTAGTCTAAATTGAAAAGGTGATCACCTTTACAGTGAATAGACTTCTGTCCATGTAGGTTTGAGACCTCGGCTTGCCAAATGTGGGTATGTGAGAAAGCTTGCCAATACCTTCACGTGTGTTGTTGGTTCTTCCCAGCTACGTTATCCATAAAGCAATCTAGTTGCCATGTATCGTCTGCTGGAAAATAGCATGAGCTTAAAGTTCTAAACAGCTGCATTCCTTGCATCAGTTCTGTTCATTGTGATTCGTGTGCTCTTTAAAAGATGTGTAATATGGCTACCATATAACACTTTTCGAGTCAAACTGCAAACGTTAAAGATCCTGAACTGTTGATGCAAGAGATGCCCGAAGATCAGTGTCTGTCTTGTTCCTTCTAGTTACTCCTAGCAAACCGCACAGATCAGACGTGCAATCATCGACCCACATGAACGGTTTTAGCCTATTCTGCTGTGCATGTTTATATTTATTCTGATGCATTATTTTTTAATTTTTTTCAGGTCTTTTTGCCAAGGCCCTTGATGGTGTAAATGTGAGAGAACTAATCACAAACATTGGCAGCTCAGCAGGAGCTGCACCAGCTGCAGGAGCTGTAGCTGCTGCAGCAGCAGGAGGTGCCCCTGCCCCTGCTGCAGGCAAGAAAGGTAACAACAGTCTCGATAGCTTTTTTTCTTTTCCCTGATATAGTTGACTAGACTTTTTCTATGGGCAAGATATTTCCAGAGAGTAGATCCTCTAGAAGCAAACCAAAGCTTTGGGGACAACATTTATCGAAGGATTCTCCTGTCATAGCTTACAACTATACTTATTATCCAGAGGTGATTAAACAGCGTTCAAAATTTATTTATGCTGAACTCTAATTGGATGGCAGAGAAGATACCGAATGAGGCCTGTACTTTTTTTAATATCTTGAATTGGTAGATATTTTTCCAGAGGTGTTGGAATGGATTCAAATATATCTTAATATGGTTTAAAGTTCTAAGAAGCATTTCAGTACACTAACGCAAAAAATCTGGTTCCAAGTTGTGATTCTTATGTAAAATATGTGTATGGCTGTATCAACATTGGATTTCACATGGGCTTGATTCCTCGATCATCACAAGTCGTGGGTGAAATTTGGTTTCACTTGTTTCTAATGAATGAACAAAAACTGCCTATGAGCCTCTAGTTGAATTTCACCCAGCATGATATTTAATGCTGTTTGGACGAGTCAGTTATCTTCAGATTCATGAGTGGTAATTGGAAATAATTCATGTTATTTGTGTCTCTTGGTGTTTATAATTTACTTTAATGCTATACATTATACAACTTGTAGATTACATTTTTTAAAATTATTTACCTAAAAAGCCAACTGGTCAGACGAACTGGCTATTTACTTTTCAAACCAATCTGCCAAGAAATTTGCTGGCAAGTTTGTAGAATGGTCCCTGGTAAAGGCACTTTTCAAATTGCCTCAGCACTAAATAGCCTACTTGTGTTCTATCAAACCAAAATCAGATCTGACCCAAACATTGTGAATGGCTTACAGTTGTGGTAAGGAAAAGACCAATTTTGAAAATGCTCTGACTGAAACCAGAAAGAAACATTTTTGTAAACGTATCAGTTATCTACTTAGAGAACTATTGAAGATGGGGCAGGCTTGTAATCTGCTATTCGTGGTATTTGTTTTTTAAAGCTGTACTGGTTATGGAAAACATTTGTTTTGAGATGGCATTTCATATGGCAAGTTTGTAATCTCAACTCAATAAATTTCTTGCCATGAATCTTGACACATTCTCCCCAAGGTATGTTTGGTCTTTGTGCTTTGTTCTGAATAAACAATTTGTGCTCTTTTGAATGGAAAGTTTTCTCAGTGTGGGTTGTTTTTTTTTTTTAAAAACCAGAAGACTTGTGTCCAATTAGACATGTATGAAATTGACTTCAGTCATACATGTAATATGGCCACTAGAGAGGCCATCTTAAAAATCATGTTGCTACTCCTGAATGGATGGCTGTATGAATGTTAGGATGTCTACTTCGTTCTAAATGATAATGTATGATGTCCAGTTTTGTTGCTATCTTGAAAATTTTCTATCGCTGTTTCTTAATGGAATATCATATTGACAGATTTTTTTCCACCAGAATACTTAAAATGATGTATGTTCTAAAAGAAAATGGTGCAGATCAGATGACGTGCTGCTGTTGCAGATATCTTGAAACTATTGTTGTTGCCACTGACCAGTAGACATCTTGAAATGTCTAGTTGGTACAAAATGAAATTGGTATCAGCTGTGGTATCTGTATTGAAATTCTTAATGCTTTTTTTTCTAAATGGAACTCTATATGGACATTGGGTATTCACCAGAAGAATAATTGTAATGTTCGTTATTATTGAATGAAAATGGTGCAGATCTGAACTTGGATACTGTTAAAAATTCTCCGGAAGGAATGAATGTTTACATTAACATTGGGATTTAATCAAATGTCTTCAGATAGCGCCTAGTTTCTTGGAAATAAACATGGTGCTAATCTTGCAATCCTTATGCCTGCCAGTTGTGAATTTGAGTGTCAGTTTTTGCTAAATCCCTCTAATGTGATAAAGTCCTCGCCTTTTTCTTCAGGTTCATCAATTCCCATAGTCTTTAGCAAATTTTGGTACCAGAATACACTTGTATGATCCCATATTGATCTTTTAACTGCATTCTATTTTTCAGAAGAAAAGAAGAAGGAGGAGGAAAAGAAGAAGGAAGAATCGGAAGCATCAGACGAGGACATGGGCTTTGGTAAGAAAATAAATTCTTATAATGCGATGCCACGTCTTAGGAACTGTACTGACATACCCAGTGTATCCCCTAGGGGTGCAGGACAGAGTCAGAAATCTCCTTGGTGTCAAAACTGGGGGTCAGACTGAGTAAAACATCAACTTTGGTATCAAAACTGGGTCAAATTAAAAAAATTGGGGGGTCTCCGAAGCGCAAATGAAAGTAAAGGGAAACTGATACCTTGAAAAATACATCATATAGATGACAAACATTTTGAGTGAAACCAGTTACACAGATCTATCACTGATAGAGATCATGTTCACAGCATGGCATAGTCACATGCACATAAAAATGTTTAACTTGTGCTAATGAGGCAAACCTTCTGATTTTGAGTCTTGTAACCACTGTACTAAACTTGAAGCAAATTATGAATGCCAAGTTCCAGAAATGCTTGAAGTTAGAAATGGGAGATGATTATTTTGTTGCGATTTTTGTTTTGACATGCATCCCCAGCCACAGCAAGCATACCAAAATTGCTTCTACATAACTAATCAAGTGTGCCTACCTGGCTTAACTGTCTGATTTAGTATTTATTACTTTTTATATAAATGACACTTAATATCAATGAAGAGGGGGGGGGGGCACTCAAAACTGCATGAAACTGTCAATGTTAATAAAATGGCTGGTAACATCAAAGATGCAATCGGACAGTATGGTGCATTGTAAAATTAATTTAATAAAATCTGTTCACATATTTGCACATGAAACAAAAGAGATGACTATAAGCATGCCATGATCCAAACCTAAAATTTAATTTTCGTATCAGAGTATTGGGAAGAAATATGCACATATTAATTATATACAAGTAATCGAAAGCTGCTGTTGCAACATGTGATCTTCTGAACCAGTGGTGTTCTTGGGTGCCAGTGTCCAAGCCATTTATCAACAGCACCAACCTATACTCTGTATATCAATAAACATTTCTGAATTTAAATTCGTTTACAAAAAACCCTCTTATTTGTGGTGGTATACTTTTAATATTAATGACCACTTTGCCATTTAAAACTTTCTAAGGTTTAGGACATTGATGTTTTTGTGAGTGTGTGTGCATACATTGCAGAGTTAAAAATGTCTTATTTTGGGTAGAACCAATTTGCATCTAAAATTTTATTGTAGTACGTATGTCGCATAACTTAATCTTTTGATAATTATGATAGGGTTTGCATTTTTTAAGTCCGTGGAACAGTTTTCATATCCAGTTGAAAATCAGCATTGATGCTTTCACTAAAACAAACATGGTTCATTTGGTAAAACATGGTTTCCTAAAATGTGGAGGTTACTTAACACAACAGAAAGATGGCAAACCCATGAGATGTGATGTAATAAGTAATAATGATGAAAACTTGTTAAGCTTCACCCATCTCTTTCAAACTCGATGAATCTAAATACAGTACATGATGCATAAAGTTGATTCCATGTTTTCAGGAGGATAAGCACATCTCTGCTATTATGCACACAGTTGTCACCTAATAATATGTGAATAGTGTTTGTTCATTGGAGGGTGGGGTGGTAACTTGAGTCCTGTTGTTGATTGAGTTGATTTTGCCAACATGTCTATAACTGTTCTTTTAAATGGCCTGCACAGGGTACAAATGACATTTCATTGATAAAGTTAAATTGCCAAATTTAACTTATAAAAGGTAATGTAAACAATGCAAAGATTTAGTGTGAAGGTTTATGCAATAACTAGAACATTTCACAGATTGCATGCAAGTTAAAGCATGTCATTGTCTTTTTCTTTCTCGTTTCAGGACTCTTTGACTAAATTGGCAGCTGCCTTCAACCAAAATAAATGCAATAAAACAGCTTGATTGTTTGTTGATTTTGTTATTGCATAACAAACTTGCTGTTCTGCTTGCTTTTAGGCAATGGAACAACATGGACCATGTTCTCATGCAGGAATTTTGTCTCTTTATCAACTACATTTAGATTCTGTGTTTGTTTTATAATGTTAAGAATTGTGCGTGTTGTTTGGCTTTTTGGGACACTTTTTCCTAATGAGTCTGATTAGTCGTTGTTGGTGTCTCCTACAAAGGTATACAACTGTGGTGTCGTAGCATTGTATGTAACGGTGTTATTGCAAGGAATTTCTTACAAAGGGGGGTGGAAAGCATACAAGCCGACCATTACACATATCTGTATTCGGATTACTCATTTTCAGTATATATCTCCCTCTCAAAAAAATTGATAATTTGTTTTCTCATACAAGCATCTTTGGACGCCTCTGCACCATTCCCATGGGAGGGCCACCTTAGTGAGAAAACCCTATTAGATACTACATTCATTGCTGTGAATTACCATTGTCATATCATACGGTCGCTGTTTATGCTCTGGTCGAAATCTGCTATTTAAAGTAACTCATATTCTCCACTCCAAAATGGAGGTCGCAGATTTTGTTCGGTACTTACTAGAGTTTTCACGATTAGTATCACAACTATGAAAGCTTCAATAACTTGGGTAAAGGCTCTGATATTTATGTAGGCAGCAATTAGTTTTTATCAATTATCAAATTCAGTTGACTTAGTGACTACCTGACAATGAACTTCATGTGGACAGAGTTGATTTTTTTCATCTTATTTCCTAGCTAAAAGACCCAATAACTGTAAGATATAAATTTCCTCTTCTTTGTCCAGTTATGGAAGGAATATTGGTTCTTTGCCATTCTAATGTTGACTGTGAGAGATTGTTAACAAAAATAAAACTGAATTCAGATCCATGTTCTGTAACCCAGCACTTAATGCTCTACTGGTGTGCAAAACGTTCATAGTCTCAGCTGGTACGTGTTTTGAAAGCTCAAAGTGTTGTATATAAAAACGTGAAGCAGTAATTGATGTTAAAAGTCAGAGGGATAAATAAATCATTTTGTACATGTGCTCATTGAATTTTTATTGTGTTATATGTGGATTACTCTTTTTCTGCTCTGATTATTTTTTTTTTTTTTTTTTTGTGTGTCTATTTGGATTACACTTTTTCCTTGACATGGGTTGACATGTATCATTGGAAAGGGGGATATTTTTTGCAACAACGGGGAAAAAAGTCTCAGATGGCGATGTCGATAATAAGTGAGCATTTAATGTTTTGGGAAGTTGAGATATACAAAAGCACATTGACATGTCTATGCTACATAGAAAAATAAGCGGAATAAATAGGAAACCATAGACTTCAGAGTGTTTCTTTGATATGCATAGGGTCTTGAGAAAATGTGAAAGATAGATTGGTACAAAACAGTTATATTCTTTTTAGTTGGAACAGCCTTTAACTAGATGTTGCATACTTCTTTTTAAAAAAAACTTGTGTTCCATATGCAGAGGTAAACAAAAGCAATTAAACAGTATTTTGATGTGAACATTTTAAACTGAATTAAAAACTTCTTGTTTAAGTTATTTTCATACTGCACTTTAATGCAAGCCTTGTTAACTCTGATCATGGAGCTTGTAGAATGGCCTTCAATAAATTTCCATCTTTTATGGTGCTCTCTTTACATGTGTGCATCCTCTAGACCAGAGGTGGGCAAACTTTCCAGTGCATGTACTGCATACACAAATTTACACCTTGTCGTGGGCTGCATTAAATAGAAAATTAATATTTGAAATAGCAAAAACAAAAGGTTTTTCTGAATAACATAATTTTCAGTTCTTAATATTTGAAAACTTAAACTTTAAAAGAAGCACATTTATTTGATAAACAGTGCGAATAATGACTTGTTCCTAGGCCACATGAAAACCCTTGGCGGGCCGTAGATTGCCCACCCCAGAGATATTACAATATCCGTGTATTCAGACTGTAGCGGTCAGTGATATTACGGGTGAGTAAACGCAACTTTGCAACTACATGTTGAAAGGATTGATTCGAAATAGAATCTGAATCCTCTGTGCTTTGTAAATTTTTGGTGAAGTTAAGAAAAAATATTGCTGTTTTTCTTGAAATTGTTTTAAATTTTCTACCTATTTGTAAGTACAATGTACTGTTAACAACAATAATTAATTGTATTGTTTCGCTTGCTTTCAGTTATATCATATGACCAAAATACAAGGTATAAAGACCAAAATAGGAACAAAAATTAAACTGGAGAGCACCCATGCACAACCTCTGCCCGCGATCCGGTTTTGTGCTTTTTTTTTTTATTATTTTGGAGGGTTTGGCTTTACAACAACAAAATCGCTAATCAGGCTTATTGGCTAGCGTCCTAGAAAAAGTACATGTAATCACTAGAATATTGTCTCGCCGTATGTTACCATGGTCTCTTTGTTTTAAAAGTCGACAATATTCTCGGTTATGACTTCTGGATCAGGCGAAGACAATTGGATGAATGGCCCGTGCGCAATCAAGTTTACAGCCTGTGTATGTTATTTCTACCTCGTGCACGGGTAGTTTGTGAACGTTATTTACCTCCTAAGCAATAGAAAAATACATATAGAAGAGTGTAATAGGGATATCAAAGCACAAGAAATTACAACACAACACTTCATGCTATGTAGAAATAAGGAATGAAGTTGTTTCATAAATCTTGTTTCTACAAGAGTTCATATACACCAAGTACTATATCAACATAATTTAAGGCGTGTTTAATGTAGGCCAAGTGTGTTTAAAACAAATAAGGTAATTCCAAAACTATTTACATTCAATCTGCTTGCGCTGCATCTATTCATTTTGTTTCGTCTTGTTTTCTCTCGGGTTGACCTCTTCTATTGACATCGAACAGAATAGCAGTTTGTGGATCTCAATAGATGTAGGCTTTTATACTACATAGGAAAGTCTTTGCTGTGAAATAGCTGTAAATATACAAGACCGGAACAATGTTGTTATTTTTAGAACTGATCTAAAACTGCAAAAAATAATTTTTGCGACACAATTTTTTTTTATCTATGAGGAATCAACTTTTTTGGTCTAAACAACGCGCAACCTGAATGAGGTGAAACCTTAATGTCTTGCTATATGCTTTTGTGTTACTATCGGGCACGGGGCACCATTAGACAGAAGGCAAGATTTGAAACGATGCAGTGGTCAGCGTTTTTCGGAATTTCATTTTGTGTTATCATTTTAATGTGGGGTACCATTCATTATACACAAGGTAAATAATTCATATTTGAAACAATGCAGTGGTCAATTTTTTTTTATATTTTTTTTAGGCTTTCCATGTTGTGAAGAAGAGCGCGTTTGAATAAGACACTTGTAATTCTTTCTAACTTATTAGATAAAGAATGAAACAATTTATAACCGGTTGCATTATATTTTGGGATTTGCTGGGCTCGGTTGGAAGTGTTGCATGCTCAAAACGTTCGAGAACAATGTGGGTCATCGGCTTTGTGTGTTCTTAGGAAATGCACTTGGCTTCCATGTCCTCGACTTCAAATACTCAAGAATGTGTTCTTAAAACAAAGACTGTTAAAGGCAAGAAGAAAAACATGCTCACCTATATTTCTCGTAATGTTATTGCATGATAGGGTGTCATGATGTCACTAGGAGATATTTCAAACTGTCGACCTTAACTGAAAAGCCACATTTAGTGTGCAGCTCCAAGGATCAAAACTTTCACGGCACATTCCTATACAGTATGTGGTTGTTAAGGAGTTATTGGTTACATAGTTTAAAAATTGCTCATCGCCTGAGAGATTTGTGAAATCCCATGCATTTATTCAATATAGACTAAACTGAAAATTCAGTAGTGTCTGTTTCTGTATACACCTGGTTTACATGGACGACATTTCACAAGGGGCATATTGTCATAATGACATTTTTATTCTTTTATGCTATACAAATCTTGAATTACCAGACACCATATATATTTTACAGATAGAAACCTCAGAAGATATCCACTTAAAAAAAATCGGAGATGATGAATATGTATTCGGTATTTCATTGGAAAAGGGTTGTTTTAAGAAAAAGTAAACGACGATATCAACAAATATAAGCAGCAACATCACTGGGTAAATGCCAGGTTCCACTGTCCCATTTGACGAGACGGTAATTCTTATATTGTACCCCAATGATACTGTCACTTCGCTAGCCAAGGTTGCGATATGTTAACCCTATCGACACCTTGGCAGATCGAGTAGATACTTTAGTGCTTTATCCAAGGGACATCTAATGGATTTCATGAGTTGTCTCCCTTAGCATGTAATGCCAACTAACCAATAACCTGTACCAGCGGTGCACTGTACATCAGCCGAAAATGGTGGAGGCAATTGACTTCAAATGGATAATTTGAAAGTTTAATGTCGAAATTATGACTACATACCAGAGATAAGCCATTATAGGTGCATTTGAGTGAAAATTATTTGTACAAAGACGGACCGGCACTGGCAAATTGCTTATTTTTGAGTCCATTCAATTTGTGAGCTCCCCCTGTTGCATCTTTGCTAGCCAGGTGTCACGTTTGCACAGCCCAAGTTCGTAAGTCGTGTATAAACTAAGGTATTATTGCAAGCCATGGTTTGGTGTCTAAACATTTCCGCAGGTTAGAGTTAATCTCTTATGCAAGTTTACCGTGACCAGGAAGAAGATCCGGCATCTTGAATCGGCACAGGCGTTAGATAGCACAACTTTCCACCTATGTGTCACAGCTTTGTCCTAAGGTCAGTGGAACCCGCGAGGGAACGGGGTTTGTTAAAATCCATACCCACAGACAGCGAGAAGGACATTGTCTGCTAAGTTTGATTGGATCAGGTCACAACGATACCCAATCGGAACTGAGAGGGTGTGATAACAATTTCGATCCGAATTATAACTCCAAACTAGCAAGCGAAAATTTAGACTCGTCTAGGAAGATTGTTGAGCAATATATGGTTATTCCGAGGAAGCCACTGGTAATTTGGCGGTTAAACTTGGGAGATTCTAAGGAAAGGCAAAGCTTTGTAAAGGTCAGTAAGTTATTTGCTCTATTTTTGCACATTATTACGGCAAAGTAATTGTAATTATGTGTAGTATGTATACCTAATTACAAGGATCGTTTAGTACACATAATTACCTTTGTAGTGTTCATTTACGGGCTTATTTGAGTATTATATAGAGAAATATATAGATTGTTTGCTTGCGGTCAGAATTAATTTTGTTATTCGGTAATAGGTTACTTCGTAGTAAACGAGTGCATTTATTCATGTGATATGTTATAATTTACACATGATTGAATTATGTATTTGGAAAATGGTTGAAGTGTGTAAGATCAGTTATAATGGATGTATGGATATATCAGAACATGGTTATATGAATATTTGTATGAGTTGTAATGTGAAGAAATTCGTCTGATTGCTGTGATATTGTTTAGTATAATGGGATTAGGAATATGTACTGATATGACGCAATTTATTGATGTATGTATGAGAAGTAATCGATACCGTGCTTTTATTACGACGTTGTTTTACCATACAAGAACGTATGATTATTTCTGTGGGAATGAATGCGTGACTGAATAAATTTAATAGTTGTTATCTGATGATAGGCTGGGTGTAGTGTGGGATGAGAGGGCTAAGGAAAATATTGTACCGTCCTTGTGTTTTCACAGGAAGCTTTTTGAGGGACAGAACTTCGGTTCAGTTGAGTCTCGAGTCTCTAAGAGGGGAGACTGAAGTAAGATTAACAGAGCAGTCGGAGTCGACAAGTCTAGTCGGTAGAGAGAGTCTAGGAGGACGAGGAAAAGAAATCGTTGAAGGAGGAGGAGTATAGAAAAGTCGAGGAGGAGAAGGAATTTGGAGAAAGTCGGGAGGAAGAGGAGGAGGAATTGGAAGAATAGGAGAGAAGAATACACATATGAGTAGAATACAAGGACAGATGGAAAGCTATCTCACACTACTAATCAAGCGATGCAGTAGGCTACCACAGGGTCAAGCGGAAGGAGAGTACTTGGGAAATTTGAAGCACTTTACTATTGGATTGTTATTAAATTGTTATTCGTTGAATTTCACTTTTTTTTGTATATTCAATCATTTAACCGTCGGCATTGCTGATCGGGGGCTCGGAGCTTTACGTCTATCTTTCACTAATTTAACTTCCAACCAAAATCGAGCCTCGGTGGCACTTCTATAATAATTTAAATATAATATTGGGAGCACCCCACCCCAACCATAACACACCTACCACGGTGGCGGCATAACAACCCGTCACGTCACACCAAGGTTCCGATGTATTAACCCTACCTACATCTTGTAGGATCGATCAGGTAATAGTGTTTCGGGTTTATGAATTTTATTGGTTGCGTCCGCGTCCAATCAAAATTAAGTTTGTTCAAATTTAAACATTCTTCCTACATCATTGATACGAGTCCATTCAAGTTGTGTGCTCCCTTGTTAAGATTATTTAGGAACGTTGTTTATATTTAAACAATTTAATTTGATTAGATGTTGCGGCTTGCCGCTGCTTCCAGTGAAATTCGCAGACCCTAAGCACATATTTGCTCGATCCGCTAAAGTGTAGATAGGGTTAACGTACCGGAACATTGGCTAGTGAAGATGCTGAACCTTGCCTTACTCAGTGCTTGATAGGTCGCAATTGACGGAATGAAATGGTATGCGGCGCTCGGTCAAAAGCGTCATAAAATGTTATACAAAACTCTGTCGAATACGCATTCCCTACTATCAGTTGGTCGAATGCGATACAGCGTCTCCAGTCTCCGTGAAATGCCATATAGCTACTACCGTCTCGATCGAATCCGTTGTCATGGTTACTTTTAAGTATGGTCTTGTCTTTTAATCAATCCCTTACGCGTGGATGCTATTGGAATTAGTGGACTTTTGATGCGTGTCAAAATTATTTGTATCAATTTATACCATTTGCAAAATATGTCATCTATTCCATGTGTCTTTTAGATTATTTGAGAGAAACACGAGGATGAATTGTAACTTTAAAACAAATTACATCCGTCCCGCTCTCTTTCTCAAATATAACAAGTTTCTCATACTACTGCAAGTACATTTAATAAACTTTGAGATTGTGAGCATGGAGAATTTGTATCTCTCTCTCTCTCTCTCACGCACGCACACACACACACACATGAAAAAGAGAACCATTCAGCTTGTGTATCCAAGTAAGAGACACCAAAATGGTCAAATTTATGTAACAAATAACCACTTTTTATCTACTGCCTGTCATAGTCTCGGAATTCATCATACATACGTTTTTCCCGTGAATTCAAAATAAAGATTCCTTTAAACAATTGCTAAAATAATTATAGGTCACAGTCACCACTCCCCTGTTCATAATGATAGGCTCCGATTTTAGCATTCCTTGTATACAATGTTTATAACGGTAGACTCGATTGTATCACTTCCCTGATCAATATGTTCGTAATGATAGGATCCGATTTTACCACTCCATGTATAAAATGTTCATAACGGTAGATTTGGATTTTATCACCCCCCTGATCAACATGTTCATAATGATAGGCTCCGATATTATCACTCCTTGTATAAAGTGTTCAAAATGATAGGCTCCGATTATATCACTCCTTGTATAAAATGTTCATAACGGTATACTCCGATTATATCACTCCTTGTATAAAATGTTCATAACGGTAGACTCGATTGTGTCACTCCCCTGATCGACATGTTCGTAATGATAGGATCCGATTTTACCACTCCATGTATAAAATGTTCATAACGGTAGATTTGGATTTTATCACCCCCCGATCAACATGTTCATAATGATAGGCTCCGATTTTATCACTCCTTGTATAAAGTGTTCAAAATGATAGGCTCCGATTTTATCACTCCTTGTATAAAATGTTCATAACGGTATACTCCGATTATATCACTCCTTGTATAAAATGTTCATAACGGTAGACTCGATTGTGTCACTCCCCTGATCGACATGTTCGTAATGATAGGATCCGATTTTACCACTCCATGTATAAAATGTTCATAACGGTAGATTTGGATTTTATCACCCCCCTGATCAACATGTTCATAATGATAGGCTCCGATTTTATCACTCCTTGTATAAAGTGTTCAAAATGATAGGCTCCGATTATATCACTCCTTGTATAAAATGTTCATAACGGTATACTCCGATTATATCACTCCTTGTATAAAATGTTCATAACGGTAGACTCGATTGTGTCACTCCCCTGATCGACATGTTCGTAATGATAGGATCCGATTTTACCACTCCATGTATAAAATGTTCATAACGGTAGACTCGATTGTATCACTCCCCCGATCGACATGTTCGTAATGACAGGCTTCGATTGTATCACTCCTTTTATAAAATGTTCATAACGATAGACTCCGATTTTATCACTCCATATATAAAACGTGCATAATGATAGGCTCCGATTTGATCACTCCTTGTTTAAAATAGTCATAATAAAAGGTTCCGATTTTATAACTCCTTGTATAAAATGTTCTTGATAGGTTCCAATTTATCACTCTTCTGTATAAAAAGTTCATAATGATAGGTTCCGATTTTTGCACCATTCGTGTAAAATAGTAACGAGTATAGGTCTCATTAGCACCCCCTGTGTAAATTGCTTTATCTTCATTAAAAAAGTTCGATTCCAGTGGATATCCATGGACTTAACTAACCATTCAAACAATGGGATGGATTATCATGCTTCAGACTTAAGCTCTCAGAGAAGATTCCTTGTTTTCATTGTCCGGAATAGGTACCACAGAAACTCAACATTCTCAAATCCAGTATAGGCAGAACAAAAAATATATCTGTATGTATTTGAAACTGAAATTAATAATTTTCTTGGGAATATTCAATCCAGAATGTAAAATATGGTCGAAAGGTTAAAATACTTCGTGAAAATTCCTTGTAGTAAACGACTGATATTTCTATGCTTCTCTAATGATGAGAAACATGAAAGCTCTTTCATCGACGTGATTTTGTGTATTGGTTTATAGCATCAGCATTTGACGGAAATAGCCTTGGAGTCCTTTTCAAGACGGGTGTTACAGCTCTGAACGTGCCTCGCACGAGATTATGGTGCGGCATCCCATACGACTGGTATGGTGGTGCGTGCCTAAAAGCCAAAGTAGGTACGATGTTCGTCTTTAGAGACAGGGGAGGGAAAGACAGGGAAGGGACAGGCAAGGTGGGTGGGGATCCTATAGGTGTCCGTATGTATGACCTGTCCATTGTGGGTGAATCCCTAACCCACTCGTCCGGTGACTCATATTCGGGCGCTGGCGAGCTTATTACAACTCTCTCTGTAAATTCTCTGGCGTAATACCCAAAATAAATGCCGTAATCTTCCACTTGTTCGGTGTATTCGGGTAAACTATCTGGGGTCTCAACTTCCCTTAGTTTCAAAGGGGGTACAATTTGTCTCTTTTGAGTTTGATATACAATTTCTTGTACTGGTTTAGTTATAGGCGTCAGAGGTTTCTCAGCTTTTATTTGTTTTTGGGTACTCTTCTCTGGCCTTGGTTTTTCTCCATATATGCCAGTATAGGTTGGTTTCTTCGGCACATATTTGTATTCTCTTACCGGAATATCTGGCCCCATCTTTGTTTTGGTTTTAATTTTTTCGTACACACGATCCCATAGACGGACTTTTTTATATTCACGGAATTTATTGCTGATTGTGTTGGGTTTGTACGGCTTGTACTGGTAAGGAGTTATTTTGTAGTCTGGACCTAAGTTAAACTGCCACGGCCTTTTCTCCATCCTAAGGTAGCATCAACCGATTGTGTCACATGACCGCAATAGCTAAATTAAAGAATATATATATATATATATATATATATATATATATATATATATATATATATATATATATATATATATATATATATATATATATATATATACATAGAGAGAGAGAGATATATAAGATACTTATGGTTGTGAATCTGTTAATGTGTCCTATAGACTACGTGCTTCCAAAATTCGCTTGAAACAAAATCTTGTTAAACTTATTTTGATATTTGCCCGCTTTTTCTTTTCGTCTGGTGTATTGGTGTAAATTAGATTCGTTAATGTACTTCGTCATAAAGATTGTAATTGCAGAGAGAGAGAGAGAGAGAGAGAGAAAAGTCAAATAGTGCCATTCATGATTTTATTACACTTACCTCGACTGCATATAAAAGTCATATAAGTCAGTGAATGATACACCCAGTTAACACCTTGTGAATCTCAAAGTGAATATACATGAGTGTTTTATCGTCAGTCCTCGATCAATACATACGTAAAAGAATTTTACAAAGCCGTTAAAAGTCTATTCTAGATTTTGACACGGGTAAATATCAATATTTAATAAAGGGGGCGCTGGGGAAATGAAAGTTCCATTAAAGGGCTATCCATTTAGTACGTACGCATGGAGGATGTTTGGTGGGGTATAATTCAAATGCAGACGCTTGCGTATGGGCTGGGTCTACTGATAATGTACGTACGCATAGGATACGGGGTGGGTGTAACCTCGATAATACTTTGTCTAATACGTACCCTGTTCGACTGGGTTTAGTCGGTGACTGAATTTTAGCGGACACTAGACAAACTTTTTAAAGTTACGCAGCTTATTTCTTTTATGCAGCCAGACATTCTACGTCGGTGGACTATCTGTTTTTTTAAACACGTTAATATTATTAATCCTTGATGCTTCTGCGTGGATTGAATGTAAGCCGTTCTATAGAATTGGAGGGGGAGGGTGCGTCAAGCGTACGTAAGCAGGTGGGAGTGTTAAAAAAGGACGCATGTGTACGGGTGGTGGGGTCAAGTTTTGCCAGATTTTTACGTACGTACTGAATGGAACAAAATTTCTTTGCAATACACTCCATTTTCATTCCAGCGCCTTGTACATTTCATTGTCAATTAGTACGTTATTTGCTTCAAAATACTGAATTAAATCCATGGGATTTACTTGTATCTAAAATATCAAACTACATCCATGGAATTTACTTGTAGTTACAAAACATTTGCAAACCGCAGAATTACAAAAATGATGCGCACTTTTTAAGGCAATGTTTTCTTGTTTTTCCACCCATTTGGCGCCCTCAAGCTATGCAAACACACGAGAACTAAAGGTGTTCAAATTCGTATATCCAAACCAAAGGCAAAGGAAGAAAGAAGAGCGGTATTCATTAGAATACTTAAATTAGAATGCCTGCTTTCATTCAAGATTCACATTAGCTATAGGTATTTATTCTACCTGTATAATGAATAGCCAAAGCTCTTTGCTGACCCCATAATTGCAGACTTTAAAGTCTACCTGTGTTGGCATGCATATATAGATAGATAGATAGATGTAGTTAGATGGATGGATGGATGGATGGATGGATAAGAGCTGGGTTGACTGACTCGCAGACTGAAACGTAGATAAATAGAGGATTGGACGGACAGGCAGACTAACTGGTAAAAAGTGGAATTATATAAAACGGATATATATATATATATATATATATATATATATATATATATATATATATATATATATACACACACACACACGAATAGTTAGTATTAAGCTTGTAATTGTAAATAAGTATTGAAACAACTTACCAAAAGACGGACGATGTTTTGAAAAATTGAGGGCTGATGTGAAATTACCAATTTTATTGTGGGTTCATTTCGAGATGTGAAACATGTTTTGATTACAAAGATCGTGTAACAAATGGAATTCTTAGAAGGTCACACACACACACACACACACACACACACACGTATATGTGTGTATGCATGTTTATATTGAGAATATTTTCTTTCCTATAACAAAGGAATAAATTCAAATTGATATAATAGTGCGGCGTAACATTTATAAAAATGTGAACCCAAACATTTTGATAACGTGGCTTGACCGGCAAAGTTGAAGAATCTGAACCAGAAGACACAAAAAATGTGTTTCCAGTATACCTGGAGTTATTAAATGCGAAAAGCTTGATATATGTACACACCATGGATTTGAATTGCTTTTATAGTGATATGATACGTCTCACAATACAGAGGTGACGTAATGATATTTGTTGTTTTTGTGGGATTTAACGCCATTTTTCAGCACACGATAGGCTATGCATGGCGGCCAATATTAATGGTGGAGGAAGAACCCGTGAAAACCCCAGAAAGAACCACCGACCCACGAGAAGCTACTGGCAAGCTTTCCCACATACCCACAGTGGCCGAATCCAAGACTCGAACCCACGCAGACGGAGGTGAGATGGCAATGATCCGTAACGGAGAGTGCTCTAGACGACTCGGCCACTCGGGGCCCCGGTAACGTAATGATAATATCGCGATAGTACCTATTAATTTCTATATGACCTGCTTATAATGAGCCTGGAGTTTTCCTCACAAATAATTACCATAAGTGAAATTTCAAACCAACAAGTACACTGCATTCGATTTCATAGTCAAAACTGATCATATTTTGAATGCACATAGCACGATGATTGTACCGATCGAGACGAGCATTAAAGTCAAAAGCTGAATTAGAACAGGCAAGTCCAGTGGGTTTTTGTTGCTGTTTTTTTTGTTGTTGTTGTTTTTATTGAAAACTAACAAACAACAACAATAAACAAAGCAAAATAAACAAACCAAAAAGAAATGCATACCGTAGGTTCCATAGAAAAAGTGACGCTAAAAATATTAATATAATAAGAAAGCCTTTTAAATGTCATATTCAAAATTTAAAATGTTTCTTATTTTATTTAAAATAACTTTGTTAAGTAATTTGTAACATTTAAGAAAATTGCACATGATGTAGGTATAAGTGTATTTAGTTGAAAGATCTTAATCAGGATTTTGATTTTTTTTAAAAAAAATGACATTTTAATGCACCATTATCTGCTGACAAAGATGACATTGATTGTGCATTTAGTTTTCTCAATAGTCATTTTGGGACCCCGAGTGGCCGAGTGGTCTAAGCGCTCTCCGTTACGGATCACTGCCATCTCACCTCTGTCTGCGTGGGTTCGAGTCTCGGATTCAGCCAATGTGAGTATGTGAGAAAGCTTCTCGTGGGTCGGTGGTTCTTTCCGGGGGTTTTCCCGGGTTCTTCCTCCACCATTAATACTGGCTGCCATGTATAGCCTATCGTGTGCTGAAAAATGGCGTTAAACCCTACAACAACAACAATAACAGACATTTCATTTCAGAAACAAAAGCAGGCTTTGGTTGGTTTACCTGTCAACGGGTCCTTGTATAGTCATGGATGAACAGATTGGAGACGCACTGTCGCTGTATGGGACCGTGTCTCGCCAATCGCACAATATTGCTTATCCACCATAAAATCCACCATAAAACAAACAAACAGTTAAACAAAATATCATATGATTGTTTGATAAACCGTGTTTTATAACGAGTATTTAGCAGTGTTCAATTCCTTGGGGTTTGGGTGGGGGATAGCCAATCCAGATGAAGTTTAGGATGGCAATATTAAGACCTGTTGATGAGGACAGATTTAGGTCTAAATTCGCCTAAAATCTGAATTCATATTTTCACTCTCGATACTTTTATGCCCAGATACAGGGCGGGGATTTCAATATTTTCTAGTCGGTCATCACACATTCCAATTCTTAGACATGTTGCTATTTTAAATTGAGAGTTATTTTAAATTTATGAAAGCCACCACAACCCCTTTTGTCGCATCCACAGGAGTTGTATCAAACTTCTAGAATATGGTATTGGACCCAGGATCATAACATAGAAACTGATCAAATCCCCACTCTTTAACCATATATATTGTTCATGAAAATAAATCGTTATACTGATATTGAACCTAGGGTTTATCCCGAACGCCCACGGGCATCGCACTGGTTCACAACTTAGAAAATATCAATACCCTGTAACCATTGGAATATATATACCGATGAAGCATTAAAGCGAAACCGGTCACACATTCTACGTGTTGGTGTTGTTTATTGTATATATATATATATATATATATATATATATATATATATATATATATATATATATATATATTTTCCAATGACTCCATTACTTTGGGACTATCTGGTTGTGGGACAAGTGGGACAATGCATGGAAACGCGGGAATATTTGATTTACAAAACATTCTAGTTTATACAAGAACAGGTACCTATACATTTATATTTTTACTCAAAGAATGGAACGATCTGCCATCAGAACCTATCATCACAGTTAAACAAGTTTTAAACGTGCCTGGGCATAAGCTCAAATAAGCATCATGCACGGGCATAAGCACCAACCAGCTTCTTGCCTGGACATAAGCACCAACCAGCTTCTTGCCTGGGCATAAACACCAACCAGCTTCTTGCCTGGACATAAGCACCAACCAGCTTCTTGCCTGGGCATAAACACCAATCAGCTTCTTGCCTGGGCATACGCACCAATCAGGATGTGCATACAAGAATTTAAGCAATAATTTTAGTTTTCGTTCCTATGAAAGTTTGCAAATATACATAAAAACTAAAATGAGCACATAATCAATAGTTTTCTAAATAAAAATTGATCAAAAATAGAATGTATTGTTCTAGTTTTGGGTACAATCACACATACGTTCTGATCTCTGAAATAACAGTTATGTGCCTCCATGTCCCATACACAAATTTGCACATTTATTGAGAAATGACAACGACTTACTTTTCATACAGCTTTTCAGCTTTTCCAAAGTAGTATTAATTGATTGGATAAAACCCAAATATCATATTTCCGCTTTCGTATGAAAGTAATAAATGCCATCACCTTACAAAAGGTTTTCCAATGAATTCAAATAAAACCTACCTTTAAACAATTGCTAATAATCATGTCTTGTTTTTAATACTTATGTGCTTAAAATGCCAATATATTATAGAGCTTCATTAAAAATAAATGATGTGATCAAGTGCCATGTATTTCAATAATCACGATTAACGACTAAAAATCATTGACTGGTGTAGCACGATGTCCCACCCAGTCGCATTGTCCTGACATCAGGCCGACTAGTCCTAATACTAACCTCTTAATGCTGAGCGCCTAGAGAGGCAGCTGTTAGTACCATTTTTAGAAGTCTTTGATATGACTCAGCAGGGGTTCGAACCCACGACCTCCCGCATCCACGTGGACGCTCTAACCACTAGGCCACCGGAACTGTCTCCATTTTTCTCTGCGAAGAGATATACCACTGAACGTGACTATCAGCAGCTAATAGTTGTTAACGGTCATAAAAAAGATCAAAATATTAAGATGCATTCTCCAATTAGTTGTCTAATTTTTTTTTTAATTTGCACATAGATTAATAATAATAATAATAATAATGATAATAATAATAATAATAATAAGTTCATTTTTTGAGGAAAATACATTTTTTTCTGAAACAACAAATCTTACATGTAGTCCTCAATAATAGTAGAATATTAAAACGATGAATACAATGTACATGTACAAAGAAAACGTATGACGGTGTTTGACACACTAATATGTAATAAAAATCTACATAGACACATTACTTTACATGGAAACGAACAATAGATATATATATATGTAATTTTGGGAGATAGGACTATAGTGGGAGTATCCAAGTTAGGTAGAGAGAGGGTTGGTGTTTCTTTAGTATTGTTGGTAATTATATTCCACAAAACTGCTTCAGAATATGTAAACGAAGTTTGGTACAGAGTCGTTTAAAATGTAGGCAGCTGAAAATTACAGTTTGAAATAGACGGTAGATAGTGCAAATGAATATTTGAAGCTGTAATTAGGAGGTCATCGCCGAGCAATGTTAGAAAAAGATTTATTTGTCAAAAAGCTTTAGTGTACTTTGCAAAATATAGTCATCGTGCAGCATTTTAAGATAGACTGACACACAAGAATGCACAATGGTTACTTAGGCTATTCTGAAGGTTACTGCAGAACAAACGCGCTTTATTTGATTTCCGACGATACATACCTATCAATAATAATCATGATTAATTTTTAAAAAAATATTTTCTGTGTTATACAACTTAGTGTCCTGAACAAACATTTTCACATACTCTAATCTCTTTGTTCTTTGCTTGGATCCAAATGTCATACAGTTCTTGTTTACTGTGCTAAATTGCATTTTGTTGGTTTCGAATCCCAGGAGATAAATCAGTGCGAGCTGCTGTAAATTTGTTCAAGGGAAAGAACTGTGTCAGTCATGGCATTAAAGAATAAGTCATCCGCAGAAAGATCATTTTTAGTGGCATTCATATGAAGTGGTAAATCGTTAGTGAAGATGAGAAAGCGCAAACGGCCAAGAATAGAACCTTGAGAGACTCCACTTTAGACTTTTTGTAAAGATGTAGCATTGGCCACAGAAGAAACACTTTTGTCTTTCCGTTAAGTAAGAATCAAACCAAGCAAATTAACAATCAATGTTTTGGATGCTTTGAGCTTTTCATCAATATTTCATAATCATAAATGCTTTCTGTAAAATAAATTTAAATAAATTGCTTCGATTATTTTTGTCATCTATAGCCAGTAGCCATGTATCGACATATTTTATGAGAACAGTTTGGTATGTAACCTGTTAGTGAGAATGCTAATTTACCCTTTTGCTCTGCGCTCTATTCTACTTGTCTAAATGATACAGTCAATATTCCTTAATTTTGCGTAAACGCATCAAGGAATATGAAACACAAACGTGTATATATACCGAAAACTTTTATTACTTTGAATGGCACAAGAGAAGAAAGCTGAACATATTATTGATTTTTCCAAATTAAGTCTGAACGACGATGAAATGGAAGAGTTGGTACATAAATTGCTTCATTGCAATATTCGACTTGCGTTATTGCGACAATTTATAAAAAGGAATCGGATAAAGAATATATTTACACCTTGTTGACATCATTTCTGTTTTATTTTAAACCTATCATATGTGGCAGTTGCTTAGTTCAATGTCTGAATTGGGTAAGCCGATGCTATAGGCATATGCACTTTAAATAGATTACACAATTACATTTAAAATGAGCCAAAATCAGTATGATGTGCATCAATAATACAAAATTCTAAAGTACTTTGATGTGCACCAGGGGTAGAAAAGCCTGCCATTTATTAAGTTTCTCAGAAGTGACATTCTTCTGCAACCACGTATCTGCAGGAAGCGTGAGCACTTTGTCTGTGAATCATTTAAGCTTTTCCATGGACGTGAGTTTTGCGAATGAGTTTTTGTTAGCAACACCATTGGACGAATGTTTTCTTGGATGTCTTCCTTTCAAGACAGGGGTTTCAGCTCTGAACTTGCCACGTACGAGATTTGGATGTGATAATCCATACGACTGATATGGGGGAGCGTGTCTGAAAGCCAAAGCAGGTACGATGTTCGTCTCTGGAGACGGGGGAATTTGTGGACGGGAAGGGGTAGCGGAAATGGGTGATGATCCGATGGGTGTCCATATGCATGATCTGTCCAATGTGAGGAAATTCGTTTCCCACTTCTCTGATGGCTCGTATTCAGGAGTTGGGGAATTTATTACAACCCTTTCTGTCAATTCTCTGGCTGTGTACCCAAAATCAATACTGTGGCATTCCATACATCCGGTATGCACAGGGAACCTGCCTGGGGTTTCAAATTCCCCTAGTGTCAAAGGAGGAACAAATGGTTTCTTTGGATTTCGAACACTTGGTGGTGTTTTCCAAATTTGGGAATTTATTTCTTTTAATGGTGTTGGAGTAGCAGACGAAGTTTGATTTTCTTGTGTCGGTTTTGTGGCTGTAATAGTATGAGCCTTCTCAGCGTTCAATTGCTTAATATCATCTGATCTGGCGCTATTTTTCGGTCTAGGTTTATCTACATATATGCCAGTGTAATTTGGTCTCTGCGACACATATTTATATTCTCGTACCGGAATATCTGGACCCATCTTTCTTTTGTCCTTATTCTTTTCATACACACTATTCCCGAAAGTGACTTTTTTAGATTCACGAAATGTATTGCTGATTGTATTGGGTTTGTACGGTTTGTACTGATAAGGAGTTATTTTGTAGTCAGGACCTAAGTTATATTGTCTCGGCCTCTTGGTCATCTTAAGATGGCGTCATGGTCTTTTCAAGTGACTGCAATAAGATAAAACAAAGAAATGACACGTAGCTGTAAAACTGATTATTTTTTATTTTCTTTGTGTTAAATCTTACCATTTTTCTTTCTTCAAAATACAGAAAAATACCCTGTACATTCTTCTATTGTTTTGATCTGACCTTAGCATTACTTTTTCTTAAGCAAACTTTCAGGGTATTTATCTAACAACATCATCTGCTGAAGCAGGCTTTCATGGAAGAACAAGAACGTAGTGCGTTATTGTATGCTGCGATATACTCATGGATGTCAGTTAGTACATTTCTATTTAAGACTAGGAGTTTCCAAATTCATCAGTTCTGTAGTCTACATGGTTACATATTCATCCGCACTGTAGTCCGTATGCTTCCAGATTCATCCGCACTGTAGTTCCCGTGCATCCAGGTTCCAGTCAAACAAAATCCTATCTAGACTTATCTGTCATTGTGTTATATTGTATATGGATTGCGAGAGAGAGAGAGAGAGAGAGAGAGAGAGAGAGAGAGAGAGAGAGAAGATAATATCAATTTATATAAAATTACGTATTAGATATATGATTTTTGAATACTCACTTCAACTGTAAAAGAATAAATGATATAGCCCGTAAGCACACAGCTTCTCAAACGTCGATGCCAATATCCGCGCGTGTATCATTGTCGTTTCTTGAGCAATATATTCGTAATAAGACCAGAGAACCCCGTTAACAGGATCAGCCGGAGCCGTTAAAACGTTTTTCTGAATTTCAACACAGGTACTTATTTCTGTATTCAATAAAGAGTGACGTCAGGGAAATGTATTTGCCGTGCATAAAGACGTTTTAATGAAATGTCCGCATTTCAACACAGACGATTTGGTATAAGTGTAGTCTGCTTTTATTTATGTGCTGCATACTATTGAATTAAATCCTCGAGGCTTAGTAGTAATTTCAAAATATCTGCGGTTATCTTTTGCTCATATTTTCCACCTTTGAGATACTACATAAGTGAAACCCTTATGCAATTGAAAGTACCATATCTGTGTGATTTGCGAGATTTAGAGTTTTAACTTAGCCTTTGACAATTTTTCAGTCATATCGCTACGATGTCTGCAGTGTGACAGTATATAGTGATGTCTAACACTGGGGGATCATGCTGCAGACATGTATAATGATGTCCCAACCAGTGACATTATCCTGACAACTGGCCGACCAGTCCTAACACTAACCCCTTAATGCTGAGCGCCAAGCGAGGCATCTGTTAGTACCATTTTTTAAAGCCTTGGTATGACTCGGCCAGGGTTCGAACCCGCGACCTCCCGTATCCGAGGTGGACGTTCTAACTGCTAGGCCACCGTAGCGGTTAAGCTGTAGACTACGTCAGTCTATTGCTACTTTTATTTACTCGTGATACCGTGCTCACTTCCGACAGCCCTTGAAGGTTACAGAATCAACACGATAGTAATTTTTTGTGATAACTGTTATCTTCAGGTTAATACCTCGAAACGAAACTAGTAGTCTTTAAGAAATGGCAGAAAACGACTAAATGATATAAAACGACTAAACGATAGAAAACGACTAAACGATAGGAAGCTACTAGATGGTTGAAAGCTACTAAATGGTAGAAAACGATTAAATGATAGAAAGCTACTAAATGGTAGAAAATAACTAAATGATAGAAAACGTCTGAATGATAGAAAGATGATTAAAGGTAGAAAACGACTAAATACCATAAAACTACTAGATGTTAGAAAACGACTAAATGATAGAAAGCTACTAAATGGTAGAAAATGACTAAATGATAGAAACCTACTAAATGGTAGAAAACGACTAAATGATAGAAAGCTGATAAATGGTAGAAAACGATTAAATGATAGAAATCTACAAAATGGTAGAAAACGACTAAATGATAGAAAGCTACTAAATGGTAGAAAACGATAAAATGATAGAAAGCTACTAAATTTTAGAAAACGACTAAATGATAGAAAGCTACTAAATGGTAGACAACGACTAAATAATATAAAGCTACTAGATGGCAGGAAACGATTAAATGATAGAAAGCTATTAAATTGTAGACAACTACTAAATGATAGAAAACGGCTAAGTAGTAGAAAAGGTCTATATAATAGAAAATGCTACTACGCTGAATTAGAAAATAATTATGATTTTAAATATTTAGGATTTATTTTTCACTTCAGTGTTACATCCGATAATGTATTACTTGTTAATAGAAAACTGGATAATTGTACAACCAAAACACCTCTTCAGCTATTTGATAATTATTTTAGTTTTACTATGGACTATGAATTAGATATGTGGGGTTTCGAAGAGTCCAAAGAAATCGGGAAAGAACACGTGAAAGGTTTGGTACAAGTTTACATGACGACAAGTAATGTTGTTACATACGGTGAACACTTGCGGGATATCAATTGTGTCTTAGTAGATATACAATACTGGTATCATATTTTATCTTTGAATATTTGTATTTTGAAAACGGCTTATCCCTCATTAGATTATGTGCAACAATAATGTGAACCCTAGGTATACAGTCTCAAAGTAATGTAAAACGTGTATGGTTTTCTGTATATTTAAGAGAAACTTAACGTAGTGAAATTTACTTATTCTTTAGCGGTATTCAAAGATTACCGGATTTTTTAAACATAAATGTGGATAGCTAGTTTATGTGAAAATCAATTTTTGAAAGGAATTTCATCTGGGATAGGAAACATGTGTCGAATATATTAAAAATAAAGCTATCAAACGTGATTTGAATTACGTGTGCCTGACCATAAAAACAAAATAAAAGCAGGTAGACACACTCGAATACAATAAAGAGTAGGTAGGTTGTGTGAAATATTCGAGACGAGAAATACGGTGGACATAGAAGAACTTCATTTCATTATGTCCATTGTGTGTGTGTATATATATATATATATATATATATATATATATATATATATATATATATATATATATATATATATATATATATATATATATATATATAAGTAGGTATGTTGTGGGTAGGTGGGTGAGTGGATAGATGGATGAAATGACAGTTAGACAGACATATATATATATATATATATATATATATATATATATATATATATATATATATATATATATATATATATATATTATTATTATTATTATTATTATGCCGTATAATAAAATACACATGTGTTAAGCTTGTTTATCACATAGTCGGTACACTTTGCCTATAGTGTATACAGTTTCATATTTTTGATATTATAACATGTGAACATATCACTTTATGTGATTCTGATTGGTCCAAATAAGCCCATGAAATTAGTGTGCAGTATTCTCTTTACTGATTGGATGCGATCATGGGGGAAACTTTTTAACCCCGCCTTCTGGAATTTTTTGTTTTCAGTGGACATTTTAGTCTGCCATTTTTCGAATCGACTCGCGAAAGGGAATTGGGGAAAAATGGTCTTTGTTATCTGATAAATAACATATCATGACATGAAAAATGGCTAAAACCACAAGACAAAAACAATAACAAGAAGAAGTAAAACTTCGGGTATTGCTAGTGTGGGGTGGGGGTTAAGAGAGAAAGATATATCTGTAGCAAAGAACCCACCCTATATACAAGCCAAGGCTCGCAAAAGCTGGACATTATTCAATTCGTGTAAAAAATTCAATATTAATTTATTACCCATTTGGGATCCTCTATTCACACAGATGCATGCTAATTTTGAATACGTAAAGGATATCATCTTTTTTTTTTAAAGATGTCGCTTATGTATCTTCCGTTACCATTTTTTCGTGATGATGAAACTTGTACTGTATACATCAGATCAGAGATAAGTACTGGGGATGCATATATCGAAAAAAATATTTGTCTAGCTATTATAAAGATATAAAATCTAATAGGTGTGAACGGAGCGGTATAAAGTGTATAAAAATGTGTTCAAGAAAATTTTGAACAGACAGAACAAAATATTTTTTGCCAACTCGGGTCCAACAATCGACAAAAAAGACTGAATTATGCGAATTATTACTGTGGTGGGACATCATATATAGTCCGGTAGAAAAAGAACATCAGACAGAGATATATGCTGAGAAATATTTTGGATATAGATGCTTCCCAATAAGGTCACTTGCAGACCATATTCCGCCCTTCTTAACTGGACGATGGCCAACCTGGCAACATATATGCGACCATCAAAATTGACCATTTTTAATAAGATACACTGAAGCAAAATCAACGTATAAATTACAAAATACAGCTACTAAAATAATGCCTGGTTTGCGTTCTGTTTATGTATATATGTTTTTACCAGTATCTTGACATTCAATGAATTTATTTCAACTTCCAAACAACATATAAACTCATTGATAAATATGCCAATATGGCTGCTGATGACGTCATTATGCAACACTAGAACGCTTTCAAGGGGAAAAATAAATAACTTTACTGATTTATTATTTTGATTAATGAATATTTTTAAAGAAAGAAATGCATTGGTTTTAACATTACATTGACATAAATTAGTGTGTGTGCGTGTTTTTGTGTGTGTGTGTGTGTGTTATTTTGGGTTTTTAACGTAGCTTTTACCAATTTTTCAGTCATATCGCTACGATGTCTGCAGGCCGAAACAAATATGTTACAGATATCAACAATATGTATGTATGTATGTATGTATGTATGTATGTATGTATGTATGTATGTATGATTAGAACTCTTTTTGTAACATGCTTGCATGCATGTACTGCTTGGGACTCTCATGAGGTTTTACTTGGAAAAAAACAAACAACTAAGAAATAGTCTAAGATTTTTATTTCTTATAATTATAAGTATACCATTGAAACATGGACTGAAACAAAATTTGATAAAATTTCAACCCTCTACAACAGCAAAAGAACTGAAAAGTCGTTGATATTCTTTATGTACTCAACAAAAAAGTCAATTCTACATCTACAATAAATTGTATGAACCAGTTTGCGGAATCAAAAACATTCAGGTTAAGTTTGGTGTAAACAGCTCTCGATCGAATTTTTTTAATTATCTGGTGGAAATAAACCCTGGAAGAATGTGCCGGCAGACTTATTAATATAATTAGCAAGCATCAGAGCCAGTGTACATGTGTCTAAGTTCTGACATATCATTTGGAATTGGATTTGAATAACATTGTATCCCATGATGAATCGAAAATATCAACATCACTGACAGGCAGTAAAAACGAGAGCGAGAGAGAGAGAGAGAGAGAGAGAGACTGTCTATCATGTTCTGAATTTACATCAGAAATTCTTTATTTACAAATATGGAATCGTTTCTAACTTGGTCCTCGTCGCAGTGTTTAGAGTCAGCTCGCAGTTACCTCCCTGTTTTATAATTTACATATTTTCTTTTCCCATTCTTTGCTTTTACATCCATTCGTTAATTCCTTCCTTCCTTTGCGTGCTGATTATTTATTTCCTTGTTTCTTGCTTTTAAGAATGTACTATCATGCATGGAGGTGGAATAAATACAGATATTCCAATTTCACACTCAGTACTTCTTACATAATCATTTCCTATTATATCAGACTGCCGAATTTTTATGTATGCAAAAAACACACACAAAAAAAATGAAAGACGAAGAAACAATACTTTAAAATGTTCAGTGTACTCATAGAAAAGAAATACTAGTAAGACTACGCTTAATAACTTGACAGTATTCCAGGTATATTCCCAAACTGTCTGGATGATATTCACAAAGTTGACTCTCTAAAGGAGCTGGATTATCCGATTATTTGAAGTAATTGTAAAGTATCCAGTACGGCAGCTGGTGTTCCTGAAAAAGAAAAGAAAAATGAATTACAAATGTCAAGGTGAAATAGACATTCAAAGGTCATGTCAAAGTTAAACAAACATGCAATGTCACGTCTACGTTCAACAGACATAGATAATCTCAAATGGGTAACGATTTAATATTGAATTTATTTAACGAGTTGAATAATGTCCAGTTTTTGCGAGCCTTGGCTCGCAAAAGCTGGACATTATTCAACGAGTATCATAAATTTAATATTAAATCATTACCCATTTGAGATTCTTTTTATCACATAGTTTTTATTTCAGTGGAAATTATTTAGATAGAAAGAAGAACGAATATTTTCGTTCATTCTGACAGACAGTGCACCTTTCATTTGTTGTGCATAAAGTATAGTTCCAAGAAAAGTTAAACTAGTAAAAGCAGATTGTAAATTTTTACAAACCATAAATCAAAGAAAAAGCTTCCATCCGAATAAACAGAACATTTTACGACAAAATCATTTGTCAAAACAGAATGATTAATGCGATGTGATGCCACATTGATACGGTAAAAAGTAGGCCTAGGGTTCATGTCACTTGCAGAATTAAACGTTACATTGTTGCGATTTTTATGTGAAATAGTATTACTGGATGCAGAAGTTCCCACATTTACTGCAATGCATTTGTGACCGGATATTTACAGTATTTGACTGGAACAATAGACTGTACAGAAGACGTAAACAAATTTCTTTATGAGTCGGATTTGCATCCCATATACACTGCGTAAAGATGCTGTGGTTGGATAAAGTTCTGTCAGTTAGGAGACCCAAATATGTCGAAATTCTTCTGTGAACAGAGGTGAGTTTATTTGCTTCTGTAAGTTAACATTAAAACCACGCTTGTATAAACGGTGGATTTTATATCTATGTTACAGATATACCGCTCCCTCTCCCCACCCCGCCATCAAATAAGCAATACCCTTAGTTTTGCTTGTTATTGTTGTTCTTGTCTTGTAGTTTTACGCCATATTTCTCATTATGATATTGTTATACATGACATAACAAACCCATGCGGGGGTAACATATCCATATTCAGACAGCGGATGTAATTTTTCCTCAATTTCCTTTCGCGAGTCGAGTTCAAAAATGGTCGCCAAAAATGTTCATTCAAAATAAAACAGTCAAAAAGGCGGGGTTAAAAACGTTTTCCCATGATCCCAGCCAATCAGTAAAGAGGACACTGAACAATAATTGTATGGCCTTATTTGGACCAATCAGAATCACATAAAGTAATATTTTAACGTGTGGTAATATAACAAATATGAAACTGCACATACTATAGAAAAACTATACCTACTATGTGATAAATACATTTTTTTCTCCGTTAACTTTACATTGTCCTAATCGTTCAATATTATCCGATACTGAACTTGCGTGCAAATACACATATTGCATTTACGTGCATAAAGGAACTTCTTTCTATTGTAAACAAACAATGACGCAGACGCAGCACTTTTGATTTGTAAACAAATCATGTACACTCGCGTAAGATGCGCTTTACATTGTTTAAATTTGTTTCTGAATGAACAAAAACAGATGTTTCGTGGACTGCCACATACCAACTGCTTTTGGCACATTCCGCGTTAACTGTGTTGATACAATGTTTCGGATTTAGGCTAGCTACATTATACAACAGAGGCAAGAAAGGATCCTTACAAATAACATACAATTGACAAGTCATATACTGTCTTCTTTAGCTGGTGATAAGAATGGCAAAAAATATACTTACAGTTTTACATCCTGAATTTCCTCAAAATGTACTTTCTTAGTTCTGCAAATCCGAATTACACGAGCCATGTCATAGGTTCTCAATCTTGATTACACATTTCGAAAATTTACTGTAATTTCGATGATAAGTGCAATTACATCCTCCTTACTGCACTCAAAATGAAAAAAGCGTTAAATTCCATAGCGTCTTTTTGATAATTGCAATTGAAAGACTTCATATTTTCTCCACATTATGATTTCAAACATTCAGTGACAGAAACAGAAACACATTTGCAGATGTCAACACGCTTCTCCCTCGCTTCTTCAATCCCATGTGGAATTGTCACATATAAATCCAGTCCATAATCACGAAATTTCGTAGAATCGAAAAAAATACCAAAATCTATTCATTCCAGATCAAATGGAAAAATTGTTGCAATGCGCATTCATTCACAGTATGACTCCAAATTTCAGTTTTAACTAGACACGCCATTTACTTTCGAAAGTTATGACGAGCGCGCGACTAAGTTCAAATTTATCTGGACGGAGTTATGTGCTCAGTAATAATGTTGTTGTGTAATGACGAATATGCGCTTGTGTATTTAGTTTGGAATGCGGCATACATTCAGTTACTTTGTTGCGTGTAGTGTATTTTGTTAACATAATTAAACATTAGGTAGAATAATTTGTTTTAGCATATAATAAAAAGGTTATTGCATTTGTATGGGAAAATGTGAACTCGTTTTGTCGGATGGATATACTTCACTCCCAAGGTCGTGCAATATTTCCATTCGAAAAGCTCGTTCGTATTTTCCCATGCAAACGCAGCAACCTATAGTATGACGTCAAAGTGAAACAGACATACACATGTCACGTCAATTTTAAACAGACATACAGACATGCACAAAATTTAGAGAGACATATAACTAAATATATAAATATTGCTTTGAACTAAATTGCGATAAACTGTCTCTGTTGCTTAGGTAAACAAACTGTGTATTTGAAAATAACAACAACAACAAAACACATATTAAACAATCCTTTAGAAAAGAGCTCATAAACCAGGTTCATTTCGAATAATACACACCCTGCATCATCTGTTTTTTGGTATATACGCAAGGTGGTAAACATCTAAATTGGTGTGTCGATCTTATGTATTTTCGGTATGTTATTATTATTATTATTATTATTATTATAAGTAGATGAATAAATATATTGAGACATCGAACAATGATGACACATATTTTGAAGTTCATGGTATTTATAGACCCCATCATAACCCACGTATTTCCCTCCATACCCTCACAAAGTTTCTAAATCCAGGTTCTATAGAGATGCTCAGAAATTACCCAACATGTTGTATTTCATTTATTGTAAAAAACGGGGTCAAGTAATACAACATAATTCTACACAAAAAATTAATAAATACCTCTTCCTGTATATCTTCAATACAGATTGCATATGATATTTTGGTTGATAAGAACGCTTCCATACGAGTAGTTTACCTACGTAAATGAGATGTGCATTTTATATTTATATGCACCGACCCATCTACACAACATTCATTTGCACTCACACACTAAATTACAGTAACCTATTGATTGCACTTTACATGAACTGCTTTTAACGTATGTGTATAAATCAGGTCCAAATTAGATTATGACCTATTTTATTTGTTCAACTGATTAGTCCTTGCAAACTGTATAAACTTAGATCTGCAGGCGCAAAATGCTACTCAGATCTGGGCTTATGCAATTTTCAGTTGGCTCTGACTTGTACATGAGTACGTACGGTAAAATACCTGACATACCATGTAAATTCTCTCTCCTCCATCTGCTGCTTTATACATCCTGGGATAGGTATCTCGTAATGGATCACGTGCATTACGAACATTCGGATAAGTTTTCCGCAATGGATGCTCATCGATTGGATACTTTTTAATCGACTGTTGTCTCTCCCAATCAAACGCCTCCCTTTTGTAATTCAAGTACTGTATTCTAGTTGGCTCTTCGCCTACCCTACCTTGGTTCTGGACGGTTATAACCTCGTATGGAACTTTGGGCGGAGGCAATGGCGGCGTCTGCATCATTTGGGGATATTCCTGGTGTATTGGAGGGGATGAGGCCATATGCGGACTTGTAAGTGTCGCCCTGGAAACTTGTAGAACTTTATTAGTATTATCGTTTTTTGGATATTCTGTAGACATCATTTGTATCGCGTGGTTATCAGTCATTGTTCCAGCAGACACTAATGTTGGCTTTTTCTGAGGCAAGTCTGCGCTAGCGGGCGCTGGTACTAGTTTTGGACTCCTCAAATTTGAGCGAACATGTTCTGCACTGTCAGATTTTTGTTCCATCACAGGACTTCTCATCATGTTTTCTACCTGACATTCAACGGATCTAGTATTGGCTGGATTTGTTTGAGTTGCTGCCGATGTTAAGGCCATCTGCCCTCTCACCGCGGCATGCACTTCTTTAGGCTTCGTTTGTATAGGCTTTTGTTTCTTGTGTACATTGTTATGTGACTGAATGAAAACATTATCCTGTATTTCAGACTGGTCCTTATGTTTTATGTCTTTCCAATGTCTCATCCCAGCATGGTTCTCTTTTGTGAGCTTGTACAACACGGGATTTACATTGGCATTAGTGTTTGGGTCATTCATTGTATAGCCACAACCATTGGATTCAAGGCGATATTCAGGTCCAATGGGACGAAAATAGCTTTTGAACATCTTGCTGTCCATGACTGATAGGCGATGAGAACTAATTGAAGGTCATTTGATTCCTGAAATCAGACGGATAGTAATTAAGTACCAAGATTAACAAGGTTTACACTGAGAATGGTGTCGTGCCTAGGAATCATGCCACAGGGTACCACTATTGTAAGTTGCAAAACTTTAACACTGGATCTTAACTTTGCCGCCAACGCTATTGTCGCCGCCGGAAACATTATACCGCTTTTAAGTTCTAAACAAATGCTTATCAAAACCAAAATATGAGTTGATGTAAATTCCGCAGCTTCTATGACGTAAAGGCTGCTATAAATAAAATGCTACTTTTCGATGAATTTAGTGTTTTTAAAGATTAGAAGTTATTTATTGTTAATATCATACAGCACAAAGTTTCAATAATTGGGTGAAAGAATATCGGTATGTTCTATTGTATTTTTATTTCCTTTTATAACCGGCTGACTGCGATGCACGCTCAAAGGAAATGAAAAAAATAATTAATACACAAACTGACAAATAATAAAACAACTTATCGAGAGAAATGTGTAAAAATGGGAAAAGGCGCCAGAGAGAAACGTATATGGTTGCCATCAATGTCGTTCATCTATCATTGTTCTCGTCATCATTTTCGTTGTGACAATTGTCATAGGTTTCTTCTTCTTCTTTGTTTTCTTCTTCTTCTTTTGTGATAACTCTTTTCAGGCTAGATAACCTAATTACAATCAAACCCCACTCCTAAAGTAAAGCATTTTTAGCACATTAGATGAATGAAAACATAGTTCTCAGAATTACTTATTATTGTATGAGAGAGAGAGGGAGAGAGAGAGAGAGAGAGAGATTACCGTTTGTGCCTCCAACCAGAGTTCCTAAGTTTCGTACACTCTAGCACCTTTTCAGGTTTCGTGTTCCGAATTCGTGTACCAACTTTCGTCTTGGCATGTTATAGCAAAGTTGGCTTACTGCACACTTATGTCATAGGAAGAACTAATATAATTTCCCGAGCGAAAAGTCTCAAAATTTTATATATAATGCAGCATAGAAAGAAGTCATAATCCATCTCCGAGTTATTGCAAAGGAAACCTAATTTACTTCTTTCTCACGCTTATGCTTACGACCATAGCATACTTTCCATTGCAAATTTTTTCGACCATAGTTCGAATGAATGAGATATGATGGAGACGGCACCACAAACATCGACCTATCCAGCTTGATGCCACGATATAATTAATCCCGAACCAAAGTCAACTGCTTTAGCAGAAAGATTGGACAATCATGTGTAAGCAAAATTGTATTTGAAATTGTTTAAAACTGCGGAGGCGAAATTGAGATGCTAGATAATGCACTTTATAATTCGAAGGTTAATAGTGACGAAAAACAAAATGTGAATGCTATGGTACGGGAATACCTGCAAAGGTAACACAGCGTACATGTAAATCCTTAACTCATGAATAATACCTAAGTCCCCAAGGTGTAGCTTATAAATAAATAAATATAAATACAACAAAAAACTGTGTATGGATATTATTCAGCGACTAACTTCAGCACGTACATTATACAAAAAAGAATATAAGTAGCACACATCAGTGCATAGATACATACTTTCTTTGCTCCTGTCCTTTTTCATGAATTAGATTACTATTTATTTATGAGTGTAGCTCTTAAATTAAATGAAGTTATACATTCAGGTACATTTTAATTTATTCATTTATTGAACTTATTTTTCAGCTGAATACATACATACATGCATGCATACATAAATACATACATGCATGCATACACACATACATAGATACATACATACGTACGTACGTACATATATACATACATACATACATACATACATACATACATACATACATACATACATACATACATACATACATTTAAAGCATTATCAGAGTAATTGACAAAAGGTAATAGAAAGTATCGAAATTTGCGGATTGAACTAATAACAATGTAATTTTTAATTTGCACGTTGTAGTTTTCGGGGTGGGTGGGTCGAAATTTAGCGCATCGATGGCACAATGACTAGTGAAACCTGGGATGTGACAGATTTCGAATGGTCTGTGTCGGCAGTGGTGCAGTTTACTAAAGTCCTTTTGGGTGCAGTTTGAAGCCCCTTACTCTGTTACTTAGTTTTGTAAAGAAGTTTTGGAAGTCTTTTGATCCTTGTTCTGCGCTCGTTCTGACGTGCGTGCGCCTTCGCGATTTAAAATAGCAACTTCAAACATTTTAGTATGATTGCAAGTGAATTCAGTATGTGAACAGGAGCAGGACTAGAGATGGAGATGGCTAGAAGAAGGCGACGGACAACAAATACCAAAATATGGAAGCATTTTGCAATGCTTCGTGGTTTAATTTGTTTTTAATTTGTTATTTTAATATTCCTTTAAGTGTTTAAAGTACAACATAAATATGAACAATTTGTGCTGTATGATAATAACAATAAATAACTTCTATTCGTTAAAAACACTAAATTCATCGAAAAGTAGCATTTTATTTATAGCAGCTTTTAAGTCACAGAAGCTGTGTTACTAGTACATTTGATCAAGTAGTCATTAACTCCCTTTGGCCTTGACGTTTCCCCTTTGAGACGACTGCGTTGTCATGGTTTTTTCATCGTTTCTAACGTGGCACATCTAAAACATTATCAACGATTTACCACTGAAAGCAAAGATGTATTCATGATCATAAGGCATATATTTCGGAATTAACAGCTGTTAAAATTAATCTTTGTGACATTGACCTTTCAACTTGTGACCTTATATTTCAATAAATATTACATATACTAAGGAAAAGCTGTTCTTCCTTTTGCCGACGTAGCCTTGCCTGATGACTCTTCGTAATTGGCAACAGTAGATACTCTATCACCCAAAACCCTTGAACTATTGTCCACCCATCTAACATTTAAATAAGTGTCTAGTGTGATCTTGGCCCATAGACTTCTAGGTATTTGCCCACATGGAAGAGTTTTTTTCCTGGATGAAGTTGCGGGCAAAATATGATGGTTATACACGAATAAATGGATATATTAGACTTAAAACCATACGAGAAATCAAATACAATACTTCAAACAAAACTTACACCAGCCTACGACTTATAGACTGATATTATGATCGCCGTGTCAGGCTTTTATGATGATTGTCGTAGGCGACTAAGAAATTGAACGGTATATGGAAAAAGCCACAAAAGAAAGCAATACCCCAAAAACAACCTTCCCCATAAAATAAAACAAACCAAAAACAATCAAAACAGCAGCAACATCCTGTCATCTACTATTGATTCAAATAATGGCTCGCCCAGATTGAGCCCACATGTCAGTCACAAGTTTATAGGTATCACTATTAATGCCTCGCTGACCACTGGTATCGCTGGTGCAAGTATTACGTAATTATAACTATTATGAAAGCCTTGTTACATGGCTTTGCACAACATCGCCGACACCGTCATTATTTTAACTATATGTTAGAATTCAAACATATATTCACATAAACATGTACATGGTCATATAATACATACTACAACTATGGCGTGGTTATCATATGCTATACGTACAACGGGGCACAAGCTAAGATCACTTAATCATCAAAGGCTGGAAAGAAAATGATGGACAAATATAAACAATCATTATAACAACTTATTGTAAAATTAACAATCTCTTTCTTATTTTAAACGTTTCGAGACCAAATTAATCTCGTGATTTATTTCTTTTATTACGAGAAGTTAACAGTTTAATGGACAAGAATCGTTCATTCCAGATGTATATTTGGTTAAGATTAGATTTAAGTCAGTGTATACTGGGTACATTAAAAGGAAATTATATTCCTCTTCAGTACCATGGTTGTCACATAGCACAAGATACCTTTAACTTCTATGGATTCTATTGTCTCCATTTCTTCCAGTTTTAATTCTCAAACATGTTTAGTGTGTTTGGTTACGTAAAGAATTTTAAATAGTCTTTAACACCGAAGTCAGTTTAGAAATGGTTACATAGAGATGGTTTGTGTGGATTTTTTAATTTATTAGTCTAGTACGATAGGAAAACACACGTAACTCTTTGTTTAAAATTTAAATAAGTTTGGAGCAATTTACAGACTCGGCAAACATCCACACTTCATCATGCCCAAAAGTGTTTAAAGTATATTTTAGTGTGTGTTGTTCGTCCGTCGAATCGACGAGGACCACTATAGTCATCCGAGGGTTGGAGGGGCAGGTTCTGTTCTGTGCGTACGCAGGTGGCTGATGAGGCCAGTCCTTGCGCGGAATGTTCGTTTGCAATAGGGACAAGGTATGAATGGAACAGGAGGGTCGATGGTACACGCTTTTCTGGCTTGCCTCTTCAGCTCTGCAGCTGCTGCCCTGCTAGATTCGCACAACTTGGAGCCTTTGTTCACAGAGGAACGCCAAGTAACTCGATCGCTTACTGTTTGCTCCCAGGAACCAGGGTTTATGTTGAACGCTTTCAATGGAGCTTTCAGATTGTCTTTCAAGCGTTTCTTCTGACCTCCGTGGGATTGCTGTTCTTTCTGTAGCTCGCCATAGAAGAATCTCTTAGGCAGCAGGTGGTCTGGCATGCGTACAACATGTCCCTAACAGCGTAGCTGGGACTGCATCAGGATGGTGTATATGCTGTGTAGACCTGCTTGGGCGAGTACGTCAGTGTCTGGAACCTTGTCCTGCCACTTATTGTTGAGGATTTTTCTGAGACTTGTGGTGTGAAAGTGGTTCAGTCTCATGGCGTGGCGTTGGTACACCATCCACGTTTCGCATGCGTGAAGTAGTGTGGGGAGCACAACTGCCCTGTAGACCTTTAGTTTGGTCTGGATGCTGATGCCTCTTCTATTCCAGGCATTGGCGTGCAGTCTGATGAAATTTGAGCTGGCTCTGGCAATGCGGAGGTTCACTTCGCCGTCAATAGTGACGCTATGTGACAGTGTGCTGCCAAGGTAGGTGACTTTAGTCTTCTTGGTACTGATGGTGAGACCGAAGCTTGTGCAGGAGCAGGAGAACTTGTCAACGCTGCGTTGCAGATCGGCTTCTGGTCCAGCGTTGAATACGCAGTCATCAGAAACAAAGAATTTCCTGCTGGTGTCTGTCATAATCTTGGTTTTTGCTTGAAGCCTCCTGGAGTTGAATAGTTTTCCATCTGTACGGTACCTGATGCTGACTCCAACATCTCCGTCTCTGAAAGCATTAGTCATCATGCCGGAGAACAATAGACTGAACAGTGTCGGTGCTAGACCACAACCATGCTTGACGCCATTAGTTATTGGGAATGGCTCACAAGTCTCTCCATTGTCCCGGACTCGTGCCTGCATGACGTCGTGGAAATGCTGCACCATGGATATAAATTTTCTCGAGCATCCGTACTTAGCCATTACCTTCCACGTGCCTTCTCTGTTGACAGTATCAAATGCCTTGGTCAAGTCGACGTAGATGAAGAATAGGTCAACGTTTTGCTCTTGACATTTCTCTTGTAGCTGCTTCGCAGCAAACACTATGTCGATGGTCCCACGTTCTTTTCGGAATCCACACTGGCTTTCTTGCAGGAGTCCCTGGTCAAGGTGCTTAGTGAGGCGGTTCAGTAGGATTCTGGCGAGTATCTTTCCTGCGATTGAGAGCAAGGATATACCCAGGTAGTTTTCGCAGTCCTGGCATTCCCTTTGCACTTACACAGGTGGATTATGGCAGTGTCTTTGAATTCCTGGGAGATCGTCTCTTGCTGCCACATCAGTAAAAACAGTTGGTGGAGCCTTTCTATTAGGGCTGTGCCCCCTTCCTTGCAGACTTCAGCTGGGATGATATCTGAACCAGGGGCTTTGCCACCAGAGACCAGACGTATCGATTTCTGTGTCTCAAGCAAGTTTAGCAGGATTCTTCCATGTCCATCGTATACATCGACGTCAGACGTTGACATTTGTACATTTTTACATTTAACAAATATTTCAAAAACGTTTGTTTTACACGTTTAATGTTGTCAACCTCATGAAAACCCCATAGCTCTAATGCATAATTCAAAACTGGGACAACACCTCTCTCTCTGTATATATATATATTTTGTAAAGACCAAACCTTAAGTTTTATCAAGCTTTTTATTTTGATTTCATTTATTACAACAAACATTCAAATTATCCATAAACGTTTTAAATCCTTGATGGTTTCTGAAAATATAGCTAAATCGTCAGCAAACAGTAACGAAAATAAAGACCACTCAACTAACTAGATAAAAATATCTTCCCTAGACTGTAATGATGTTTACATATTGTCTTTAAATAACAAAATAGTATCTATGATAAAACTTCGCTTTTTATCAAACCTACTCCATAATGAAAAATGGCACAACGTGGCTGTCAGTGTGAAATATATGATTTAGTTACACTGTATATTAAAAAAAGAAACATTTAACATTTTCATGTTTACACTTTGTCTGAAACATTAAACCACAAACCATTCCTGTAAAGTTTGTAAACATTATCAAGGGTCTTAAAAATCAACAAAAACTGAGTCAAACGTTTAAATATTTATTAATCAATGTAAAACAAATGTTTTTGCTAGTATAAAAAAGTACTGAGTGTACGAAATTTATTTAGCTGTGGAATACCAGGTGTACCCACTGCAGAGATGCCTAACACCGTGTATGTCCACAATACAGATACCTAGCACCTTGTTTGTCCAATATACAGATATCCAACACCGTGTGTGTCAACTAAATAGATGTCAGACACTGCCTGTTGCCCACTGTGGAGATCCAACCCCACCTTAAAATTATATGAAAACGAACGTAATAGAAGAATGAGGAGGAGAGTTGAAAGGCACGTTAGCACAATACTGGCTATCTGGTGCTGGTTTAAAGCACGGATCCAACATTTTAAATGTAAAACATTAAAGTAGTGCTTTATTGCTTTTTTGGGCGATGAAACCGTGAGCGTGGGTATGTGTGATTTCGTCGTATAGTTTACATCTGTGCAAGTCATCAATGTGCTTAGTACAATCCATTCATTTGTTCAATGCTCATCCACCCACAACGAGTAATGTATTGGCCCGGGGCGTGCTGTTTATATTAAATTTAAACATTTGAATGGCACGATAATATTTATAGCTCTAAGTTAGAGATCGATATTTAATTTCGCTTACATCTATTCGAGGGTGACTGAGGTTACCTATTCACACAATGTCAAAAGGGCCATGGTTTCTAAGGTACATCTTTCTCTCTCTCTCTACACACACACACACACACACACACACACACACACACACGTGTAAATATGCGCAAACGAGCACAAACAAAAACACTGTGTACATACACCTAACAGCTTAACAATTAGAATCCGAGTTAGTCAAAAGACATTTGTATCCATAACTGTAGCATTAAAGGTTACATCTCAGTTTCTGGTAGATGAAAACATTTGGTTTATTCTTTCTTTATCAACATCCTTGTGTTACACAACAGTTTATGGGTTCGATCCCCGGCCGAGTCATACCAAAGACTTACAAAAATGGTACTAACAGCTGCCTCGCTTGGTGCTCAGTATTAAGAGGTTAGTGTTAGGACTGGTCGACCTGGTGTAAGGATAATGTGACTGGGTGGGACATCATGCTACATGTCTGCGGCATGATGCCCTAGTGTTAGACATCACTATAAACTGCCACACTGCACACACACACACACACACACACACACACACACACAACAGTTTATCCGTTTTATAATTATTTGAGTAATACTATAAAAAATAAATAAAGTGAAGTCAACTTTATATTACTTACTATGGCATGAAGCTTCTCCTTTAGCAAAATTAAGCTCTATTTCATGAATGTATTTTATCACTGAAATAAGTATGGAGGAAACCATCTCTTCAAATGAGCTTACATCTATTTCTTATTAGTTATTTCATAGAATGCTGTAGAAATACAATTATGGATATAATGTATAGGCAACTCATTTACGTCTTGTAAATTGGAAAGCTATCACCCACATTCATTTTTATTTCTTATTTCTCTCCTTTTTGTTTTCAGTTTTCTTGTGATTATAAAATGGACTCAACATTTAACATTGCGATAAAGATAAGTATCTTCAGTTTATATAAATTTTGCCACAAGGTTTGAAAGGAGCACACAATATATCGAAAGCGAAGAACCGGACGTAGTTTTGTGTTGTGTATTCTACGTTCTGAGGTGACTAAAACGTTTGCTATATCACGTGGCTCTTAAGGAAAATATGGACTATTTAATGCAAAAGACGGCATTGAATGCAGACTACTTAGCACAACAACAAAGCAAAATGTGGAGTTTATAAAACGATGTCAAAAGTTAGTGTACAGTGGTCCATTTGAAAGGAAAACGTGGATTATGTAACACGAAGACTGAATAAACTGTGAACTATAGCACAAAAGTAAAAATAAGGTGGACTTTTTAATACGAAGGCAAAGTTAAACGTGGAGCATTTAACACAAAAGCAAGTTAAACATGGAGAAAATTAACACGAAGACAAATTAATGCGTGAGCTATTTAATGCGAACGCAAAGTAAAACGTGGACTATTTAAAAGTGAAAGCAAAATTAAACGTGGATGATTTAATGCGAATGAACAGTACTCATTGATCATTTACGATGAGGTCAAAAGACATACCATTCCAATTTCGGCTAGGTCCAGATATACAGGTTAAAGAGTATAAATACAAACCTTATAATTCTTATAAGCCCTACAACACATACCACGAATACAAGAAGGTACATCTATACGAACGTGTACGAGAAAGTAATCTAAAGACAAAGAACGGACCAGAATATCCTATCCGGGAATATAAATGGACAGATAAAAAGCCGTTATACACTGGAGTTTATGGTGATAGGTGGAGGAAGAAACAGCGTAAAGAGAGCAAAGACATCGGTTCTAAAAAAGAAAAAGTGAAGAAACCCATTCCCGCTAAGGTTCAGAGGAATCGACAAGTTCCTAAGCAACCAGTACCACTACCACCAATTGCAGCGCAACCTTCACGAACAGTACAAGCACCAAACATACAGCAGTTCCCGCTGGATAAATTTGATCAATCAACTCATAAAAATGGAGTAGTCCATGTGCATGATGCTGTTGGAACAGGAGGTGATCCAGAGAACCCTTATTTTCCACGAGCAGCAGGGAATAGAGCTTTGCTTTTATCTGCAAGAGCGAAGTCTGCATTTTTGGAAGAAATACAATCGAAGGTGTTGTACACCCCTACCTCTTCCCATATTTCTCCTCGCTATCAAATGACGATCTGCACGTGTAGAAACTGCCAATTGGAGAAATACTTGCAAAGCTGCACTATTTAATTCTTTGATTTAAAGAGTGACTAAATATATGCACTCTTGAAAAATAAGTTAGGCAGATGGTTATTTAAATGACAAATTTCGAGAGCTGTATACAGGGCTGAGAAGGCGGGTGTGTATGGGTATATCCCCGGGGCCCGGGGCCGTAAGAGGGCCCGGACCGAACAACGCTTTTTAGTTTTATAAAAGAAAACGTTTGTTTGAACAAGAAATAGAGGCCCGGGTGTTTCTTACCCCAGGGTCCGTGATCGCTCTCTTCGGCCTTGGCTGTATATGTGTACAAGATTGAACTCTTAAATTACAGTATGTAATTGATGCTTGTAAATGGTTATACGAAGCTAGTGACTTTCAGTAATGTGGTATAGGAACAATTCGTTTATTAAAAATCTTTCTTCCGTCTTCAACTTTTGAGAAATATTTTACTCGAGTTTAAATAATTTTGATGACACATTCATACATTTTTATATTAAATTTCTAACACTACAGTCTTTCACTGTGGTTGTTATATTCTGGTGTGCACATCAAGGAGGAAATTTATATAACGTGATTTCATCATTTCTCTTGCTAATAGGTTTAACTTATTCTCAAGGAGTCATATTGGTCAAGACCGAGTTGTCTGAATACTAATGTCCTTTACCGCTCCAGTGGCCTAGTGGTTAGAGCGTCCGCTTCTGATGCGGAAGGTCGTGGGTTCGATCCACGGCCGAGTCATACCAAAGACTTAAAAAAATGGTACTAACAGCTGCCTCGCTGGGCGTTCAGCATTAAGAGGTTAGTGTTAGGACTGGTCGGCCTGGTGTCAGGATAATGTGACTGGGTGGGACATCATGCTACATGTCTGCGGCATGATGCCCCAGTGCTAGACATCACTATAAACTGCCACACTGCAGACATCGTAGCGGTATGACTGAAAAATTGTTAAAGCTACGTTAAAAATCCAAATCACATCACATCACTAATGTCCTTTTAATGCTCGATGTGTCCAGCATTCTTGAAATTTAATGTTGCTGTGATAGTAAACAAGAACATCATCGTCATTATCATCGTCGTCATTGACGACAAACAAAGAAACAAACAAGCAGCAAACCTGAATAACCGTCATATGAATCAAACAGAGCTGTTCAAAATTTTCCAGTGTCTAGAGAGGGTAATCTTTCTACGTCTGTCTTAGGCCATTTCGAATCGAAGCCAAAGGAACATACGTGGTTTCTTTTCAAACGGGGATTTAAATTCGTTCAAGCGTGTAGCATATCATTATACTGGCAAATATGAAAAGCGTCGTACCTATGTGGCTTTAAATGGGCGTTGCTCCAGTGAATAAAACGATAAGTTCATGTACAAACTTAATATAGTTCTGCTTCATCTGGAAAGTGGTGAAAATCAGTGGTGGTTCTACCATTAGGCTAGGGGTTTAAGTTTAATCTGATGTGGATTTGAGATATACTTCTTGTTTGTTGATACTGCGCGACTTAATACCATTCAGATTAGGATGCATTTTAATTTATTTTAATCAGGTTGTGTTGTTGCGTTATTAAATTTAAACTTAATTTAACTGTGTAGTAAATTTTGTATGGAACATATTGGCTACTTATTTCCTTTGCTTTGCCACCGAAGTCCAATAATCTATTCATAACTAATAACCAGTTTCACATGGATTTCTTTTGCTATCCATCTGTTTGTCCGTATGTATGTATGTATGGAACTATTGGGGGGGGGGCGGGTCAGCAGAGTGGTTGGTCTTGCAGACTTCAAAACATAATAACCTTCGGCGAAATATTTAAATGAGCGTGAGTTTATTTATCTATAAAGATGTGGTTCTTTAGTTTGTTAATCTCTACTTTTAAGCGTGAAATGTGTGGTCTTGACAAGCTTGCTGTCAACTTTAGTTACAGTCACTGCACCCTAATTTTGATTGCCACTTAATATCGGTGTGTAATCAGCTCCCATCTATTCCTGATTTCTCCATCCTTTTTAAGCGTGATTCTGATTGTGGGGAGAGTTAAAATCGCTACTCAAGCAATTTTATTACTAAAATTAACAACGTTTTTTTCCTAGACACCCGTTCTTCGCTCGTACAGTTTAACATTTATACGATACTTTATTGATGACACTGAATATTGAATAAACTCTGGTCATCCAAGTTCAGCCACGGACAATTTTTATAATCGTGCGGACATTTTTTAAAATATAAACGTTAATACTTGAGGCCTGCGTTTTGTTGTTTGTAGTTCGTGTTTTGGCATTTTTTTATGTCAACGCCTGATTGATTACATGAATGTCTTAACATCATAAGATCTTTTCATCCTCTGTGTGTGTGTGTGTGTGTGTGTGTGTGTGTGTGTGAGAGAGAGAGAGAGAGAGAGTATTGAAGTACCAGACAAATTAGAATAAATAAAATCGGTCTAAATATGGAATTACAAGTTCAAATAACATATATAAGGGCAGATATATTTCATTTGCTTTCAGTTTAAGTCCTTTCAAGGTTATTAAAGACTCTAAATTGTAATTTTATTAGATTTATATGACCGAGTTCACGGTCTTTTGAATGTGATTAGCAGGGAGTAGGTGTATTAATAAATAACAAAGGAAACACAGACCAGTGGATGGACTCGATGCTATTAATGACATCAATGAATATTCAAATAATCAAATATTATCGAAGGAATATTCGAGTAGGAACTTTTGGTATTCTTTTCAGTTCTGGTGTGTGATAACAAGATTTAGCATTTAATTGTGCATGGAAGTCGACAAAACAGTTCCTCACACTGCTGGTCTCGTACGTTTTAATAACGCCGGTTTATTGTTGCTGTCTTGCCTGTAATATTTGATGTCTTGCAAAAAGTCGACCATATTTTGCATTTTCTTTCACACTTTATCAACTTAAAGATTACTTTCTTTCACAGTTTTGATTGTGTAGAATATTATTATTTTGCTAGCTGATACAACTGCAATTTTATGTATTACTTTGTGCAGCCTATCATGTAAAGTGTATACAAATTAACACTTAACTGATGCAAATTGTCAAATCTTATTCGTATAATTAACCTCTGAAAATACCTCATGCAATCAATATTTCAGAGATGCATCATTCGTTGATTTTTGTGTGCGCTCTGCCTGCCGTATATCTTAGTTTACTAGCACTCAGGTCAATGCACACTGAAGAAACGTCCCCAATTAGTTTTGTCTTATATACACGAAAGTAGTACGTGACTTGTTTGAAAAATATGAGCTGTTCTCGTGTAATCCTGCATAGAGATACAAGATGGGAATACACAAAACTGTCTGCTTTAATCAGGCTAACTGGTTTTGCATGTGAATACGTGAACATCAGTAATAAAAATACTACATTGGTCTAGGGATTCGATAGTATTTTTGTTTTTAAAGTATGCCAGTGATCCAGAAATGTTGTCGTGTAGGGATATAAGATAAGGAATATGCAAAACTTGACAGTTTGGTTTCACAATGTTAAATATGGTAGAGTGGTCTCGTTCTATCATATACTATCCTACTAAAAGAAATAAGTGTAAAACTTTGGTTTCATATTCATCTGCGATGGTATAGGTTTAAATGAGTCCATCCTCTCTGTCCTTTATTAAAATTAGTCTTGGAATTATGATCAGTTCATTTTGTAGTCACAGTCCACCTTGGAAGAATTTATTATTATTATTACTGTTCGTGTTGTTACTTTCATATTATCGTTGCAGTTGTCATTTTTGCAGATTTTGTTGTTGCTGTTGTTACTAATTACGTTTTATGTGTTGCTGTTATTATTGTACCTCGGTGTCGTCCACATTTTCTGGTCAATTTCAAAATCATTGTTGTTCTCTTCAGTCACTTAATCGATTATACTTACCTGACATTTTATGCCCAAGTGTATTTGGTAAATGTTTATTTCACACTCGCTGTAACATTGATTGCGACAGATAAGATAATTATTTATATATTTAGCATCTCTTACACAAAAGTGACCTTCATATGCATTCAAGATAGTTTGTGCAGTAAAGGATATAAGACAAGCTGAATCACTAGCTGAATTTAACATACTAAGATCATTAGTCTTTTCCACAATCAACAAATTAAATCAAAATGATTGGTTGATTTATTCACGTGCGTATTATGTGTTGTATCCTCTACTAGTGCTATTGAAATCGTACTATTACAATGAATGAACATGAATAAATGCTATAATAGTTGTACAGAAAAACTACTAAACGAGGTGGAAAGAAGGAACACCAGATACTAACCATGTAAAGATTGCTCATATAGGAAATAGCTTCAGTGGGGGAGATCGAAAGTGTATTTCTACGTGTTGGAAGAATTTGGTGATAAAACATTTAACGTTGTTGTTGCTGTTGTGGGGTTTAACGCCATTTTTCAGCACAAGATAGGCTATACATGGCGGCCAGTATTAATGGTGGAAGAAGAACCCGGTTAAACCCCTGAAAGAACCACCGATCCACGAGAAGCTACTGGCACGCTTTCTCACATACCCACCTAGGCCGAACCCGAGACTCGAACCCAGAGGTGAGATGGCAGTGATCCGTAACGGTGAGCGCTTTAGACCACTCGGTCAGTCGGGGCCCCTTTTAAGCTTTGTAAAACTAATACAGTTACAAGTTTATAATGGCATGTTAAGACAGGAAAATGTATGATACATTCAAAACAGAATGGAAAAAAATGATCGCATAGAAAACGAAAGAAATATAATGCCGATTTAAATCAGCTGAAACAAATAATGAAGCCCTTTACAGAAAGAACACATGTTATAGTCTAAGCTCTTACTGGTTGAAGTAAATGACTACTAGATCAAATTCAACAATCTTTATTGTGAATGTAGTGGGAGTGAAAAAATAACAATGAAATATTGTAAACAGTGTAATTGATGGCGCAAAGAAAAATTCAAGAGTTTTGGAAACGTAATATAACTATTTAATCAATTCAGAGAAAAGCAACAATATCGGTATCATGAGATAACACGTAAGATGTTCTGCACTATTGCGGAAAGTTGCAGATTTACAGGTTGTAATGGATGACCAAAGCATCGATATAAGCAACATCAGTTTTAATAGCAGGATGGTCAAGACACGAAGAAGGAATAAATTACAAATAGCACAATTCGTACTGTGGTTATGTACTAATGTCTAAAAAGACAATTCGCATAGTAATCGTGTACCTAGTGCCGCAAAGACTATCCGAACGGCGACAGACACGAATGCACGATAAGGAGTCCTAATGGTCTGCCACCATTAGATTCTCAATGCGCATCAGTTTTCGAAATAGTGGACTTAGCCATCAGTGCATGTTTGACCGTTTTTGCTTATTATATTATACATATTGAATATCGTGGCGGATGCAGTAGATAATGGTTGTATGAATAGTCAGTCTCAAGTGAGGAGCCAATCGGTCGAACGAATTAGTGTTGACCGCGTCATAAATATTTACCATTAATCTACAAGGCGACAAATATAATTAAAAAAATGAAAGATAATGTTTTCAGGGAATTCAGACTATATTTTTTCGGACATATGAGGTAATGATTTCAGCTTATCGAAAAGGTTTTGTGGGATTAACACCATTGTACCGCACATGATAGGCTATACATGACGTCCAATATAACTGGTGGAGGAAAAACCCTGGGAAAAACACGAAAAGAACTTCCGACACTAGAAGCTTTCTCAGATATCCACGCGGATAAAGTGACATGTCAGTGATCAGGAAAACCGAGTGCCTGAGACCAATCAGCCACCCGGGGCCCCCTTATCAAGGGAGATAAAACTGCATCCTTGATAAAATATATTATATGTTGTTTTTCCGGTAATCAGGGTTGTTGTTGTTGGTGATGAATAATACAGTGATCATGAGGATGAACACAGTGGTGTCATTTATAATCATTTTTTGATGTGAAAAAGAAAATGGCACTCACATTTCTAATTTAAAATTTAGCCTTACAACTTTTTCTGCCATGGGCACATCAAAATTCTTCCTTAAAAATTTCAGATAGTTTTCTGTTGTTTATCTTTTAACGTGAACCATGAAATAACAAAAGTTTCACTCCAGCGTGTCAATGACTACAACTAGGACTATCAGTAGTGTTAAAAATAAACTAGCGGTACAGCGACACACTTGCCTTAAATGATTAAAGGTGCCTAATAATATTCAACGATTTTAAAACTGACAACACTTTGAAAGCTGTTGTGCATAATCATGTTGATTAGAAGATAAGTTTAATAGTTAATAATGCGATCAACACCTCCATCAGAATGGAAGTTTTGTTTCCATCGATAGCAGCTTTGAAGACAACCATTACTATTGTCTACTTAGACGAAGAAAGTTGTAACCACAAAAACAATAAATTCAGAGTGTCCTGGATTTTACCGAGTTAGGTTTATCTAGTCCTATTTTGTCTGGTTTCTCCACTTCTTCTCTCACCCCCAAATACCAATAGCTTCCAGTGGATCGGTGGTTCTTCCTTCAACAAATGTGCTGTTCGCCGTTGTTATGCATATTTAATTTGCATTGTTAATTATTTTGTAAAATTCATTATATGCTATGGCTTGTCCACAATCATATTCGTATTTACCTGACCTGAATCGTTGATTTTTTTATATAAAAATTTCTTGTGATCATTTTGAATCTTCCAGTATTACATTTTCCGTTTGGTAAATTTTTTTATATTTTTATTTTTATATTTTTTTTTACATAGAAATTTTTAATTGTGACCTGGGGTCAAGTAAAGTATTCTTTAATCTTGTTTTTTGTTTATGTAGAAATTATTTATTCGTGCTGTAAGATCTGAACTGAATTAGTTGAATTATTGTTGTGCCCAGTATTTTATTTGGGCTTGAATTTATTGATTCAAATTATTTATTCACTGGAAATACGAAGTAATCATCATCTAAAATTACATCGTTGGAAAGAGAAATTAACTGTGAATTGTAGTGAAATTCAAATAAGGATATATTCTTGGACTGCATCGTTGTGATTCAACAGAATACTGTTGGCTGATCACCACGACACGGGCCATCACAGGCACACCAACACTTCCATCATTGGATTTAGTTTGAAATACCATGGAAAGTTTATTCAGAACTTTTATCATTAGGACTTGAAAACTTGCTTCGTTGTTGATGACAAAGATCACTGAAAACTTTGTATCACCTTGATGGAACATTATTGAAAGCTTGGATAATAAATTAAACTTGCTTGCTAATGACACGTGTGACTGACGCTAGCTTAATGTTTGAAGAAGAAAAAATGCAGTAACCTGAAGGGTAAAAAAAATTATGCCGATTGACAAAATTACCTACTATGTCAGAGCAGGTCATTAGGGTAATCTGAGGTAATTTTGTCAATAGGTATAATTTTTTCCGTTTGGTTATTGCATTTTTTCAACATTACGCTCGCGTCAGTCACCAGTGGCTAATGATCGTTTCAACTGTTAGTTCGAAAAAGCACTTTAGCTACTAGAAATAAATTTGTTACAGATTGAAATGTGTTGGCATGATTATGGTGACATGACGACATACTCTTTGAAGTGTTATTCTTTTGTATAATCACTATCGCACATGTGTGAGATGTAGCAGTACCTGGCTGTAATGTACTTGTGGTGAGGTGCTCTGTATTTGGCAGAGTTCTATGAAAACAACAACTATGGCTGATAAGTTGAATTCAGAACACGAGAAGGACATATACACAGTTTTACCTTCAAATCTTGCAGGGGGACCACATGGTTTAGGTATAAATACATTAAACCGTAAAAGTAGCCTGCCAATGCATGTCATTAATTTTATTCCTCGTGGATCACATGAAAAGTTTAAACATATCATCCTGTGTAATTTATTTTCGGGGCAGAAAAGATTTTGCGCGATACTAGACACAGGAGTTCATTACAAACAAAATTAAGATTAGACTTCAGTGGTATAGACAGATCCATTGATATATGCTTCTAGACTTGTTTGTAACGAGCTCCTGCTGCACACATTGAAAACTCCGCCAGAAGCAGTTGATTTAATAACATTACTAAGACTCTTTGTAATGGAGTTTTTATTAATTTATCGGCGTTTGGACTAGCGGTTAGAGCCTCCGCCTCGGATGCGGGAGTTCGCTGGTTCAAAGTCCAGCCGAGTCATACCAAAGACTTATAAAAATGGTACTAATGGCTGTCTCACTAGGTACTCAGCATTAAGAGGTTAGGGTTGGGTGCCGGTCAGCCTGGTGTCAGGATAATGTGACTGGGTGAGACATCATGTTACATGTCTGTGGCACGATGCCCTAATGCTAGACTTCACTATAAATGGCCACACTGCACACATCGTAGCGATATGACTGAAAAATTGATAAAGCTACATTAATCCCCCCCACTCGAGTCATTTTCCATTGGGGAAGGTTCGCACACACCAATGATCAATGCTACCTATAGTATTCACTTACTCTCCCATTTGTTTGTACCTTCTACCAGTTTTAAAATTGTAAAGCCTCAGGAATACAGAAAAGGCACAACATAATCATTCCGTTCATCAGTTTATAATTTCTAACCCAGTTGTTGTCAGGGGTCTCTAACACTGTCATCTTACTTGCATATTTTTAGCAAAGCTTCCATTTGATTAAAATCAGATCCAAATTTCACGTGGGGCATGGTAATCTTTGTGCCGTGTTATGGCATGTATGTTAACATTTTGAGAGTACATTTACTCATTTCATCAGCGCGATCAAAGTTTCCTCTGGAAAACGTTTTTTTGACAAGCTTGAGGGCTCCTCACTTTGAATACAGGATGGGCCTAAACTAAAATTTGAGGGGCCCCAGGCATTGGGCTATCAGAGTTTTTGAGCACAGCCAGAATTTTAGAAAACTTCCCCGGATACCTGTCAATTCTAACGATTGGTTACCAGAGTACCTGATCAAAGAGGTATAAGCATAATTGCTAATATAAGTGGCAAAAAGCGTCATATGAGCACAAAAAGAGCAGTCTGTATCTTACATTGCCATACTTACAGAAAACTGCATGAAAAGTGTACTTTTATTTTTGCTACTTACCTGGATCTGCAGTTAAAATTTTGTCACAAATTTGCTCAGTCCATGTGGATTGGTAGTAAGTACAAGAGTATAGACACAACAGAAATGATAAATTATTTATGCATAACACTAAAGATGCCAACAGGTACCAGGGTACTTGGATACCTGCCCGTTGATAAATACCCGGGTAATAAAATGAACAACCAGGTACATGTTTAAATTTTTTTTTCGAAGTTCAGATTGAGACACAGAATAATGATTACAATTCAAGGCTTGTGTTGTATGTGCATTTGTTCATCATCGCAGGGGCTTGTGTGGTTGCTTACAATTTACTTGTCTTATATGTACTATTTAATAATACAAGGGAGGACACTTCTCTCCTTTCTTGCATGACCTATTTAAGAACCAACGCTGATATTTCAAGCTAGACTGTCCTAACTTCGTGCCCTTCCATGGTTTGTGTTCCATTTTTCTCACGGCTGAAACATGCAGTTTTGAGATCCTGATGGCATTAACTGGGTCAGTACCTTTTGTTGACAGTGAGAATAAGTACTGATTAGGAAATATTCCACAAAATAAAATTTAAATACTGGCTGCAATTCAGAATAAAAGAAAGCACGATAGAAAAGTCTGGTTTAACTAATGCTATTTTGGCCCCAAGTTTATAGCCCTGGGGTGAGTGTTAGCTGTTTAAGTCAGGGCTGCTGTTCACATGTTTGTTCGCTGGATGTTTTTAATAGTGAGAAACCCAAGACACATTTTGGTCACGGCAAAGGCAATACAAAAACTTGGTTACCGTAACATGAACTTTTTATACCATATTAAGAAAAAAATGAATGAAATGAACAGCTATACAAAATGAAATTTGTCACTGAAATATTTAAATGTAAGGGAAAAAATTCTTTGTTATTTAATAATACTGAAAAAAAAATATAAGAAAAATTCACCATGTATGTAAATATGGTAATTTTTGCATGAATTTTACATGAAACAGTTCCAAGAAAACAGATGGGTTTCTTGAATGTGAAACCACTTGTCATAGAATCATTTTATTTTGATACTACATATGTAGATTTTAATGAATCTGTGATACGTGGTTTCACATTCAAGAAACCAGTCTGTTTTCTTGGAACTGTTAGATGTATATACTACAAATAGAAAATAAGGAAATTAGAGGTCTAACGAGGAACACATCGGCTCGTATTGTTGTTTCCAGTTTAACGATCAGTCATATATGTACTGTCTAATAAAACAAAAAAAAAAAGTAAATAGGTGCAGTATGTCAATTTCTATCGGCCATTGAGATGGCAGTATTCCATTCAGCGACTTGCACTTGCATGTTAAGCGGACATGACCATAACTGTGTCATGGGAAAATGGTCTGTCATTCTTTGAAGGTATGATACTAAGCCAAACTTTGGACGGGGATACAAAGTCGAATGCCTGAGCTAAGCATTGGTACCAAATTTATTATGCTACGCAAAACTGACCTTGAAATGTCAGCGTTGATTCGTATATAGGATGCGCAAGAAAGGAGAGAAGTGTCCTCCCGTGTATTATTATATGGTACATGTATGACAAGTAAATTGTAAGCAATGATATGAGCCCCTGTGACCGTGCATAAATGTGCACATGACATGAGTCTCAAACTGTAATTGTTTTTCTATATCTTGATCTGAACATGGAAACTTTTTTTTTTTAAGTGGTACCCGGTTGTCTATTTTTTTACCTGGGTTATTATCACTGGGCAGGTACATGCATAACTAGGTACCTGTTGGCATCATTAGATGAGTTACATGGCAAAATGTGTCCCACCAATCATAAAAAAAGGGTTTCCAACCCCTATTTCAAGACCAGTTTTATTTGGTAATTATTGAATAGTGACCTTGAGTAAATTTTAAAATCATTGTGAAAAAACTATACATACACGTTAAATGCAAATATATCATTTTATTTTGTGGATGTGTATTGGAGCATTGTGCAAATATAAACTTTGCCTGTGTTCTTTCTACTTGCTTAGAGTGGATGTAGAATGCTGTATTGAAGTGAAAGTAGTATGTTGTGTTGCCTAAAGACATAGTATGTTGTATTGCTTAAAGTGAATATAGTATGCTGTTTTGCGTAAAGTGAATGTGGGATGTTGTATTGCTTAAAGTGAATGTAGTATGCTGTGTTGCTTAAAGTGAATGTATTACCGATATGCTGTGTTGCTTAAAGTGAATGTAGTATGCTGTGTTGCTTAAAGAGAATGTATTACTGGAATACTGTGTTGCTTAAAGTGAATGTAGTATGCTGTGTTGCTTAAAGTGAATGTAGTATGCTGTGTTGCTTTAAGTGAATGCAGTATGCTGTGTTGCTTTAAGTGAATGCAGTATGCTGTGTTGCTTAAAGTGAATGCAATATGTTGTGTTGCTTTAAGTGAATGCAGTATGCTGTGTTGCTTTAAGTGAATGCAATATGCTGTGTTGCTTTAAGTGACTGTAGCATGCTGTGTTGCTTAAAGTGAATACAATATGCTGTGCTGCTTAAAGTGAATGTGGTATGCTGTGTTGCTTAAAGTGAATGTAGTATGCTGTGTTGCTTTAAGTGAATGCAGTATGCTGTGTTGCTTTAAGTGAATGCAATATGCTGTGTTGCTTTAAGTGAATGCAGTATGATGTGTTGCTTAAAGTGAATGCAATATGTTGTGTTGCTTTAAGTGAATGCAGTATGCTGTGTTGCTTAAAGATAATGTAGTATGCTGTGTTGCTTAAAGTGAATGCAGTATGTTGTATTGCTTTAAGTGAATGCAGTATGCTGTGTTGCTTAAAGTGAATGTAGTATGCTGTGTTGCTTAAAGTGAATGTAGTATCCTGTGTTGCTTAAAGTTAATCTAGTATGCTGTGTTGCTTTAAGTGAATGCAGTATGCGGTATTGCTTTAAGTGAATGTAGTATGCTGTGTTGCTTAAAGTGAATGCAGTATGTTGTGTTGCTTAAAGATAATGTAGTATGCTGTGTTGCATAAATTGAATGCAGTATGCTGTATTGCTTGTTTAAAGTGAATGTAATTTGCTGTGTTGCTTAAATTGAATGCAGTATGCTGTGTTGCTTAAAGTGAATGCAGTATGCTGTGTTGCTTAAAGATAATTTAGTATGCTGTGTTGCTTAAAGTGAATGCAGTATGCTGTGTTGCTTAAAGATAATGTAGTATGCTGTGTTGCTTAAAGTGAATGCAGGATGCTGTGTTGCTTTAAGTGAATGCAGTATGCTGTGTTGCTTAAAGATAATGTAGTATGCTGTGTTGCTTAAAGTGAATGCAGTATGTTGTATTGCTTTAAGTGAATGCAGTATGCTGTGTTGCTTAAAGTGAATGTAGTATGCTGTGTTGCTTAAAGTGAATGTAGTATCCTGTGTTGCTTAAAGTTAATGTAGTATGCTGTGTTGCTTTAAGTGAATGCAGTATGCGGTATTGCTTTAAGTGAATGTAGTATGCTGTGTTGCTTAAAGTGAATGTAGTATGCTGTGTTGCATAAAGATAATGTAGTATGCTGTATTGCTTGCTTAAAGTTAATGTATTATGCTGTGTTGCTTAAAGAGAATGTAGTATGCTGTGTTGCTTAAAGTGAATGCAGTATGCTGTATTGCTTGTTTAAAGTAACTGTATTATGTTGTGTTGCTTTAAGTGATTGTAGTATGCTGTGTTGCTCAAAGTGAATGTAATTTGCTGTGTTGCTTAAAGTTAATGTAGTATGCAGTGTTGCTTAAAGTGAATGCAGTTTGCTGTATTGCTTGTTTAAAGTAACTGTAGTATGTTGTGTTGCTTTAAGTTAATGTAGTATGCTGTGTTGCTTAAAGTGAATGCAGTATGCTGTGTTGCTTAAAGTGAATGCAGTATGTTGTGTTGCTTTAAGTGAATGTAGTATGTTGTGTTGCTTGAAGTGAATGTAATTTGCTGTGTTGCTTTAAGTGAATGCAGTATGCTGTGTTACTTAAAGTGAATGCAGTTTGCTGTGTTACTTAAATTGAATGCAGTATGCTATATTGCTTAAAGTGAATGTAGTATGCTGTGGTGCTTAAAGATAATGTAGTATGCTGTGTTGCATAAAGATAATGTAGTATGCTGTATTGCTTGCTTAAAGTAAATGTATTATGCTGTGTTGCTTAAAGAGAATGTAGCATGTTGTGTTGCTTAAAGAGAATGTAGCATGTTGTGTTGCTTAAAGTGAATGTAGTATGCTGTGTTGCTTAAAGAGAATGTTGTCGTTGTTGTTGTATGGTTTAATGTCATTTTTCAGCACAAGATAGGCTATACATGGTGGCCAGTATTAATGGTGGAGGAAGAACCCGGGAAAACCCCGGAAAGAACCACTGACCCACAAGAAGCTACCAGCAAACTTTCTCACATATCCACATTGGCCGAGCCCGAGACTCGAACCCTCGCAGACAGAGGTGAGATGGCAGTGATCTGTGACAGAGAGCGCTTTAGACCACTCGGCCACTCAGGACCCCTGAAGAGAATGTAGTATGTTGTGTTGCGTAAAGAGAATGTAGTATGCTGTGTTGCTTAAAGTGAATGCAGTATGTTGTGTTGCTTAAAGATGAAATAAGAAGGTAAATATCATATGGTCATTTGTTTCTTTCTGCAGTATCTTGCAAATTTATAAATAGATGTAAGGTAATTAAATAAGTTAACATTGACAACAAACTTAATAAATCCTTCTGGTAGCACAAATATTTACAGAATAGCAATGGAAAACAATCAAGAATTGTTATAGTTGTAATATTAAACATAATCACATTTCTCATTATTCTTAGTTACCATAGTTTTTCATTTTTTGTTTGTATAATGGTATCACAATGAATGAGCATTAGCAATTTGATGACCATTATATTGGTGACACAACAATACATGTTCTAAATTATTGCAAGGAACAAAAAGCAATGCTCAAAAAAAAATCTGATAGCCTGACACCTGGGGACCCTCTAATTTTAGATTGGACCCATCCTGGGAGGTACCCTTTGGGCTTGTAAACTTTTTTTTAGTTTGCCTTAGGAAACTTTGATCGTGCTGATGAAATGTGTAAATGTATTTTTAAGATGTTGACATACCTGCCATAACATGGAGTAATATAAATCAGATCACTCCTGTCCTATGTGAAATTGAGATCTCATTTTAATCAGATTGAAGCATGTTATGTCATGCTAAAAGTATGATTTTGTACTCCCAAACCCCTGACATGGCCCTGTTTTGAGAAAACACAATTTTCAGTAATCTTCACCCCCCCCAAATCTTTCAGTATATGCCCATTTCATGTAGCATGTATAAACAGTAAACATTCATGATTAGTGGGCCTCGAGTGGCCAAGTGGTCTAAAGCACTCTCCGTTACGGATCACTGCCATCTCACCTCTGTCTGCATGGGTTCGAGACTCAGATTCAGCCAATGTGGGTATGTGAGAAAACTAGCCAATAGCTTCTTGTGGGTTGGTGGTTCTTTCCGGGGTTTTCCCCGAGTTCTTCCTCCACCATTAATACTGGCCGCCATGTATAGCCTATCGTGTGCTGAAAAATGGTGTTAAACCCTACAACAACAACATTCATGATTTGAGTTGATGTAAAACTATCCCTTGGGCAGTTTAGACAGCTGCAATTAAAGGCAAAGAGGTCAGGTATAAACCACCATTTCAGTATTAATTGGCTAATGGGCTAATTGTTAAATCTATGTTAAAAATCCAAGACACACACACACACACTTGGCTGGCAATAGCTAGTGAGATGTGTTTGAAGGCTGCACTGGGTGAGTTCATTGTGCTAATTTGCATCGGTAGGATCAAGAAGTGGAACAACCCAATATAGGCAAATTTAAGAGATACTGGATTCATGTACAAGAAAAAAGTTATTACATATTATTGCCTTGAATAAGAATGTTTAAGCCATATGTATTATTTTTGACAAATTTGTGAACAGCAGCAATGTTTCTTTGAAGTTAGATTTTACTGCATATAAAAAATGCAAAGCATGATCATTTCATTTCTTGGAATAGTGTTCAAGTGTAATTCATTTTTGAAGCTGATTTAGGAAGCAATTAACTATCAGCAAAGTCCAACAAAAATAGATTTCAGAACTCTTGGTTGATGGATTTTTACTTTGTGAAGCACGCCAGCATTGCAGTGAACACTAATAACATTTGCATTACCTTCAAACCACTTTGAACCCAATTGAATTTATGTTTGAATTGTAGCTATTGCACAATATTCCACAGTGTGGAAATAGGAGTCGGGGCTTGTGGAATTTCAGTCAGGGTTTGTGAGTTTTTTTTAAATCGCCAGCCTGGGGTCTGTGTCAAAAAAAATTTTCTTTGAGGACTGAAAAAGCGGTATTATTGGGACTCCAGTTTTGGGCAGCTTTGGAATGTGTCCTATACTGCATCTTTCAAAGTCATATGGAGAAACCCGCTAAATATTTTATTTGGATGATATTTTCTAAAGAAGTTCCCTTCAGTCTAATTTAATATGCTCTTATCACTTGTCATTTAAATTTTTTGTATTTTATAGGATTGTATCTCTTGTCATTCGTATTTTATTGGATTGTATCACTTGTCCTTTGTATTTTGTTGGATTGTATCACTTATTTGTATTGTATAGGATTGTATCACTTATCATTTGTTTTGTATAGGATTGTATCACTTGTCATTTGTATTTTATTGGATTGTATCACTTGTCATTGTATTGTATAGGATTGTATCACTTGTCATTTGTACTTTATTGGATTGTATCACTTGTCATTGTATGTATAGGATTGTATCACTTGTCATTTGTATTGTATAGGATTATATCACTTGTCATTTGTATTGTATAGGATTGTATCACTTGTCATTTGTATTTTATAGGATTTTATCGCTTGTCATTTATATTGAATTGCAGTTTTGGCTTGGAATTGCATTTTTGGCTTGGAATTGCATCTTCCATTTTTGTACCCAATAAAAATTAGATTTTAGTCATAAGTATGATAAAAAACAACAATTCGTCTAGTTTTCTTTTTTTGAAAAATTATAATGAAAATTACAATCAGAACTGATAGAAATGTATCCTACTTATTAAAACTATGACTTAACAGTATTGATTAGTAAAAGTAACTTTTAAAAAATGACCTAGAAAAAAGAATTTGCAGTTTTATACTTTTTTGACCCACAAATTAATGCAAGTAAAACAGTAGTCAAATTGGAACCCTAAAATATATATTATTATTAATTTCAGTTCATGATTGATTACGGTTGTTTCCAACTTCAAGACAAGTCAGTTTAAATCTAGTACATTATGAGGATTTGGTATTAAAAAAGATCACAAAATTTAATTATCTTTCTGTGTTTTAGCTTTTTAACTGTTTTTTTCTTTTCTTCAAGTCAAATGGTTTGAGGTATAGAGCTGTTAACTGCGTGTATAGATTTCATATTTGTGTTATAGAGCTGTTAACTGCCTGTATAGATTTCATATTTGGGGTATAGAACTGTCAGCTCCTTGTACAGACTGATGTTTGGGGAATAGTATGTGATATGTGACTGAACACAATTTTCTTAAATACTGAAATAAATCATCTGTAAATTTTGTTCTGGCATCACTTGTAGATTTTGAAAACTTATGAAGTCAGTAATGGTTAACTTTGAGCATAAATAAATTAGTAACAAACATGCACACATGGGTTTGCATGTGTGTGTTTATCATTTAATAATTGGTGGAATGTTAAACATTCATACCCTTTATGTAAAGGTTTTATATTTCTGTTGCAGGGGACCCTGATGACAAAACATTACGCAAAGTTGAGAGTGAAATAAGCATTCCACAAAAGATGAAAAAGAAGGCAAAGGAAAAATGCCAAGAAGTTGTGCAAGGTATTTCATATATTTCTTTGTCAGTTTCTGCTTGCTTTTATTTTTTTTCTTAACTAATCCTTTTTGTATGAAATATCTTCCTACAGTTTTCTATCATCTCACTTTATGATAATTGTTTTAACTGATCTATTTAACAAAGAGGTGCTGGATGTGATGGCTTTGTTTATTTTATTGTCTCTTCAACCCATTTACCATGCTGTCTGTTGCTACCCATATATCAGTCCGTCTGTCTCTTCTAGTTACCAGGCTCTGTTACTCTACCCATTTGTCAGTCTATCTGTATCCATTTACCAGGCTGTTTCTATCCATTTCCAAGGTTCTCTTTCTCTTTCCTTCTCTCTCTTTCTCTCTCTCTCTCTCTCTCTCTCTCTCTCTCTCTCTCTCTCCATTTGTCTGTCTTCCCATTTACCAAGCTGGAAGAAAATGTCCCTTTTTGCTGGAATTTTTGAAGTAACACAGCTTACAATTTGTGGATACAGATTTTTTTATCTTGATTAGGCTGCAGGACAAATTAGCCACCCTGTATCTTTTTATCTAAGATATCTTATCTATTTTTGGTCATCCTGCAATTTGGCTCTCTGTCCTTTCATTGAGCTATAAGATCAATACTATTATTTATTACAATTTGATAAAAATTTATGTGATTGTGAATTTCATGCTTCCTATTTTTATATCCATGGGGGCAAAATATTTTGTATCCATCGCATTGCAGGAAAATAAAAGAATTTCTTTTATTCTTGCACTATATATAATCTGTTTTGGCAATATACATGGCTGAACACATTATCTGTTTTTGTGGCAATATACATGGCTCAGCATACTCTATATGTTGTTCTGGCAACATACACAGTTCACCACTTATGTTTTGTGGCAATATACATGGCACACTGTCTGTTGTTCTGGCAATATACATGGCACACTATATCTTGTTCTGGCAATGTACATGGCACACTATATATTGTTCTGGCAATATACATGGCACACTGTTCTTCTGGCAATATACATGGCACACTTTGTTGTTCTGGCAATACATAAGGCACACTATATGTTCTGGCAATGTACATGGCACACTATCTGTTGTTCTGGCAATATACATGGCACACTATTTGTTGTTCTGGCAATACACTTGGCACACTACATGTTGTTCTGGCAATGTACATGGCACACTATCTGTTGCTCTGGCAATATACATGGCACACTATATGTTCTGGCAATGTACATGGCACTATCTGTTCTTTTGGCAATGTACATGGCACACTATCTGTTGTTCTGGCAATACACATGGCACATTATCTGTTCTTCTGGCAATACACATGGCACACTGTTCTTCTGGCAATACACATGGCACATTATCTGTTCTGGCAATACACATGACACACTATGTTCTTCTGGCAATACACATGGCACACTATATGTTCTTCTGGCAATACACATGGCTCAATATGCTTTATCTGTTAAACAGTTCATCACTATCTGTTTTGTTGCAATATACATGACTTAATACACATATTTGTTTTGACAATATACACAGCTCGACACAATCTGTTCCAGCAATATATGTGACTCAACATATTAGGAGTTTTTCTGGCAATAAATTTGACTCAACACATTCCATCAGTTGTTCTGGCAACATTCATAGTTCAATACTAACTTTTGTGCTGGCAGCATGTATACTATCTGTATTCTGGCAATATGCACAGTACAGCACATTCTATTGCTCTGGTAATAAGCACAACTCGACAGATTATCTGTTCTGCTTTTTATCAACACACACTATCTGTTGTTTTGGCAATATACATGGTTCAACACTATCAGTTGTTCTTGCAATATCTATCTATCTATCTAATCTATCTGTCTATCTATCGCTCAATTCTGAATCAGAGATTGGCAGTTACTGTATAAGTTATTCTCACCCATTAGACAGAGAAATGACTTGCAACCACTATATATTTTTTCCTGAATCTAGATATCCAATGATGGTTGTCTCAGGTCATCATATCATGGTTTCATGATGTCATCATATAGTGTGATGCATTTTAATGATGTCATAATGTTCAGCATGACTTATGTCTTGGCAAATAAAGTGAGTCAGTGGTGTAATGGAATAAAATTAATCTTTTATTTCTGTCCTGATTGATAAAGAATGGGGTGAGAAAAATAATCAATGTAGAGGCTGGCACCAAAAAGAAATCTGAGTCTTGGAGTTATACTGTTTGTCTTATGCTTGTTAGAAACTCACAAAGATGAGTAATGTAACATTGGACTTGGATTTCCTTGTCTCAGTACTAACCTTGACATAATTGCTGAGAATGTTGGTAATCAGTTGGCATTTCAGGATTGATGGATTGTTTATCATAAACATTATGATTTAAATAAAATGTCATAGAATTAGATTAATGCAATTACCAGATGATATAAAGAAAACTCCATTTGGTTGGCAACAGTTGAGAGTTGAGTTCAACAAACCACAGTACTCAAATGAGCTTAGTACAAACATCATCTGTTTTGCTGCAGAGTAATAGAATTCAGGAATAAAAATAGTAGGGCTAATGAAATATATAGGGTCAGTAGAAAACCAGAAGCAGAGCTGTTCTTTTGGACCTTACGGAAAATCATAATCCAAAGCATGTCTGTTTGATTCTTAATACAAGTCTTTAAATAATTATTCTTATTTCCTACTTAATACCAGTCTTTAATTATTCTGATTTGATGCTTAATACCAGTCTTTAAATATTCTGATTTTATACTTAGTACCAGTCTTTGATTATTCTTATTTGGTACTTAATACCAGTCTTTACATATTCTGAATTCATACTTAATACCAGTCTTTAAATATTCAGATTTGGTACTTAATACCAGTCTTTTGATTATTCTTATTTGGTACTTAATACCAGTCTTTGAATATTCTTATTTGGTACTTAATACTAGTCTTTGATAATTCTGATTTCCTATATAATACCAGTCTTTGCATATTTTTATTTGATACTTATTACCAGTCTTTAAATATTCTGATTTCATACTTAATACTAGTCTTTCAGTAGTCTGATGTGATAATACCAGTCTTTGTTTATTTGTATTTGGTATTAATTATCAGTCTTTGATTAGCTGTATTTGGTTCTTAATACCAATCTTTGATTATTTGTATTTGGTACTTAATACCAGTCTTTGATTATTTGTATTTGGCACTTAATACCAGTCTTTGGTTATTTTCATTTGATACATAATACCAGTGTTTAACTGTTCTGATTTCAGTCTTAATACCAGTCTTTGATTATTCTCATTTGACATATAGTACCAGTCTTTGATTACTCTGATTAATGGTCTTGCTGCTAGTATCAGTGTTAAAACCTTGCTGAAATTGTGAGCAGTATAAACCCAGATTTTCCATTTTCATCACATAATGTGCTGGCAGACCAGGTTCTCATTGCATAATATGCTGGCATTCCAGGTTCTCATTGCATAATGTGCTGGCAGATCAGGTTTTCATTGCATAATGTGCTGGCATACCAGGTTCTCATTGCATAATGTGCTGGCAGATCAGGTTTTCATTGCATAATGTGCTGGCATACCAGGTTCTCATTGCATAATGTGCTGGCAGATCAGGTTTTCATTGCATAATGTGCTGGCATACCAGGTTCTCATTGCATAATGTGCTGGCATTCCAGGTTCTCATTGCATAATGTGCTGGCAGATCAGGTTTTCATTGCATAATGTGCTGGCATTCCAGGTTCTCATTGCATAATGTGCTGGCATTCCAGGTTCTCATTGCATAATGTGCTGGCATTCCAGGTTCTCATTGCATAATGTGCTGGCAGACCAGGTTCTCATTGCATAATGTGCTGGCAGACCAGGTTCTCATTGCATAATATGTTGGCATTCCAGGTTCTCATTGCATAATATGCTGGCAGACCAGGTTCTCATTGCATAATGTGCCGGCTTTCCAGGTTTTCATTGCATAATGTGCTGGCAGACCAGGTTTTCATTGCATAATGTGCTGGCAGACCATGTTCTCATTGCATAATGTGCTGGTAGACCAGGTTCTCATTGCATAATGTGCTGGCATTCCAGGTTCTCATTGCATAATGTGCTGGCAGACCAGGTTTTCATTGCATAATATGCTGGCATTCCAGGTTCTCATTGCATAATATGCTGGCAGACCAGGTTCTCATTGCATAATGTGCCGGCTTTCCAGGTTCTCATTGCATAATGTGCTGGCAGACCAGGTTTTCATTGCATAATGTGCTGGCAGACCAGGTTCTCATTGCATAATGTGCTGGTAGACCAGGTTCTCATTGCATAATGTGCTGGCATTCCAGGTTCTCATTGCATAATGTGCTGGCAGACCAGGTTTTCATTGCATAATGTGCTGGCAGACCAGGTTTTCATTGCATAATGTGCTGGCAGACCAGGTTCTCATTGCATAATGTGCTGGCATTCCAGGTTGTCATTGCATTTCTACTTTTTGATTCCATTTAAATATAATGTTGGAATCATATGATGTTGCATTGTCAGATGGCAGATCTTTGTGGTATGATGCACAGATCAATACAAAGTAATTTTGTTTTGAAAGAAAATAAACAGTGATATTTTGCATTGTATAGGAATATATAATTAATGCACAATACTACATACATGTTTATTCGAGGCCCTGAGTGGCCGAGCGGTCTAAAGCGCTTTCTGTTACTGATCACTGCCATCTCACCTCTGTCTGTGTTGGTTTGAGTCTCGGATTTGGCTAATGTGGTATGTGAGAAAGCTTGCCAGTAATTTTGTTTTGAAAGAAAGTATACAGTGATATTTTGCATTGTACAGGAATATATAATTAATGCACAATACTACATACATGTTTATTCGGGGCCCTGAGTGGCCGAGCGGTCTAAAGCGCTCTCCATTACAGATCACTGCCATCTCACCTCTGTCTGTGTTTGTTCGAGTCTCGGATTTGGCTAATGTGGTATGTGAGAAAGCCTGCCAGTAGTTTCTCGTGGTCGGTGGTTCTTTCCGGGGTTTTCCCGGGTTCTTCCTCCACCATTAATACTGGCCGCCATGTATAGCCTATCATGTGCTGAAAAATGGCGTTAAACTCTACAACAACAACAATATGTTTATTCAGAGTTGACACATTGACTTTAGTATGGTATGCAAATTCATCAAGGGCATCAGGTATAAATATACTTATATATGCCATATGAAATTAATTCTTTCAAAACACAAAATACAAATGTGTATTTTATTTATCATGTAATTTCCACTTCTAGGTTTTCAAAATATTTTTTGGTTATACAGTGTGATTGAAAATTTAACAAGGGGGGATTGAATATTGACTTCTGATGTAAGTAGAAACATATATACAATGTTATCTAGTAAGGATGTACAGATTGAGCATACATATTAAATACCAGAACAGCCATGTTAGATTCATTGGAAATTTAGTAAAAAGAGATTTACAGTAGGGTAAATAACTAGCATTTAACATCACTAGCCACAACTACTGCAACCATTAGCCACAATTGCTGCAACCACTAGCCACAACTGCTACAAGCACTAGCCACAACTACTACAAGCACTAGCCACAACTACTGTAATCACTAGCCACAACTGTTGCAACCACTAGCCACGGGTCTTGGATGCGGGAGGTCATGGGTTCAAACCCCAGACAAGTCATACCAAAGACTTATAAAAATGGTACTAGCAGTTGCCTCACTTGGCTCTTAGCATTAAGAGGTTAGTCTTGTACTGGTTGGCCTGGTCTCAGGATAATGTGACTGGCGGGACATGATCATTGATGCTACATGTCTGCAGCATGATGCCCCAGTGCTAGACATCACTATAAACTGCCACTTTATAGATATCGTAGCAATATGACTGGCACATTGTTGAAGCTACATTAAAAATCCAAATCATACACACATGCTAGACACAGCTACTAGAATCACTGGCCACAACAACTGCAATCACTAGCCACAACTACTGCAGTCACTGGCCTCAAACACTGCAATCACATGCTAACTACTGTAATTAGTGGCCACAACTATTGTAACCACTTGCCACAGCTACTGCAATGACTGGCCACAGCTACTGTATCACTAGCTACAACTACTGCAATGACTGAAAATGGATACTGCAACCACTAGCCACAGATACTGTATCACTAGTCACATTTACTGTTATTATCAGGCACAGCTACTGTCATCTCTAGCTACAACTACTGCAATTATTGGAAACAGATACTGCAACCACTAGCCACAGCTACTGCAATGACTGACCACCGCTACTACTACCACTAGCCACAACTACTGCAATGACTGGAAACAGATAATGCAACACTAGCTACAGCTACTGCAATGACTGGCCACAGCTACTACAACTGCTAGCCACAACTATTGCAATGACTGGCAACATCTACTACAACCACCAGCCACAACTACTGATATTACTGAAGATAAAATTAGCGAAGTGTTAGATATTGTCATCATTTTAATATGGATCTTGGGGTCAGGTTCAACCTGTTCTATTTCCCTATATAGATCCACTCTGCAGCAACAATCACTATTTTTTAACTATCAACCATTTCTTTCCCATAATGAATTCAACTTTCTTTTTCTACTGACTCCCTTGAACCTTAAGATAACACAGTTCTTGAGTATTTAAGTATTTAAGTACAGTCACCATGACAACCGATTATTATCTACAGGCTTTAGAAAAACTAAATTTGATCCACATTGCACTGCATATATCATTAAAAGAATTCATGTCTTCCGTAGCTAACCTAAATAATTCATATGCCTTGCCCTTTCAGCATTTGAAAAATGTGGAAAGGAGTCTGGATTGTTGTTGCCATTTAAATGTCGGCCACAGGCAAAAGCACTTGAAAGATGTCTGATAGGATGGTATGTATAGTGATTATTTGAAATAATCTTTTTCGATTTTATGTCAGTTGACACATATTGCCAGTGCAATGATAACCATGCTAATCATAGGAATATATCAAATCAAGAGTATTCTGCATTCTATGTGAGTCAGTGTCAATTTTTAGTGTAGACTGAAACTTTTCATACAAATGGTTGAAAACTATTCAGGTTATGATGATTTGAATTGTAATATGGGATATAATAGTAATATGGGATATAATTGTAATATGGGATATAATAGTAATATTAGATATAATTGTAATATGGGATATAATAGTAATATGGGATATATTAGTAATATGGGATATAATTGTAATATGGGATATAATAGCAGTCAGATAGGTGACATGCATTAGTGCCTTTGCATATGGGATATAATAGCAGTCAGATAGGTGACATGCATTAGGCCTTTGCTTATGGGATATAATAGCAGTCAGATAGGTGACATGCATTAGTGCCTTTGCATATGGAATATAATAGCAGTCAGATAGATGACATGCATTAGTGCCTTTGTATATGGGATATAATAGCAGTCAGATAGGTGACATGCATTAGTGCCTTTGCATATGGGATATAATAGCAGTCAGATAGGTGACATGCATTAGTGCCTTTGCATATGGGATATAATAGCAGTCAGATAGGTGACATGCATTAGTGCCTTTGCATATGGGATATAATAGCAGTCAGATAGGTGACATGCATTAGTGCCTTTGCGTATGGGATATAATAGCAGTCAGATAGGTGACATGCATTAGGCCTTTGTATATGGGATATAATAGCAGTCAGATAGGTGACATGCATTAGGCCTTTGCATATGGGATATAATAGCAGTCAGATAGGTGTCATGCATTAGGCCTTTGTATATGGGATATAATAGCAGTCAGATAGGTGACATGCATTAGTGCCTTGGTATATGGGATGTAATAGCAGTCAGATAGGTGACATGCAGTAGTGCCTTTTGTATATAGGATATAATAGCAGTCAGATAGGTGACATGCATTAGGCCTTTGCATATGGGATATAATAGCAGTCAGATAGGTGACATGCATTAGGCCTTTGTATATGGGATATAATAGCAGTCAGATAGGTGACATGCATTAGTGCCTTGGTATATGGGATATAATAGCAGTCAGATAGGTGACATGCATTAGTGCCTTTTGTATATAGGATATAATAGCAGTCAGATTGGTGACATGCATTAGGCCTTTGTATATGGGATATAATAGCAGTCAGATAGGTGACATGCATTAGTGCCTTTGTATATGGGATATAACAGTAGTCAGATGGGTGACATGCATTAGGCCTTTGCATATGGGATAAGGTGACATTCGGATAGGTGACATGCATTAGTGCCTTTGTATATGGGATATACTGACAGATTGGTGACAGACAGGCCTTTGTATATGGAATAAAGTGGTAGTCAAATTATAATTTTAAGTTCACTACAACTTTAGGAACTTGTTTCTTCATAATGAACCATATCTATCAAACAAAGCTTTGAATTGCCTGGTACTCCTTTCTTTGAACACCTTTTTAAGTGAAATGGATAATTTAATGGTTGCTTGCACAATAATATTTATAACAGTGTTCGAGTGATCAATTGAAATGAGTTGGTCTGACACACAACTGTGACCACTAACTCCAGAGCCGGTGGAATTTTAGTTGTAGTTGATTGGTACAGTACAACAAATATGTCAGCAAATTTGAGATCAAAACACACACAGCAGTTAATTAGGTTCTGACAGAAATGCCTTTTGATGTAGCTGTGACATTAAAGTTTTTCACATTTTGTAATACAAGAGTGCATATTGTATTTATGATGATTACACCAAAGAAGAATTAAAATGTATGAGTAAAACATTAATTTCACTGACACAGCTAGTTTTGTTACTGTTTATTTCATAAAGCGTTGAAACTTGTAGATATTAGTGACTGTTTCACTTGTTTAAATTTTATCAAGGATTGAAAAATTTACAGTGTCCTGAGAATTTATTTTTGTAAAGAAAATGTAACAAAATATCAGACTTCTTATTATAAGTTGAGAATTTCGTGATGTTGGTTCAAATTTCCAGACACTATCCTATCCATTGTCAGTGCTAAATTGACTGATATATCAGGGTTTCACTTACCAGTTTTTATCATAATTTTCATCCTGTTCAACAAATAAGAATCATTCTTTTAGCATTTTCTGCGGGAAAAATTGGCATCCACACCTGCCACCATGTTTTAAGCCAGTTTGCTAGTTGTAAATGGAGTGGTATATAGAGATGTCAAAATTCTATCGGGTACCCATTTATCCTAACGATTGATTACCTGGGTACCCGATAAAAGGGAATTCTATTAAATATGAGACTCAGCTTCATTCATGTGGGTTCATACGTGCCAACCCCCAAGAGAGATGTAAGTGTAATTATTACTAATATAAGTGTAATTATTACTAAAAAATAAGTGAAATTATTACTAATATAAGTGTAATTATTACTAATATAAAAGTGAAATTATTATTAATATAAGTGTAATTATTACTAATATAAGTAATTATTACTAATATAAGTGTAATTATTATTAATATACATGTAATTATTACTAATATAAGTGTAATTATTACTAATATAAGTGTAATTATTACTAATATAAGTGTAATTATTATTAATATAAGTAATTATATCTAATATAAGTGTAATTATTACTAATATAAAAGTGAAATTATTACTCATATAAGTGTAATTGTTACTAATATAAGTGTAATTATTATTAACATAAGTGTAATTACTAATATAAGTGTAATTATTACTAATATAAGTGTAACTATTACTAATATAAGTGGCAAAAAAGCGCAATCTGAGCATGAAAAGAGCAATCTGTAAATTACATGCCATAATTACAGAAAACTGTAATCTGGATCTGCAGTTGCAACTTTTGTCACAAATTGGCACAATCCATGTGGATTAGTAGCTAGTACAGGAGTATAGACACACAAGAAATTGATAAATTATTTATGGATGACACTCACTTTAACTAGTCTACATGTCTATAGTAAATTTTGCGAATAGTAAAGCCCACAGATGATCAGTGATGTATGACATCACCGTCAAAGTTTTGTTGCATAATTTTTTAAATGCTATTTGATTTGTCCTTTTCTGGATTCGTCATGTTTTTAAGTTTAACAAAATCCCTCTCCTTGCATTTTTTAGTCATATAACATCCATCAGTCACATTGATAAAGCCCATTTATTATGATATCTGGCACCATTTAATTTCAATTTGGATTGGTCTGCTACGTGTTTAATAACAAAAATAGAATGAATGTGTGACAGGGTGTTTTCACATTCAAGAAACCCATCTGTTTTCCTGGAACTGTTTATGTGCATACTGTAAATATAAAATAAGGAAATCAGATGGAATGCTGAATTTGTTTTCATTTCTTATTTACACAGATATAAAACTTCAGTGCATAAGTAATGTAGGATTTATTGATAACTGATATAACAATGGCTTAAAAAATGTATTGAAATATTGTTAACATACTTTATGGGGCCTTCAGGAAAATACACATAATATTGTGCATGGAATACATAAATTCATGGCTGTAACATATAAAATCATGGCTGTAACATAAATTCATGGCTGTAACATATAAAATCATGGCTGTAATAAATAAAATCATGACTAATACATAAAACCATACCTGTAATATTTGAAACTGCCTATAATATATAAAATCATGACTGTGAAACATAATTTCATGGCTGTAATACATTAAATGTGTAATACTTAAAACCATGGCTGTAATACATAAACTCATGGCTGTAATACATACAACCATGGCTGTAATACCTAAAATCATGGTTGTAATACACATAACAGTGGCTGTAATACATAAAATCAAGGCTGTAATATATATACAACCTTGGCTGTAATACATAAATCCATGGCTGTAATGCATGGATACATCGCTGTAATGCACAAAGTCTTGCTGTAGGACATGTATGCCTGCATTTTATAGTGGCTGGACATGTGTCAGTTATAAAAAGTGGGCAAGAAATGTCAGTTTTTCATGCATTAAACTACACATAAAGATAGGGAAAAATATTCATTTTACATCATGGTAGAATTGTAGGTGCCAGCTTTGAATTGGATGCTTTTTCCCAAAATATAATTAGTATATCTTAGGATCACAGTAAAAATATTATTTTTTGCCATCTGAAAACCTGCAGAAAATACAGTTAGTGTCAGGATAATGAATGTATTAATTGCATAGGACAAAGATAGATATGGGTGGTGGGGTGGGTTGTACATTGTTGTCAAAAACAGCTCTGATTGACACTGAATTACTCCTAAAATTAAATGTTCATTTTTTTTTAACCCTGCTTGGACAAAAATGTAAAATTAGACCAAAATAACAGAAAGAAACACATAGCAAAAGATAAGGATTACAGATTAGGGGCTATGCAAGAATGTCAGTGTTGTCTCTTCATCACAAAAAGTAGAATGCCATGAACTAGAGATTTCATTATCAGCTAACATCAGATGAAAATACAGTGTGTATTAATTTCTTTTGAGAGAGTAAGAATTTGAGTTGAATTGAATATGCAAGAATCTTGTTAAATTTATTGTCCAGACTTATAATTGTCATAGTGACAACTGATTGATGATTGGTACCAGATTGTACATGTATTTAATTTATGATTTGGTACCAGATTGTAAATGGATCTGATTGATGATTTGGTACCAGATTGTACATGGATCTGATTGATGATTGGTACCAGATTGTACATGGATCTGATTGATGATTTGGTACCAGATTGTACATGGATCTGATTCCCGAGTTGGTACCAGATTCTACATGGATCTGATTGATGATTTGGTACCAGATTGTACATGGATCTGATTCTTGATTTGGTACCAGATTGTAAATGGATTTGATTCTTGATTTGGTACCAGATTGTACATGGATCTGATTCCTGAGTTGGTACCAGATTGTAAATAGATTTGATTCTTGATTTGGTACCATATTGTACATGGATCTGATTCTTGATTTGGTACCATATTGTACATGGATCTGATTCTTGATTTGGTACCAGATTGTACATGGATCTGATTGATGATTTGGTACCAGATTGTACATGGATCTGATTCTTGATTTGGTACCAGATTGTACATGGATCTGATTGATGATTTGGTACCAGATTGTACATGGATCTGATTCTTGATTTGGTACCATATTGTAAATGGATCTGATTCCTGAGTTGGTACCAGATTGTACATGGATCTGATTCCTGAGTTGGTACCAGATTGTACATGGATCTGATTCCTGAGTTGGTACCAGATTGTACATGGATTTGATTCTTGATTTGGTACCAGATTGTACATGGACCTGATTCTTGATTTGGTACCAGATTGTACATGGATCTGATTCTTGATTTGGTACCAGATTGTACATGGATCTGATTCTTGATTTGGTACCAGATTGTACATGGATCTGATTGATGATTTGGTACAGATTGTACATGGATTTGATTCTTGATTTGGTACCAGATTGTACATGGACCTGATTCTTGATTTGGTACCAGATTGTACATTGATCTGATTGATGATTTGGTACCAGATTGTACATGGACCTGATTCTTGATTTGGTACCAGATTGTAAATGGATTTGATTCTTGATTTGGTACCAGATTGTACATGGATCTGATTAATGATTTTGTACCAGATTGTACATGGATCTGATTCCTGATTTGGTACCAGATTGTACATGGATCTGATTCCTGAGTTGGTACCAGATTTTACATGGATGATTGATAATTTGGTACCAGTTAGTACATGGATCTGATTCCTGAGTTGGTACCAGATTGTACATGGATTTGATTCTTGATTTGGTACCAGATTGTACATGGACCTGATTCTTGATTTGGTACCATATTGTACATGGATCTGATTGATGATTTGGTACCAGATTGTACATGGACCTGATTCTTGATTTGGTACCAGATTGTAAATGGATTTGATTCTTGATTTGGTACCATATTGTACATGGATCTGATTCTTGATTTGGTACCAGATTGTACATGGATCTGATTCCTGAGTTGGTACCAGATTCTACATGGATCTGATTGATGATTTGGTACCAGATTGTAAATGGATCTGATTGATGATTTGGTACCAGATTGTACATGGATCTGATTGATGATTTGGTACCAGTTAGTACATGGATCTGATTCTTGATTTGGTACCAGATTGTCCATGGATCTGATTGATGATTTGGTACCAGATTGTACATGCATCTGATTCTTGATTTGGTACCATATTGTAAATGGATTTGATTCTTGATTTGGTACCAGATTGTACATGGATCTGATTCCTGAGTAGGTACTAGATTGTACATGGATCTGATTGACGATTTGGTACCAGATTGTACATGGATCTGATTGATGATTTGGTACCAGATTGTACATGGATCTGATTGATGATTTGGTACCATATTGTAAATGGATCTGATTCTTGATTTGGTACCAGATTGTACATGGATCTGATTGATGATTTGGTACCAGATTGTACATGGATCTGACTCTTGATTTGGTACCATATTGTAAATGGATTTGATTCTTGATTTGGTACCAGATTGTACATGGATCTGATTCCTGAGTTGGTACCATATTGTAAATGGATTTGATTCTTGATTTGGTACCATATTGTAGATGGATCTGATTCTTGATTTGGTACCAGATTGTACATGGATCTGATTGATGATTTGTTACCAGATTGTACATGGATCTGATTCTTGATTTGGTACCAGGTTGTAAATGGATTTGATTCTTGATTTGGTACCAGATTGTACATGGATCTGATTGATGATTTGGTACAGATTGTACATGGATTTGACTCTTGATTTGGTACCAGATTGTACATTGACCTGATTCTTGATTTGGTACCAGATTGTACATGGATCTGATTTTTGATTTGGTACCAGATTGTACATGAACCTGATTCTTGATTTGGTACCAGATTGTAAATGGATTTGATTCTTGATTTGGTACCAGATTGTACATGGATCTGATTCTTGATTTGGTACCAGATTGTACATGGATCTGATTCTTGATTTGGTACCAGATTGTACATGGATCTGATTTTTGATTTGGTACCAGATTGTACATGAACCTGATTCTTGATTTGGTACCAGATTGTAAATGGATTTGATTCTTGATTTGGTACCAGATTGTACATGGATCTGATTCTTGATTTGGTACCAGATTGTACATGGATCTGATTCCTGAGTAGGTACTAGATTGTACATGGATCTGATTGACGATTTGGTACCAGATTGTACATGGATCTGATTGATGATTTGGTACCAGATTGTACATGGATCTGATTCCTGAGTTGGTACCATATTGTAAATGGATTTGGTTCTTGATTTGGTACCATATTGTACATGGATCTGATTCTTGATTTGGTACCAGATTGTACATGGATTTGATTCTTGATTTGGTACCAGATTGTACATGGATCTGATTCCTGAGTTGGTACCATATTGTAAATGGATTTGATTCTTGATTTGGTACCATATTGTACATGGATCTGATTCTTGATTTGGTACCAGATTGTACATGGATCTGATTGATGATTTGTTACCAGATTGTACATGGATCTGATTCTTGATTTGGTACCAGGTTGTAAATGGATCTGATTCTTGATTTGGTACCATATTGTACATGGATCTGATTCTTGATTTGGTACCAGATTGTACATGGATCTGATTGATGATTTGTTACCATATTGTACATGGATCTGATTCTTGATTTGGTACCAGGTTGTAAATGGATCTGATTCTTGATTTGGTACCAGATTGTACATGGATCTGATTGATGATTTGGTACAGATTGTACATGGATTTGACTCTTGATTTGGTACCAGATTGTACATTGACCTGATTCTTGATTTGGTACCAGATTGTACATGGATCTGATTTTTGATTTGGTACCAGATTGTACATGAACCTGATTCTTGATTTGGTACCAGATTGTAAATGGATTTGATTCTTGATTTGGTACCAGATTGTACATGGATCTGATTCTTGATTTGGTACCAGATTGTACATGGATCTGATTCTTGATTTGGTACCAGATTGTACATGGATCTGATTTTTGATTTGGTACCAGATTGTACATGAACCTGATTCTTGATTTGGTACCAGATTGTAAATGGATTTGATTCTTGATTTGGTACCAGATTGTACATGGATCTGATTCTTGATTTGGTACCAGATTGTACATGGATCTGATTCTTGATTTTGGTACCAGATTGTAAATGGATGTGATGTCTCATCCATGGGTGGTGTATTTGCACTGGCTATTCCAATGTCAATCATTTATGTCTACCAGACACTTTGATGATGGAGATGCACAACACATACCTGCCAAATCATGGTGGTGATTTGCTAGGTACTTACCCCTTCACTTCTGCGGTTTTGTTTGGGGTAAGTATAGAAGTGGTTAACTGCTCTGTTGCAGTAGTTGGAGAGATAAATAATCATGTAAGCTGTACTTTGATAAAGCTCTCTCTTTTTTATGTTACATCACAGTTTGACATAAAATTGTATGATATATTGTGCTGATGCTAATACACATGACCTGTATGTTATAAATTTCCCACTTGTTTTCAGTGTTATGCCACAATGGGTCATATTCAATTTTATCACTTGATGTTAATGATACTAATGCATATGAACTTTATGTGATAAATTTTCCTCAAATTTTCAGGTATGAGAATGAAGACTTTAAAGAACAATGTAAACAGGAGTACATAGAAGAGAGATCAGAGTACAGAAGAACTGGTATTAGGCAAAAGACCAAGCGGAAAGAATCAACCATGCTATAAGGCTATAGGGTTATGAGTTAAGACATTTAAATGTGCTGTGTGTGAGAGTGGAACAGTATGTTAGATTGTAGGATTTTTATGAATATATTTGTTTTTATTAATAAAATATATGGAGAAATTTTACATGTTTCTTTTGATACTCCCACCAACGGTAACAAGGACTTATTGATTTTATACCCCCAACACTTGAAAAAGTGCATATTAATTTTCTACCACATCTTTAGTCACAGCGGCATATATATTTTATACCCCAATGACTTGCAATAGGTATATATTGGTTTTATACCTTTGCTGATTGCAACAAAATGATACTGATTTTATACCCTTGCCAATCACAACAGAAGTACATTGATTTTATGACCACATCACTTGCAAAAGAGGTGTATTGATTCTATACTGCAGACATCAAAGTGATATGACTAAAATTGTTACAGTTACATTAAAAATCTAGATCACACACATTGATTTTATATTTCCAGCACTTGCAACAAGGGTATATTTATTTTATACCCCTTCACATGCAACAGTTATATTGATTTTATACCCTCATTACTTGCCACAGGAATATATTGACTTCATATCTCCACCCAGGCGGCAGGGCAGTGCCAGATTTAGGCATTTGCTAAACAAACTACAGCTTAGGGCCTCACAGTCTGAAGGGGCCTCTCAAATTTATTTTATACCAAGTAGGGCCTCTACAGCTTCCCATAGCTTAGGGCTACGCTATGTCTAAATCCAGCACTGCAGCAAACGTATATTGATTTTATACCACACCACTTGAAGCAGGGACATATTGATTTTAAACTCCCCAAATTTGCAACATGTGTATAAATATTGCATGCCACCATCATTTGTAACAGGGATATATTGATTTCATACCGTACCACTTGTAATGAGCATTTTGATTTTATACCCACACCACTTGCAACAGGGACATATTGATTTTATACCCCCTCTAGGCACAATGCAATATTGATTTCATTCACCTACTATTTGCCACAGGAGTATGTTGATTTTATACCTCACCACTGGCCACAGTCATATTGATTTCATACACCAGCCACTTGCCTTGGGGTCATACAGATTTTTACCCTGCCACTTGCCACAGCGGCATAGTGATTTCATATTTCCACAATTTGCATATATTTATTTTATAACCCTACCACTATCAACAGGGCATGTATTGATTTTATACCCCCACCACTTGCAACAGTTGCATATTGATTTTATATCTGCACCACTTAAAATAGGCATATTGATTTTATACCTCCACCACTTGAATGGGTATGTTGATTTTATACCAGCACCACTTAAAATAGGCATATTAATAACCCCACCACTTGAAGTGGGCATATTGATTATATACTTTCACCACTTGAATTGGTTATACTGATTTTATACCTCCACCACTATCAACAGGGGCATACCAGTTTTGTACCCCCAACATGTGCAACAGGGACATATTGATTTTATACCCACACCACTTGCAACAGGAGTATATTGATTTTATACCTCCTCTACTTGAGACTGGCTTCTTTATTTAATACCCTCTCCACTTGAAACAAGGTGATATTGATTTTATACCTCCACCGCCAGAAACAAGTATATTAATATTGCCCTCCTTCTTGAGAAGCTATTAGCATGATCACACATAAAACTCTTACCATTGACAAATAAAATATTCTTTGTATATTTTTATTCATGTGTAGATGACCTGATTCAATATTTATCTCTTCTAGTTTAGCATAAGTTTGTTTTCTCTACTTCTCCAAAACTACATACTGGGATTGTCATGAAACAAGTTGGTCTAGTTAGTTCTAAATGAAAACTCTGCTGCACAGACATCCACTATTGCCAACACAGTGGCCATCTTGAAAATCTTGTCACTACTACCCCAGATGTATTGATGGTTCTGAATGAAAATGGCACTTGTCTGATGGCCATTATGTTTGCTAAGTTGCTGTCTTTAAAACCTTGTTATCTCTATTCCTCATAAACAAAATAATATTACCATTTGGTTTTCACCAGAAGACTTCATATGATGTCTAAAATATAATAAAATAATCCTTAATAAAAAAAATGGCACTGATCATATTTGCTAATAGACTGCCGCAGCCATTCTTTTGCCTTAGGGATATATTTATACTTTCCAAGGGTCTTTGACAAGGATTTTCCATTTGCCATGTTTATTGCCTAGCCTTTGTCTGTTACAAAATAGCCAGGATTTGTGCTAATTTGTTGTTAAAACCTACACATACATACATACCATGATCACCTAGCCCCTCAACAAAACTTTCCTTCCCTTCTAAAAACTGCAGTTGACATCATCAGAAAGACTGAATAAAAGGAGTTGCACATTTACTGACACTCAACCATTTTGTATTTGACCTGTGTATGTGTGTTGCAACTAGAATGAGAGAGAAATCAAATTGATTAGGATTGGTGTTTTTTGCAAGAAATTCTATATAGACTTGGGCTCGGATTTTGTGAGCAGAAACATAGCTACCATTAAATTGTGAAACCTTAGTAAAGTATTCTATACTCCACACCAGTTCAGTTTTTATTGGTTCTGCTGTTTGATCATAGTAAGTGGCTCAGAATTATCAGACACCTCACAGTAAATAGCTCAGAATTGTCAGATAACTTGCAGTAAATGGCTCAGAATTGTTAGTTTGATGACCCTCTGTAAATGGCTCAGAATTTTCATTAGATACCTCACAGTAAATGGCTCAGAATTGTCATATGACTTGCAGTAAATAGCTCAGAACTGTTAGATGACATGCAGTAAATAGCTCAGAACTGTTAGATGACTTGCAGTAAATGGCTCAGAATTGTCATATGACTTGTAAATGGTTCAGAAATGTCTGTTAGACACCTCACATTAAATAGTTCAGAATTGTCAGACACCTCACAGTAAATAACTCAGAATTATCAGACACATTACAGTAAAAAGCTTAGAATTGTCAGACACCTTACAGTAAATAGCTCAGAATTGTCAAATGACTCACAGTAAATAGCTCACAATTTTTGTTAGACACCTCACAGTAAATAGCTCAGAAGTGTCAGACACCTCACAGTAAATAGCTCAGAATTGTCAGATGACAGAGTAAATGGCTCAGAATTGTGTGACACCTCACAGTAAATGGCTCAGAATTGTCAGATGACTCAAAGTAAATGGCTCAGAGGTGTCATTTAGACACCTCACAGTAAATAGCTCAGAATTGTCAGATGACTGGCTCAGAATTGTCAAATGAGTCACCGTAAATAGCTCAGGATCATCAAATGCCTCACAGTAAATGACTCAAAAGTTATAACATATACCTCACCATAAATGCCTCAGAATTGTTGATTAGACATCTCTCGGTGAATAGCTAAAAATTGTCAGTTAGACACCTCACACCTCAGAATTGCCTGTTAGATGACTGACATTGAATAACTTGAAACTGTATTAGATAACATTTTGTCCAAAGTTTTCCATACACTTCTGTTATTAGTTTTAGGCTGTATGAATAATTATATTTAAAATTTAATCACTCTCGCACTGTGCCAACCTTCGTTATAATACATTTATTGTTATAAGGTAAGTATTGTCCTGGACATCGCAGCAAACCATGAGTGAAAATCTTGTATAATTCTTTATTACCTGTGACTGCCTGTTATACAGTTTCCATGCTAATAATGAATGTGTATGAATCTGCTTAATTAGTCATTGCAAGTCCTAGTAAAACGTTATTGGAAAGTTGACCAAACAAGACCTTTCATGATAGGGTGCCATCCATTTAGCACGTACGCAAAAAAATGGCAAAGCTTGACCCCTCCCCCCTCCTTGTACGCATGCATACTTTTTTACCTCCCTGCATATGTACACTTGTCCCCCCCCCCAATTCTATAGAATTGCCTATATTTAGTCCACGCAGAAATGATCAAGGATTAATGATATTAACATGTTTAATAAAACAGTCCACCGATGTTGAATGTCTGGCTGCATCAAAGAAATAAACTGCCTAACAAATGCTGACTGAACCAAAACAGGTTATGTATTAGACAAATTACTATCGAGGTTTCACCCCCACCCCCCCATTTCCTATGCGTACATACATTATCAGTAGACCCCCTCCCATACACAAATGTATGCATTTGGGTTACCTCTATTCCCCATCCATGGGTATGTACTAAATGGACGAACCCTAGCTGAATGAGTCAATCAAAACTTCTTTTCCCCCAAAATAGTCATTTATCAATTGATGAAAGGGCACTCTTGTTCATTTGTGGGCGCTTGGCTTAGCATGTTATCAATGACATTTTTTATGCAAGTGTACGTTATGGTTGTTTAATATTGAAATTTAGGTTATTTGTTACATAAACATCCAAGAGACCCCACTGTTTGTCGTTATGGAAGACAAGATAGTGGGAGTGGCTTAGTGAGGTCTCCACCAAATGGATGGTCTGGTAAAATTTTTAATTAATCACTGTTACTAATAGAAGGCATATTTTTTTAAAAACAAACTTCATCAAAGTAAAACTCCAAAAGAGACATCTTAATGTCAAAATTATCTAGATTTGCTTTCTACTCTTGTTCAAGTAAATATTCTGTTGTAATACATCTATATCCACTGACAGACAGCAATATCTATATCCTCACATAAAACATACTGGGAATAAAAGTTTCATGGGGCAAGTACGCTTAAGTCATTCTGCATGATATTGTAAACTGACACTAATTCAGGAGGCAGGTCTCAATAACATAATGAAATAAATGTATTTTTTTCTCTCTCACAAAACATTCCTTTTATCATTACATGTACTATGATATATGTCACTTTATTACATTGGTCAATCAAATCACCTTTTCAAACTAAGAGCAGTTTGGTTGTGTCAGTTTATATTTTTGGAGCTCCATGAGCAGTGTGGTTGTCAGTTCTTTATAGGGCAGATATTTCATGGTGCCTCTGGAGCAGCCTGGTTCTATCAGACCCTCGTAAGGCAGAGATATGACAAATAATTTACAGCTCCTTGAGAGCAGTGTTGTTGTATCAGAACCCAGCATGACAGATTTTATGGTACCTCATGAGCAGTTATGTATCTTATTTCCGTATGGCACAGATCTTACATAGCCTCCAGGGCAGTCTGGCTGAACATTTATATAATTATAGACTGGTATCCTTTACATGGAGGTAAATATGTTGATAAGTAAAATAATTTGATAAATGAACTGTATCCTATGTAAGCAGGTGTTCATTCTATGGAGGTGTTTACTGCAGCAATTTTCACTATATATATATGATTCTTTTTTGCCATGATTCACAGAATCTGTGATGATGAGATTTTATTTTTCCAGTAAATTATCTGTTATTGAATTTCTGCAGTCATTGAATTCTATAGAGAGATGATTTTCAACATTAATTACTCACTGACATATTATCTGAAGCAATACACATGTTATTAGAACATTTAGACAACTTAAACATATTTCACAAGTGTATGTTTTTAGCGTACTGTCTATACTCTTGTAGAAGATAGACCTAACTGTAAACTTTATAGACTTGCACCTGCTTCTCATAATGTACTGATAGATTTGGGTCGATGCACACACACACACATACACACACACACACGCACACAAACATCACAGGTTTTTATTTGATAGAAGATGCAAAATGGCTTCCTGAAAAGAAAGATCTATTTCATGCAAAGTGTAAATTATCTGCATGAGCATTGATATGGTTATGGTGCTCATTTAAGCCCAGTTAGTCCATAGTAAGATTGCTCATTTAAGCCCAAGTAGTCCATAGTAAGATTGCTCATTTAAGCCCAATTAGTCCATGGTAAGATTGCTCATTTAAGCCCAATTAGTCCATGGTAAGATTGCTCATTTAAGCCCAATTAGTCCATGGTAAGATTGCTCATTTAAGCCCAATTAGTCCATGGTAAGATTGCTCATTTAAGCCCAATTAGTCCGTGGTAACATTGCTCATTTAAGCCCAATTAGTCCATGGTATGATTGCTTATTTAAGCCCAATTAGTCCATGGTAAGATTGCTCATTTAAGCCCAATTAGTTGATGGTAAAATTGCTCATTTAAGCCCAGTTAGTCCATGGTAAGATTGCTCATTTAAGCCTAATTAGTTGATGGTAAAATTGCTAATTTAAGCCCAATTAGTCCATGGTAAGATTGCTCATTTAAGCCCAATTAGTCTATGGTAAGATTGCTCATTTAAGCCAAATTAGTCCTTGGTAAGATTGCTCATTTAAGCCAAATTAGTCCATGGTAAGATTGCTAATTTAAGCCCAATTAGTCCATGGTAAGATTGCTCATTTAGCCCAATTAGTCCATGGTAAGATTGCTCATTTAAGCCCAATTAGTCCATGGTAAGATTGCTCATTTAAGCCCAATTAGTCCATGGTAAGATTGCTCATTTAAGCCAAATTAGTCCATGGTAAGATTGCTCATTTAAGCCCAATTAGTCCATGGTAAGATTGCTTATTTAAGCCCAATTAGTCCATGGTAAGATTGCTCATTTAAGCCCAGTTAGTCCATGGTAAGATTGCTCATTTAAGCCTAATTAGTTGATGGTAAAATTGCTAATTTAAGCCCAATTAGTCCATGGTAAGATTGCTCATTTAAGCCCAATTAGTCCATGGTAAGATTGCTCATTTAAGCCCAACTAGTCCATGGTAAGATTGCTAATTTAAGCCCAATTAGTCCATGGTAAGATTGCTCATTTAAGCCCAATTACTCCATGGTAAGATTGCTCATTAAGCCCAATTAGTCCATGGTAAGATTGCTCATTTAAGCCCAGTTAGTCCATGGTAAGATTGCTCATTTAAGCCCAATTAGTTGATGGTAAAATTGCTAATTTAAGCCCAATTAGTCCATGGTAAGATTGCTCATTTAAACCAAATTAGTCCTTGGTAAGATTGCTCATTTAAGCCAAATTAGTCCATGGTAAGATTGCTAATTTAAGCCCAATTAGTCCATGGTAAGATTGCTCATTTAAGCCCAATTAGTCCATGGTAAGATTGCACATTTAAGCCCAACTAGTCCATGGTAAGATTGCTCATTTAAGCCCAATTAGTCCATGGTAACATTGCTTATTTAAGCCCAATTAGTTGGTGGTAAAATTGCTAATTTAAGCCCAATTAGTCCATGGTAAGATTGCTCATTTAAGCCAAATTAGTCCTTGCTAACATTGCTCATTTAAGCCCAATTAGTCCATGGTAAGATTGCTTATTTAAGCCCAATTAGTCCATGGTAAGATTGCTCATTTAAGCCCAGTTAGTCCATGGTAAGATTGCTCATTTAAGCCCAATTAGTTGATGGTAAAATTGCTAATTTAAGCCCAGTTAGTCCATGGTAAGATTGCTCATTTAAGCCAAATTAGTCCTTGGTAAGATTGCTCATTTAAGCCAAATTAGTCCATGGTAACATTGCTTTTTTTAAAGTACAATCAGTTTGTAAGTTTATCATTTATATTATCTATGGTATTATAGCTGGCATGTGCAACTTCCGCAAGGGCATGGGCTGGATAAGCAATTTTGAAGGCATACCCTATGATGTAAATAAGTGGATAAAACCAGGCCATAGCTTGCACATGCCTGTATTATTATTAACAGTTAGATGTCCGTATTATAGAGAAAATCTTGAACATTTTGAGGGAATGCAATTGTTAAAGCAAATCTTAATGTCATATTTTAAAGATTATATAATGTTTACCTTTTATATATTATTTTATTGCTTTTTTATGAAAATTTGTTTCTTCATATTTTTTAAAATTATTTTCAGTCATTTTATTTTCTTTGTATTGAGGGATTTTTTGTTTGGTTTTTGGTGGGATTTTTTGTGCAAAACATGAAGTCATGTTTAGTCAAGTAATTTACTTACCTAGGGATACCATTGCAGCTGACTTGGGCTGATCCAATTGAGGATTCGAACTTGGAGCCTTCTGGTCCTAATTGTGACATATTTACCACTGAGCCACGATAGTTCTGACCAAAATGAGTAAGATTACCTTCTACTTGCAAATGTTCCTAAAATATATCAAAGTTCATTTCATGGGCAAGGCTGCAAATGTATTGATTGAAAATTCATTTATATAAAATGGTGTAGAATTGGAAAATTCCATCAAAGGGTCATAATTCTGCATTACATATTGGGCTTTGCCCTGTGTCTGACATAAAATTCTAACCCAAAGAGTGGAATTTTTCCTTCGAAAACCTTGGCACACTGAAGGATTATTTTTCTCACATTATATGGCTGAAACAATTTAGAAACAATATTGTAAAAATCTACAAATGATATGAGCATAAGCAGCGGGGGGGGGGGCAACAGGGAAAAAAAGTGAGGACCAATTTTTTTGGGTGGGAGCATCTCATCAAGGCCCTGTTTTGCAAAAATGGGGACTTAAAAAAATGCTGTTTTAGTCGAGTAGTGTTCACTCATTAAACTATCCAAAGGCCAATCCATGGCTTGTATGAAAGTACGCTACTGATTTTTTTTTGGGGGGGGGGGAGCGACCAAAAGAAAATAGTGGCCAACATATTTTTTAACCTATCAATAAAACCTCCATTGTGGAATCAGATGCTTTTATGAACAAAGAGACCCAAAAACAAAATAGCAAAAGGAAGTTGGGCATATCTGTTAAATCTTGGGTAATTGTTGTATTTTTCCTTTTACATTGCAATTGTTAGATCACTAAGTGCACAATTTTAAAGATTCAGAGGATGTTTCTTTATTTCATTATTCCTTTTTCATTGTGAATGTGAAATTTTAGAGGTTAAGAAGGGTTTTGTTTTGTTGTAATCAAGCACCTCATCCAAATGAAACCCAGAAACTTTAAAATGAATGACCTTTTTTAGTCTTGGGAGGGCCCAGGAAAGTTGCCCCTGGGTTAGTTTTTTCCAAGTTTTCAATTACCCATTTATGTATATCTCATCTTTTTTCAATGTATCGCAGGCACCCCCTCATATTAATAGCATCTGTTGCAGATGCTAACAATATGTCTATTGCGTTTTTTTGGATTCGAACCCATGAAGTCATTTTCATTGGTTGATTGAAAGTTTGTCTGTACGCCTTAACCACTCGGCCACCAGAGTCTTACAGATATGCAGCTGAAATAAAATAGTTAACTATAGAAAAGAGATGGACATTAAACATGCACATGCATTTAGATCATATAATTTATTTATCAAGTATTCTGGTATTTTAAAATTTATGTTTAATTTAACGGGTACATTTCTCTACAGAGTGTAAATTGTCAATTTTTGTTTGACTTGTAAATCCCAGCAAGTTATTAATAGCGCTGTTATGGAATTGTATAAATCCCTTTTCATTTACTTGTACTTGGGTTTCGTTTTTGTGTGTACAATGATACCCGAGGGTGATTTATGTATATTGTACAATATTTCAAAACAGTGAGTTCGGTTCATCCTATTGTCGCATGTGCGAAGTGCTTTTGATGGGAAAAACTGAATATTTCCAGTGCACAGATGAGGTATGGCTGCATTGTCTGTTTATAACTGCAATGCCTCACTATAAGACTAAATCTTCCCATTGCGGAACGTCTTGTCAGTGAGCAGTCTACTTATGGACTTGCACTTCTTCAGCTGTAGAGGTATGTGAGTTATTTATTAATTCTTGTGTATAAGTTATAACTATTGCACAACCACATTTGTTTTTGTATATTTTTATGTAGCTTCAGCTTACATAGGATAATGCAAATAATTTCTATTTTTGTTTGTGACTTAGCAAGAGATTTATATTAACAATATAAAATTGCATTTTTAAGAAATGTTTAGTACCATAGGATTCTTACTGGACATGGGAAGGTTCACTTCTGAACCTGTTTATTGCTTTGTAATTACTGTGCTGATAATGTAATCTGTGTAGCTTACTGTACATATCATCATTACGTTTTATCTTATATACCCGTGTCATGCATATTACACGGTGTTAGATGTATTTTCAGCTGATTGGAGTTGACGTGGTACCAGCTGTAGAGCTAACCATAGAAGTCGACCATAGCAGCTGTAAAGCTGAACCATAGCAGCTGTAGAGCTGAGTGAACAGTGTTACGGGTCGAGTAGAAGGTGATCGGGCATTGCTGACCGATTGGTGGGCGCTGATTGCTTGATTGACCAACGAATTGAATGGTGGCCGGTGACTACCTCAAATACTGACTGCTTGATTAACCAGTGTGACTGGTAGCCAAGTGTGCTGGTGGCAGAGTGTGTAACTCCATACATGTAATCTTTTAGCTGTGGGCTAATTTAGGTGTTTGTAATATCCAGTGTTTGGGATTGTAAAGATATTTGGTATGCTATCTGTCCCTTTGTTTTCATCATTTTACTATTTGAGTAAAACACCTCATTTTTCACTATTTGAGTGAATTCAGTTTTACTATTTGAGTAAAACACTTCATTCATTTCGTCATGTGAAATTACTGTGAATCATTCACCTTTGTCCTTGTACTGTGTACGGTCATTTATTTGTATTTTCATTTGTTGCATCATTAGGTTCGTGCGAATTAATCATAATTCTTTTCTCATTCAAGTCATTCATCATTAAACATTGTATTTGAATCACCATCAAAAGTGTTCTGTGATAAATCCGAAATCCAACCCAGTTATCTTGTTACAAATGCATAGGTATTTAGCGCAGTCAACCATGTGACCTCATGTGGGAAACCCTGTGTGCTATTAATAGCACATAGGAATTTTTATTGGCTTGACACGTGACCATGGAAATATCTAAATTTTGATGAGAATTGATAATTTGGTAATTTGCTGTAGCTGAAAAAATACTTTACTGGATATACTGAAATTTTATTTTTTTATTAAACAGTTTTGCTGTAGCCGAGTTTGTTACACAATTTGCCATAAGCTATACTGAATATTTATGAATATGAAAATATTTTCCAGCAGCTGTAATATATTTTAATTCTTATATTTCACAGGCTTCTAGATTAATTGATTTAATTAACTTATGTGTACATTTGTGTTTTCCGTTTTCTTCACGTTTACTTTTCTCACTTGGAGTGCTTGCTTGAAGATTTCCAAGATGGTTATCGTTTCTATCCGAGTTGATATGGTCGATAACAAAACCATCATCTATCATACTATTTAAGCATTCGTAAATAAATCTGAGAGAATAATAGTTTTTCATTTTTTTACTGCCGGAAATTCTGATACAGATAATCTCGTAATCCATGCTGTTGATATTGAGAGTTTGTTTGCGATAATTCCTGATAACACTGGCTTTACTTGCTTCGTAATTAGTAAATATCAGATGTTTCTTAAATTCATCAATATCAATCTCTTCCTCAATTTGCTCCATATATAAATTTGTCTTCTTCTAATATAACATTATTTTTCAGCAGAGGAATACTTCTCTAGATAATCCTTTGCATCTTTTATTCTGATGTTTTCAGAAGCATTTTGTTTTTCGTAATATCACTTAAGAATCAACAACTGTGTCTTTCCCTTAACCTCCACACCACACTTCAGACATGGTTGTGGTCCAGTACTGCCACGGCGAACATTAGTTATGTGATATCCACAGTATTCTCCACGACAATGTTTTCCACAAAGACATACTGATCTGATCATGAGCCATCAACTTCTACTTTTTGCCTGTTGCATATTACGTTATTGGATTAAGTCCAATTGAAGATAATGCTTTTCCCAATTATATAGATGGCTAATAGTACTGTTGGAAAACGATGCAAGAACAGCATTTTTGACTAACTGCGATAAAACCAGATTTTCCAAGGTCAAACATTGCAGAAGAAAAATTACGAAATGAAATAAAATCGTTATCAACCACGAGTGAAATAGAGAAATTGTCCGCAATGGAACCAAAGAAGAGTAGAGATAAGGTTTTGGACGAGAACGAAAATTATTGGAGATTGAGCCAAAACACACTACTAGATTTGATCTAGATATATAAAGCAGACAGAGATAAGAAACAACTGCTGCTTGAGTTGCAATTACACGAATATTTCAAAATGGACAAAAAACGAATTAGCACAAGATGGTGTGTCTCATTTTTTCAACGTTTAAAATTGATGGTGATGGTATTTTAATTATTTCCACAATGAATGACAAACGAGCGTTTACTATTGTTAATAATCTTGTTGATGACATCAAGTATATATTCAGAATAAAATTTATTGTCGAACATAGCGAAAATGGTCCGACTTGGATTACTCGTGATATATTTGACCCCCTTAAACAATCCTGTCAACATAACAATGTCGTTACGATAAATGGAAATTCTAAACCAGGCATTTTCACCTGAATCGACAAACCCTACTACAAGAACGCATACCTAATGTCCGCTGTTGTTTACGCGATTTATCGTTCAAATGAACCAGATATAGATGCTAGTGCTCCGATGAAAACAGGCTGTCTAAATTGTGTGGCTCAACATGTTAGAGAACATTTAGTAAACTCCAAACGTGGAAATGGACAGAATCGAGAATAAAAGAAAAATAATACAATGGGAAAACACGTATCAGCGGAGCTAAGACAGACGACGTGGTTATTTTATTAAAATACATTCAAGTTTCCGATAATTATAAAAACAATCGCAAATAAGATTTTGTAAGATTATGGTAAAGACTGCAGTAAGGGTGCTACAATAATTTTATATGATTACAATTCACATGCACGGACCGACTCGGAGATAACATTTCCAAGAGAGAAAATAATACGATTTTACCACGGTGACATCTGTGAAGAAATCTACAACATAAATAAGCATGACCCGGAGATGATTCTATAGATGAATCAACATTTGATCAGTTTATGCTGCCATCTGGAGTTATTTATCGGAATGAATGAATCCAACAAAATATGAAACGTATTTTGGTAAAATTTAACATTGACAACGATGAATTACGCAAAAACTTGTACGGCGTCGTCTGTTGTTGTGCATATAACTCAACAAAAAAATTAGTGGCGTCAAACTCCAAAAGAATTTATTGATGATGTATCACAATCTTATGTCGAATTTGGTCATGGCGGTCTTTGGAACACAAAATGTAGTTCCTCCGATATGATTTCTGTCGACAAAGTGGCTGCTTATTCGGCGCCTTTTCTTGGACTTGATGAGTGTCATCTAAATTTTGAACGATTCGGTCATCCATCACACGAAATGACTAGAGTTGCAATAAACGGCCCGCTACCAAGTATCGATCTTACTGGATTTGCGGAAATTGAATCATTCGAGTTTTCAGCGAGGATTAATACGGTTAATCCAATTGGGTTTGGTAGACATTTTAATAAACCGGATACCAGTGTCAATCTCAACGACTTCTGCGCACAAAATCAGCGTGATTGGGCTTCAATAGTGTTATTACGATATGTATTAGACACTACGATTTTAAGGTCGTTAACAGTAACCTCTGTGATAATTTCATACAGACAACAAAAACAAGTTTGGTTACCACACGAAACAAAGATACATGCAGAAAAATTATTGGTAAATTTACTCAGGTGTATTGTTGTCACGGAGATATGAAACAACACACGATGTTACAATTATTTGCACGATCATTAGCTACTGGGACGGCAATTTTCCCCAGTTTACTCATTTGAGATCATCTATGCTGGCATACTCGTCAACAAACCTTTATCGATGATCAGCGTATTTCCCAATGACGTTGTTAGACTCGACACAGACTCTTTCTATATTAGTCGTTGAAATGGATCTTCTTGAGCCATTTATCGAAGAAGACATAAGGAGTGTTAACTGGGGTTCGTGGCAAATAAAAGAGGCACAAATACACAATTATTTGAGTCAGCTGACTTTAAAGCACCTGATGCTTATTATCGCAACGATATTTTATCACAGATTTCATCATTACCGTCGATGTATGATCCAATTACGAGACTTAGCACGGTCTATCTTAATGGCCCAGGTGGTTCTGGTAAAACAACACGTGCAATAGAATTCATAAATTCAGTTAAGATTGTGTTGACGCCAACTAACCGGCTTGCCAGAGAGATGCAACATCGTGGTGTCAGCGCATGTACGTATCATAGTTTCTTTTGATGGCGTGGTGATGCATGGATACCCAAACGAATGGGACAAAAATATATCCGGGGAGTATTATTTGGGACAAAATATGCTCGCTTGTCCAAAGAAATATTACAGACATTTCTTGATTGTAATCAAACAAAATCAACGGTAATTAATATGTGTGGCGATCCAGGGCAACCTTCGCCATTTACAGGAGAATCCCTATATGACTGGCTGAAACATTACGCTGGCTACTACGAAGAAATTTTGTGGCAGCACCGATCACATGATGAAACATTACGACAGTTGAAATCGCTAATCAGACTACAACCAGATAAAATTCAGTTTGAAAGTATGCGTGTGGTAATTCAAGACACACGAATGTCTGATTTCGGGAACTTATAGAGCCCTAATGATCTAATAGCTGTATCCGACAAAATTGTACGAGATCACATGCAGCATAAATTATTTGATCTTCACAAATAAACATTGCCAACTAAGCAAGTCCTGTTATGTTACCGCCCTGCAGATACACTCCGGCAAAATATACTCGATTGCATTCCTCGTGACACCAATTGTGTCCGCATGAAACAAAAACTTGTTCTTAATAATATCGTCGAGGTTCCAGAAGAGGCTGTACAACATGCGTTGTCGTTAAAACTGTCGTGCTGCAATCTAGGATATGCGATAACAATTCATTCGTCTCAGGGATTAACACTATCAGACAGCAATATCTGGATTGTCAATGATCGCATCGAATGGTGAAATTTAGTTTATCTGGTTGTGTCTAGAGTAACAAAAATATATCAGTTATCCAGTGTTTTCTACATGTTTGAGCTGCCAGCGGCAGCATTAGCTGCGTTACCGACGTCACAAACAACAGTGTCACCAGGAATTATTAAAGCAGTGAAGAACCAGTTAGCTGGCTATGTGCAAGAAGACAAAAAAAAAAAAAAACTACAACAAAGAGAAGAAAAAAACAACAATAAAACAGCGCCAGTTTGATCTGGATGTGGAATTTGTCATGACGTCGAAATAACGACAAAATAATTACTACGCCTGCTGTAACACAATAATGTTGTGGCAATATTTTCCTAATGACGAACGACCATTTACCGTGGACAGAATATAAAGTAGTCTGGGCCACAGACGCGAAAATTTCTCGCTGACATGTCTTGAACGTCACAGACGTAGAGCAGCTTCGTTCCTCAGAGCGTGTGACTCTTTTTAGATTTTGTTTGTTGGCGCTACCTGTAATTATTCAAGGACAAATCCACTTTGAGCTGCTGTTGAATATAGTCTTTAGATTGGTGGCTGCGTAGTAGATCTTACCACGCTACAAATTGTATATTTTGTTACACTCCACACAGGAGCAGTTTCTCTTGCTGCACCACCCTCAAGTTCACCGGGTACATGTACATTCCTCATTGTTACTTTACTACCCAACACTGGTTGTGGTAGATCCACCGGTGATTTTCGTCGTGGTATGTTTTTTTTACCCCCGCAATTACCTAGATGGGTTTCATGTTAATTCCACTCGTGTCCTCGTTTTTTTTTTAACGCGGTCACCACATGAGGTAGTCTCGCAACCCATTCACGAGATCTGTCCTGAACGCTCAGCGTTCCGCTCAGTAATTCGTCGGCATATTGATGTCCAGAGAGTCGTTTTGCAAGTGTTTGATTAAATCCTTAAACTATTGCCTGATCGCTATGTATAGCTGCGTGTCCACGTCTGATTTTAACGTTATGTTGTTGCATCAGCTTCGTTACTGCACCGAGAAATTCTTTGCCAGGATCAGCCTGTAACAATTGTGGCCAGTGCAGGCCGCTACACGGCCCGGGTTCTCGCCAATAATTTCTTTCAAACGCTGCTGCGACTTCAGTAGTTGTTTTAGCCTCTTTGTATCTACTTGCAACATCTACGACAGTCAACGCGTATTTGTACGTGTGCCGTTTATGTACGTCATGTAGTAAAAACATATATGCCTGATGCACTTCGTTGGGTGTGCTGACATCAAACCGTCCATGTTGAATCGTTTTGGGACGTGGCAGATAAATTTTCCATATGGACTGTCGTGACAACCAATCTGCGGCTACAGCACGTGTGACACCTACTGAATCGGCGAGTTTTTTTTAAATTTATTGCTGCTGTACCTCTCCAGTATCCTCTTGGACTATAATAAATCGACTCCATTATGTAATTGTTGTTGTTTAATTGACAGCTAAGCTCCCAACACTATTTTACCTTTCATCGCCAATCTTATAAACCAATTTGCAAGTAATTCTAATATGTTTTATGTTTTTTCTTTCTTTATTGAATTCAGTGTGTGAATTAACTGGAAATCCGCGATATGTCGTCATTGTAGATCTGGAGTTTTATATGCGACATCATGAACATGGCACGCTTGATCAATCGCATTTATCTGAAATTCGCCTGGTTTTGGTTGATTTTTTTTCGTCAAGTCTAATATCAAAGCCAGTTCCAGGACCACAAGAATTATGTTCTGGACCATGTTTTTCCCCATGATATTTGGATCGCAGAGCGATCCAACGTCACAAACTTGGATATTTTTGTGACACATTTTGCATATTACCTGTAAGTGTCGGCGTGTTATTTCTTAACTTGGTTTCTCTCAGAAAGTTTGTACCAGTGGCCGTCTTGCATTGAACACAATGTAAACTCGTGATTACAAGTAATACTATATTTGTACAATATGAAAGTAATTGATTTTCAGCAATACGTGAGCATGCACCGGTCAAGCATCATCCAGTGTTTCCAAATTACATTGGAGCTATTATAATTGGTCCATCTGGGTCGGGTAAATCTCAGTTGTTGCTCAGCCTGATAATGAGGTGACTCAAATGGGATATACTTTTTTTAGTAGCGCCATCTATGGATGACCAACGATGCTATAATGTTCTTAAGGAATTTAATATATCTGTAGCGGCTGAAGATGATGTTATTGAATTATCACGGATATCGACGAAGCGCCATCCGTTGAGCATCTTAACGGAGATATCAACAATCAAGTGGTTACGATGATGTCATACTTGACAAACAAGCAAGTCCAGCTAGAATATTTTCACGGGCAGACATAAAAACACATGTCATTTAGGTGATTAGAGATAATTCTAATTGTTTGGTTATTTTTAACGGTGTTGACAGACATACGCTTCGAAATATCCATCAAACATGATGTCCCGGTGACATGGACATAAAACAAATTTAACGATTTCTTCGTACATGCTAAGAAAAACCCGCATGGATTCATCACGGTAAGTTTCCACGATCCAGCAATACATCGAATTTGTCCCGATGAAATCTTTTATTAAAGAAATACATTTATTGTTATAATGAACCAGGAAACCATTAATGAGATTATCTCTACGATCAAACAATTGCAGCAATATGGTCTCGCTGTTTAACTCGATTTTGAAAAAATCAAGGATGATTTTGAGATGATAAGGCAGCGGCGTGAAGAGAGCAGGTATACACTCGCGGTTGAGTACAGATTTATCAAATTACTCTAACGCGAAATGGAATTGTCATTGGCGAATTTACACGAACATTACGATAAAGCTAAATGTATTTCATTGGCAAGTGGCATTTAGAAAATATGATCAGAATTGTCTCGACAATATGAAACTCGAGCTGCTGTAAGTGCACGTGCGAAATGAATAAAAAAACTTGTGTCAGATTGTTTGCTATCCACCTCTAAGATTCCAGAATCTGCCAAGGAGGAATAAACCAAACGACAGAACAATAATTAACGTAAAAAAATTATAATTTCTTTTGCCAGTGGCCGAGAGAGGCAGTTCAGGGTCTGTCACATACATACAATCTAACAGTCAATTCTTCACCACGTGTGTCCAATAAATTACCATTTTGATCGCTTCGACGAATTTATTCGTGACAGGGATGGATTGTGACATCGTAAATAAACAGGATTAGTTGTCACTGACATAATCAAATGACCAGACGAAACATCCGGAGAAAAGCTGTAAAGAACATATCCCTGCTGGGCCAGCCCTTGTAATGCTGGCCCAGATGCGGTATAGCTACCGTTGAGTGCGTCACAGACTAGATTTACAGACGTCGACGATGTGATATTGACAATACCCGGCGATACATGACGACCACCACCTGTTGGATCGTTGTCATGGCGGAGAATATCTGGAGAGTCTTTTATTTTGTTGTTGATGAGCCAAGTCGTGTGACATACACCATTTAAAATCTTTTTGATTTTATCGAGTTCATTGTTTACCGAATTGAGTCTTGAGTTGCTGTTTGTGAGCTCATTGTTAATAATTTCCAATTGTTGTTTTAAAGTTGACTAGATCAACAAGTTGTGTGTGATTTTCAGAGAGCATTGTGTTGATGACAGTTTAATTTCCAACGAAATTATCCATGGTCTTATTTATGTTTCTACGAAAATTTATAAACGCGCTTACATGATTATTATATTCAGATCTAAATGTGGTCAGTCCATCACTGATTGTCATTAACGAGGATGTTGCTATTGTCCACATATTTCTTCGTTGCAGAGTCATCGATTGATTCTGGTTCTCTCAAATAAGCAATGCTATTTCCGCTAATGTTGAGATCGCTAGTCATTGCATCAACATTTTTAGCAACGCATTTACTGCTTTCAATTCTGATCGTGATGTCGTTGCTGTCCACGCATGTTTTGTTACCAAGTCATCGTCTCAATTTGGTTCTCTCGTATTGATATTTGTATTTCTGGTCATGTTGTGATCGTCATACAATATATCTCCAGTTCTTCTCATAGATATTGTAATCTGTCCAATGATTGTTAGAATTGATTCCTCCGAATTTTTACTTTTATCGGTTCTAATGAATGCCACTAAGTTATTTTCGGTCGTGCCTGGAACTCGCAGAATAATATCTGGAAAAATCAATATCACCCTGTGGTTTGCCGCTAGCACATCTTCCGTAAATATATGCCATTATAAACTATTAACCTGTTGAAAACGATGCCGTCTGGTGGTATACCCATACAAAACTTTATGAGGCGGTGCCGATGACACTGACATGGCGTTACGTAGAGCAACTACTTATGGACTGCATATTGGTGGATCCGTTATTGTCTGTGTTGGTAATGTTGAATACCATAGTGGTATGTCACCGGCCAAGCCACTGTACCGTAACAACTCTTTTGGTGACGCCAATCCATACGAATCCATACGAATTTAAATAACTGAGTGGATCAGCCGCGTATGCAACCCAACTAGTGCCTGGACCAGAACGTCCATCGAGATTATTGATACCAGTTTCAATATGGCTTGGTTTTTCCGGTAACTAATCACGCACAATTTTTTTTTATATGTTTAATCTCTGAGCAATATCAAGCAAATCAAAACTGGACATAGGAGGCTTTAACGAAGCGTCCCCGGTATTCTCAGAGCTTGACCATACCGCTTTTCTGGTAATCATTGATTCCATCCTTTTTTGAGGTGTTTATGCCGTACCCTGTTGCTCTTTCAGTGCTATACAGGCAGCAGTTCCAACGGTACCAAGTGAAACTGCATTTGCAACAGCTGGAGCCGCTGCCGAAATTAACATTGCTAACGCCATTAGAAACGGAAATATACCGCCGGTTTTTGTTTTGTCGCTGATCGCCTTCGCAGAAAGATCAAGTCGAACGCCAGTTAGTGATTTTTTGGAGTCGTTGTAATGTTTGAGCTAACGTTCAGTCAACGATAATTTATTTGGGGCCTGCAATGCCGATGATTTTAGATTGTCAATAATCATATTATTTTGTGATCGTCGGTCCAGTTGATCTCTAACTGTAGTAATGTCATCAATCAGCGCCCGATTGACGTTATTGTCCACGAAGCCACCGGTAAAAAAATATCGGCTGCTTCTTTGATGATTTCGTCGGAATTGCTGCCGACTCATCTTCCACCACTCAGAATTTCTTGTCGATCAACATCAGCGAGGATATTATTTGGACATAGTTTATCCTGAATCACCGACGATTCAGCGCTCATATTACCTCTTTGTTTTCTATGACATCGATCGCGAGTGGCCTGGCCACTTGAAGTTGCTTCTTTTTCCTCTACACGAGGTGGTACAAATTGTGATCTTTTGGGCGATATTATATCTCCAAGTAATGGGGCTTCAATAGCTTCTTTGACTTGTTTCTAAAATTCTTCAAAAGGCCTATATTCACCACTAGTTTGAATAATATTATGGTACTTTTGAAACACGAAACTATTCTAGCTGTGTTTTGAGTGATATCGGCGGTCTCTGGATCTAATAGCTTACTGCGAATTTGATATCCTGCTTAAGCAACCGCTATAAGTTTTTCTCGAAGTATTTTATGACCTTCTTCGCTAAAATCGGCAGGTGTATTTTTAAAAAAGATCTTTATTGGCTTTTGTGACTGGTTTAAAGAACTACTCTGTACCCTCTATAAATTCCACATGAGCTTCCCGGAGTTGTTGTAGCAGTTGCTTGACAGAATCACGGACTGGAAAATACTTCTTGATTGCGTCAAGTCGTTGTCGAGCTAATTTTGCCGTAGGAGATTCCACAGTAAGCGCACAGTCACATATAATTATTATACAAAAACGACGCATTGAAAAAGATGATATATACTTAAATGGGTAATTGTAAACTTTTAAAAAACAAATAACCCAATTGCAACTTGCCTGGGCCCTCCGGAGCCCCAAAAAGGGCGTTCATTTTAAAGTGCCCGGGGTTCATTTGGGGTGATGGTACTTGGTTACAAATTAACAAACCAAAACCCTCTGAATCTCTAACATTTTGTATTTAAGTATCCAATAATTGCAATGGAAAAAGAAAAATACAACAATTACCCACGATTTAACATATATCCAACGTAATTCCACCTGGTCGCAGGCACTTCCTTTTGCTATTTTTAAAAAAATGTTTTTTGTTTGGTTTATCAAAGCGTCTGATTCCATAATGGAGGTTTTATTGATGGGCAGCAAAAAATGTGCGTTCCCCCTTATAAAAAATCGGTAGCGTACTCTCATACAAGCTTTGGATAGTTTAATGAGTCAACACTACTTGGCTTGAACAGCATTTTGTTAGATCCTATTTTGCATAAATTTGCCTTGATTAGGGGCTCCCCGCAAATATCGGTCGTCCCCTATCCCCCGCACCTTTGCTGCTGCATATAACCTGCACTAATTTGAAAATAATAGTACATGCCAATTATGCTTATTTATTCTGATCACAGTAAATAACAAAACACTTGAGACTAATCTTAAAGTGGTTTCTTAGGTCAAAATTACGCGTTGTGCTGAGACCAATCGGGCAGTAGATTAATGATATTCTTTCAAAACACGACCTCACAGAGGCCTAAAGAAATTCGCTATATTAAGCAAGCGAGACATTAGTTCCGCAATATATATAGCGAGACATAGGTATCACTTTGCATGTCGCGGGAAACCCGATTTATTATAAACACGTATAAGTAGATACAATAAACCTAGCAAATATTAGAAATAAAAGAAACTAAAGCTTCAGTTATGTAAAAAAACAAAAACAGGTAGCTATCGTAAGGAACCTCTTTCGATGACCGAAAGTGATAAAGTTGATATATATTTTTGATCATTCAAATATTATATGTTGTTGTTATAGGGTTTAACGCTATTTTTCAGCACAAGATAGGCTATACATGGTTGCCAGTATTAATGGTGGAGGAAGAACCCGGGAAAACCCCGGAAAGAACCACCGACCCACGAGAAGCTACCGGCAAGCTTTCTCATATCCACATTGGCCGTGCCCAAGACTCGAACCCAGAGGTGAGATGGCAGTGATCCGTGACGGAGAGCGCTTTAGACCACTCGGCCACTCGGGGCCCCTTTTACATATTATAAAGTGATTGCTTAAGAAGGAACTGAATACAGAAATATTACTAAAAACTTAGGTGAAGTAGAGAGTTACTTCCCTTAAAATCTGAACGTTTTGGAAGTTAACCACTGAACATTTTACGTCATTTTGAAATTAAATTATTTTTGATATCATGGTTTTGCTGGGAAAAAAGGCAAGGCCATTATCAGTGATGGGGGTGGGTTGGGGTGATTCTAAAGTTTGGATTATCGTTCGTCAGTTCTTCAGATCTATTGTTTGCAGCAACCATAAAAGCTACGAAAATTAGAACCCCTACGAATACATCGAATTCACAGTATCATTTGTATCGTAGCCCTCTGAAAAATATACTAATGACCTAGTGCCTACTGATACTAATATTTATCATTATAGCGAAATCCATAAGTGAAAACTGGACAATACAAATATTAAAACTATTTCCTTTACATGTTCAATTTGCTTTTAAAGGACACCTGTCCACAAAAGTCACCATCACTGAAGTACGTACTCACAAAGGATAAGTGCCTATAAATGACATCTGTCAACAGAGTACACGTGAATAAAAAAGACATCTGCCCACATAGTGTTAACATCCACGACCTTACTATTGTTGTTATTATTAGTAGTGTTGTTGTTCTTCTTCTTCTTCTTATTATTATTATTGGACCAAATATTACAAGTCCACTGTATATCTCTCTAGGTCAGTAATCTTATGGGTTACACACACCACCAAAATCTCGGCTACATTTTGCAAGTGAACATTTTCGAAAGTTTTCAAGTTTATGCTACTTTATAACCAATTATAGACTTTATGCTTTTTATAATCAATCATAGAAATCCGAAATTGTAACACTTTAATCTGAAACACACATAAAAATAAATGCTTTAACCCACATGAGTATTGGTTTGCTTTGTGTGTTTTGCTGAAATTATAGCGTTTATTGCTTGGCGTTTAGTTTTCGTGTCTAGGTTTATTTATATCGTATAGTTGGAGAAACCGCTCACACCTACCTGCACTCTAATCCACTACAGAAAGTAAATATCTTGAAAATAATTTGCAGTAGGACATATGGACGGGTATAACATGTCGATTGTTTTTATATATTTTTAATTGGCATGCGATGTAAATTCTAATTTACAGAATTATATGAGAGAGAGAGAGAGAGAGTGTGCAAATATTTTGACATTTAAAAATGATCTCTTTTTAGAACCTTAATTTAGGTTAAAAGAAACTGAAACAGTTAAAATGAAGAAAATAACAACAAACAAAACAACAACAAAACAAAGAAAGCATTAAATAGATTACATTAGGTAAGTACCTCCTTATCAAGAAATTTAGTCTTACGGTCTCGACAGGCTATTGTAACTATGCATCATTGGTTATGTGAACACTGTAGATAAGTCTCATGGAAAGTGTACACATACCATTGCAACCTCCCAGGTTTTTGTAACTTACTTGGTTTAAATTCAAGTTCAGTGGTTCGTCTTGCTGAAATTATTTATTCTGTCTGAGGTGGTGGTGGTGGGGGAGAGGGAAGACAGGAGATTCGATCATATCGTTTAATTCATTTAGAAAACTGTGGTTATTAACATTTTTCTTGTTATCTTGCTATTTTTTCTTGTCAATAATTAAATAAGCAATAGCATACCACTCGGTAACTGGGGGGGGGGGGGCACTGGTTGAGTGGTCTAAAGCGCTCACCATTACGGATCACTGCCGTCTCACCTCTCTCTGCGTGGGTTCGAGTCTCGGACTCAGCCAATGTGGGTACGTGAGAAAGCTTGCCAATTGCTTCTCGTGGGTCGTTGGTTCTTTCTGGAGTTTTACCTGGTTGTTATGTTTGGTATAGGTGGTATGAATATATCCACAAAGCCCGTTTTTTTTTATAAGTGACAACGGTTATATTTATCTTTGGATCTGGATTATTTGTTTAAAGATTACATACCTGGATGCCATAAACTGTCAATACTTTATTGAAATAGGTCGAGCTTTTTTTAAGATGCTGCTGACATTGCAAATAATGACAAATACAAGACGCAATATTTAGGTATCAAATACAAGACCCTACTCGGAACTACGAATTAAGGCAATATGGATTTAAGCAAAAGAAGAAGAAAAATATGATAGATTTCTGTGTGTAGAAGATGAATCTAAAAGGTTCATTAAATCTATATGATTTGGACAGGAACATCATTCCAACTGGCATTTCGACAGAGTATGTGTGTGTGTGTGTATGCTTGCCAGTGTTCAGGTTCTGATCATTAACGGGGAAATCAAAGACCTGAATAGCCGGTAGACCCCTATTTATGGCTCCATTAACAGTTTGCACAGTGACCATCTTTTGTCAAACTTTTCCCATTTACGGATTCTATAAGCATTACATTGAAATTAAAGGCATTACTGTTTTTGAACCAAGACAGATTTGAAATGTCTTTGTTAAATCTGAATATATAATTACTATGTTCATTATATCGTCAGGCTGATTGTTGTCTCCAATTCCAAAGATAATATTAATTTTGTTAAAATTTCAAATCATGCGTGATGACACTTACTTTTATCCGTTCTAGGGTACCATTGAATAACCTTTTGTAACTCGACAATCCCAATGTCTCTGCATGAAACATACAAAAAGAACAGAGCTCGTTTGGAATAATGTTAATTCTTTTGAGAAATACATTGGTAGGCGGTTAGAGCGTTCGCCTCGGATGCGGGAGGTCGTGGCTTCGATCCCCGGCCCAGTCATACCAAAGACTTTTAAAAATGGTACTAACAGCTACTTCGCTTGGCGCTCAGCACTAAGAGGTTAGTGTTAGGACTGGTCGGCCTGGTGTGAGGATAATGTGACTGGGTGGGACATCATGCTACATGTCTGTGACATGATGCCCTATTGGGGTCGTCCATTAATTATGTCAACAAAATAGGGGGGAGGGGGTTTGAAGAAGTTTGACAATTGTTGACATGGGAGAGGGGGGAGTTCAAGATAAATTGACGTCAACAATGTTATTTTTTACAATAAATTTAATAAATCAAAAAGTAGGAAATTAGTGAGTGTGTGCGTTAGTACGGCACACACTCACTCGCCCGTCAACAGCCCACCAGTTTAATTCTAAACCGGTTGAGCTCTTGCCAAGGAAGTCATAGTCTTGCATCATCATATTTTGTTTTTATTCAATGTAGATTGTAGACTGTAGACAGATTTTTAAGGGAAGCTGTTACTAAATTAAAAAACTGCACTGAGCCATAGACATCTAAGTAGTATAGCTATCCATGGACTTCTATTAAATAGCATCATTGTTATATGTATAGATGCTATATATATTGAAGTCCATGAGCTATCCCTCCAAGGATGGATAACAGCCTAGGAAACTTGAGAGCTTGACTATTATACAGTCATCTTTAACATAATACATAAAATAAATTATGTAGCCTACACAAGCATACAACTTCTTCAAACAGATGCAGTAACCTTAATGCCTTACAAATATTGTACACTTTGATAACAGACTCTTGTTCATTTCAGGCAAATCCCCCCCCACACCCAATTTGCATGTGCTGTAAAATTGTTATAGTCAATTTGAAATCTGTTAAACAAGTAAAAAAAATGTATTAAAATTTATTTGTAGACCTTTTCATTTCCATAATTTAGCATAAGAGCCAGCCGTATAAAATATTGTTAGTTTGTGGGGGGGGGGGGGTTGTTAAAATGTTATGGGGGGTGGGTGTCACTGAAAGTTTGACAGTTGTTGACAAGGGGTGAGGGGGAGGGGTAAAAAGTTGCCTAGAAATTGTTGACATAATTAATGGACGTCCCCATTGCTAGGCATCACTATAAACTGCCACTGCAGACATCGTAGCGATATGACTGAAAAAATGTTATAGCTACGTCAAAAATCCAACACACTCACACACACACACACACACACACACACACATTCGTAGGCAAAATCCTGTGCAATATTTTAAGCTTCAACCATCTAAGATTTGGATATTTTCTAGTTTCATGGTATTGCTGTTCTTTGTCTTTCGTTCTTTGTAAATTTTAATCATTACATTTTAGCGTCAAAGCAATCGTGAAACTATATCAGTCCGTCCCTAATATGTATTCTGTGTATCTTTCATATATTTATTTTCATCATAACAATCTGGTAGAAATTCAAACAGAGTTACAGGCATGGTTACCATCTTGAAGGTGGATATAGTTTGGATTCCTCTTAAGCGATCACTAGTAATGGATGCAAAGTCGGAAACAAATATTTGCTGATGACAGTCTAATTTTAAACCATTCATGGTGCATCCAGTCACAGATAGAAGGCACACAACATACGTAATCGTTTATATATTATGACCTATTGGTGTAGATCTAGAGGAAGGGAGTAAGGACAGTAATGAAAAGTGTGCGTTTTTGCTCTGGTGAGACATGGAAGTTATATTTTCATCAGTACAATGATTATTATTTTTATCATTATTATTATTATTATTATTATTGGCCATTTACGCCAGTGCATCTTTACATGTTTCTGTCAGTCATTCTCGTAATCTGATCTCGCTGTCTACATCAATTAAGGCTATTTGAATATATTTTGCTTGATGTTTCTCGAGCACGAGGGAATGCCAAGAAAGGATTCAATTCTCGGATGCAGCCTCAAGCCAGGTCTGTGAACAATTTTAAAAACTAAAAGTCTGCAAAAAAGAACCATTATCACCTTGGCAACAACATACAAACTATGGATCACATGGGAACGTCTTACAATTTCTTCTATGGTCTGAAATACAATTTGGACCCGTCCGCATATTTTGCTTTATATTTATCCTTGAGATTTATAAGTTTATTCATATATGCACACATGTACTACGTACGTACGCACATGCGTACATACATACATACATACATACCCCGATGGTTGGTTGTATCTAGAAAAATCATCTAGCAGCTTACAAGGTGTCAGGCAGAGACACCGGTAATAGGAAATCAAGTTCGGGTATTACATTGCTTGTAAAGTTGAACATCATAGAACTTTTCAATATACGTTTATAATTTGATGTGTTTAAGAAAACAAATTACAGAGTATCATATAATTTTTTACAAATTTAAAATGATCTAATTGTGAAAGGCTATAATAGTCGCAAAAGTGTATCACGGGAAATAACTAGCAGAAGTACATTTTCCTCTCAGGAAAATGGTTACATGATTTGCGTCCCTTACGTACACCACTGTAAGCCTTTCCTTGGTTCATTATAATGCCATACACCCAGCTAGTGGTGATTCAATCACTAGGACTTGACTAAAAAAAACATCGCGTGCACATCAGTGTTTGTAAAGTTTGCGATGCTAGCAGCAGGGAGGCTGAACAGACCACTTTTTTTAAAATAAGGTTCCAATTTGCAAAATAAGGCCTTCATTGAAAAGGTAAAAAAAAATCGAGTCAAAAGATCGAGTCACAACGCTAATCACACGATGATTCCTCGACGTTGTTAGCGTTGTGATTCGATTTTTTGACTCAATTTTTTACAATCATTTTTGTAAAATTCAATTACAATTCGAACCCAACTCGAGGTCGCAGCCTCCCTGCTGCTATAAATGTCAGCGCCGTTGCTGCTATAAATTAAAAAATTGTATCAAGACCGACTGGAAATCGTGTTTGAGGATCGTGTAAATTTATCGTTATAAAACAATGCGGGGTTGACTGAGCCTGACTAAATAAATTTCTAAACCGATCATAGTCCATATCACCGCTACACCAGGTCTGATGAATATTTCTCAGCGTGTGTGTATCAACTCCGTTAAACACAGCAAGAATATTACAATTATCTCTGATCACTTTTGGTATTTGTGTATACCGTTGGGTTACATACATCACGTCGGTGTTTTTGTGCCTGCCTCTGGAAAATATCCTAGCTGGATTTGATTGCCTATCCAGCATTACATCATCGTACACAACTAAATTGTTAATGGATCCATCAAGATCATCCACAGACGGTGCTTCATCGATATCAGTGATAAATTCAACAACATCCTCATCGTTTATCGTTTTTGCGCTATCGTTAAAATCCTTTAAAACTTCGTAGCATCGTTGATCATCCACAGACGGAGCAATCAAATATAACTTATCCCACGCTAACCGTCTCATAATGAAATTAAGTAACAGTAGCGTTTTGCCAGACCTAGATGGTCCTATAATAATCATTCGGATAGAATTCGGTAGCGCACATGATGCTTAACTGGTTCCTGTTTTTGTGTTGCAGAAAAATCAATTACCTTCATGTTGTATAAATAAATTATGGATTTATATTGTGTAAAATGTAGAGCACGTACCAAAACAGGTGATCTAACAACCATTACAACGAAACACAACCGACAAACACTCACTGGTAACTGTAAACAATGCGGCACAAAACAATTTAAATTCATCCCCGCGAAGTCAGCAGCGCCGGGTTTTAAACAAAAAGCAACACGGAGGTGACATTGCAGCAAAATTAACCAAACTACCAGGAACCCCGTGGGCGAAATATCCCGGAGAAAAACATCTTCCAGGATATAATTACTGTGGCCCTGGAACCCGACTTGACATCATACCTGACAGCGTAGACCAATCAAACCCAGGTGAATATCCGATAAACGCTATTGATCGAGCTTGTTACGCTGATGATGTGTCTTACCGAAGTAAGGATCTGCAGCATGGATATCTCGCAGATGTGAAATTAATTCACGCGCTGAATTCCATTCCAGATAAATCTCTCAAAGAAAAATTAGCTAGCTGGTTAATAAAAACCGCGATGAAAGGTAAATTAGCGCTAGGTGCTGATAATTAATTATAAGTGGAATCGATTTATTATTCCCCAAACGGATACTGGAAAGGTAACGCAGCGATTAGTAAACTCGACAGCGCAGCATCGGTCACGCGCGTCACTGCAGCAAATTGGTTATCTCGACAAGCAATATGGCAAATTTATCTTCCGCCGCCCAAAAGAATCGAATATGCGCATTTTGATGTCAGTGTTCCTAATGATGTTCATCAGGCTGATATTTTATTATTAACACATGATACTGTCAAAAGACGAACATACAAATACGCGTTAACCGTTGTCGATGTTGCAAGTAGATATAAAGAAGCAGAGCCGCTATCGACAAAAACAGCAACTGAAGTAGCTTCTGCGTTTAAACGAATTTATCAACGAGGACCCGGATCACAAGGTGGTCTGCGATGGCCACAGTTGCTACAAGTTGATCCTGGCAAAGAATTTCAAGGTGCAGTATCATCACTGATGAAGCAACATAATGTCAAAATACGACGAGGACATACTGCAATACACAGTGATCAGGCAGTTGTTCGAACAGTTAATCGAACACTTGCTGAGCGGTTATTTGGATATCAATACGCGAAGGAATTCATTCAAGATAAGAGATCTCGAGAATGGGTTGCAAGATTACCAAGTGTAATAGCCGAGCTGAATAATGAAATAACCCGAACAATCAATATGAAACCCGTTAATGCAATCAAGCGCGCGCGTATAACAAAACAACTACGTAATTTTTCAAAACAGCCAGTATTAGGTGATGTCACTGTAAGATATTTATATGAACTCGGTGAACTTGAAGGTGGTAAAGCGAGAGCAACTGATCCTATCTGGAGTATCACATCACACAAGATATCCAGCGTGGTTACATCTACGGGTAGACCCGCGATCGACAGACTGGATTCAACTGCTCCTTAGCGTGGGTTTACACGTGAACAAGTACAGGTGATTCCACCGGATACTCAGTTACCGCCACGGTCATTTAACTGGCACCCCGACGTCGATTATACTCAAGACAGGTCAACATTGTGTTTTCTAGTGTATGACCACGACTGCTATCTTTTCTATCCACGGTAAATTGTTGTGGATGTTTATCCAGTGACCATGACCACAGCATAATACAATTACAACTCGCACAATGATTATGTTGTTGTTGTTGTCGTAGCGTTATTATAAATTCAGCATCAATATCAAAGTCGCAATTATTTTTTTTATCAAGCTGCTTATACCCGGCGAGTTTTTTTTCTCACTATGGCATCATTGACAATTTCGGTGATGGTGTTGTCGTCGAAATTTACAACAGTCCTTCTCAACTGAGATATTTTTCTAACTCGTGACACCGCGAGATAGACCAAGTTTGACCACTCGATGTGATCATCTACAAACCAAACAATTGTGTCACTGATAGTTAATCCTTGAGATGAATGTATTGTCATTGCGTATCCTAACCTCCACGGAGATTTTTCAGCGTGTAATGCATCATTGACAATATTGATATCAACTAGAACAATATCGTTTAATACAATATAACACAGCGGCACTGGCAGCGTTGAAAACTTTTCCTCGTGTATGCGAAATAATTTAATTTGAAGTACATCCCTGGTTATTTTTCTACTTGCTATTATTAAATCTTTTGGGGTCAATGTTTCCCAAAAGTCATTTATGGAAGTCTCCGGAATTGTTTTACGTGCTATTTCACATTGGATTTTATTCGGCTTTAATCTTATTAATTTCTTAACCGTTTTTAATTCCTCATCAAGCACTCTATGATCTTCATTTATCTCCGAGTAATAATCCACAGCTCGTTTCAACCAACTATGTGGAGACAACCCTGCAAGCGGCGGTGGTTGGTCGTGATCGCCACACATTATAGTCAACACACATTTTCAACGATACGCTGCATATTTCATCCCAAATAATAATGAGCGGAATATATTTCTTTTCCATTCGATCAGGAATCCATTCGTCGCCGCTTTATCGGAAGAAACCATGATCAGTGCCAGAATTAACTGCCCGGGTTTTCATTTCCCTGGCAAGTCTGTGTGTGGGCGTTAACACAGTCATATCTGAATTCTCTCCAAATAATTCAATAACACGAGTTGTTTTACCGCATCAATCTGGCCCGCTCAAATAAACGGTTTTATGTCTTGATACTGGATCATATACCGACGGCGCCTCCGACAAATGTGATATCTGATTACAGTAATAATTATCCTCGATGGTAACATCCGCGGAACGATCATAACTATACAACATTTCTTGTTTTATTCTCCACGAACCCCAGCAGTTATTAGTGGTTATAAAACGGGTTACCAATTCTTTACGCGCCGCGGCAATGTAAAATGAATCCGCGGCAACTCTTACTGCGGTGAGAGAAAACCTGTTTATCATCGATAACAAATTAATAGAAACATAAGCGAGCATCGATGATCTTAAATGCGTGTATTGAGATGATTCTCCATCGGTATAGTCAATGATGGTTCCTAATTTTGTTCCGTCGGATAAATGAACGTCTTCTCGGCTCACAAATATCTCTTTTTATGTTGCATCAGTGATTATGAAATCTCGTTCAGCGTCATCCAAAATTAATCGCGTGTTATATCGTTTATGATCATATGATCCACCTTGGGTGAATTTACCATTTATTCATCTGCCGAGATCTCTTGCGATGCATTCCTCGCTGATATTTTTCACGAGTGCGTTAATATCGTTACCGATGCGAGGAACTAGTTCAGGTTTGGGTAACCAAACTTCCGTGTTTTTCCGATATGATATAATTGCCTCACTGACCGTCAACGATATTAATACGCGGCTGTCAAGCATACATTGTAATAAATCTATTGGTGCCCAGTGTTTCTCAGAGAAATGTCTACCAAACCATCCATAACAGATTGGATGGAGACTTTTATTAAATTCGAACTACACAACACGAGCAAGGCCTGTCAAGGGAAAATCGGGTCGTGGTCCATTAATCGCCACTCGCGTCATTTCATGACAGGGATGGCCAAACCGCGCAAAATACTCCTTACATTCACCCATCCCAAAAATAACTTCCTGGATAGCACGCAATCATATCAACGGAAATAATATCATCGTGGTTATACTCGGTATTCCACAACCGCCGTGTCCGTATTCACACCAACTAGCTTGAACATCTTTGAGGAATTCAGCACGTGTAGGTTTCCATTGATTCTTTTTTCGGGCGAAATGAGACGCGACTGATGGAACGGTAAAACAATTGCTCAGTAGCTCGTCGACGTTTTTCTCTGAATACTGCATGGCAAGCTTGTTCATTTCGTTGTGAAGAGATTCCGTCCGGTATAATTCACCGTCAGGTCGAACAAATTGATCATATATATATATATACCATCTTCGACGCTTTTAAACAACCACACTGATATGGGATCTTTTTTACTCAGCGCGTGAATAAAATGAAACATTTCACCGGAGTAATACCTCACAACACGATCTCGTGGAAACATTGTTTCCGCGGTGGTCCACGCATGTGAATAATGATCGATGATCTCAACTGGTGCTTCACGAGATTTATATTTTGATTCGTACAATACTTCTCCGGTGATCGTTTTTACAATCAATGGAAATTTTAATTTTTTTCCTAGCACGGCAGCGATATCCTTGACCGATTTAGCCCATGTGGTTATTTTGGAACGTCGTTGATGGTTAATCCGTTTCCTCGTTTCTGATTTTTAAAATGCTCGATTACTCACTCGGCCACACAATTCAACGATGAAAATTTCATCCGGGGAAGTTTGCTGATATCCGGTTTATCAATCAAATAAATTCCATAAACAACCACAATTAACGGATACGTTCGTTCGTAATATACTTTATCAAACCCCGTTAACATTCCCGGTTTGGTTTTATCGCTAATTATTGCGTAATCGCGGTTTGTCGTCATTACGCGGTCACTTTTATTATCAGCCTTCCACCGCGCCTCATCGAATTTAGCAAATTTTACCTGAATGAAATATCTTCGTTGGTGACGATCCATCGCGGATAGTATTTCCGCGGCGCGTTTATCGTTCCTGGTTGCATTATCGCGCGGGGTTTTATACGTCGACCATGTGTACGAGGCTCCATCGAGATAAGCTCATATTTCGCGTGTTTTACACTATTTTTTATTTTGGATCTCCACGAGGACGATTTCATCCTTCGCGGTACATCAAGATCAAACCGTTTTCGCGTTCTCGGTTGTGTCACATAGGTAATTTTGGAGAGAAAAAAAATCATATATTATTTTGACAAATTAACTGTTCAATTAAAAATCAAATAATAACATATCAATGAAGCAAAATTATCTCAAATGGGAAATGATCGGATCAACCCAACTCTGCTCGAAGAAATGTGTCGGGCAATACTGTGCCAGTCAAGGACAACATATCAGAAGAGGATCTCAAGTACCTGTTTCTTGCATCCGCTGTGGTAACGGTGTGCGAGGCAAAACACAGTTATGTAGCAACTGTGGGGGTAAACGATACAGGGAACTAACTCGATACTACGCGAACAAACACAATATCGTACTCCGTGCCCAAGATTACATTACGCGGATTACAATTAAATAATTAACTTGTCTAAGGAATATATATTCATATCTCATCCTGTTTTCACCAACTACGAAGCATCTCTCGATGGAATCATCAAACATCGCAAGCGAAAGGTAAAAATCGGCTGTAACAATAATGCTGGTTATATGATGGTTAATCTCCCTGGAAATAATTTCCTGCTCACCGGTTTATTTACGAGTGTTTTAACGGATTAATTGACAAAAATCTTGACATTGATCATATTAATTCAAATCCGTTGGGCAACCGCGTGAGTAATTTGCAAGCAGTCACTAAAAGTGAAAACTGCCACACCGGGCAAACAGGAAAATCTTCAAATACACCAAAACCGGTTATCGGATTCATCGACAAAACCATTATAGAATTTTCATCGATGTGTTCCGCGGGAAAACACTTCGGAGTGAATACAATATCGGAAAAACGCGCAGCTGATGGAACAGTGTTTACAACATACTCGCGAAAATACCTCGCAAGGGTATCATTCGTGTACGCGTAATTGTCTGGCACGCTGAGAAAATCCTAGGATAGTTTCCCCGGTCATTTATTCTTTTGTCTGAGTGTGACAATTATTTAGACAAATAAATAAATTTAGGTCTATGAAAGACGACAACATTGCCGAGCTGATGATTGAATTTGATCGCATCAAGGATTTAGTTGGATCCAGCAAAATATTCACCTCCGAGTACATCAACGACGAATACGAAAAAGTTAAAGTTACGCGTGAACTCGGTATGCCAACACGTAAAAACGAATACCGGATAATAAAAATTATCACTGAAGAACGAAATTATTTATGCGAATCGTAAATCCATGTCATTGTTTGTCCCGGTGGCAAAAGTTATCAAACGAAAATCACCGACGAGATTTCTAAAGTTTTCGAGGAAAAACGCCTACAAAAGAATGTAATCAACGAATTCGAAAATATGTTGATTTAGTGCCCATAAACCACTTTATTGATATCCTTATCGAGTTCCATATCGTGTTCTCTGTTTTGCCTATAAGTCGCGGATAGCTGCTTATTTTCCCCCCTAGCGCACCAAATCGCTGTTCTGAGTCCTTTATTCGCATTGACAAGATTGGTGTGAAGTTTTTGTAACACGGCGTTATCGTTTCGTGATTTTTCAATCGCGGCTTCATATCGTTTATTCACCGTCAACAACTCTTCCTCATCTTTATGAGCTTTTTCCAAACTCGTTTGCAAATTACCTCGTTCAACTTCGAGATGGGCGATTTTATGTTGTATCTTTTTGATATCCTTGTTTAATTTTTTTTAGCCTCTCGGTATTCAACTCGCGCTGCACGCAATTGCTCATCATTAACGCGTGTGATCGCGCTCATCGGTTCACGCGCCCAAATCTTATACAGTCGTGTTAAACTGATTTTATATTCCGCGGCAACTTCGTTGGGTTTTTTAACTCCACGCTCCGAAATAAATAAAATTTCGTCGTTGTCGGAAAAATATGTAGGGGTTCGCATATATATCAAGGGTTAAAAAATCTTGGAGCAATTATGGTAAAAAAATCTTGGAGTAATCTTGGTCGGTAATCCGGGAGTAATTATGGTAAAACCCCCTAAAAAATTAAAACAATCTTCACGGGATCACACACGAAATCGGAAAATTTTCACGGAAAATCTCCCACAAAGTCGGTTATGTTTTTTTTAGGATCTAACGTACAAAACAAGGGCTAGAGGCTCCCCGAGTAAGTCAATTAAGTTCCCGGATTGATCAGTTAGTTTAAAATTTATTCTTGATATCAGTGAATTATGACATCGCAAATAGACGGGAATAACCGGTTTTTGCGTGATTAAAGATCCAGGTGGAACTTGCGGATTGAACGAGTATAAAACATATCCCTGTTGTGCTTGATCTGATACTGTTGTGCTCGCTTGATAACTTCCATCAATGATATCGCAGACGAGGTTAATCACGATCACCGGTGATATATTTACGATTTCGGGGGATACATGTCGTCCATGCCCTTGTGGATAATTATTGTGCTGGAAAATAGTTGCTGGTGATATTAGGAAAGAACTCATCAATGGTATCATTAACCGATTTTTTTAGTTTGTCGATTCCAAGGATGGGTATCTTAAATGTTGGTAAATCCGCCTCGATTATTTTATACTGATTGAGAAATAATTGTTGAAGGGTCATTGCTGTTCTGGGTTTTGTATAATGGTCAACGAAATCATTACCGCGTTCATCTTTGTTTAAAATAATAACATGATTGATGTATTCAAGATCCGACATAAGTAGTGAATGGGGATCCTATAGGGTCTATGGGACTTATCATTAAAAATACCCTTGGGAACATATAGGGTCTATGTAAATTTAACATGGAGAAAAATCGTGGGAACATATAGGGTCTATGGGAATTAACATGGCCAAAAACCCTGGGACAATATAGGGTCTATGGGAATTAACATGGCCAAAAACCCTGGGACAATATAGGGTCTATGTAAATTTAACATGGCCAAAAACCCTTGGGACTGTATAGGGTCTATGTAAAATTGAAACAGGGAGGGTCTCTATTTTTTAAAAAAATAAATAAATAAAATAAAATAAAAAAAGGGGTAGGCAATTCAAAGGCTATCTCTTTTCGAGAAATATGGGGGCCCTGAAAAGGGCCTTTGGTTTATGTTAATATGCCCTTAACATAAAGGGCATTTGCGACATCTTCTTTTCCTCAAACTTCGTCTTACAGCAGGGCCATACATCAGAGTCCTCTTGAGGCAACCTTGTCTCTCTATATAGACTCTTCTTATCCATAGGCTGCTGCTGGTCCTGTGGACAACGGTCCACTTGGATCGGACATACATGAGCATGTCCGTCCTGAACATCATTGTTGACACAAGGGTTGAAGATTCAACGTCGGTCCACATGTTGAGGCTCCGAGAATAGGTGAATCAATGCAGTGAACTGCGCTTATTTATAGGGACAGAAAGGATTGAAACGGATTGAGTTCATTCACCAATCCGAACACGCGTTACAGAATTCAGTCAGCCCGCATCCAATCCGAAGAGAGCAGTCTGTGACGTCACGTAGTCAATATAGATTCGCTAGCGCTTGTGTGCAGTCAATCTATGCGATAGTGATTCAACATGACGGAAACTCAGAAAACGATCCAGTGGGGTGCACCAGCAGGGGAGACCGCCCAAGGGAACCCGGACTTACTTTCAGAAGAGGTGAATTGGGATTTTGTGGATTTTCTCTCCTCGCAAGAATTTGTTCCGGAACCTTCGTTACCTTCTTCATTACCGCAAGTGGAGAATTTTAGACAGAGACAGAAAGAAGAATTGGAGAAATTTATACAACGACAAAAGGAAGCGGAACAGACTTTTCTCCTACAGCAACAGCAACAAGAAGAAGAGGTAAGAAAAAAACAACAGCAACAACAGCAAGAAGTAGCAGCAAAGAAACAAGAGGGTGAAAATCAAACGGTCACGGTACTGTTGGACATTTTAGCGGAGTTAAGAAGTCTGAAACAAATGTATCAGACTTCTTTATCACGACCGAAGAGAATACGACCTTCCCGAGCTAAACACGTCAACCCTGTGACTAAGCCTACCGTACCACCCTTAGTGATTTCAACCCAATCATTATCATCATCATCAACATTACGCAGTCCAGAAGTAGGCCTTGGCCGTGGCAAAGGCATAAGGCAGTTAAAGTTGATTGCTTAAACTCACCCCTTCACCAAAATAAAAAGGCCCTTTTCAGGGCCACCCACATTTCTCGAAAAGAAATACAATTTCAATTTGCCAATAACTCAAAAAAAAAATAAACCCCACCCATTTTACCCTTATAGTACGTGTCTGTGTATGAGTGCGTGAGTGTACGTTCTTATTTTAAAATCAAAACTCAAAGACACTTACCTTATATCATTAATTTATTCTTTTATCCATTTTTTACAATCCAATTCACAATTCACAACACAACACTTTAATAAAAAGTTCATTGACTTCTTCTTTCTCCTTGTTTAGTCTCTCTGTTTTTTAAATTTCTTCACCGTCTTTTGCTCATTTTCTTCCCTTCTTCTTTTCTTCTCCTGTTTCTTTACCTCTTGTAAATAGAATTGTCTTTTTTCTTCCTCTTCTTCCTCTGAAGAATCCCTCTCTTCTTCCGAAGAATCCCTCTCTTCTTCTGAAGAATCCTTCTTTTCTTCTGACTCCTCTTGTTTCTTTTTTGGGCAATCTGGAGACCAATGTCCTTTTTCTTTACAATAATAACAGGTATCTTGACTTTTGTCTTTTTTAGTCCCTGTTTTTGTTCTTTTTTGACGGTCTGGACACTCTGAAGACCAATGCCCTTTCTTCTGACAGATATAGCAAGTATCTTGACTTTTATCTCGAAAGGAAGGAGAGTAGTCCGTAGGCTGGTCTGAAGAGAATTTTCTAATGACTCCTCGCAAAGCTCTGACGAAACGTTCCATCTGGTTAGTCTCTTCCATCGTTGTGCTCGGCTTGAGAGTGAAATGAATAGTGAAAGGATAAGACACACACCCTTTTATATACGCTGGTCTGCTATGACTATAAAGTAGCTCATGGTGTTTGAACTTGAGTCATTTGACTTTTTGCTTTGAAGATGAAACGATCCAATTCATTCGAGAAGAAAGAAGAAGAAAGTAAGAGGCAGAAACGTGATCTATCGCCTCGTACCAGGGCTGAAATCTTGGCACAAATTCATGCCAGTGATTTTGAAGAGGACATGAGTGAACCAGAATCAGAAACCTCTAAACCAAGTTCACCACCCTTAGTCAACCCTGAAAAATACTATTCCATTCGAGAGACGGAAAAGCGTTCCTCTAGAAAATTTAGAACCACGGCTTACAAATACACGGTGAAGTTTAAAGATTTCAAGTCCGAAGTACCGTTAGAGAAAGCAGAAGGGTTCATCACCGGAGTGTGGGATTCTCTGCTCACTTCACTCAAGCAACAATGTCAACCCAAAGAAGACGATCGCTTGAGACTTTCCATACAACACGACGGTTTGAAATCCCCTGTTTGGATCGAGTTTAGCACCCCTGCAGAATTGACCGCTTCCAAAGTCATGGACAAGATTCAACACGTGCAACAATCTAATGACCAGTTTGACATCACCGATGGAAAAGCCACATTGGACATGACCCACGTCTCTCCTCCTCAAGGGACCGGACGCAAAAAGATGTTATTGGTGAACGACCTTCGCAGCATTAAGCGTAGCCTTGTCCAAATTCACAATCCTCATGACCAGATGTGTTTAGCCCGTGCCATCGTGGTGGGACGAACCTATGCCAACAAGAACGACACGGCAGAATGGAAAAGAGACTGGGAGAACATTCGACAATCGGACCGAGCCAAACAACGAAGTGAAGTAGAACTCCTGTTACGACAAGCTGGCATGTCCAAAGACACACCCTGTGGCATTCCTGAGATGCAAAAATTGCAAGATGCCCTAGCTCCACGATACACTTTGAAAGTGCACCCTCAAGAAGTGCGCAGGTCTCTGTTGTTTCGAGGGCAAGATTTTAAGGACGGAAAATACATTCATGTTTATCATCTCGATGGCCATTTCGATACCATTACCAGTATCACCGGATTCCTGGGATACGGTTATTACTGTGAGAAATGTGACCATGGTTATAATAATCGAGAGCAGCACAAGCATTGTGGATCGAAATGCTCAGGATGTTTGGCCTCTTCACCCTGTCTGAGCGAGGAACCAGTGCCTTGTTCAACTTGTCTGCGCACGTTTGTCAGCCCTACCTGTTACCAACAACATCTGAAAACGCAAGGTTCACAGAAGAAATGTGCTTGTCAACTCCTGAGATTGTGCCCTACGTGTGAACAAGTCATACGTACCAATAGTACCAAGGCACACGTATGTCGAGGAAAGAAAAAATGTCACATTTGTCACCACATCGTGGACTTGGAACACCAATGTTACGTGCAAAAATACCAACCCCCACCAGAGAAAGAGGACGGTCACAAGAAGAAAGGCAATTTCATCTTTTTCGATTTCGAATGCATGCAAGAGACCGGCATTCACATTCCTAATTTCTGCGTGGCTCATCGAGCGTGCGAGAAGTGCATTCAGGAACCTATCTTCAGTCATTGCCCTCACTGTAGCAAGATTCCTGGAGGGCGTGAAAAAATCTTTCGGGGACCGAACACGTTAGCCGATTTTGCCCAATGGGTCACAATTTCTCCGGATACGATGGACAGTTTCTTTTGAGGTACTATACGGAACAAGGCACCGAACGTCCTAAAGTGACTTTGAACGGAGCCAAAATCATTTTCATGCAAGTGGGACAAGTACAGTTTAAAGATTCGATGAGCTATTTGGCCATGCCTTTGAGTCGAATGCCTAAAACGTTTGGAATGACAGAAATGGCTAAAGGGTACTTTCCACACTTTTTCAATACGGAAGCCAATCAACACGCCGTTCTACCCCATTTGCCCGAGGCTCACTATTATGACCCCGACAACATGCGTACCGAACAACGAGAAGCTTTCTACGCTTGGTACCAGGCTCACGCCTCGGACCCTTTCGACTTTCAGGAAGAAATGTTAAAGTATTGTCGTTCCGACGTGGACATTTTACGACGTTGCTGTGGAAAATTTCGAGAACTGTTCATGGAACACGGAGGGGTCGATCCTTTGAAAGAAGCTTGCACCATTGCCAAAGCGTGTTCCTTAGTGTATCGACAACGATTCATGCCTGAAAACACCGTGGCTGTCATCAGTCCTCAAACGACCCACTTTGTCAAACGTCAATACTCGGTCAAAGCCCTACGTTGGTTACATTACTTGTGCGACAAGGAAGACAAGTGGATTCAGCATGCCCGCAACGGGGGGGAGGGGGGGGGGCGAAAAGACCATCGGAACGTATTCGGTCGATGGCTGGGACTTAGAAAACCCCAAGATCGTGTACGAGTTTAACGGTTGCTTATTTCACGGATGTCCCGTTTGTTACCCTGACCGTGGCACTAAAAATCAGTTTTTGCAACGAACCATGGAAGACTTGTACCAGGACACTTGTCAGCGGCGCCTAAAGTTAAAACAGCAAGGATACCAAGTGGTGGAAATGTGGGAACACGAGTACGATCACCGTATGAAAACCGATCCCGAGTTTAAACGCCTCGTGGAAAGTTACCAGTTCATGGACCCGCTGAACCCGAGGGATAGTTTGTACGGAGGAAGGACCAATGCCACCTGTTTGCTGTACCAAGCCGACGAAGAGAAAGGAGAAGAAATCAAATACTTGGACGTGTGTTCGCTGTATCCCTACGTGTGCAAATATTGTCGCTTTCCTACAGGGCACCCGCAATTGTTGACGGAACACATCGACCTGGTCAACATTCGACAATACGAAGGCTTGATCAAGTGCAAAGTTTTGCCTCCCACGAACCTATACCATCCCGTCTTACCTCACCATTGTCAAGGCAAACTGATGTTTCCCTTGTGCCGTACTTGTGCCGAAACGTGCAACCAAGACCAGCCTTGTCATCACAGCCAGGAAGAACGGGCCTTGACGGGAACCTGGGTCAGCGTGGAATTGTTCAAAGCTCTGGACATGGGATACCAACTGTTAGAAGTGTACGAAATTTGCCACTTTCCCAAGACACAACAGTACCACAAGGGTGATCCCAGTCAGAAAGGCATTTTCGCCGACTACGTGGATGCCTTTTTGAAACTGAAGCAAGAAGCCAGATTTTTCTACTTGGGCGAAGGAGATAAATTCAAGTGCTTCAGTTGCGGTGTGTCACTTCACCACTGGGAACCGCAAGATTCGGCCTACGTAGAACATGCTCGATGGTCACCGAATTGTCATTACTTACCCTTAGTGGGACCGAGACATTGAAGTAACTTACCATGTCGTTGACGAAGAAGAAACCAGATTGGCTAGGAGTCAAATGTTGGACATCACCGAGACCAGTATTTAAACTTCATTTCAAAAACGATATTGAATCATTACCTAAAGAACTACAAGAGAAGATTTACAAGGAAGTTTGGCAGGGGTTTGCCAGAGTGAAATCTCAATGGGTCACTGTAGAACTTTTGTGTCGAGAAATTCATAAGAGGAAAGTGAAAAAAGTCAACCAGTGTGTTAGATTTCTTTGGGTCAAGGGTGCATTCCTCCTATTGTATCGCTTTAGACCGTTTACATCAAAAGAGTTCAGTGACATTCTTGGACGTTACCCTGAATGGCAGTGGTCAGAAATTACTCACTATGTGGATTACTTTTGTGAATTGTACGGACTGACCTATTCATGAATACTTTACAAGAGAACATTCGTGCTTTGCCTGTGGAGTTGAGAGAAAGGATTTACCGAGAGCTGGTCAAAATACAAGTGAAACGTAAAGAACAATTGCATCCGTTACGTCACCGGTGTTTGAACCACTGGTACCTGAAGGCTATACAAGGATTGATTCAATTGAAAGTGTTCCATCGGACAGACATTGATCAACGATCCTCTAGTTTTAAAAAGGATTGGTTTGGTATGGACGATTGTAGTTACATCATTGTAAACGTACTGCATCGAATTCCAGAGGAAGAGTTAACGAATTACCAACATCTTGAACACAATGTCAACTTGGTGAAAGAGGAAACTTCTGAACGAATTGTAATGTGTAGATTAGTGACTCAACGATTTAAATTCGACACTGAAGTGAAACCATGTTTGTGCAAAGAGTACATTTCTTGTGTCAGACCAAAGAGGATTTAGTATGACCTATTCATGGATACTTTGCTAGAGAACATTCGTGCTTTGCCTGTGGAGTTGAGAGAACGCATTTACCGAGAGCTGGTGAAAATACAAGTGAAACGTAAAGAACAATTGCATCCGTTACGTCACCAGATCTTTAAGCACTGGTACCTGAATGGTATAAGAGAACTGATTCGTCAGAAATTGTTTCAGTGGTCAGACCTTGTTCAATACTTCCAGGCCCCCGATGATTCACGTGTTGATCATTTTGGTTACTTCGAGATTCACCTAGAGCAACCCATTGAGGAAGACGAGGTAAAGGATTACCAACATATTTTCCGTGGAATCTACTTAGCGGAAGAGGAAACTTCTAATCGAACTCTGACGTTTCGGTTACAGTATGCAAGATTTACATTCCCAACTGGAAAACGAACATCACTGGCTAGAAAGTACGTGTATTCTTTTCGAAACAAAGAGACTATAAAAACAGGCTGCTATGCCACGACTTATGTCGTATGTCATCCAACAGATTCCGTGGAAGGAACTCAATGACCATATTCAAACCGTGGATCATTACCATCGATTATTACAAGAACTGTATCCATTTAATTTGGGACGACAAGTGGTGTGTGTCTTAGTGACTTGTTTTTTGGGATTTCGTTTACCAGCCGATTCTTTGTGGACTCTTTACGATCAGTACTTACCACCTCCATGGCCTTAAATGGTCACGAAAAACTCCTTTTGCTCAAAGCCTTGCGTTTTCATCTGGATACTTCTCGACCTCAACAGGAAAAAAAGATTCGTCAACTTTTAGCTACCCAAGACGTGTATGACGATGAGTGTGTAGCTTGTGACTTACATCCCCATTGGACAGATGTCCGTGCCTGGAAAGAATGGGGTTTTGAGGCTTGGACCCAAGAAGTGGCCCAGTATGCACGAGAGTTGTTCAAGGAAAAAAGTTACTTTTCAACCCGTGTTAGTGACGGTGCCAGAAGAACCCGTCACCCAGGACAGGACTGTCGTGGACAGACCTGAAAGACCCTTTCGGGAGGACACTTGTGTGACCTTACCCCCTACTATAGAACTGGTTAGAACATTACCCAAAACATGTTGTACAGACACTTGTGTTTATTCCACGTTCAGCGTTATCATGTGCCTTTTATCTTTGTACTTAAGCCTTTGGCTTTTATGTATTTTTGTCTTTCGTATTCATGTTTGAAAAAAAAACATTCAATAAACGTGTTCTGAAAAAAGTATATAAACTCTTGTCTTGTTTGTTTTCGTGTCACAAGTGACATTTCTCACACCATGGCTACCTCTGCTGTCTCTGCTCCCTCTTCCTCTACTGTCAAAGTCATCGACGAACACTTAGATCGTGCCAGTTGGGAGGCTTTGTATCTTCGCCATCCCTTTAACATGCTCATTGCTGGACCTAGCGGTTCTGGCAAAACCGAATTCGTCAAACGTTTGATCGAACATAAGCATCATTTGATCGATCGGCCCCCTCAACGAATCGTGTGGTGTTACAAAGAGTGGCAATCGGCGTACAGCCTCTTGCGAGAAAGTCAAGGCGATTCCATCGTGTTTGTGGAAGGCATTCCTAAAGAAGACGACGGTATCGTCTCTGACTCCCGTCAAACCCATTTGGTCATTTTCGACGACATGTTAGGAGAAGACGAAGAAGAAATTAAAGTGTGGTTCACGCGCAAAGGGCATCACCGTAATGCCAGTGTCGTTTACATCACCCAAAATTTGTTTCAACAAAGTAAAGCCCATCGCACCATCAGTCTCAATGCGCATTACGTGGTCTTGTTTAAAAGCCCTCGAGATAAATCGCAAGTGCAAGTCTTAGCCAAACAGTTAGGAACGCCTTGGCTGACTCAGGCGTACGACGATGCCACTCAAACGCCACACGCCTATTTACTCGTCGATTTGAAACCTACGACTCCCGAGGATTTGCGATTTCGTACCCACTTGTTTCACCACTGGTGCCAAGACGGAGGGCCTGTCCTGTACACGTCTCCGTCCTCGACTTCATTTCACTCCCCATCAAAAAATCTATAAAAACCTCAGACCCTTTTTCGTCTGTCTCACACAGTGTGAACATGACGTCCCTTCAGTCGCATCTTCCCGTCAAATTGATTCGTGCCTTGTATGGCATCAGTCGAGAAAAAGATCCACAAACACGAGCTCGTGTTTTAGAAGCTAGTCTCAAAGAAGTCTTACGATGGTTCACGGTGACGGCACGTCAATTACTCCAAGGAATCATTCAGATTCCTCATCAAACCCAACGCTTTTTCGATCGAAACAAAGTCGCTTTGGTCCAACTGGCCGATCCCCGCATCGACACTCAAACCAAAAAACAAATCATTTTGAAACCTGGAGGGAGCGGTACTCTAGGAGGGGTCATCATTCGCTCACTCTTAAGATGGGATCCTAATGCCCCCAAAGTTATCCCCAAGACAAAAGTCCAACGAAGCCCCAAGAAGAAAAAGAAAAAGACCAGGTCCCCAAGAAGAATAACTTCTCCAGTGGCAGGACCCTCCTCTTACCAGACACCACCCCGGAAAAAGAAAAGAAGCCCCCAGAAAAAGAAACAGAAAAAAGTCCCCAGAAAAAGAAAAGTCCACAGAAGAAAAGTAGTCGCAAGAGAGGCACTTCGGCCAGGACGCAACCTTACACTCGCAAACCACGACCTGCCACAGCGGTAACTGCGTCTCCGGCAGCCTCTCGTTTGTCCACTTCTCCGTTGATGTCACCAGGAACTGAAGAGTACTTGGAGACGTTGATCACACCAAGAACTTCTCCGTTGATGACCCCCAAAAGAACTTCCCCAGTGGCAGGACCCTCCAATTTAGCGGCAGTGGCTGCTGCTCACAAAGTACCTTCTCCCAAAATCAAAGTCCATGAAAGATCGGGCATGTTACAAAGTTTACTGGATTTGTCCAAGCAAGAACTGGCTCGATTTAGTCCGTTGCGTACCCCTGCACGACGTGTCATGCCTGTCCTCAAACTGATACGACGTAAAGACAATCAGTGGCGACGCGTTCCAGTATAAAAAGACCTGTGACCAAGTCGGGGTATCAGTGAACTTGTAAAAGATGTCACCTCCAAGAAGCCACAAAAGGAAGAGACAAAGGCAGACGCGTCATCCGACAAAGCGCTTAGCCAAGCATCGACGTTACCCTAAGAAAAGACAGTCGTTCCAAGAAAAAGAGGCGTCAACAAAGGGGAGGATTCCTTGGCGATTTTGGGAAAAACATTGTCACCTTTATGACAAAGCGATAGTCCCAAAAAAAGATAAAAGGGTGTGCGTTAAGTCATCGACGTTAGTGTCTGTTCGGTGAATGTCCCGGAACCCACAAGCAAAGATGTCACCCTCCAGAAAACCCCAAGGAAAGAAAAGAAAAGGACTACCACCACGTTTAGCCAAACATGGGGACATGTTATCTGTCCTGTCCAAAGCTTCTCCACCCCTACGAAAAAAACTCATTCAAACGGCCTCCAAAGAGGTCATCGATACCGTGTGCGAATGTTGTTTGAACGTTTTGAAAGGCACGATCCCTTTGTCCAAACACCAGAAACAATGCTTAGGCAAACATCGTCACGTTCTTCGGAAAATGGTTCAAAAGAAAATTCCCATTCGTCAAAAAAAGAAGATGTTGGTCCAACGTGGAGGCATTTTACCTGTCTTGTTAGGCCCCATACTGAAAGGAGTCTTGGGAACCATGTTGGGAGGACTGGTGGGAACAAGATAAAAAGGCCCTCGGAAGTCCCAAGATCTCAGAATTCACCCCTGACAACCCCATGGAAGGACGAAAACTAGCTTTAGTGCCTTACAAACGATGGATGGAATACCATCGGTGGCAAGAACAACGCACCCCGCATTTACCTCCCAATCCCAATTTGAGCGAGATGTCCCAGTTACAACACGAATTGCAATCCTGGATGGATCGCCAAGATTTGTCCGAAACAGAAAAATCGCAAAAGTACGGTCAACTCTTGCAAAGACTGCAACTCTTTCACCAGAAAGCTTTAGACGAAACAGCTTTACCCACTCTGAAAGATTTTAAGACCTTGATGAAAAGTCCAGCACCATCATCATCATTACCACCACCACCACTACCATCCCCAAGGGTCACCAGAGATGCTACCCCACAAAGACCTGAGGAAGAAGAGATGCACGAAATGTTTCAAACACCGTCAGCAGCTCCCATTTCGAGTAAGATTGCAGCATCCTTGTTGACCCCGTCCCCCACACCCCAACGAGAAGAAATGAAAGCTTGGGTTAAAAAGATGATGTCCACGCCTCCTTCGACAGAAGTGAAAAAGAAAGAAGGGAAACCAGAAGCGAAAAAAGAAAAGAAAACCAAAGCCATTCCATTGCCACCTCCACCTCCACCACCACCACTACCTTCGACTTCTACTCCCGTAGCCCATCGGACACGTAAATCCGTTTCCAAACCACCCTTTCGACCCACCCAAAGTAGCATCACCGAAGAGTGGGCGACTTATTAACACACCAACGCAAAAAAATAAAAAAAATGGAAAAAGTCTTAACCAGCATTTACTACGATCCCTCGCATCCTGCAGGTTACGCAGGAGTTCAAAAATTGTATCGTGCTGCTAAAACTCGACTGAAAAGTCTCCGTTTACCTCAAGTGCAACGATGGTTACAAGAACAAGCTACCTACACTTTACACAAACCCATTCGACGCAAGTTTGCCAGAAGTCGCACCCGAGTGGAAGGCATCGATCATCAATGGCAAGCCGATTTAGCCGATGTCTCTCATTTGGCCAGCTACAATCGTGGTTACAAATATTTGTTTTGTGTCATTGACGTCTTTTCCAAATTTTCCTGGGTCGTGCCCTTGACTTCCAAATCGAGCAGCGAGTTAGTGAGAGCCCTGCAACGGGTGTTGAAACAAAGCGGTCGTCACCCTCTTCGATGGCAAACGGACAAAGGCACCGAATTTCTGAACCAAGCTTTCCAAAAAGAATTAAAGAAACGTGACATTCATTTTTTTACCACCGAGAATCCCGAAACCAAAGCCAGCATCGTGGAACGTTTTCAACGCACTTTGAAAGAACGCATGTGGAAATATTTTACGCATCACCACACTCTGAAGTACATCGACATCTTACCGCACCTGGTGCAAGCGTACAACCAATCTTACCATCGAAGCATCGGACGTGCCCCGCAAGACGTGACTCCCGACAACGAAGTGCTGGTGTTTGAGCGCCTGTTCGGTACGTCCCCGACGAGGGCTGTCCCCAAGAAAAGTGGAGAGTTGACCGTAGGAGATTGGGTGCGCATTGGCAAAACCAAACGCACTTTCGACAAAGGTTACTTACCTAACTGGACGAGCGAATTGTTTCGCGTCACTGGACGAGTGCATGGCCGTCATCCTGCCGTCTATAAATTGGAAGACATGAACGGAGAAGTACTCAAAGGAACGTTTTATTTGCCCGAGTTACAACGTGTCACCAAAAAAGAAGACGACGTGTACGACATCGAAAGCATTCTCGAACGCAGAACCCGTAAAGTGGGCAAACGACGTGTCAAAGAAGTCAAAGTACGTTGAAAAGGATATCCACCCAGTTTCGATTCTTGGATCGACGCTTCGCAAGTCATCGACTATAAAAAGAAGAAGTGACCATCATGTCCTTTCACACATCAGACGCAGCTACGTCGACCAGTCCTTCTTCCCCTAGTTCTTCTGTGCAAGATTTACAAAAACAACCCTTGTGGGTGTGGTGTGGAGAACGTGTGCCTAAAATGCAAATCGTCTTTTTCTGCCAAATCTTCGTGGTGTATTGTGTCATCGGGGCAGCCATCGCCAATTTGAGTTTGCAACAAGGAGACAAACAATTGTGGACCATTTTATTGAGCAGTTGCATCGGTTACCTGCTTCCCAACCCCTCCCTGAAATTCTCCTCGAACGGGAACGTTGTGTCCAGTGCCAGTGCCAGTCACCACTCCAACAACCACAACCAAAACCCCATTTTGGGCGGAGACACGCCTCTGACATCCACTAACCCCTCGGACAGCCACAGAACTCTGGAATTATGAGTCACCAAAACCAATTTTACTTAACCTTACCCAGTGACAGTTCCATGGAGGTGTTTCCCAACAACACGTTGTGCTGTTACACGGCCAAATTACCTCAGGCCATCCCCTTAGATCACGAAGCCCATTGGGAAGTGGCTTTGGTAGAAATAATTCACCCAACCCAAGTCCTCAATGTCATTGACGATCAAAGTAAATTTACGGTGGAAGTTTATGACGAACCATTGCAAAAGTGGATGAATGACAATAACAAATATCCCCATAAAACAAAAAACAAAGTCAATCCAAATTGGATCGACTATGAGTTGTTCATTCCCTCAGGCCATTATTTTAGTGGTCAACATTTGGTCAGCGCCATAGCCTCCAAGTTTAATGGCGTGTTTGGGGAAGCTTTTAAGACTTTCAAGTCCAAAGCTGTCACCCTGGAATACCACAAAACAGCTCGTCGCTTCCTGATGAAATTTCCTGAGGGGGAAAAAATCATGGGTTTCTATTTTAATGATGAATTGTTTGACATGTTGGGTGGTAACGTAAAGATGAGGAAGAAAGTAGAACAAACACTAAAAGAAAAAACCGTCATTTACAGCAACGAGTCTTTTGGCCAGTATTTTCATACCCCGGTAGAACTGAACCAAGGACTGAATTTGATCTTTGTGTATTCCGATGTGGTGGAATACAACGTGGTGGGACACACCTCCGTACCGTTACTGCGTGTCATTCCTTTCAAAGTGGACTCTGCCACAATCGCTGACGAGGAAGGTGGAAACACTTACCACGTCCACCGCGAATTTGTCCATCCTCACTATTTGCCGGTCAGCAAGTCGTATTTGGACACGATCAACATTACTATAAAAGGAGATTTGGGACAAGATATTCCATTCACCAAAGGAAAAGTCACGGTGAAACTCCATTTTCGAAAACGGTTCTCTCACGACTCGTAAGTAAGTAAGTCATGTATCCAGTGTACCGAGGGGTGGCTCGACAGCGAGGACACGGTTTTGGAGACATGTTAAAATCGGCCTTTCGTTCGGTGGCTCCGGTCTTGAAACCGATGGTGACACGAGGATTGCACGCCTTGAAAGATGCGGCACTGACACAAGGCAAAGAATTTCTCCAAAATGTCATCATCGACAAACAAAACCCTAAAGAAGCCTTCATGAGGGCAGGCAAAAATGTCTTGCTGCAAACGGGCAAAGACATTTTAGGCCGACGAGACAAACCTATAAATGCCCTGCACGCTACCGAGTCAAGCATTCAGCAAGGACAAGGCAGAAAGAGACGACGAAGAAGAAAACACCCTTTCGCCAGACTTCAAGCGAGAAAGGCCAAGAAAAGAAGAACCGTTCGAGACTTAGACGTTTTCGATTATTGAGAAAGGACAGAACAAAATGATGCACCGAGAGTCTTGCGCTTGTTCCAAGACGGAACTGGATCTGTTTGCCATGCCCCCCCCCCCACCATGATGACCATGCAAGAATCCCAATGGGTGGAATTTCATCCCGTCTCCTCATTGACCGATTCCGCTCCCATCGAGTTTGAAATCAAAGGACAGCCCGAAGATTACATCGATCTGAATAGCAGTTACTTGTACTTAAAAGTCCAAGTTCTAAAAAAAGATGATAAAGGAGTAGAAGACGATGATAATATAGCTCCCGTCAACAATTTCATGCATTCCTTGTTCAGCTCAGTGGATTTGTACTTGAATAACAAACTGGTCAGCAGCAGCATGGATACTTACCCTTACCGTGCCTACCTGGAAAATCTCTTGACGTACGGAACAGATGCCAAGGATAGTCATCTCAATGCCTGTGTGCTGTGGGAACCTGACACAGCGACCAAGTTCGACGAAATAGATCCAAGCAATTCCGGCTTTGAGGCAAGAGAAAACAAAATCCTAGGTAAAAAGAGTTTAGAACTGATGGATCGTTTGCATTTGGACATGTGGTTGCAAGAGAAATATTTGCTCAACGGGGTCAATGTCCGCTTGAGACTGAATCGCAGCAGTGCCACTTTCCATTTGCAGGCTGCTGATCTTGCTAAGGCTCCTAAAAGCATAATCCAGGAGGCCAAACTCTACGTACGACGCGTAGAAGTGTTACCCAAAGTGGGAAACGACATCAGTCAAACGTTGAGCAGAACGACCGCCAAGTTCCCCATCCGACGTGTGGAAGTGAAAACGTTCACCATTCCCAAGGGACTGCATTCCATATCCGAAGATCATCTGTTTCAAGGACAGCTACCCAAGCGTTTAATCCTTGGTATGGTCTCGAATTCAGCCTTCAACGGAGCCTTCAAAGAAAATCCTTTCAACTTTCAACACTTCAACGTGAAGAAAATCGAAGTCAGTCGCGATGGCAAGACCTTGTGTACCCGACCTTTCGAACCTGACTTTAAAGAGAAGAATTACTTGAGATCGTACTTGTCCCTGTACGAAGCCACCGGACAGTTAGGAACCAACACCAGTCACGGCATTGAGTACGACGATTATGACGGAGGCTATGCTTTGTGGGCTTTCGATTTCACTCCAGACCAAGGCAGCGACGAGGGACATTTCCACCCTATAAAATCCGGCCAGATTCGTGTGGAACTTCAGTTTGCAGAAGAACTACCAGCAACAGTGAACGTCATCCTGTATGCAGAATTCGATAATACCATAGAAATCAACAGTTTGAGAGAAGTCATTCTAGATTATTAGAAGCCATGGAAGACTGTTATCCCTCTTTACCTAGTGGAGAAACTTTGGAGATGAAATGTGAGGAAACTGTGGAAGAAGAAGTGATCATGATGAAGTCAAGATGGCCAGAACAAGAAGCCCATTTAGTCTCCTGTTTTGCCAAACACTTGGTCGACAAAATAACAGAATTGATCAAGAAAAACTGCTATGGATGTCAAAACGATCATCCCAGTCAAATTCAACACGATAAATGCCTTATGTTAAGTCAAGAAGAAAAATTGGACGAGTTTCTGGACGAAGCTTGGAGTCTCATCTCGAACAAAGACGTGTTGCTCCAGTGGTATAAAGACTTGCGTGAACATTCTTGTCCACCATTAACCACTCAAGAGATCCATCGTATCGAAGCTCTCCTGAATCAGAGTGAGGAAACAGAACGAATAACCGTTTATTCGTCAGACATTTTCAAGCAAAAAGTCAGGATCGAATTGACGACTTATTATTACCTGTGAAGAAGAAGAAAACAAATCAATGGATACCTGGGAACTTTATTACCTTTTGAACCACAGTTCGTATACGTCTTCTTGGAATCCTGTCGTCTGTGCTAAAGATGAACTCCCTCATCGCAAACCTAAAGACCATCAAGCTTACGTGATCAACACGGACGACAGTCATCTCCCAGGTACCCACTGGGTAGCCGTCTACTTTCCTCAAGAAGGATGTGTGGAATATTTCGATTCGTACGGATTGCCCCCTTTGGAAGACGATATCATCGACTTTATGAGAAGAAATGCTCAAACCACCCGATTCAATAATGTGAAATTACAAGGCACAGATTCCTTGGTGTGTGGACAGTACTGTGTGTATTTTCTGCATCATCGCAGCCTGGGCTATTCCTTAGAACATTTAGTGATTCATTTCGATCCTCGTTCTTCTGCTAGAAACGATGTGAAAGTAGATCGATGGTTTTGTGACCATTATGCTTATCTTTTGTCTCAAGCTAGGAAACGTAGTGTCCATCAATGGCCTAATGATTTCCAACAGTGGAAATCACAATTTCATTCACAACGTTGTCAGCCCTGTTTAAAGTAGATTGTGCATTGAGAAAAAAATGTTTGTGATTTGAAAAAAATTGTTTGATGTTATAGTGTTGGATTATTGTTAAAAATGTTAGAGTTGTTGTTTAGTGTTAAGTGATTTTTGAATAAAAAATGTTGTGTTTTGAAAAAATGCTTTTGTCTTTTGCTTAGCTATAAGAATGTTGGATTGATGCTCTTTCATTTCTTACTATCCCTCTCATGAACGTTGCGGCTCGAAAAACCGTGTGGGGATGTTTTCCTTCACGTCCGCGCTTTGACTTTAAGAACCGGGGTTGTTCCCAGTCTAACCATCCATTGTCGACTCATCCTCCTACGAAGATGTGCTCCAAACTAGCTAAGCTCAACGAAGCCTACGTGAATTTGCATAGGGTCAGACACAGTCTGATACCGAAGCCAGAAGAAATAGAGAATGTGAGAATGTTAAAAATCACTGAAGACCTGATAGAAGAGCTCTTCAGAGATGAAATGAACAGGGAAAAAGAAGAATGGACAGAAAAGTACAGACTTCAGAGACAGCAGCAACAGCAGCAACAACAGCAGCAGCAGCAGCAGCAACCTGAAGCTGACAGAGGCTTTGTCGATTGCCGTATCGACACCAAAGAGTTCTTCTTCTCTTTCCGAAGAAGCAGACCTATCGCCAGAAAGTCTATCCTCAGAGGACATCGCATTCTTAGAAACTAAAAAAAGAATGTCATAGCAAACAAAAAAACAGCCCTTTTCAGGGCTACCCAATACTCTAGAAAAGAAATAACTATCGATTTGCCAATGTGTGTAGGTAGAGTAGTGTGAATATAAACACTAACTCTTTTTTTAAAAAAATGTGAGGGTGTGTGATTGTGTGTTAGTGTTTGTAAGTGCTTAAGTAAGTTGGTATGGGTAGTAGATTAAAAATGATGTTTGTTTTTTTTGGCTGTTAGAGGTGTATATTAAGGGTTAGATTGGATTGCTTTGCGTATGTGGATAGTCTATTGAAGTGATTTATAAAAAATTTTATAATAGTGATGGGTAGCATAAAAAGTGAGTGAGTGTTTCTTTTAGGTCCGCGCGTTGTTTTTGTTTTTTTTTTGGTCATGATCTAGGTAAGATGAATTTTATGTTTTTGGGGGATGTTTTCCATCACGTCCGCGCTTTCAGTATAAATTGAAACTCGCTGGGCAGTCCAGCTACCCTTGTTGATTGATCAACACAAGAATGAATAGCAGAATAGTGAAACTGTTAGAACTCCAGATACACCTGGAATATGCCAGGCGCATAGTAAACGAACTATCAGCGGAGGCTATCATAGAAGAAGCAAGAATGAAGAAAGAAGAGGAGGAGAGAAGAGAGAGGGAAGAAGAGGAAAAGAAAAGAGAAGAGAGGATGTCGTTCAATATTCCCGAGACAGAGGATTGGGGTGTTGAAGCGAATCATCCTCCCTCTGCGCTCCCCAGAAGAAAGGTGAAAGAAGACTGGGGAAGAAGATGCGTGTGTGGCGCCAGGCCAGGAAGGTGCAACCATTAGATAGGTGCATCAGGAGTTAAAAAAAACAGCCCTTTTAAGGGCTACCCAATGCTCTAGAAAAGAAATAACTATCGATTTGCCAATGTGTGTAGGTAGAGTAGTGTGAATATAAACACTAACTCTTTATGAATAGTGCAAGTGTGTTTGTGTTTGTAAATGCTGAAGTAAGTTTGTGTGAATAGTAGATTAAGGGTTTATTTATTGATTCTTAGTGTATGTAGAGAGTATAGTTAGGGTTATATTATATGAAATGAGAAAGTAGGGGGATGTTTTCCTTCACGTCCGCGCGTTGTTGGGTCATGATCTAGGTAAGATCCATTTTATGTTTTAGGGGGATGTTTTCCTTCACGTACGCGCTTTCACTATAAGAACCCACAGTGTTCGTCGTTCAAACCATTCTGCAAAGAATAAAAAGAAGATGGCGTCAAACCAAATGGACAAAATACAAACCTTGCAAGACGTTTTAGACAACTTAGGAATAATGGAACAGATGCTAATAAGACTGGTTGAAGACCATTATTCCTATAGTCCCCATCGTGTAAAGATGGAAATTAATAACTTAAGAAAAGCAAAGGACAAGATTAGTGGTGTCATGAAAGAGATAAAGGAGGAGAAGGAGGATGAAGAGGAAATAATAAGAATACGCAAATGGAACGAAAAAATTGAAAAAGAAGAAGGAAATGAAAAGAGGAAGAAAGAAGAGGAGGAAGAGAAGAAGAAAGAAGAGGAGGAGAAGAAAAAAAAGAAAGGGAAGAAGAGTGTAGGAGATAAAATAAGAACTTGGTGGAGGAAAAGAAGAAATTAGAAGAAGAAAACCCAAAGGCCCTTTTCGGGCCCCCATATTTCTCGAAAAGAGATAGCCTTTGAATTGCCTACCCCTTTTTTTATTTTATTTTATTTTTTATTTTTTTAAAAAAAAATAGAGACCCTCCCTGTTTCAATTTTACATAGACCCTATACAGTCCCAAGGGTTTTTGGCCATGTTAAATTTACATAGACCCTATATTGTCCCAGGATTTTTGGCCATGTTAATTCCCATAGACCCTATATTGTCACAGGGTTTTTGGCCATGTTAATTCCCATAGACCCTATATGTTCCCACGATTTTTCTCCATGTTAAATTTACATAGACCCTATATGTTCCCAAGGGTATTTTTAATGATAAGTCCCATAGACCCTATAGGATCCCCATTCACTACTGACATAACACGATTGAAATGGTGTATCATTTCAGTGATTTGTTGGTTTATATCATCACTGTAGTATTGTGCCGCGCTGGAAAAGAAATTTTGTAGTTTACTGATTGATTGTTTGGCTTCGGCAGCAACAGGATCGGAAAATGACTGGATAAATTTTTCATCGATGATGGGATCTAATTTATCGTCATGGTTGTACAATTGTCCCACTATTCGGGGATAATGGCCGCCGAGGAAGGAACGTTGTTCTTCATTCAGTGGAAACAAATTAGCAAAAGAATTTATACCATCCCCCATGGATATTTATTTCTGTATTCTGGAGTTATAAAATTCTTCTCACCAGTCTTAAATTTATCCAAGGTTGGTTCTGGTATTGGTGGTGCCTCCGGAGCGATTTCAGGCCATCCTAACACTGTTCTGATCGAACTCTGATATATATCCACGGCTTAGTCAGGTGAGTTTATCTCGATCGCGGAAGACAGCGTTGGTTTATGAGCTGTTATTGCTATCCTGGATTCCCTCCCGGTGATATTTTTTATTCGACGTTGAAATTCATCATTGATTTCTTCGATTTGATAAGACCAGGTTGGTATTCCAACTACGTTCCAGTCGAGTGTACCATCAATTTTAGTTTTGTACGCGAATACCAGCGAATTATTTGATTGTAGTTTACCAAACGACGCTGATCTGATATTTGGCTAACTGTTATATACTCGCAACTGCCCTAGCCTGATCTCGTTCACCGGAATCGCAGTTGAAAAATTAATACTGAATTCAGGTTGAGCTTTTTTATATCATCGTGTTTTTTTTACCGGGTTTGTATTCGTGGCTATTCGTTGAAGTAGCTCTGTCATTGTTATTTATTTTATTTTCCTTTAAAACGTGAACTTGTTTGTATGTGTTTGTCATCGTCGTGAATTCGGAATCTGATATGGTTGTATCGTCGATGCTTGATGATATCAGCGATGATAATTTCGCATACGCGTTCGTGGCCGTGTTTAGCCGCGAAAAAAGCGTCGTGTAGCTTTGTGTTCGTGCCCGTGGATATCTTTTTCGAGATAATATTACTCCCCCCCCCCACGGCCGCTGACGATGAATCACATATTGTTACGGCGATTGCAGTCGTTACCGGTGTCAGCGCTGATAATAATACTCCGGTGGATGCAACTAAGCGGATACCGAGTATACTGCAACGTAAAGAATGACTGCTTGTCGCTTGTATTTTTTTTAACCTTTATGTTGTATTCGTCAATGATGGTTTTTAACTCTGACTGCCATTCGCGTACTTGATCGTATCTATATTGTTGTGCATCTAATGTTGTTGTTGACGCTGACATTGACTTCGTCGTTGACTCTGTTAAGGGGGCCATTTATTAGCTTACCGCGTTAATTAATTGAGGGGTTTCAGCCACAAATTCCAGACACCACCAGTAGGATAATGCGGTTAATTTCTTGTCGGCGGATTCCAGTATAAACGTTTCTTCGGTTCCGCTATTTAATATGATAGACACAACTCCGGAAAACCTATCGGTGGAATGTCGCCAGGGATACGTTGTGAAAATCTCAAATTTCGCAGAGCTGAACACAGACAGCCTGTACACACCAGTAACCGTTGCTGTGTATATGATAGTATTATCTTGTTTAGACCATGTTGCGGATCCAGATGACACCGTCTATACTATGTTGGTAATCTGCGCTTGAGTAACTTTCATTTTAATCAGATTAATTTTGTTAATGATGTTAGAATCCCACTTACGACATCTTGCTGTGTTTGTTTAATCGTGTCAATGTTAGTTTTGATATCAGCGAGTTTCATACCAACGACAGATGGAGTACCGAAAAAATCATCTGTGACTTTATCAAGTTTTTGAGAATTTCTACGAGTCCCTAAGTGTTGTCTTACATGTTCATCATACTCGACCCGCAACGTTGATAATTTACCGTCAACGACGTCTACATATTTTTTGGTTGCGGCATCTTCCGGGGATGTTGGATCTCTTAAAACCACTATCTTGTTTCCATTCATGATGAGTTCATCTGTCATTGTGTCACCGGTGTTTTTAAACGATTAGCAACATTTATTTGCAATTTCACTTTGATGCCTGCAATTGACATACTTGAGTCTCTGATGATTCCGCTGTCATTGAATACAGGGATGTTACCCGGGGCAGCTCCAATAACCGTACGAATTACTTCATGCCATTTGATATAGCTGGTTCTTAGTTTTCCGTATCGGTCCTGAAAAATAACACCCTCATCTGGGTTTATCCCGGACAACGTTAAAAGATTGCTGACGTCGTCCTTAGTTGCGTATTTTGAGAAATCCACATCGTTGCGTTTTTTACTCCTTACTTCACTGAGAGATCTTCCGTAAATATCCACCATTATTCTTTTTGCTTGTTTTTAATTTCCTGTCGTCGTATTGTGTACTCGTGCACAATCTTGTGAGGTGGCAGCGATGACTTTGATATCGCCGAAAATTACATTAATTCCTTCACGACCACATATTGGCGGATCAGTTAGTATTTGTGTTGGTAACGTTGAGTACCAAATTGTCTTTTTTACGTATTCGATAAATTCTTGCGGCCGAGCTAACCCGTACGAGTCAAAATAAATAATCCCACGAGGATCAATCGCGTATGATACCCAGTGAGTTCCTGGTCCAACGCTGTCATTGAGATTAATAATACCGGTTTCAATGTTTTTTTGGTTGCTGTGGTAATTGATTTCTCATGAAAACACCTCTGAAATTTTTTTATTTTTAATTGTTTAGCGGCATCGAGTAAATCAAAATTTGACATGGGCGAGTTTAGCGTAGATAATTTCCCGGTAGTCTGAACCCCGCTCCCTTTTTTGTATCCGCGTCCAGGTGCTTTCTTTAACGTCATTCCAGCAGCGGTTCCAACAGCACCTAACGCAGCTGTTTTCGCGACAGCTGGTGCAGCAGCAGCTATCAGCGCTGGTATTGTTGCGAGAAGTGGAAATATACCACCGGTTTTAATCACGTCGCTGATAGCTTTTGGAGCAAAATAAAGTTGAACTCCGGTTTTTGCTTGCTTCACTTTATTGAAATGTTTTAGTTGAGTTTTAGTCAACGATAACTTGTTTGGACCACCATTAGCAATTTGATCTTGATTTAGTGTTATCGTTGCCCAAGTTGCGCTAGCGTTTTTTTTATTGTAATTTTTTCGCCTGACCGGGAGTCAGAGTGACATTAACATGATTATATGGCATTCTTATAATTAACGCGGTTGGTCTAATTGTCTACATGTTTTCCACTGGTGCATCAACGACTTTCATTCGTCCACCAACACCCTCAAGTAACATTGTCCTATCGCTGAGTATCCGCGATGGCTCTACCACCAGCAGGAAAAGCAGGCGGACCAGCTATCACTGCAGGAATATTAGTTAAATTAGCTCGAAAGGTTACATCGATGACAGTTTGCCTAACTAAATCAAGATGTTCCAGCGATGAGTAATAAATTGGATACAGCGTTGTAAAATCAAACGGAGATATCTGCAGACCGGTGTCAATATTTTGATCACGTTCCAAGTAAGACATCAATCGATAATATGAACGTGAAATATCCTTATCTGCAAAATTTATTATTATGTCTTCGGATGGTTCTTGATGTCCGTTTATCCTCAACGAGACATTAGTAGCTCCGAATGTGTCAAATGCCATTGAACTTCGTCCTTGATTACCTCTTCTGTTGGATCGCTGAAATGCGATAAATATATGTCGAGGAGCTGAAATTCCTCTCTATGTTGTTAATTGCCACACAATCTCAGGAGTAGTAGCAACGACGCTATCTGTATTCATTGACAACCATGATATTGCTGATTTACCACCTTGTTCCATAAAAGCGAGCAATCGCTGTTCTGCATCAATCGATGGGGTTAAAACTGGCATCCATAGTTTTATTTTTGTTAGTGTTATTTTGCCTGGGTCTAATGCTGGATCTCTCCATAGTGCATCATTATCGGTACCTTTTCTAACAAGTAATACTTCATGTCTGGCACCGAATATAACCTTTCTGACATCTCTGCAAAAATCCAAAAATATGAGATAATGGAATCGTACACGAAAACTTTCTCTCATTACCTTCTAGCATAATTTTACGTGTTGCAAAACCTATATTATAATTGGCATTCATGGATGCAATCACAGGTGCGTTTCTTACATTACCCACGGTCACGGTTTTATGATCCGGGTGATCAGCTGTGTCCTTCGGAAGCATTAACGCGAGACCAGACGATCTTGTGTAATCATCGGAATATCTTGCAAGACCAAGAATTGTAGTAGCAACGTCAACATCTGCAATACATGACTCAATTTCCCTTCCATCAATATAATACGTAGCCTTAGAAAATAACGCCATAACACCGTTATTAACAAAACCAATTTTATCATCGAGTTCATAATTGGTATCATCGGTTTTTGTGATCTGTCCAGTAATTTCAATATATGCCTCAGCGGGTAAAAAAAAATATATACTCGTATCGTGAACTTGTAAGTTAATGCTTGTTCTTTCGTTTGGTGTGCGCTCAGTGTAAGAATAATGCTGATAATCGCGTACAGACATCTTTTTTAACCGGTGCGTCCATGTCAAACGCTGTGTCGGATACGCCTGTAAACATTTTATTATAATTGTTATCGTTTAAAACGAAGACCGCTTCCTGTTATCAAACTCGAAGTTATGTTTTTTTTCTTCTATTTCTTCACCTGCACCTTGATTTATCATCGCTGCTAGTTTCTGATTTGCGGCTTGATTTATTATTTTACTAACAGTTCCCGGCATAACTTCAGTGCTTGACAATTTTACTTGCTGAAATACTTTCGGTCTGCGTATTAATCTAGCTAATCTATCATTGACTGACGAAAGAGCTTTACCAGCAGCGTCAACCAGTCGTGTTTCTCCGAACCGGTACGTCTTTGATGTTATGCTCGTTTATTTAAAGACTGGTTTCGGTCTTTTCTATCCTGACTTCAGTCTTTTTACACCAATATTCGGAAGCCGTGTTTCCTCAGTGGTTACACTGCTATACTTGCGACAACGAGGATTCTGGTTCCAATTCAGTCCAGAATTGGTAGCATTAGCCGCCATGGTCTACGTTCAAGACACTTCACTCCAATTATAACCCTTCATACCTTATGCCAATAATATGGCAAAGTCGAAAAATTAGTCAGTCAAATTGATCAACAAGTTAATCATATATTAGTATCACGGATTATGGGGTCATTTCTCTTTTATAATTGACAGCGGCCATATTTGTCAGCGCATCTGTATTTTTTAGTCAAAGTCTACGTTTAAAGATATAATTGAGAAAGGTTGATCGTTTTCGAGATGTTCCCATTGCAAATGCTGACAAACGCAAGATGCCCCAACGAGGAAGTGTCATACAAACTCTACTCGACCTTGCGGGTTTACGGCGATGTGCGTCACCCACACCTCCACCACATCAAATAATTGTGTTAGTAATACAAAACTGAATTTGGTCATCTGCATTATGCATCTCAGATTTTATGCTACCAATTATTTTGTCCATGTCCAAATCCATAAAGTTCACTAATAAGTAAAAGATTAAAAATTGCTGTAATAGCTTGAGAATCTAACCGGATTAACTGCATGCAAGTACATTGGCTGAATGGGTTTGAGAATCTATCTGGCATAACTACATGGAATCGCTTTGCTGTAATAGTTTGAGAATTTAACCGGTATATCTCCATGTAAATATATTCATGTAATGACTTGAGAAGACATAAGCGAATCAGTGTTTGACACGGTTTAGTGTTTACATGATCTGAGAGGAAAATTAACATATAGACTGGCATTTGGAAATATATATCTGTAACAGTGTAGCATTATGCGAATATCTGTTCTCAACTGCAATATCATATTTTGTGTGATACCTTTAACACGAGGGGATGGGCTGTCTGTACTCTCTTGGAGGGAATTGTGAGTCTGACTGCTGTATGAATCAAATGCCACATTATTGGCAAAGCTCAAGAAATGTAAAGATAAAACTCCCCCAGTGAAATCATACAAGGGTTTACCATTTCTTGGAACAATGGGAATTTACTTAAGGACACCACCCATTTATATACTGTCTTGCACCCAGTTATCTATTATCCACCAACCAGTTATCGTTACCTCATTATCAGTGTCTGAAGGCAAGGACACATTCATATAAAACTCTCAAACCCCATCTACAATGTCCTTATATCCCCGTCTCTCCTACATTAAGTAAAACTACTCTCCCTTTAAAACAAAGTAGGGTTAAAAGAAGGTTTATAAAAATAAAATGTAAAACCCCTATCAGTAAAAGTACATTCTAAAGTCCCTCTTGTCGCCTTATGATTTCTATTATAAAGAAAAATTAATCTTTCTGTCACCTTCTATAATATCTCCTGTTATCGACCAACGAACGTTTTATAACATTAAAATCACTACCCCTTTTATATTATTTTACCCCTCCCTACCATCCTTTTCTGAAAATAAAACCCCACTCCATTTTAGTACTCCTTCACTGCCAATGCTAGTATAGGTGGAGTGACCAAATATCTTAATTATCCTTCCCGAATGTTGAGCCACAAGTGTGATCCGTTCACTTGAGACAAGGGCCGCTCCAGACATTCTTAATTAGTATATTACTGGTTTAAATTATATAACAAATGCAGAGAAAGATCCGATTGCATGATATTGACAAAATTTCGACATGACATCATACCTGGGATTCAACCGAACACTACATGCCGGATTAAACCCTGCGGAGGCCCTTAAGCAAAGTCGTGCCCCCACCTCAAATTATCTACTAATACGATTTATCAATATTATTTTGATCCGTTGTCGCGGGTCCCTAGGGGTGTCTAATCTGTTGTAATCCGGTACTGGAACGCCGCTGTTTGATTCATTCAAGCAGGCGTTTGACGCGGTTATCCTTTAGACCTTTGTCTTCGATAGCGAAGAAAATCTTTATAGCTTGCTATTTTTTTTTGTTTGTTTTAAAGCTAAATATTTATAACAAATAACATGTCTAAATGTATTCTCAAGATTTTACAAGATTCATTTTTATTCTATGATGACGGAGTTTAGATACTTGTAAGCAAGATGAAGCATAAGATCTGAGGAAACCATATGTGTTTTTACCTACCGGAACCGGATGTTAAACCTGTTGTATCTCGTATTCTCGGTTGCAACGGAGTTACTGCTCGTATCGCCTAAAATTACCTCCCTTAGCTCCAATGCGCATGCCCACAAAAAAATTACACTTCAGAATAGTTATCCGTTCTACTTGGTTAGCGAAACAAAGTCAACAAAGGAAGGAATCTAAGCTGTACTACATACAGATCATTATGGTTAAACCAATGAATCAATTATATATGTCAAACATCTTGTGTTCATACCAGGAGAATAATTATAGACATTAAATCAGATAATTAGATTCAGTGTCCATACTCACATTATATCAGATAATTAAATAATATTTACTTTCCACATTTAAATGATATCAACTAATTAAATTAAATACACTGTCCATACCTGATAATATAGATTAATTATCCATAAGTTCAGATACATTTATAGGAACGTTTCACTTTGCTCTCCGATTGTAAACATGTATTGCACATTTTTGGCTTATATAACTTTAACGAAGACAGTCTCAACAATTTGTATTTTTTATATATTGATATATCCTTCTTTCTCAAGGCTAATAGTTCGTTATAACACGAGTTAAGAAAGTTATAACACAAGTTCGATACGAAAATTATAACACGAATTCGATACGTCAGCTGATTTGTAATGCTGAATATCTTAAACCAGAAAAGTTTTAGTTTTAAAAAAAATGGAAAAACACTGTATTATAATGTATTCAGAGGAACTTAACAAAGCAATAATTATATTAGCTATCATACCGATAAAGGAGTGTAATTAATGCAGACGGAATATTTATTCATATTTGGGTGTAAATATCGTGCAATATTCAGATTAAATAACATGCCCAATGACGTTTTTTTTTTTTTTTGTTTTTTTTTTTTTGTTTCATTTTCTTTTTGACTTTTGAATCATCAAATATCGGACGGTAAATGCAATAACTTTCAGCATGTTTTTTTTTTTTTGCTTATGCTGACACGTAATAACTATCAAATTTGCTGGGGTCTTAAGACAATATTTCTGATTGCCACCAGCAAATTCATCATGAACAGCCTTCTTAAAATTAGGTTAAGTCTGTTTAACTTTCCTTGCATCAAATATGTAAGTTTTAAAGATCCACTTATTTCAAAGATTCCGTCCTATTACTTTGGTTCGCCTTTAAAATCAATATTGATCCACGTGCCCGGATGTAAAATGGCAAACATTATGATTTATAAAAGAGACTGTTTTTAAGAACATGCTCTACAAGTCAGTAATAAATGGATACTCACAAATAGCCTTATTTGTTTTTTTTATCTATCAGTCACTAATTCTATCTTAGCACCATTATATACTCGTTTTTAACCAGAAGTATGTTTATGTAATATACGTATGCGAACACACATTCTTTCGAGGATATACATACCCATGCGCCAGATGAAAGGAGACATACATAAATGCAGACAGACAGGCATATATGCGAGAGCCACAAATGTCCTATACATGCATAGTGTGTCCAACAGCAATATTTTTAAAAAAATTATTTTCTAAAATTTCCAACCGTTCAAGAAAATAAAATTGAAATAATCATCAAGGAGACTCGTACGTGCGCCTATCTGTTCAAGCGTGGTTGACATTTGTGCATTTTGAAAAAACTCAAGTTATTTCATGAAAAATTTAATGAACATTAATAGAAAAGTATTAGTCTAAATCAATAATAAAAAAAACCATAAGAAGTTAGAATTTTTTCTCGTTGTAGTTCAACCTCCATTAACTGCTATCATTCAAGCTGTAAAAAAACAAACATATTTTCATTATTCTTCAAGCGAGATAAATTGCAAGAGCTTTTTACGCAGCGATACACTTTCGCACAATCAAATAATGCAAACTAGAGCATAAGGTAGTAATGGAAAGATACTGAAGTTCTGAAATGGGCAGAGAATATTTATTTGAAAGCTAGGAGCAGCGCAAGTCAGTAAAAAAAAAAAAAAAAGATGTAAATACAATTGATCAACTATTGATAAAATTTATTTTCAAGATAGTGAGATATCGATCCTGCTTGCATAATTTGAACGGTCTGTCACACTTTCTTGATCTACATCTGCCATCTTAATTGATTGAACTATCCGGAAGTGATTTGCACCGAGATGTCCTCTGGTGTTTTGAAGGGGAGATACTAACCGTGAAACCCCCCGATAGGACACACGGTACTAATTATACGGAAGAACTGTGAACCAGTCTAGAAATGGGTGACAAATAATAAAGTATATACGGGTTTGGTGGTCCATAATTGGTTAATAATGAAAATTAAAATTTTAGTAAAAATATCTTTTGAGAGCTTATCCTATCTGTAATTTAAAAACAAAATACAGACAAAATTCTATTGATGCAATTTTAGTACTTTTACAGGCATGACTTAGGAGTACTCAATAATGAAAGTAGCACCTGTTTCATTTGGTGCAGAATGAATAACAAATGTTTTATTCACAAGTAGATTAAAAAATTGCCGCGGGTCATATGGTGTTCTCCACACAGAAGCTTGCAGCAAGGATATTTGTGCATGGAGAAATGTTAAGTATAGTCTGATCATCAGCACCCAGAAATTTTAAGTTATTGAATTTTGAATATGATGGTGTTTCCATATGTTTACTATGGGGGTTGAATTAGTACCCTGACTTCTGCAGGACACAAGGTACTAATTATACAGAAGAACTGTGAACCAGTCTAGAAATGGGTGACAAATAACAGAGTATATACGGGTTTGGTGGTCCATAATTGGTTAATAATGAAAATTAAAATTTTAGTAAAAATATCTTTAAAGATCTTATCCTATCTGTAATTTAAAAAAATATAGACAAAATTCTATTGATGCAATTTTAGTATTTTTACATGCTTGACTTAGGATTACTCAATAATGAAAGTAGCACCTGATTCTTTTGGTGAAGAATCAATAACATGTGTTTCATGCACATGTAGATTAAAACAATGCCGCGGGTCAAATGGTGTTCTCCACACAGAAGCTTGCACCAAGGATATTTGTGCATGGAGAAACTTAAGTCTAGTTTGATCATCAGCACCCAGAAATTTTAAGTTATTGAATTTTGAATATGCTGGTGTTTCCATATGTTTGCTATGGGAGTTGAATTAGTACTGTGACTTCTTCAGCCTTGACATATATCAACCCGACATGTCGGCAGCTATGAAATAGAAACAGGCACGTCGGCATATAAATTGTAAGAAATATGCATGCTTTCACGCTAAAATGTGTAAGTATGACACATTTAAGATATTTATTATTTATTTATCAACTAATTAAAACAGTATTGATTACATAATTTAAAGGAAGAGTTGCAGAATTCAGTGAAATGCACTTTATCTCCTTTGAAGAGGTACCGTCAATGTTCTAATGCTTTTGCCGATGACCTATATTCGTAACGATTAAAGTCAACTGTTTTTTTTTTTTATTATCTCTGTCGCCTTTATTATGAAAGTTGTCACATACTAAAAGTAATTTATATTGTGAAGGCAGTATTAAAATAATGCAAATACGGTATAGACTATGTTTTTTGAAATAATTTTTTAAAACAGGTGATAGAAAATTCCAGCTGATAGTGACGCCATGATAAAATAGTACACTGAGACATGAAGATAATGATATAATGATTGTATTGCAGCTACGGTCATTTCCGTCAGAACTCGGGATTATCCGGTGAGTGTGACTTCGTCCGGTTTGGTCACGCCAGATGCATGCGTTGTGACTAATAAATTAGCAACAAGACGATGCCACAAGGTATAGTGAAAGTTATGCAGGTTATGTGCGTGCATTTGCTCAAATGAAAATAAATTTAATCATTTGAAGATTTAATACTAAAAAGTTTAATTAAGTCGATTCACGTATTACTGTTAAGCGCTCTGCACATGGCGCTTGTACTTAAATCTACCTTGTGATAATAAATGACCATAACATCATTGTGCCCGGCTGCCGCCATACTGTTTTCGGACAAAGAGACGCTTAGTAACACGTGGTAATTCGCGACATATATGCAAAATAAAGTTATTTTTATTTGCACTTCCCTAACTATGTAATGTTTTCATATATTCAACTATACTATATGAGTGTGTACAGTAATAATTTTGCACATTTTATTTCTTTGTCCTTCGTTTGTTTTGTTTTCCAATCTTCGTTTAGTAGGCCTAATATATATATATATATATATATATATATATATATATATATATATATATATATATATATATATATATATATATATGTGTGTGTGTGTGTGTGTGTGTGTGTGTGTGTGTGTGTCCCAATTGAATGTGCTGAAACCAATAATATTTATTTATATCTATTTTGTTTCATTTTCAGTTAGTGTTTGTGTGTAAAATGTGTATTATTTAAAGGATGGCTGTGGTCATTAAGGACAGCAGTTTTTGTATTGCTGTCTCCATCAATACATGCATAAAATTATACCTCCCGACAAAATTTAATTGTATATATCTTTTAATTAAGGAAATTTATTATCCACGTAGTATAAATATGATCATCCAGTACTGCTCTTTTAAACACCATAACTCTAATGAACATAATGCATTCTCATATGTTCTTAAACTGTAATTCGAAATTATGATTTATTTGTAAAACTGACATTGAAATAAACATCTAAATTTTCTCTCGTCTTTTATTAACTTTGTTAGCGATTAACACATCACAATCAGAAAAGGTTAATAAAATCACTAATGCATAATACCAACAACACAAACAAACAAACAAATAAAACCCCAAAACACACATTGATGCATTGTTTTTAAATATATGGAATATATATGTAACATTTTTAGATTATACATGCATATCACATCAAATAAACAGTGTAATTTTATGCGCTAAACAAAATATAAGAACTGGTCACTACATATACCCCTATCCATTTAAAACATGAATCACATATAAGAATACTTCATCGACATTATTTAATGGGGGGGGGGGGAGGGCTGGCAGTTCCTTTGGAAGTTTCATTTCAAAATATTCAGGGTATATCTATTGGTGATGAAATACAAGCAATTTGTGTATTATACTGCTCTAGAAAGATTCATCAAAATTGATTATATGTTTTATACAGTCTGCAGGCTTATGCACCACTGTAACTAAATATTGGAATGCACAAATTAACAAATTTAATGCCTGGTACATGGTTTTCAGTAAGAACAATAATAAGAACAATAACACGGAAGAGATCACTGAATACCATTACACCGGTTCGCCGTGTCCTAAAGGCTATTTTTAGAAACTGACATCACTGCGTGTGACGTTTCACAGAGGTAAAAAGTACAAGCGCCAAAAATGCTATCATAAAACTTCCAATTAATTGATCGCTACGAACTTTAACAATGGTAGTCCGAGTTTCGTCGGATATAGACCAACAAACATATCAGTATTAATCCCAGTCAGGACAGAATCCACGTGTATACGTAGTCTGTTGACGTTTTTGTGTTTTTAAATGCGAACGCATGCTTGGAAGGCAGCATCATCACAAGGCAAGAGTAACGTTTTGGGTATCGCGGTTGCAATTTGTTTTTTCCATAGACCTCAATACTGATGTTTGGTGAAATAAATATACTTTCTATCTTTCCTCATAATGTGTGTCAGACACTGTCATAGAGAACAGTGTTAGATAATAAATTTGACAAGGACAGATCTACGTATTCCATTGCATTTGAAATAACTCTGTTGGAACTAAGTAGGTAAGAGTTGTCCACAGCAGGTTCGTTTCATTTATGTGTATCACATTTTTTTTTTAAAAACATAAAAAATACAAAATATGATTTAGATATGAATTAACAAAATCTTACATGTTGCCAAGAGACTCAACTTTTTTGTTTTTAAGCCTGACAGAAACTACAAGGTTTAAATAATGTAGTTAGTTTTGTTGTTTATTTCTGAATACAGTGTTCCATACATCTAAAGCCCTGCCAATCATGGGTTGTAAAATTGATATCATTATACCCATAACTTTCCTTAATTTTTTTCAATAATCTGATATAGCTCAGGACTGTACAAGTAACAAGTGTACGCTCACTTGTCAAAAACAGTTTTATCAGATACTAAGCAATGTCTTATATTAATGTGTACGTAAAGGTTGTTGAACTGTTTCAACTGCTTTTTCATATTGTGCTTTACTAAAAACTACATTTTGGGAATAAAATTAATTGTTTTAACTATGAGTTTTGTTTTATTCATATTAGCAATTTTTGAACTTCATATGGGTAACATGGAATAAATCAGATTATATGACCGTATCTTATTATGAAGTATAAGTTTCGAACACTCTACACTGCCGATACAGGAGGTCACTAACCTCCAGTCCTTGCACAAACGTCAGCATACCTATCCTCTTTGTAACACAAACAGAAAGCTTCCCTCCTTTGTGTAGTGAATAAAACTGATGTAGTAAGCCAGTCTTTCACCAAATATAATAAAGCACAGCTTCTAAGCATGTATGTATGTATGTATGTATGTATGTCTCTGTGTGTGTTTATGTATGTATGCTATTCAATAATGCCATTGTAAATAGCATTAAATAAAGGCTGAAAATACTTCTACTATTAATAACAATAATAATATTATAATTATTATTATTATATAGCATAGTTTTTCAACTCAATACAGTTTTTGGATTTAAAAAGATTATCATTCTCTCCATCTCAGATTTTTCACATCTCTCTTCCTCTCTCTCTCTCTTCTCACAAATTTCTGCCATGATGGCAGCACAGCTTAACCTCTGCTCTTGCTCTGTCCCAAGCATTATTTAGTTCCTACTGACATAGTCCTCACCTCATGCGCTACAAGCATACTCTTATCTTGGGGCGATGCTGCCTTCCATGGATGTGTCAGCAATTTAAATAAAGTTCAACCGATGATGGATACACGGGTGTTCTGTAATGACAGGGATTACTACCGAAAAAGTGAGTGTTCTGAAGTGTTAATACCTTGGGTAAAATGAAGAGGGAATTTACTTACTGTCCACATACAAAGGTCAGTCTAAATAAAAATAATAATTAATAGCAAGAATATTTATTGGAAAGATTCACTATGTGATACTGTTTTGCTTGGTTGATCTCCGCTACCAGAAATGTTGGAAAGAAAAAGTGGAGATCTGCTTGTTGGCCTTGGACCCTTCCCACGCCATTTTTTATATATGGACATTTAGAGCATGTTTCAATGATGGTTTTGTTGTATCATGTGACTACCATATTGACATGTGTTCACTACTTGATGAATCAGGCTGTGCAAAGGTTTCTGCAACAGTGACATGTTTCTGATCATTGTTCTTTGAAGAAATATGTTGAGATTTCTGTCCTTCCATTGTTTTACAAACAGGGTGTGATTTTCATTTAATATTTTTGAAGTTGTGTATAAGAACATCTGAAAGGGGGCTTATTGCTGATATCACATGACTGTTGGACCTCTTATGTCACAGACAAGTAGGTTGCAAAATTTTTTGCAATAATGTGGCTAGCAATGCAAATGTTGACTACTAGATAAAATTTCATTAACTGTACTTTCATCTTTTCTTGATTTTTGATAAAAAAATTATACATTTGTAAATGTCTTTCATTTTAAAAGTAACATAATTTTTTAACTTTGGCAATAGATATTATGATATGGACATAATTCCATGCTATGGATGGGGAAAAATATATTGTCTATTAAATGCCAGTGTTTGCGCTGAGATTTTTGTGATGAATAAAATCTTTTTTTTTTTCGATACGAATAAAAAGACTCACTGCTACAAGTGTATCTTTTGACATAATTTAAACACATGTACACGTATGAGGATGCAACAGTAAGCAGTCAAGGGGAGGCAACTACATTATGGCTAAGATAGCCAGATAGGAAAACTGACATAATCTAAGTACATCTACATGTGTGGAGATGCAACAAGAAAAGAAGTCAAAGGGAGGTGACTACGTTATTGCTGAAGACAGCCAAATAGGAAGGCTGATCACTCCCTAATAAACAAATTGACTCTTTGACAGGTCAAAGTGGCATTGAAAAATTGACTGTAAACAGACTACCTTGTTTCAGCATGCATTTAAGTTTTCAATTATACTACAATTTGGCAGTGAGGAATCAATGAAACGATACATTAGACTGTGACTTGAAAGGACAAAGTTTGATAAGGACCATTATCAGCCCCCAGATTTATGATAAATTACATTGAAAGATTATTTCTTATGGTTATGACATATAAACTATATATCAACTGCAACATATGTATACATGTTATAATGAAACTGTGTGAAATTAACAGTTAATTTGTTCCTAAATAGGCCTGTGTTCAATCAAAAACTCACATTTTGACAGAATTCCACCTCTTTGAGGTCCTCAAAAACTAACAGTTCGTTTAAGAACATATTTTTCTTTTTGAAAAGATATTTTTTGTAACCGTTTAACCACTTAACAGATGTGCAAATTATATATATATATATATATATATATATATATATATATATATATATATATATATATTACATCATTAAAGATTTATATTTTCAATAATTGTCTTCTATCCTGAATTTTTCTATTCAGTTCACCTATTTTAAATTTGAAGCTTCCAAATGTATCAATTCATAGAGAACCCCCAAAAATGCGACTCGTTCTTCTCAGGCCATGGAAACAATATGGTTGTATCCTGTTGCACTGGTTACGCTGGTTTTATAATTCAGGTAGTTAGGTCTTATTTTAAAACAGAGATATTTAATGTGCTTTTTTGTGCCTTTTTAATCATGGGAGAAAAAGTCATAGGGTTGGCAGTGAGAGACAGGGATGGTCAGCTGACTTAAACACACATCTTTTGGGCCTACTCTGTTTCCCACTCATTTCTTGAACAGTAGTAGTTGAATGTGTCATGATTATCATTATGGTTATTATTATAAGCACTAACTAATTTTGTATAATGTCTTTTCAGTTTCTGTTTTCAGTCTGAGTGAAATCCTTTACATTTTAGTGATAAATGTCTTCTACCTTGTACTACCAATGCTTTTTTGTCCATATAGAAAGAAATGTATTTAGCATTGCATCATACATTTAACTTTTTTATCATAAATTTTATTTCCTCAATCATCAACTGTATCATTATCTTGTTTTGCCCTTTGAATATTTCTTACAAAATTTTTGTATATTATGTCATTTGGTTTCTTGTTTTAACTTTCAGCACAAGCATGTTTCAGAAAATGCACTTATCACTGTTAAATAATATGTATATCCATTGTTGTATTGTCATAACCAGTAATATTTAATAATTCTATAAGGACATTGAATAATTAATGTACTTGTTGCTATATGCAAGGCCAGCCATTGCCATAACTTAAAACGTCCAGATAAAATTGGAATGACAGAAGTAAGGTCAGTACTAGGTTAATGTACAGTACATGTATAGAGTTTTACGGATTGCCTACCCAATTGGGTGGACATGGACAGAGGGGCAGAGAATTAAGTGCCCACTTTGAGCAGTGGAAGTCTACTTGGCCTGGTGGATTCCTACTCCACCCATCTAGTGGAAGTCTGTCACAGATTTTATTGCAGCTGTAAGGGGGTATATCAGTGATTCATATTCCTTGCCAAAGAATTTTCTATTTGTAGTCATTCCATTAGTGAACACACTAATTTAAACAAACAGATAGATAAACCCCAAATAGCTAAATAGTCTCAAGTTTTTTTCCCTTGAAAATTTAACATTCATCTCTTGCAGTACACATAGTATGTGAATGCATACTAGTAGGCATGTGTTTGAATATTAAATTGCATTGTGTACTGTGGCTAAACTGATAGGCAAGTTTCAATGCAATGTAGTGTATGTCCACTATTACATAATCATGTTGCTGAAACGTTCTGATTGGGCCAGTACACTTAATCCATCCACTGTGAGCCACAACATAGACAATCCTGTCCATGACTGAAAGTGTGTGAAAGGATAAAGGTCCACCATGGAAATGTTGATTTTCCATAAAACATGAAGGAGCAAAATCTTGTGTATTGTGTATCTATGAGCAGCTTTACAATTTCTAGACTTAGAGTTAGACATTCTTATAGGAATAAAGAGTGTTTGGTGGGCATAATTTACTAGAAACTGTACAAATGTTCACATACTTATTGCCTTAACTGAATACAAATCATGGGTTTGGTTTCATACATTTGCTTTTCACCTTTGCAGCCTGCTCCTGAGGTTGGTCATTTATTAGCTTGACAATTCACGTATACACGATGTTAGTCCTTCAAGTTCGATAGAAATATGGCCACAGGAGGAGGACAAGCAGTCAGCTGCAAACTGGTCAATGCTGGGACTTTGGAATTAAAAGATGGTAGTATGATGAGCATGACGTGTATCAGTGTTTCCTATTAACATAGAATAAATTTTGTTTCCTTAGCTATTAAATTTGATAGAGCCATGTTTGCTGTTGTTTTCATTTGAATTAAGATTGTAAAATGCCATCCGTTTAGTCATTTAACATCTTAATATGTCATCAAGTACTTCCATGCAGTATATGCAGATACACCAAACCTGGATGGCACTATGTTACTATTATTGTGCTGATGTAAAAAACTCATTAGTATATGCTCAAGAAACTTGAAAAATCGTTTCTTTATCAACACAAAACCTGCTCAAAATGAACAGTATTAACCTCTGTTTTCATATTAGAGAAGGTATTAATTTTGATTTGGATCCTTTTGTGGTGTTTAAAATTATGGACTATGCTCTTTTAGAATTAGTGAAAGGATACTCAAGAAGCAAATGTATTCAATGTAAACAACAACATAAGTTCGAAAAATATTATTATTACTATTATTATTATTATTATTATTATTATTATTTATTTTTATTATTATTTAGTGGTTGTCTTGAAATTGCTCTGACAATAATAATAATAAAAACAATAATGAGAACAGTACTGGTAATAATAAGAATAGATTATTATTATTGTTGGCAGCATAAAGACTGATTACACGCAACAATAATAATAATGATAATGATAATAATAATAATAAAAACAATAATGAGAACAGTACTGGTAATAATAGGAATAGGTTATAGACTGATTACACACAACTATAATAATAATAATAATAATAATAAACAATTAAAACAACAAAAATAAAAGAATGTATTTTTTGTTAGTGTTAAAAGAGAGTTCTTCATATTTCACACATCTGGCACAAATTATCAGGTGAGAGCATTGGATTTGTGACTGTGACTGTCATAAAACTAAATGCAAACATTTATATTTTCCAGTGAACCAGAACTTTGTCTAATACTGCAATTTTTCCCATTTAGTGGGAAGTTTGATAATCTACTGCCTTACTGATAATAGACCAGTCTATTTTATGAATGGGCCAGTCATATGGTGCCATAGCTTGAATGAGCTTAACATTTTTAGGGATTCAGTATTTTGTGTTTGATACTATTACTCGCAACATTTGTACGCGCCTGTGATATATAAAAGGGAACATGTATAGATATGTAAAATAACTTGGTTAGATGGGAAGAAAAAACAAACGTTTGAAACATTTGTTATTGCTGTAGATGCATACATCTGGTAAGGGAAGTGGAAACCATTTGAAATTTACTAAAAAAACATTTGGCATAAAGAGAAACACACACACACACACACACACACACACACACAACCAAGAGGAAGACATTTTATACAAAAATTTAGTGCATTGTATAAAATATTGATTTCATATGGCTAATAATGAATAGCACCTTTCCCAGGACACACTTAAGAATCCGACCCAACCTAGACTAGGCTGGTATCAAATCGACAAAACTTATATCAACATGTATGTATGTGTGTATGTAGGTAGGTAGGTAGGTAGGTAGGTATATATATATATACGTACGTACGTATGTATGTATAGTTCATCTCACATTCATATTATTAAAAATGTTACATATATAATTTGAAACGGTCACCTAGATTACTTAGAAAGATCAGTGTTTCTTCTGCTTCTTTAGCTCGATACTCGTGCTTGTGTACTCGCTATTAGCTTTTTCAAATGTGATATTATCTTTTCTTTACTTGATACTCTCTTTTTTAAACTTGATCCCAACTCAATACTTGATTTTTAAAACTCGATGCTCGCTTCTCTCTACTTGATACTTGCTTTTCTCTACTCGATATTAGTTATTTTCAAGTCCATACTCAATTTTGTCTACTTGATACTCACTTTTTGCGACTCAATAGTCACTACTAGAATAGAAGAAACCCTCGTTTTTGAGACATTCTTCTTGCCTTGATCAACTGCATTTATTGCTATGGGTAGCTAGCTCTCCTATATACCCTACTATTGGTATTTTAGTGTGAAGATATTGTGAAGCAATTATGGGAGGTAATTTGCACTAATTTCAAGAATGACACAAGCCCAAAATACCTAAATAATAAATGCATCCAAATATTTAATTAATAGATGAAAAAGCCACATAATGACCTTAAATTAAGAAATTTGACAGACCATTGAACAAAACCATCCCATGTTACCTGTAGATGGGACAGGCAGTATTGTGATTGCAGCTATTTGATTTTGCTATGTACTGTTTATATGTATGTATATATATATATATATATATATATATATATATATATATATATATATATATATATATATATATTTGTGCATGCTAACAAGGTTTGTGTGCTAGGATACATTTTTGCGTGACCATGTCATGTCAGTTTATACTGCACTCAGAAATTTGAAGAAGTCTTATCAAGATTAACTCCACGGGTGGCATCGGAGTTTTATTGATAATTAATCGCAAATCATTTGGCACATGATATTGAATCATGCACGTGATGCACATGTAAGGGGGAGCAAGCAGCTTGTTAAAGTACTAATAACTCCAATTACAGGTCTCACACATTTTGAATTCAGTATAAAAAAATATGACAGTGGTGGTTATAACTTTTTGACAGTAGACTATTGTTTCAATTCTGAAATTGAATGAAACTCAGCATCTGTATCTGCATAGAAGTTATTCTTTTAATTTACTTATGTATATCAGTATTTCCTTTATGTTCTTGGTCATGTCCATATCTAATGTACTGATGTATGTATCGTTTGTATCCATAGCCAGCCATTACCCCTGGTTCACCGGTCTTGTAGTGTCTGCAGACATGATTATGGTCATTGAAAGCACGTCATATAAACTCTGTCTCTATGATCGCCGTGATGGTAAGCTTCTGACAACATCAGATAAACTACAGTCAATGCCTCGTGACATTTGTATAGTGGAAGGGAGAGACATCCAGGTTATGGTGACATTGTACAATGGTCAGATAGAAATATTGTTAGTTATATCCACGGGTCAACATGTGGCTATAAGACGGTTGAAGACATTCGATTTAATGAGATCATTTCATAGATGTGATGGAGTGAAAGTCCTGCAGTCAACAGGAAATCTTGTGGTGAGTGGTTTGAAGTTGGAAAAGGACACAGGGGAACGTTGGATTTGTTGGGGCCTTGTTTCCCTTGTAGATGGACATGCTGGAATGATTTGTAAGATTTGTAAACACACGGGGATTGGTTGGGTTTATTTGGCCACAAGTCGTGACGATTCCACGGTATATAGCTCATGTATGGCTGATAATGGTGTGCATGCATTTGTTGTGAACACTGGCACACAGAAGTTCATGTATCGTCATTGTGATCTAAAATGGCCTCGTGGTATATCTGTGGACAAAAGGGGATTTATATATGTATGTAATTTGTTCCCTTCCTGCGTTCATCAGCTAGGAGCAGAAGGTGAACCAGTGGCAATACATAGGGATGCAATGCCACCACGATGGCCTCGGGCAATGTTCTGGGAGGAACAGCAGGATGAATTATACATCACAAGTGATGGAAGTAAGGAGTTGTGCAGATTCCATCCTGTAGGGAGTGATCAACAAGGTAAAAGTTAGAAAAGATAAATTTTCACATGAATGGACATGTATGATTGCATTTTTTGTCTTGGTCCACCTGATGTATTGAGAACGTTCACAAGAAATATGACATTTCCTATAATTTCACTTCACCTTAATATTGAAAGTTGTATTATGATTCAGCAAATATATGACAAGTACATGGATGACTGCCTCAAGGCGATGTATAACTGCTACACATGTTGCAGAGACAAAGCAGACCCCAGAATTGACCTTTTGAAGCCATGAAATGAGTACTTTTTTAATGGTTTGTGTTGTCATCTTCTTTGAAAATTAAACTTCATGAGCAAGCCCCCCAAAAGTTTAGTAAGTGCAGAATAAATCAAAATGAGATGAAAACCAAAATTTGGGTTTGTGTTTGCATATTATAAAATAAATTAAAAGTTTGAAAATATAGACCACACATATATCTTTTTTACTTTAACTTTTGTTTAATGGTGGTGGGGGTGAATACAAAGTTCGCACGAATCACAATTTGCATAGTGCATCCCTAGAAATTTTGTCAATAAGAGCAACTTTATATTTTTATAAAAATTCTCAGTTTAATTCACATTTACTACCAGCTTTTCATGGATTTGGTCATTATTAAACTTCATGAGCAATCCCCCCAAAAGTTTAGCAAGTGCAGAATAATTCAAAGTGAGATGAAAACCAAAATTTTACACATGGAGACATTCCCTGATACAATCAGTTGTTCGAGGTATCTGCAATCACTTACTGTAATTACTCAAAACTTGTCTTTGTTTAAACTTCAGAATAAGTAAAACATTACTAAAAAATGTTTCTCAAATGGACGAGTAATTGCAAGCAATTTCAAGTAATGTTAAGTAATTATTTTACTAAGTAATGGTAAGTGTTTAGTTTTTTAAAGTAATTATTTTATGAAGTAAAATATTGTTACTTAGTAATTATTTGATTCTGTAAAATTATAACTTAGTAATTATTATACTCAGTAAAATATTACTTAGTAATTATCTATTTATAAAGTAAAATAGTACTTAATAAATTTACAATGTACAATATTTTGCTTATTTATTTTGCAACGCTCTTTTTAATTAAACACAGAAATCAGTGATTATGATAAAATAAAGGCAAGCAAATTTAATGTTAAGTAAGACAAAGCAGATTGTTGAAGTTTTCAGTAACATTGTTGGTAAAAATATGTTTATGTCAGTAGTCAAAGTTTGTAATGAATTAAATATTCCCCATTGAAGAAACCAATGTTTCCCATTCTAGGTATAATAAAGTAAACATTTTATTGATCCAGTTCCCAGATTTGAAATTTGGTACTTTTCCATACAAATTAATGTCCAAATGGGATTCCCACTGCAGATTATTGCTGGAATTTGAATACAGTGTGTTTGCTTCAATTTTCAATTTCCATTAGGTTTGTCATTATCCTTAGAAACCTCTTTTGTGATAAAATAATCATTATGTTATATAAACCTTATACTTCATGTTCACAAGGAGGTGGAGACAGCTTAAAAGATATTCTCATCTTCAGGATAAAATAATTGATTTTTTTTACAAACCATGAACTGTTTCATGCAAACTAGGGCATGCATGTGTTTTGATAAAATCATGTTTGTACATTTGTACACAAGACATGAACTGTGCATGTGTGTGAAGGGAAGAAGGAGGGAGAGAGTTTGGTAAAAAAAGTCACTTCTTTAAGTTTATTGTGAAGTATAAAGCTACATTTGACTATAAAATAATACTGGTATTTTTTCATGATGAAAATTACATAAGCTGGGTCATATCCATATTAATGAAATATTCCTGACATTGAGGCTGCTCCACAGAACAGCAAACTCTTCAATCTAAGAACCTCTCACAGTCATTTACTTGAATATGTGGGAAAATCTTCACATTTTTTTCTGTATAGCTTTGGAATTTTTTATATCACTTCCATATAGTAATCCATTTTGGGTAGGATGGTGCCAGATGGTTAGGTTCTCCCTTCATTCTATTAAAATAGTACACTATTAGGTGAAAAACAAGAATGTTAGCCATCTGAACCACATCTTCTAAACAAATCTTCTCAGAATGAAATCCTGCATCCTGCCCTGCTTTTTGTAGATTCAGGTACCATCCACTGAAATAGATTACAGCAAGATGTGCTATGTAATGTGGACAGCATATTTGCAAAAGCATTTCAGCTTTTAGTTCAACATTTGAAAATCATTTAACAAGTTATAGAGGCATTCTCTAAGTGTTATTCATGACCATCCTTTAAAGAGGGCCTAAACTTTAGTTTTACCATCCATTTTGAAAGGGCTTCGACATGCCAGATGATTTGTAATTTGTACCTTTAAATAAAAAAAGCAACAAATTACTCACTTGATGCCTTAAAACCTTTGAAATGGACTCGCTGCCATCTTCTTTGAAAATTAAAAATTAAAAAATTAGATGCAATGACCTCTGAACTTTGTCTCAGTTAAAGTTAATTGCACGAGGGCAGTTGCTGAATTAGATGTGTGAGAAGAAAAACAATCTCCAAGAAAAATGGAAATGAAATGAACAAACTTGCATGTAATTTGTTAATCTTCAACCTATTGTTGATAACTGACAACATTGCATCGAGAACTGCAGTTTGGCAGGCACAGTGGTAAATAATATTGATCCGCAATGTTATTGTCTCATTAAATATGTGGAGTAAAATTACAGAGTCATCTCATTTGACTTATGAAATCAGAAGGGAAAACTGCATAGCAACAGTATAAAGCAGCCGCCAAACTGCAGTCCTGCAAACTATAAAAATGCAACAATCTTGATTTTACTCACTAACATGGTAACTCCGTGATTTTAAATTATCTCTGGGATTCCATAATCAGTTGCTTGCAATGAAATTTCCTTTAGTAATGAGCTAAATTGTGACGGTTCAGTCTTGAAAATGGAACCTTTTTGAAAATGAGGTTGCCATGGTAGTTCTGTGTTTTAAAAGACTTCATATATGTTATGTGAATATTTGAAAGTTTGTAACCAGTCTCACGACTAAACAAGTGGAATAAGCACTGTTATGGTCTCAGTACCAAATTAGGTTTCTGGAGCAAAATTACAAAGCTTAGTTCTTTATAGAATGCAGGCAGAATGGGATGGGTCTCTCAAAGAAAACAATAACTATATACATTTTAAAGTTTTTATTTAGTATAAAAAGAACTGCCAATTATTTTTTCTTCTGGTAATATAATAATAATAATAATAATAATCATATCATCATAATGATACTATTTCATACTATTCACAACAACACTTACAGTAATAACAACAGTGACAGGTATAACAGACCTGATGATAAAAAACAAATCATTCAGAACAATGGTATTTTATGAATAATGGGCAACAGCTTTAGATGGTTATATATGCATGCTTCTGTGTACATAAAGAAAGCAACTGCTGGAAATGATGTTACCTCTCAGCACACATGTAGAAAAAATTAATACTACCATTATTCATTATTTGTTATTGCCACTTCATAGTGGCATACAGTGCCGAATGATCACTTTGATAACTGCAGTGGCCTGTAACAGATTAAAGAATACTTTGCTTTATTGTGATATGTAAAGAGATTTGGTAGAAATGTGTAGGGCCAGAGTTAACATGCAGTATCTGCAGATGGAACAGAATCACATATAATTTGTGTAAGTTGAAAACTATCCAGAAAACCAACTGTATAGGAATCTGATATTTATCCATATATTAGAGCTAGAGTCCCAAACCAATAACACTGTTTTAAATATTTGGGACATATAATTATTTTATTCTTGCAAATAATTTATATATTGAGAAGCTATATTCATGTCAGAAAATTAAGTAATCTGATTAAATATTTTTAGTTTTAATAAATTTATAGAATTAATTTACCTATATTTAAAGTGACTGTATTACTATATCTTTTTCAAGTACAACATTTAAGTAATTTGTGTTTTAAAATTAAAGTAATTTCATTTCTTAGCAATTTCAGTTTTTAGTAATTGTCTTAAGTAATTTATTTTATTAAATAAGTAATATCATCTAAAGTAAGTAAGTAAATAATAATGACAAGAAATTAGGTAGTAAAACATTTACTAAAATCAAATAAAAATAAATTACTAAGTATTTTTTTGGGATGTTGATGAAACTATATTGAAGTTCTCTAGACAACATTCCTTTTGTCATTATATTCTTGCAAAGCCAGTAAATGTATGTATCAAAAGTTTATAATGTCTAGCCAGCCTAACTGTCATGCTTTGATGTATATCTTGGCAAGCAAGGTAAAAGTAATAAAACCAAACAGTTGTGAAAAATGAAGAACTTTAATAGCTCTTTCAACATCCACTTCTGGTTCTCGACTTTTTGAAGTTAATCGATTCAATGTACCTTTTATATCTTAGTGATTTTTATATTGTATGCTCTGAATGCCTACTATTTATGTTTGTATTCTGTAAAGTTATCAGATTTTATCTGATCTGCTGGTATTATATTGCCATTAAGTTCATTAATAGTGAATTCTAAATAAACAAAAATTACAATAATTATAAAAATATCAGTAACAAAACCATGGCTTCAAATCATATACTGCCTTTTTGTTTTCTCTCTTGTAAGTAGGTCATCTCTTCTGTCTGTTTTATACTTTTGCCTTGCAATATTTACACATTTTCTATAGTTTCCAGATTCATGTTTTAAGTATTAATATATATATATATATGACTTACTGTAATACAGTGATGTTTTGAAATAAAGGAAGTAACATGCAGAATAAAGGCTGAAAATCAAATCAGTGTAAAGGATAGACAAAAACAGAAGCACAAATCTCCTCTCATCTGGCTTTCTAAGATGCATTTTGAAAGCAGATCAAACATTTTCTCTGGAAAATAATTACTCTGCTATAAATGCATTTTTGTATATAAATTCTAAAACCTTTATATGTAACAGTACATGAAAAGTAAAGACTTTAAGTTGAACTGACTGTATACTGCATGTACATTGCTAGAAATTTTCCCAGCTGATAAGGGGTCATATAGCTAACAGTTGTCACTGTAGATATATTTTAGTGACTTTTAACAAAATTGCAAGTGGGTATTAAACAGACTTCAGTAGTTATACAAAGGTATATTAAACTTTCTACTATAATGGCATACCTTCCCATAATATTAACAGACTTAATGAAGTTAAAGTGGTTCAGATTTTGAGCTCAACACAAATGATGCAAACAAGCAATGACAACAAAATAAAAACAAGAATATAAAAGGTAAATGTTGATGTACAAAGAAGAGATGAATGACTAGCCACTAAGGAAATGAAATATATAAATAGTTACAGATATCAGCACTGTCGATAAATGACACCATTTAGAGAACAAATTGAATACAGCAAATGCAGTTATAGTCTTAGGCAGAATTGGTTATTGATGGAGGATGTGTGGGTCTGGATGTGGGATTAAATTAAACAACATATTTCTTGGATAAAAAGTTATATTTCTGCTTCTTTGTGGTTCATTTGAAAGTGACAATTTCTATTTATTTAATTATGTGCATTTTGAAACCCTAATAATAATTGGTCAAAGAAATCAATGTTACCCCATTGGCCCATTACATGTTGGCTCATTATCATAAATGAGTAATGTAAAATGATGACTGAACCACATCACACTACCCAAAAATGAACTTGCGCAAGCTTAAACAGTTTTAAAGTACATTGCACTGAATGACTTTGACACATGTATTGATTGCTGGCACAGCAGCACATACCCTGTGAGGTAAAAAGGTTAAGAAAGCTTCTGTGATTAATTGCACAAGTCAGAGGAAATTATCCCTAAAAATCCATACACAATAATATTCCTACCAGCACAATTATTAAAGCAAACACCATTACATCCTAAAACAATCTTTAGATTCTAGTGCAACAACCGCCTGCATGTTTGTCTTATTGTTTCTTTGTGATTACATGTATGCATGTTCCCATGTTCATTTTCACAACATTGTTTTGTTCTGTTTTAGTGACCACCCATATCTGACATAACCAATGTATAAATTCTTCAATTTTTCCTGGTGAGTGCTGATAGATAACCAGTGATGTACTGAGATTAGCATTAGTATTGTGGCTCATTCATAGGCCAAGTGCTTAAAGCTTAAATTTGTACACAGAGTTCATCGCTTTGGATAATTTACAAGTTAGTAGATCTTAATAAGGGCAAGGCACAAGTGTCTTATGGTATAAAGACAGGGTCCCATGTCAGAACTGATTATTTGAGTAATCTGATGAACTTATGTCTCACTGTATCATTTCATTTTCCTTCAGGCTTTTTTCTTTTTTCTTCAACATTAAGCCATCTGTTGTGTGTGGTACCTTCAAATGGAGCTCATTCAGGGGATGAATGTTAATAATTTGCTAGTGATTTGAAGGACTTCAAAATCTTGAAAATAATGCATCTCATTAGATAAAACATAATTTTTTCACAAGGCTGACAGGCAATTTACTTAGAATACAGAAGAGTCCCAGTCTGGATTTAGAGAGGTCTCAGGCACAGATCCGATAAAACTTCTGCGTCATATGGTCAGAATACATGGTGTGATAGTGAAATGGGTACTAAAACCCTAAAACCAACCAACCACCCAACCAACATTTTCTTTCAGATTAATGGAACTTTGTGTACAAATAGATTTAAAGCACACATCCATTACCTTCAAAAAGGTCATTGTGACCTTAATGTTAATAAAATTAGCTTTTATCCCTTTATTATTTCTAAAGGTTTAGGTTTTGCTATGAAATTTTGATTTGGTATTTCATGGGAAGTTACGTGACTAATAGAACCATGTCAAACAGAATGAGCTTTTCTCAGCCTGTCATTTCTTAGACATATTTTGCAACAGTCTTTAGTTTCTGGAGATTTTAATTAATAATTCATTCAGATTAATTGTCTTGATGGTATTGCATTAGCTGGGGTTTTCAAATTTGTTTTTGTGTGTGTATTATTAGATCATAAGGCTCCAGCAGTCTTAGTGGAAGCTGAAAGAAACGAACCTGTCACTGAGGGGACATCCACGCAATTACAACAGGGAATTGTAAGTAATCCATATCCGTTTCATGTATCACATATAATTTACCATTCTGCATATTGGTAACTCGCTTATAATATGCGATGTGGATTGATGGTATACATTTATTGCTATTCACGCATTTGTACCCATAAAAATATGTTCAAGAACTAAAAAGAAACAGACATTTTCCAAAAATAAAAAAGGAGTTAATCAAGAGATGATGGTTGAACCCCAAAATAATATGCATGATTGTAGTGCATTTTTTGGTTGATCTTTTGACATGAGATGAGCTTATAGAATGGTCTATTTTTTTGTTAGATTTATGTCCGTCTGTTATTACAAATTTGTTATTGCTACACCTTGTAAACTTCTTGTGTGATATTGCCATGAAACATTGAAAACATTCATCTCAAGGTCTAGTCAGTCAAAAATAAAAATGATGCAACTTTCACATCTAATATGGCCGTCTTCATGGCCATGACAAAAATATTTTACCATTGCTCCTTCTAAATGGAATAGTCATCTCGACACAGGGTTTGAACCATAAGACTAATTATGATCTCTTGTTAGTCCTAAATTAATGGTGCCAATCTAACCTCGAATATGCCCACCATGGTGACCATCTTGGAAAATCTTATCTCAACCTCTCCTTGACGATGGCCATTGAGTTTTCACCAAAGACATCTTGTGGCATATTGTTGTTCCTAAAATATTCTGCTGATCTGTCACCCAGTATGGCAACCATTGCAAGCATCTTGAAAATCTTATCACCATTCCTCACCAGAAGCCATATCGTTATCAGATTGTCATCAGAACACTTGTTATTGTGACTACTCCTCTATAAAACAGGTACCAGTCTAACCTACAATATGGCTATCATGGTAACTCTCTTGAAAAACACATTGTAACTCCAGATGGATGGATGGTCACATTGACATGGTTTATTTTGGCTAAAAGAGTTCATAATATGATATCTGTTGTTCTAAATTAACCTTCTGCCAATCTGATATGCAGTATGGCCACCATGGCAACAATTGTGAAATTGTTGTCACTACTTCTCCTACATAAAGTCACATATATACAACTGGGTTGGTATGAATGCAGATGGTGCCAATCTGACACCTAAGGGGGCACTCACCAATTAATATGTACTTTAGAGAGAGTGAGGTGAAGTAGTTTGCATTTAAAACATGCACAATGGAGAGAATGTTGGCATACCTATATGCTACAGTAATGTAATGTGGATGATATTTCTTTGAATATTGTACTTTTGGAAATTTTACATGATTTAAGCACACTGCTAACTAAAATGACTGCTCCCTTGTGTTAAAAAATCAGCCTGAATTAGTCTAAAGTACACTACACATAACAGCTATTAAAATAGCGAAAATGAATTTTGCCAGACTAGACAATACCAGTTTCTGAAAGTGCAATGAATGAATTACCAAATATGTAAAATGTAAAAAAAGTTATCAGCTCTTTTTTATGCAATTTACCTCTGAAGTTCAGGAAGTGAAAATGATCAAGTAGAGCTAGCACTTTTTTGAAAGGTTCACATTTGAATTAAGGCCAAGCTGTATACTCTATAACCCATAGTACACCCATCAATCATACATCAAAATAAAGGGAATTAAAGGTTCTTTTAATTATACCTAAGATATCCAAGGTCTTTTTTAAATAGCCAGTATAACCAGTGAGGAAAGCTGGGGAAATTCTTTTTCTTTAAAATCTTAACCCTATGCAAAATGCGAAACTGTATAGCGCCACCTTAAAGCAAATATAAAAATGTTTGCAATTATTTTTTTTTATTTTCATATAATTATATATGATGTTCTGAATAAAATGGTACATTCATATTGATGTTAAGCATGAAAATAAACTTTTTGTATGTAATGCAAACTAACCAATTGCATGTAACAGCAGTGCATTGTACATTGGCCAAAAATGGTGGAGGCAATTGATTTTGAAAGGATATTTTATTAGTTAACATCGAAAATCTGACTACTTACCAGAAAGAAGCCATTACAGCTGTGTTTGAGGGAAAGAATGCTTTTGTGCAAATTTGGATCGGCAGTGAAAAATCGCTTATTTATGAGTCCACTCCAGTGTGCTCCCCTTGTCTCGATCATTTGAACATCTTGATTTGGTTGGATTCTCAGACCTGAAGCACTGAAATATCGGATCGATCCACCAAGGTGTAGATAGGTTAACATAATGGAATCTTTGCTGGCAAAGATGGTCTGCAGAAAGTCATATTGAGTGAATCCCTGCTGATGGTTGGGATACACAGAGTGCCATCATACTATGTAAGGTATCATGCAATTAGCTAGTTAATTGAACAAAATGATGCATGTTTAAACTTTGATTACCTCATTCATGTTGGCTTACAATGGCAAGTAACATTTATTCATGCTTACAGTGATTGTTTGGCAGGTTTATGCATATTCCTGAGAAATCAGAAAATCTCTGCATAGCAGTGGTTATGGGTGATTCATGAACATAATGGCTTATCACCTGTGGCTTGCGACCATGAGTTGGTCCTGAATGAAAATAATGCAGATTGATTCTCAATATGGCCACCATGGTAGCCATGCTGAAAATTTTGTGCTTTCAGTGTGTGTGTTTGTGTGTTTTGGATCTTTAATGTAGCTTTAACACTTTCTCAGTGATATCACTATGATATCTGTGATGTGGCAGTTTATAGGGATGTCTAGCACTGGGGCATCAGGCCGCAGGCATATAGCAGACATATAGCATGATGTCCCATCCAGTCTCACTATCCTGAAACCAGGCCGACCAGTCCTAATGCTACCCTCCTGATACCGAGTGCCTAGCAATGGAACTGTTAGTACTATTATTTTAAGTCTTTGGTATGACTCTGCCGGGCTTTGAACCCGTGACCTCCCACATCTGAGGTGGACCTTTAACCACTAGGCCACCTTTCATACAAATTTGTCATGAATACGATTCCTAAACTGCTTGCAGGATTGCCATGAAACATGAATGCACATTCATCTCATGGTTTAGTTGATTCTAAATAAAATAGTTGCTATGCTTGGACATCCAAACTGGTTGCCACAGTGGCCGTCTTTAAAATTGCTACTACTCCTGAATAGAATGTCATGATGACATGAGATGTTTACTACAGGACTTCATGTGATGTCTAGTTGGCCCAAAATACAGATGATTATATATGATAGATGCCACATTGGCCATGTTGAAAATGTCTAGTTGGCCCAAAATACAAATGAGTATATATGATAGATGCCACATTGGCCATGTTGAAAATGTTGCTTCTGCTAATCTTCTGAAGGAAAAGTAATATTGTCATGAGGTTTTCAGCAGAAAACGTCTTATGATGTATGGTTGGTTTGTAATGCGAATGGTCTCAATATAATGTGAAATGTGGCCAACTTGGTTGTCATCTTGAAAATCAAATCACCACTGCCCCTGAACAAAATATAATATTTCCATGGAGTTTTCACCAGAAGATGTCTTTCTATGCCTAGTTGGGCCTAAATGAAAATGGTGATGATCTGATCACCAGAGTATCCATCTGAAACATTTTGTTATTGCTAATCCCCCTGAATGAAAAGTAATATTGCCATTGGGTATGGCACAGAAGACTTCCTGTGATAGGATGTCCAAATGACCACAACAGTAACCAACTTGAAAATATTGTTATCACTACTCCTCTTGAATGGATGGCCGTATCAACATGGGAGTTTACTAAACAACTTCTTGTGATGTCTGAAATGGCCATCTTGAAAATCTTACTATTGTAACAGGCATAATATTTTATAAATTAAATGTAGATAAATCAGTATGCTTTATGTTTTTATTGAATCCTGTATATTCCCCATGTGGAATCTCATTTATACTTGCAACTGTTTACCTGTAGTACTGACCACTAAAGACTAGAACTCAGGAAATAATAGGTCATTTGGTCAGCCACCCATAAAAAAAAACAACAGAAAAATAGGAGTAGTTGATTTGTTGGTTTTTTGGGAATAGAACACAAAAGATATAAATTTATGTAGTAACAGGTTAGTTTTGCCATGCTTTTTCACAGGTAAGCTAGAACCACTGCAACATCATGTTATACAAGAACATAAGAAAATACCAGAAGACAAAGAATGTAGCAGCCAGCAATGTGATACCCTGGTTCCATAAATAGGGGTTTTATTAACTTACCCTAATGTAATTTATGATATCAATAAAGTCAATATGGCAAATTCCCTCGTATGTGCAAAATTAGAAGTGTAAAAGCACATATTGCTACATTATTACTATTTCTCTTGAATGAATTGTCATATCAGACTTTTCATGATGTCTAGCCGACCGTAAATGAAAATGGTGCTGATCCCACTTATCATATGACTACCACAATGGACATCTTAAAAATTTTGCTATCACTAATTCTCTTAAAGGGCTGTTCATGTTGGTATTGTGCTACTAAATAAAATTGGCGTTAATCTGATATCAAATATGACCGTCATAGCATCCATCTTGAAAATCTTGTTGTCATTGCTCCTGCAAAAAAGAAAGTAGTGTCAACATGGGGTTTCCACCAGTAGACTTCTAGATGCCTTGTGTACCTAAATGAAAATGGTGTCAAATTGATATCCACTATGTCCACCACAGCAGTTAATTTGAAAATGTGATATCCCAGAAGAATATCAAAAAGAGTTTTAGCACTGCACAGTTAAAGGAAAATTTTTTCTTATCTTGGAAATTGAATTCAACCAGTTGCATGTCATTGTTTTATGCATCTTCCTTGGCAACCATGTGGCTTCTTGAGTAACAGATATAAAATTTATGATGTCTTGTGATGTCTTATCCAAGAGAGCTGAGCCTGTTTTGAGTTTCTAGGAGTAATGTTTCTTAGAAAACTAAAACTTGATGACCTCTGTTTTGCAGAAACCTGGTGGAAAAAATAATACAAATTTAAAAAAAATGCAAATTAGTTTACTTAACTTAATCCAGTTTTGAAACATGTAGAAGTAAATGCAATGGAAATATTTTGTCAGTTATAGTAGAGTAATGCAATTTGTAGTACTCCAGTAGTGCATGTGCTTCAAGAATGTTGTAAGAGCAAAAGTGAATTTTTTTAGTGCAGACTAAATGATCTTGTCACTGAGTATTGTTACTGAAGTTTCCCAATGCATTCTTCTGTTTGTCATCTAGGTAAATTCAGGGCAGTCAAGTGCAGTGACAGAAATGCCTCCATCTGGACATGTCACTAAGGATTCTGAAGATGACAAACAGGATAATGGTAACTATATGGCATTGGTACAGATACGGGACTAAACTGATTTAGGTTTACCACCAAAATTGTGTGTCATTAATTGAGAATTGTAAAGATTAGCCTATAGAAGATACATTTATATGACATACTGTGTACAAAAATACTGTTTGTTTCTTATGCCCAAATTATGAAAATTAAAGTGGGAATAAAACTATTTATCAAACATTTATGGATCGTCATTTCAGTTTGTGACATAATTTATTTTTCTAGTTGGTATTTCAAAGTATGTAATGTAATATAGAGTTCCCCCTATGGTGTTTATAGGATGTATTAAAATTACCCAATAAAATGAAGATTAAAGATGTATATGTTTGAATTTAGACAGCAATGAGTGCATCTCACACTTAATAAATAGAGCACACTAATTTGCAAAAAATAGAGCACACTAATTTCCAAAGAATAGAGCACACTTATTTCCAAAGAATAGAGTACACTAATTTCCAAAGAATAGAGCACACTAATTTGCAAAAAATAGAGCACACTAATTTCCAAAGAATAGAGCACACTAATTTCCAAAGAATAGAGTACACTAATTTCCAAAGAATAGAGCACACTAATTTCCAAAGAATAGAGTACACTAATTTCCAAAGAATAGAGCACACTAATTTCCAAAGAATAGAGTACACTAATTTCCAAAGAATAGAGCACACTAATTTGCAAAAAATAGAGCACACTAATTTCCAAAGAATAGAGCACACTAATTTCCAAAGAATAGACACACTGATTTCCAAAGAAGTATTAAGACAGTCCTTTCATTGTCTGACAGAAATGTCTAACCGATCTGATTAACTTGTGCACCAGTTCAAAGCACAGGGTCAGTGATCATTTATAGAAAATGTAAAGAAGAGAAGATGCAACCTGCAGGAAAACACTGCAACATTTATTTCCTAAGTAGCCTACAAAGAGCAAATACAGAACTGTGTTGACTCAATGTCAGAAATAAATTCTACAAAGGAATGGTTACCAAAATATGAGGAATTCAAATCCTATTACTGCAGTCTTACACCAGATGTGGTGACAATGATCACATGTGTTTGGGTCATATTTATTTCTGCAATAAAGATTAACTTTTCCTGCATTGTACCCTTTGGACCAGTTATTGTTGAGTCAGTCTTGAGCACAGTTTTCTTGTCCACTAAAATAACCATGACCAGAATAGTGGACATAGTTATTTAGCCGACGATGAAAGTGTAGAAAACTTTGTTGTATATGCAGTCACCTAACTCGAACCATTTGATTCAGGTCACATATAACTGGGTAAATTAATAAATCCAAGATGCAGGTGCCATGGATAAAATGATACAAAAGTTTTAAAGAAACCAGTAAGGAACTGTGCAATTTCTTTTTCTTTTTTCCTAAAAAATCTCCACTGATATTTTATTGAAAAATATTAAATTGACAATTCTCTCCAGTGAACTATCAAAATTATTTCTTTTGGGAAATCCACTAATTCACAAGACTAGTTTGTGTATCTGTTATGTATATTTAATTTGTATTGTTTGTTTTTTTAAATACTTTTTTTAATTCATTATATGCTATTGTAATGTAACATTGTATGTTGATTGTAATGTAACATTGCATGTTGATTGTAATGTAACATTGTATGTTGATTGTAATGTAACATTGTATGTTGATTGTAATGTAACATTGTATGTTGGTCTTGACCCTGTCCAAAATTGAGTTTAATTTCTACTTGACCTGAATAATGATATTTTATATATAATTATTCTGTAAACAACTAATACATTGCTAAAGTAATCTCTGTGTGTAAGGGTTTAATATCAGGATCAGTATTAATAGAAGTAAATATGTTTATTTGGGTCTGGGTCTTGGTTATTGGGATTCCCTTTTGTACCTGACATTGTCCATGTTCTTTATTGTAATTTTAATAATAAGTTTTAATAATAATTAACATTTTATTTTGTAAACATTAGGCTCATTATAGAAGGTTATTTTCCATTAGGTAATAGTTTTAGAAAATGCTTATTGTGACCTCAGGTCAAGTTGAGGACTAGATAATTTTGTTACTGAAGGCGAAAATTCATTTGTGCTTAAAGACCTAGCACAATCAAGTTGTATTACATGTTGTGTCCAGTAATTCATTTTTGGGCTGGAAATTATCTCTTCAAATTATTGAATTCAAGTGATTATTTTCTCTAGAAATACAAAAGTGCCCTGATAAAATTCTTGGACGGACATTCACTGGAATTTTATTGTGAATTCATACCTGGAATTATACTACACCACTCCCTCGATAACTCGCGCACATCGGGGTCCAGAAACATCGACCACACTATAAGTGAGGCGCGAGTTATCGAGTGACCTATAAAATAAGCCCAAAACCAATAAAGTGATCGACGACATAAAGGAAAAATAAGGGGGGTGTAGGCAGATTATAGTGTTGAATACTCACTTTATAATCATGCTGAGATTAACTGTGAATAAATATCTCTTCATAACAGTGTACTTTATTTATTATTTCCTCATAGGGCAACATTAATTTCAGGATAAATTACAGTATATTGAGGTGATCATCGAAAACATTATTCCACGTGGTTTTCGTTTGCTTAACATGTGTACCACTTCACACATTGTGTACTACGTCACTAATTTTTATGTTGAATTGGATACATTCTAGTTTTATTGTTTGATCCAAATTAGACGTTTTTTATATACAAAAGAACGACTGTTTTCAAGAAACAGTGTCGATCGAACGATAGATTTAAATGCAATAGAAGTAAAATGGAAAACAAAAAGCAAGGGTTAATCAGTACTAACTTATTTAATTGGTCTACAAATTTAAAACAACGTAAATTAGAACAAGTTAATACTTGCCGTTTGTGCCACGCTTGACAAATATCAATTCACTTTTTGAAAAAATCAGTTAATTTTTTTTTTTTGTGTTACCGGTACTCCTTGGATTCTCTGCCGCCGAGCAAAATCCCTCAGATTTCTCAACTGCATGAGCTTTACGTAGTCAACATTTTGGGTCTCCAGCCACCTTATGGCAATATCAAAATATTTGATTGCTTCCTGTGCAGAGGGGGGAGATGGTGCAACATCTGCATCTGCATCACTTTCAACACTTGTGGTACTCCAGTTAGAATCGTCTTCTGCTGAAAATTTGTTCGTTATAGAATTAATTATTGTTTCATCTGACATGTATTCGGCTGTGGGGCAATCATTGTCAGCACAAATCCACTCCTCCATATCATCAAGAGAAACGCCCACCTCAGGACCATGAGTCTATACGAATTTCTCCCAAACAGCCTCGGCATTAATGACATCAGTTTCACTGAAACCTTCGAAGTCACTATCATCGTCGCTGTCTCTGTTACTGTTTTGCTTTACGTCAAAGGCAGCTCCAAGACCCTTAATCCAGCACCCCAGGTCTCTTGTAATCGATTTTTTAATGCAACAAACACTTCCCCAAGTTGTTGATCAAAACAAAGCCGGCATGTAATTAGGTTCTCACAGAAGTACTCATGGGTTTCGATGTGATGGTCGATTGACTCTTTTCATGTTTTCAATGAACAGAATATGTTGTGATTATAATGTTTACACTGAAATGGAATTAAAGGATTATAACGTGACTTTCACACAGGAAGATGTTTAATTGGTGTTTATTTCATTCTCTGTTGCCACCTGTTAGCATTTACCAGAAGTTTTCATTGATCGCTATTTCACCAGACTGTTTATTTACAGTATACTGACAACAATTTATCATAAAAACTTACATAATATATGATATCTTTAAACAGAGGTCTCGCTAGGATTTTAAAACTGGGTCTTTCTGCCTCTGAATTCAATCACTAAATATCAGTACATTTTCTCACCATTTTCGATGATAAAATGAGCAATGTATCAAGGTTTAATTAATCAGTTCTTATCTTGATTTTTTCATGTTCAGCATATTTTAAAGATATTTTAGATACATTTTCTCTGGAAAAAATCGGGAGCCAAGACGGACACCACGTTATAAGTGGGATCACGAGTTATCCGGGCATGAGTTATCGAGGGAGCGGTGTATTGTGATTCAACAAAGGACTTGACACATCAGCATTATACAGGTTACGTCAGACACATCAGTATCATCAGCTTTGGATTTAAGTTGGTTGTTGTTGTTATAGGGTTTAACGCCATTTTTCAGCACAAGATAGGCTGTACATGGTGGCCAGTGTTAATGGTGGAGGAAGAACCCGGGAAAACCCTGGAAAGAACCACCGACCCATGAGAAGCTACTGACAAGCTTTCTCACATATCCACATTGGCCAAGCCCGAGACTTGAGCCCACGCAGACAGAGGTGAGATGGCAGTGATCCGTGATGGAGAGCACCTTAGACCACTTGGCCACTTGGGGCCCTGGATTTAAGTTGGATTTCTGCCGTTACATTTTATTGAGTACGTTAAATTATTTGGACTTGTGTCTGTAATGCGGGGATTACTCTAGGATTTAATTCACAATACTGTAGGTTCTTTATTTTTCATTTTCACTTTGTTCTAGGAAAAGAAATTATTTGTTGAATTTTACAAAGCTTGTTGCTTTCACTCTTTTCTGTTACTTATTTTAAAAACATAGACTCTTAACAGAAAATTGGGCACTCATCTTTGGGATTCAAATTTCTCTAAAATATTTGAGAGAACTTTGATTTTAACATTTTGATTCAACATGTTTTGGAATTTTCTAAATCCCAGGTTTAATATTTCACATTTTAGAAATCTTTAGTGAAACCAACAAGCTTTTACAATGTTATCTAAAGTGGAGATCTTTATTTCAAATCCTACCCAGGAACAGTTAGATTCATTGAGAAAGGATGAATTACTTCACCTTGCCAGAAAATATGATCTTTCTGAGGCAAAGACTATTTTAACAAAGCAAGAAATAAAAATTTATTTTGGTCCATTATTTGGTGGTAAAGGATGTTTTGGATAAAAGTGCTTTGGATTTGATTAGTAAGTCTGTATCAGACTTGAATAAGGAATTAAAATTAAAGTGAAAGATGGAATTAAAGTTAAGAAAGCTTGAGCTTCAGAAAGAGAAAGGGGAAAACAAATGCAATTGGAGAAAGAGGAAAGAGAGAGAGAGAGAGATAAACACAGTTACAGAAAGAATAAAAACAAATCCAATTAGAGAAAGGGAAAGAAGAGAGACAAATGCAGTTACAGAAAGAAGAACAAGAGAGAGAAAGAGAAGATAGGCAAATGCGAAAAGAAAAGAAAAAAAGAAAAATGCAGAGAGAAAAGGAAGAAAGAGAAATGTAAATGCAGAGAGAAAAACAAAAGGAAGAAAGGGAATATCAATTTAGATTTTAAAAAAATAGAGCTGGCAAGTGAAAAGCACATCCCCAGTTTGCACAAAAATTTAAGTTTTGATGTTACTAAGTATATTAGGTTAGTACCCCTTTTAAAGAAAAAGAAGAAGATAAATATTTTCCTCATTTTGAAAAGAATTGCTGAAAATTTGAAACAGCCAAGAGAGCATTGGACTCTGTTATTACAGAGTGAACTTTCTGGCAAAGCTCTTGAGACTGGACAAATTCATGTTGAATTTGCAAGAGAAAAGAACAGTTATTTGATAGGTGGTGCCAAAACAAGAAAGCTGGTCAAGATTATGAAAATTTCAGACAATTCATATTAGTTGAAGAGTTCCAGAATTGCATCCAAAGTGATGTTAAGACTTATCTTAATGAGCTAAAGTTTAAAACTTTAGAAATTTCATTCCAAAATCTCATACTGCTGACAAGTATTCCTTAACTGATAAAGTTTCTTTGTTGCCAAGTCTTTCACTCAGCGGTTTTCTGGTAAATAAGTATTTCATTTCAATATGAGCCCTTCAAAATCTCAATCTGGCACAATGTTTAGAAATCAAGTTTCCGATAAGATTGAACAGAAGTCCTTATCTCTTCCTACATGTAGAAATGACACATTATTTCTGGCTGCTACAAATTGAAAAATAAGCAACAGAAAGAAGACGGACCTATTCCAGATGCTCTTACTTCTAAGAGGTCATGGTCATGTATTGAAAGCAATACATTTGTTGGGACAATTCTGGAGAATTATATGAACCATTCATGTTGAAGGGTTCTTTATTATATGCTCATTTTTTTATCCATTAACTTTACATTGTCAGAATCGTTCAGTATTACCCGATACTGAACTCACGTGCAAATACACATATTGCATTCACGTGCATAAAGGAACTTCTTTCTATTGTAAACAAACAATGGACACAGATGCCAGCACTTTTGAGTTGTATACAAATCATGTACACTCGCGTAAGAGGCACTTTATGTTGTGGTTGTTTAAATTTGTTTCTGAATGAACTAAATCAGATGTTTCATGGACTGCCACATACCAGCTGCTTTGACACATTCCACGTTAAATTTGTTGATACAATGTTTTGGATTTATGCTAGCTCCAGTATACTTTAGACGCAAGAAAGGGTCATTACAAATAACATACAAGTGACAAGTCATATACTGTCTTCTTTAGCTGGTGATAAGAATGGCAAAAAAATATACTTACAGTTTTACATCCTGAATTTCCTCAAAATGTATCTGTGCAGTTACTAGAGCTATGGAAAAGACAAATCTTGAGAATTATGTTTATCAGGAAAGAATTCCATTAGCCGACATGTATATTGGTCATGCTTTTGATGAGGTCAAATTTACTTCTTATTTGGATCAATAAAAAGGTATTAATCACAGTGATTCTCTTTTAAATACTCATTTCCTTTATTCTAATCAGGGTGACAAATGACAATCACTTGTTGTCAAACAGGAAAAAGATCCTGATATCTGTTTGTTTGTGAGGGCCATTAGCGAAATTCAAGCCACAGAAGTACCTGTTTGTTATTTTATTAAAAATGGGGTTCTTATGAGAAAATGGAGACCACCTGAGGCACCTACTGGCAACAAGTGGTCAGTGAACTATTAAATTGTAGTTCCAAAATCATATAAACAGGAAATTCTAAGTTTGGCCCTTGAAACTCCTTTGGCTGGTCATTTAGAGATAAATAATACTTATCACAAAATCTTGAATCACTTATTGGCCAAAAATTAAAAGTGATGTTTGTAAATACAGCAGATTTTGTCATACTTGTCAAATGTTAGGAAAACCCAATCAGAAGATATCTAAATGTGTCTACAAGATTCACAGAGGCAATTCCTTTGAGGAACATTAAAACTAAAATAATAGTAAAAGCTTTCATAGAGTTTTTATACTCAGTTTGGCCTTCCCAAATCTGTCCAATCTGACCAAGGGTCAACTTTTATGTCTGGAATTTTCCAGCAAGTTATGCATGAATTAGGCATTCAGCAATTCAAGTCAAAAGTGAAATTAAGGTTTGTTAGACCTATAATGGAGAGAACTTTTTAGTCGGGTGATAGAGTTCTGTCTCTCTTGGTCATTCTTCAAAATTTTCTTCAGATTAGGTATTATGGCCCTTACAAAGTCAATTAGAAACTGAGCAAGTTAAATTATAATAACATTACTCCTGGGATGTAAAACATATTAAAGGAGTACTGGTATATTGATAGAGTTAGCCAGGTTAATCATGCAATGAATTTGGTTGTACCTGTCCCACACAGTGAGGATTTAAGAGATTGAATACAATCGGACTGTATTGACTTTTGAGTAACAAATCCTTGGAATTCAGAAATTATGAATGATCCAGACCAGAAACTTTTACATTTGCAGGAACAAGAAAAGAATGAACTAAAATAGCTATTACTTGAATATGAATACTTATTTTCAGATGTACCTTTAAGAACAAAAAAAATAAATCTACTTTGACACTGAAATTGTAAATTCCACATCTGTGAAACAACATCTATACAGGATGAACCCTCTCAAACAGGAATGTTTGAAAAAATTCAGTATTTGCCGGAGGATGATTTCACAGAACCCAGCAAAAGTGACTGCATTTCACCTTGTATACTTGTTCCAAAACCAGATACTACTTTCTGCATGTGCACTGACCATAGAAAGTTAAACAGTGTGACTAAAACAGATTCATTTCCATTACCAAGAATCGATGACTTTATTGATAAGATTGGAAATGCAATGCATGTCACCACATTTGACCTGATGAAATGATTCTGGCAAATTCCAGTGATGGAAAGGGCAAAGGGAATTTTGGTATTCATGATTACAGCTGGATCTTATCAATGTAAAGTGATGCTGTTTGGGATGAAAGGTTCACCTAGTACTTTTCAGTATTTAATGAACATGATTACATCTGGTCGCAATAATTGTGATACTTACATTGATGATGTCATCATCTATGATGACACCTGGTAAGATCACTTAAAGACAGTTTGGAAATTTTTTGACAGACTCACTGATGCCACTTTGACATTTATTTAATTGTATTTTGCCATGCTTGGGTTACATTTGGTTTACATATCTTGGGACATGGACAAGTTAAACCTATAGATCCTAAGGTCAAGGCCATCTCTGAAGTACCTGCGCCTATTAGTAAAAAGTGACTGATGTGATTTTTGGGTATGGCTTGATACTATCAGAAATTTTGTTCCAATTTTGTCATTGAACCCTTGACAGTTAAAGGCTATACTTAAAAGTGCACCATTTCTTTCAGCTCCATTTCAGACAATCATTTAAAATGTCTGTTGATGCAAGCGATGTTGAGGTTGGAGTTTTATTGATTCACGAAGACAAAAATGGTGTAGATCATCCCGTGTGCTATTGTTCTAAAAAATTAAATAAGCACTGGAGAAATTATTCCACAGTTGAGAAGGAATGTTTGCAACACTTTGAAGTGTATGTTGGTTCAGCTTCTTCTCCAATTATAATTGTGTTTAGTGATCACAACCCCTTTACTTTCATTGGCAAGATGACAAAACAAAGTCAGAAATTATTTAGGTGGAGTTAGGTGTTGCAGGAATACACTATTAACATCAGGCATGTCAAGGGAAAATACAATTTAATAACAGATGCACTTTCAAGTGTATAGAAATATATTGTTTCAAGTATACTTTGTGTCATAAGAGTTGATCTTATGTAATTTCTTTTATCGCATGTATAATTGACTAATAGTAAAAAGAAAGATTTATGTAATAAATCTTTCTTTTTCTTTATGAGGAGAATATATTTAATTTGCATCATTTGTTAGTTAATTTTTTTTAAAGCTTTTTTTATTTCATTATATGCTATTGTATTGTATATTGGGCTTGAAATTATCCAAAATTTAGCTCATTTTATACTTGACCTGAATTTTTTTAAATATTATTCTCTTTGCAGCTAATACATAGCTAAAATATTCTCTGAGTGAATGGGTTTAATATCAGGATCAGTATTAATAGAAGTAAATATGTTTATTTGAGTCTGGGTCTAGGTTATTGGGATTCTCCTAGTGTACCTGAAAGTTCTATATTGTAATTTTGGGTTCTAGTAATAACTAACATTTTATTTTGTAAATATTAAGACCATTCTTGTAGGCTACTTTGCATTAGGTGATAGTAATATTTAGAAAATGCTAAATTCTGACCTGAGGTAAAGTAGAGGACTATATAATTTTGTTACTGAAGGGAAAATTAATTCATGCTCTAAGACCTAATACAGTCAAGTTGTATTACATGTTGTGTCCACTAATTTAATCTTTGGGCTGGAATTTATTTCTTTAAATTATTTAATTCAAGTGATTATTTTCTCTTGAAATACAAAAATGCTCTGATAAAATTCTTGGATAGAAGCATTCACTGGAATTTATAGTGAATTCAAACCTGTAATTATATTACTGTTGACACATCAGCATTATACAGGTTATGACAGATGCATCAACACATTCAGCTTTGGATTTAATTTGGACTTCTGCTAAATTTTAATCAGGACTTTAAATTATTAGGACTTGTGTCTGTAATTCTAGGATTGTTGTGGGATTTAATTCACAATACTGTTAAGTTCTTTTTGTTTCATTTTCATTTTGTATTCTAGGGGAATAAATTACATTTTGTATTTAACAAAGCTTGTTGCTTTTCATTCTTTTCTGTTACTTATTTTAAGAGCATAGGCTTGGAACAGTATCTCTCTCTCTGTATATTTCTTCTAACTATTTATGCTCTAACTATTTATGTGATACAGCATAATATTACACCTGAAATAAAGACAAAATACAATTAAATCAGGGATTCTTCTTATATGTACTTGCTCATTTGTTGTTTGTTACAAGTCCCTTAGAATCAATAAATTGACATAGGTCTCATTTGAAATGACTTATATGAACTTGTGTGGTATTGATTGCCAAGTTACAATAAACACTCAAAGGAGGTCGTCTACAGATCTTAACTCATCATTATCTCTCTCAGGGATTTACAAATTGTATGAAAGCCTGCTTAGGGCAGCCTCACTGGAAAATTGAAATTGCCCTTGGAACAACTGAGCTTGCTCCAAACATAATATCCCCACATGTATAAAACAATAAGACAAAATATGATATATTTTAAGGAAATATTGTATTTATTGAAACATTTGCTTCCTTTATATCTCTGTTGGCAATAAAAATATGTAGATTGGAAAGAGCATAAATAGTTAGAAGAGTAAAAGCAGACAGGTACATATATATAGATAAATAAAGAGATATATAGATAAGATTGTGAAAATAGCTACATTTTGAGAAAGAGAGAGGGAGAGAGAGAGAGACAGAGAGCAAGACTTTTTATAATGGTTTATTAATACTCATGATTCGAGGAATTGTGAACACTTATTTTGTCCATTTCCTCAACAATTATTATGTAGTCACCATAAAATCGGCAACATGCATCATAATATTTGAGAATCCAAAAATGATTTGAGAACACTTACTTGTATCCATTCAGCTGCTTGCTAAGTAGTATTTTTCGAGTCTCCATTAATTAATACGCAATGAGCATATCACAAAAGATGCCTATGAATATTGTATTCTCCTAAAAACAATTGCACTTTGTACGAGATCCTCCTGGTAGTTAATCATTAGAGAGGAGTACCATTTATTTCCTAACACACACTTGTCAAAGAAATCTAATGAGTTGTATTTTTATCAATTAACTTGCTGTAAAATTGGCAACATGCATCAAAACAATCCTTGAAAAGCTTGCCCGAGGCTAACTTATGACTGGAGGTCAGCAAATCCCTGATATGTACAGATATTACTATTACATTGTAACTGATCAGTTAAATATAAATATTTATTATATACTGATGTGTGAAATGTACAAAATTACTTGCAAAATATTTTTCATATTTATTCATTCCTATTATTTCACATGTGAAAAATATATCCTTATATTTTCACATGTGAAAATATAAAAGTTTTCGCATGATGCAATTCAGCTCTTGGACTATCTTTTTATAACAAGAACTACTTTCTTAGCTTACTGTATACAGTTTGTTTTTAGCTTACAAGAAATATGGCTTATGCTGATGATTAGCAGACTAGCCAACCCGAACGATTTTGCTGTAGGTCTTATGGAAATGATCCTTAAAGTACAGACTTAGCAATAAAAGCACAAAGTACAGAAATACAATTGTATGCAGTAAGCGGTAAAATCCAGATATTCACTTTTCTGTTTTTGATTAGGATCTGGGTTTCATATTAAATTCAGTGGAACTGGTCATGGAGCCAGTCTAACTTTATCAGAGTATGTCAGATGCTATTAAGTGCTTGTATTTTGTGATGCAAGCTGTTTTTTAAATTTTAATTTTTTGTAGATAATGGCATCCAACAAGTTAGGAGAAATGGGACAGTAAACTGATTAAAATATTTTAATAGTGCAAAAGAATATAAGGGAATATTTTGATACTTGGGTAGGAGTTAGAAAGAGCATCAATTACATTTAGTGGACATTATATGTTGATTTGATATGTCACATGACTGGAAAAATGATTGAAGTCACAATGGCCCACTTGAAATTTTTTTTAAGGGTTACATCAGATTAAGAGATATCAAGAAGCCATTGAACGCTATAGGGTTTGGAATTGCAGTTTGAGAAACTACTGGAGGTAATTAAGGTTCAAGTAAGAATCAATTAAAGTTTATAAATCTTTTGAGATTTTGTTGTTGTTGTTGCTGTAGGGTTTAACACCATTTTTGCAGCACAAGATAGACTATACATGGTGGCCAGTATGAATGGTTAATGAAGAACCTGGGAAAGAACCACTGACCAATGAGAAGCTACTCTCAAGCTTTCTCACAATCCTGAGACTCAAACCCACACGGACCGAGGTGAGATGGCAGTGACCTGTAACTCTGAACACTTTTGGCCACTCGGGGCCCCTCTTTTGAGTTGAAGACAGTATTTACTGTAACCTCATCAATCATGAATCACACTTCTGGACTTGTAAATGGGTGTTTTCCAGCTTGACAAAAGCATTACATGATATTTTGTTACACCTTCCTGAAAACTGGTCCATCTTATGGAAAAAATTGACTACCTTACTGAGAAGATCTTGTTAGGCTTGGCAGGTCTGCTTAATATAGAAGTATATAAAATTCATGCAAGTGTTGACTTCAGTGTAATTGAATCCACTGAAGATCCAACTGTGAAGCAAAACTGCTGGTTTAGGAAGCTTACAGAAGCAGAAGCTCAAAATTTCTTGGAAGAGAAGAAGAACAAGAGCATAAGGATCAATACAGAAAATGATGTTAAACTGTTTGCAACATAGCTAAATTGGATTGGGGAAATTGGGAACAAGGAATTGATACATCCTTCTATGCTGAGTGACCATATTGGGAACTTCATTCTGACTGTCCAGAAGAAAATATGGAACTGAATTGGAGCCAACAACTATCAGGAGCTTTCTTAATTCCTCATTTGATAGGTATCTGTGAAAGAAAAATGTTTCCCTTGGTTTAGCAAATGTAGAGAAATGGTAAATTGAAATTGTTACAATCTAAAAAGTCCACATAAATATAAAACTACATATTTTTCTTCTAAAAATAATGACTTCATAAATATAGTGAGTCTAAATGATTCCTTGGTTTAGTGGTTCTTTTCAGATTACTCTGTTGCAAGATATCCAAATTTTTTACACAATAACAATAAAAATAAATTTAAATGCAAATATAATAATGAATTAAATGGGACTACTTGATTATCATATTTCATTATTTTTAGATGTAACTTTCTACTCAACTATTGTAGGTGGCCAGTTGAAGAAAAAACACATTCGAACATGAATCTTCAGATCTTAAAATCTGCTGTTTTGACAAATAAACTATCCAGGTGTACTTTAAGCTTTTGTTCTCTATTTGTACCTTCTTTTTCCAGTGCCAGGACACATTTACTACTAAACTGAATAACTACATCATCCTAGCAATGCATTTTATGCAAATAAGTGGACATAAAACTGTTCAGTGAAGATCGAGAAAAGTCGATCATGAACATATTATCAAACAATAAGCGAATGCTGTTACCTACCAGTGTCACCAATACCACCACCCATACAGCTATGTATCTGATATTTTTACTGTCATCTTATCTTTCAGACAAGAACAAATTTCTTGGGCTCATATGCAATGAAGGAAGCTTCAAGCACCATAATTTAAGCAGCTTCTTTTTAGGAAATATAATAAAAACTAGCACATTGACAATAAACATCTAGTAGCTCAAAATAAGGTTCACATTTGGATGGGGTGCAGGGTGGGCATGAATTGCCAACACATGCCAAATGTAGAAGAATACTTCCCTTAACAGACACTAATTTGAAATAAATCAATTGCAAAGCTAACATTCTGAACTTTTCATGGTTCCATTTGTTCAATAGTATTCCATTTATCAGATTGTTATGCTTATTAAAGCAGTTTTGCATGTCAAATCAAGCATACATACATGCATTCATTGACTAAGTGGAAAGTTCCCTACATGGATGTAGGGAGCCAACTCTCATGGTATATAAATTCACTTAATTTGAATAGTTCTTGTGCCATTGATAGTGTGAACTCATTTTAATAAGTTTTATCATTTACCCAAATATTATTTTTTAAGAAAACTAGAGATGTATACTGTAGTTAACGTGGAAGCATATGGTAAATTTTACCTTTAACTTATTATATGCTGTTATGACCTGCTTAAAAAAGAAATGCTTTTGGCATTGCAAAAGAGAGTAAACTTTATTTTACAAAATTTAGCCTTTGGTCTTTAATGTTATTATTGTTTTTAATGTTGCAGAGATGATCCTGCACAAATGTGACCATTTCCTATGCAGATATCACACCATTTATTCCTTTGTTAAATGCTGGTTCTTAAATTTGTCTTCAATATGTTGCTGACATTGTATGGTTTCAGATCCTGTCATTCCTTCGGAAATCCTTCGTATGGATGATAAATCACTTCAGCTGTACAAAAAGGCTCTGCAAGAAGGACAGGAGAAAGTGTATAATATTAGAATCATGGTGGTGGGGCAGCATGGAGTTGGAAAGACAACACTGATAAAGCGCCTCCTTGGTCAGCCAGTGGATATATCTGAGAGGAAAAGCACAGAGGGAATTCAGGTGTATCAACATTGTTGCAGAATCTCTCTGGATACTGAGGAATGGATAGTACAGCCTGAAGGTAGTTGATCATTATTCCTGAGCATTACAAAGAAAAGACCGGAATTGTGTGATTCTGCTCGTCCAAAAGTTCATGTGTATAGTTATGTAATTCTTTTTCTAATGTTCAAATAGAGACTTTACACCGTTTCATATGATTGAGGTCATTTTGAAATATGCACAAGTCTTAGAACTTATAATCATCACTCCTTGTGGCAGTGAAATGAGCAATGGTATAAAATGAGTGTTAACATTTTTTGCTGAATAGAGATTTGGTAATTTACCTTTGTAATCACCAAGAACAAATGTGCAACATTTGATGTTCTTAAAGTTATTACATGGGGCTTATACTATTATTGGCATGTTGCACAAGTACCAATGAAATGTCTTTATTACAGCTACTAGATTCACTTTCACTTGTGTGTCATTTAATGATGATATCTAAATGATACCTTGAGGCCTGTTATTTTGATAATCAGACTCAATTTATTTATAACTTCTGTTTTGCATTATTATTGTCCATGTTAAAAATGATAAAATGAGCAAGATGGTTCTAATACCTTATTATTACTTTCCAGGGTCTTTGTTTTTGTGGGAATAATTAGGTTTGCACTAGCGTATTTGTATTGGTCTAGCCACCACATTGCCCTTATCGAAAATCTTATCACTACTCCTCCTCGATGAAGGGTCCTTTAAAAATTCGGTTTTCACCAGAAAACGTCTTATGATGTGCGGTTGGTACAAAATGAAAATGGTGCCAATTTGACATGTAGTATAGCGACCATACAAGTGAGCTTGCAAATTTTGTTATTGGTACTGCTTCTAAATGGAAGGTCAGACAAACCTAAAGATTAATAATGATATCTGTTTGGTTCTGAATGAAGATGGCTTTGATCTGACCTTAAATAATGGCTACCAGAATGAACATGTTGAAAATCTCACCACTAATTCTCCTGAATGGATGGCTATTTTAAATAATGTTCTCACCAAAAGTCTTCTTGTTTGTTCTAGATGAAACTTGCCAGCTTCACATTCAGGATGGCTGCAATAATGGGTAATTGGAATATTTTATCATTCAGAATATTCGTGATGGTTTTGATTCTTGGCATTTAATCTGGTCTTGTCTTAAATTCCTGAAAAATCCTTTTAGACAGTAGAGCATCAAACCCATGTAGAGACTTGTTTTATGGTATTGCGAGTTTTAGTCCTTGATCAGTATGAAAGACCTTTACTCAATGGAATATAATGACAGTGTTGGTAACAATCTAATATGATAAGTTCAACAGTTTCACTTTTAAATCTGTATTTTTCTGTTTTCTCCATTTGTTTTTGACCTGTGTCTGAAGAGATCTCATGTTTCTACTGTGTAATTTCTGTAGATGTTCCTCTGTGATTTTGATGATTCTTGGTAATGTTTTCTATAGAATATTACTTGTTGTTTGTGCAGTTTGGTTGCCCCATTCTTGGTGCCTAGGACTTTTACATTATTTGGTTGATAATGTTGGATATATTGAAATTAAATGTTCATGATGGTGTTGTTTCTTCTGTATATATTGATGACTTACAATGCTGGTTTTGTTTGTTCCTCTTTGTGTAATTCACATTTCTCTTAAGTTTATTCACATAGTTATTGAAGGTCCTTTTATAAGGTTTTTATTATTTGTATTTTATGTTTTTTCCTTCACACATTCTCAAATTTCAAGCGAAGCCTTCTCTAAGAGAGATTCGTTTGACAGCTGAAAGTATGCCATGATTGTTTTAACGATATTGACCAATGAGAGCTAGGGATTCCATTTAACACTGGCCCTGCTATGCCCGTTTGCTTGATGCATGGGAGAATAGCTGAGCAAAACATCTGCAAAGGTTGGGATTGTCATGTAGAATGATTCTACCATAAAGGTGAAATTCTGCCCCTGTCCTTAGTTTTTAAAGAGTATGATCCAGAATGAAACTAAACACTAGCTAAATTCAAACTTGTAAGTACAGTTCATGGGGTTATCATTCAGTTCATGAGTAAATAGAAGATCTTTCATGCTTATTTTGCCTTGTGTTTTATTGGTATAAAATGTGTCAATAACTGGGAAAACAAAATTACCAAACATGGGATAGTTATAAGCAATTTATGGGCATCTTATATCCCGCGTTCATCATGTAGCTGGAAAATGTTCATTTCAGCTCATTTGCTGGTCATTTCCAGTAAGTGTGGAAATTGCAGATCGCTTATATAGATACAAACATACATACACTGTATCAATCATATACCATGAGATGTATAATTTATACAACGAGTACATATATTTTATTTATATCAGATACAAATACATATTTTATATTTACCCTTTGAACGTAGTTAAGATTTACTACAGGCAAGTGTATATTGACTGAGTGAATAAACTCCTCACATCACTGAGTGTGTCCGCTACAGAATGTGGTTCTGTGCCTTTTGTGGCTATTCATATTGATAAATGGATTATTTTCTGTTTTTAGTTTCTATTTTTCTTCACATTGATTAAATCCATATAATACACACTTATGATTTAAACATGAAAGATGGATTTAATGATAAAAGTAGAGGACTATAAACACTTGGTAAGCTACGCCATTCACATGAACGCTATGCCATTCATGTTTTGTCGCATGGAAATTAATGTGGAATAGAAACTAAGCAAAATGACGAACCAAGAAGAAGTAATTAAAATATTTTAATATATGTACAGTTGATCTAAGTCATTATTCTGCTTTAGTAACAGTACCTCCGACCATAAACTCTTTCTCTCTCTGGTCTTTTTGACTTTTAAACTCTCTCTCTCTCATCCTTTGGTCAGTTTGACTTAACTTTTACCATCATTCATAATTCCAGAGACATCGTGGGATAACACAAACGAAAATCCTTTATGCTCGTCATTTCATAGATTTTAGCCCATAACGTGCTACGATGGTCCAGAGAGAGAGAGAGAGAGAGAGAGAGGGGGATAGAGCAGCCTTTGGACATTTTCCTATTTAATTAATAATAATCAATTTTTAGCACATTATAGTATGTTTAAGAAACAACAACAACAACAAAACATTAAATACATCACAGTATGTGTACCACATAACTGAGAAATTTACCTTATAATGTTGACATGGTTTGCAACTTTGTATCATTGATAAATGCTGTAGATAAATCCCAAGGAAAGTGCACACATATCGTTACGATGAACCATATCCTTTTAGGTTACTTGGTGTAATCCAGCCCAAATTCCTTTTCTCTCTCACTCCACATTTCTGCGTAGTTTGTCCTTTATGCATGAGAGGGGAGGGGGGAATAGAAATACTAAAGGATTGTGATGAAAATGTGTACCATATTAAATTAATTTAGAAAATGGGAATTATTAATACTTTTTATCATGATTTTCATGCGTCACTAATGATTAATGTGTGGAAATTGATAATTGATCTAGAATTGACTGCAGACAGTCATGAGAATGTTTATATATGCGTATTATTGTTCCATGGGCAGATCACAATTTTGATATACCAGTAGTATTGGTGTATCAAATTGTTTTATACAAACACTTTAAATGCCATGTTATTTTGAATGTATGTGGTATATATATATATATATATATATATATATATATATATATATATATATATATATATATATATATATATATATATATAATTTTCATCACTGTTTTCAGCTTTTCAAGGTTCTGAGCAATTATTCAGACTCCATCGTCTCATGAATTTCTTGTCTGGATCAAATCAAAAGCCTGAGGTTAGTGAGCAGCAGGAAGGTCAAAGCAAAGTTGTATATCAAAGAGAGTCAGCTTCTGAAGTTGATAGCGCTAACAGTGATGATACATCAGCTAGTTCAGGTCCAGACATCAACCAGAAAGTACAGTCAGCGCAGATGTCCCTAATCAAGGTGGATGAGAGATCTGGTGTGGAGCAAGAAGATGCAAAGATAGGCATTGTTAACATTCCAGCAAGTGAGTCGAAGTCTAGTGAGAGTGAAAAGAAGAAGAAGGATGTGGTGATGGAAATCGTCAAATTGGTCAATGAAAATGCCGACAAACTAGGGAAGCATATAGTGGAATATGCACTGTTAGCACTATGGGACTTTGCAGGCCAATATGTGTTTTATACTACTCATCAGACATTTCTGACGCGTCGTGCAATTTATCTATTGGTCATCGATCTCAGTCAGCAAGTCATAGATGTCATAAAAGATGATGAATGTTTCCTTGATATGGAGGGTATAAAACCATGTAAAGTTCATGGTAAGTACAATATGTTTAGCCATGGGTTGGAGTTGGGGCAAGTGGAGAATGGGAATGTGTACCATCAAAGTCGAAACAAGCAAGTTATTTTGAAGTTTATTGGTACATACAAAAATGTTCAACAAACTCCAAAGAACAGTTCTGCTGACTTTTGAAATTACATATACACAGATAGACAGAAGTTAAAATAAAAGGTATGAGATCGTTTGTTTTGGTGAGCACAATATAACTTCAAAATAACTCTAAATCATAAAAAGACACTGTTTGCTAAAACAAAAGACGTATGTTGTCCTGAGATTGCTTCCCTGTGGGTCAGTTGTATGCACACATTTCTTTCATTACTGTTGACTACATAAGTTATGGAAAACATTTTTACAATATTTCTAACGTTGTTATACCTTCGTCCATTTTTGTATGGTACATCAAACTCATTTGTCGAAATATTGAATGGGCTCTGCCAGGAAACTTTCTCTTAGAGTTGGTTAAATTCTGTTATGCATTGTTTAAAGAACTATTATTTTGTAATTTTTTTTGTGTGTGACAGTTGTCATATTGGATGGTAGATTAATATCAGTTATGTGAAGGTGAAGGCCTTCAGCTAGGTCATTTTCCATAAAAAAATGTAGGTATCAGATTTTTGTGTGTGTCAAATTTGTGTCAAATTCTGCTGAGGAGTTCGTTGGATGATGTTGCAATTTGTTTTCTTTCTTTAGTAATATTGGACAATGTATCAACATCATTTATGCAAACTTGAATGACATGCATGCTAGGATTTTGTCTCTCAGATTTAGACAAGAGTATGTTGAATGGGTATGAGAAGATGTCATTTAAACAATTGTTATATTTTTGACTTGGATTGATTTGTCATACATCATGTACATGCACAGTCAGTGCCATCACAATAAGAAAAGTCTACATCATTTTAGGAAATAGGTTTTCAGATGCTCTCTGCAAGGATAAGACTGATTGTGCAATCTTGATTTATATTTGTGTGGTAATGAGCACCTTGACTGTAGTCTGAAATTGTAAATTTGTCGATCGTAAGGTAAAAAAAACAAAACATGGTGCTTCACAGTAAGGAATTGACAGATGGTCAGAATTGGATGATAATTCAGTTAGTCCAAAAAGATTTTCATAGTAGAAAAAATATATGGAATAACTGGAATATCATGCTTTATAATTAATAAACTTTTGAAACAGTTTCACTAAAACATCATGAGCAAAAAGTGGTGATCATGTATTTACTTTTTGTTCATCGCAGTTTTTGAGAATTTTAGTCATAGAAAGTCTTCACAGGTTTTGACTGTAGCTTTTAATGCATCTGTAAGTGTTCATATTTCGTAGAGCACTGTCAACAGAGGAGCAAAGATTTTAGGATCTGAATATGTACTGTAAGGAAGCAAACTATTGTATCTCCACAGATTGGTGCATTTAGCATTTTAGGGTTTAAAGAGGGACATAGCTAGACCATTTGAAAACTCTTAGTCAGAAATGACTTTTAGTGATGAAGCTAATATTGTTTTTGTTAAAAATTGAAAGCTTATGTTTGGAGAAAACCCGAAGAAGAATGGCAACAAGAATGTTTAGGTCCATAGTGTTCACTTCATACCAAAGAATATTTGCTGTGGTTTAGGGAATGCGATACCTGCAGTGGTGTGGAAACATGAACAGAGTGGAGAGTACATTGACCCTGACACATATATAAGACGTTTCTAATGAAAAAGTTTGGACAGACAAAGCAAAAAGTTTCTGAATAGAGAAAGGACATTCCAATTAAGATAATTGACCTGTTCCTTTTCCTAAGAAGACAAAACAGTGGAAGATTATAAAACTGTAAATCCTTATCCTAGCAACACAGACCATGGACCTCAGTACATCCAAACTTGATTAATCAAATCTAGGTCTGATCATATATTCTTGTCAATTAGGACACTTGATGAATCTTAATCAAAGGACTGTATGCCTAAGCAATTACATGCTATGAGTCAATAAGATGGTTACCAGCTGATGGATATGGATACATGCCAACCATTATGCTTTTGGTGTAATCATTACGCTTTTTTTTTCCACTAAATTACACTTTACACATAACTGTATTCGGATTACGCGTTTTCAGTATATCCCGCCTTCAAAAAAATTTATAATTTATTTTCTCATTTTTATTAACATCACATTAATCCCACAGACCGTATTCTAGAAAAGACAGCTTCTGTGTAACTATGATATAAGACTATGATTGTCCGAAGACTTCCATGCACTTTCCTAACAGTATTATGTTCTATTTTTAGCAGTTGCCTTGTTTCCAAGAAACATGCTGGTTTCTACTTTTGACCGCGGTTTCTATTTATAGCAGCTGTATTGCTTAGTTAGGAGAGAACAGAATGGTTTTCTAACTTTTATTCTTGCTCGCAGATTCTTTGTTCTAATTCATATCTTGTACAGAACCAGTCTGTAGGTATTTGGCACTAAAAGTCAAGTCAGATTTATTCTTACTAGTTGATGCGTGTGTTAGAGCAAAAATAATTTTCAAATAATTTCATAGATGGATTAGGAAAAGACGAGAAAACCAATTCAGAGATCAATACATGAATTACACAATACAGTGTTCCATTCTAGAGCAGCTTAACACCCCTTGCAGGCTACTTGGAAAGGATTTTAATATTGAACATGGTGGTAAAACATAGAAACCTTGAATTAGTTTGTTTTACTTACTCCAATACTAAGGTAACTTCTTTTTTACAGCAGAACTTAATTGTGGACATAAATTTTATAAATGAAGAGGCATTATCTACCGAGTTCTTAATAGAACACAGACAACCCCTAGTGGTAGACTACATTGGTCCTTTGTTCAAATGGATTTTTCCTGATTCCAAAATTGCAGAAAATATGCATGTGCAAGAACAAAATCATCTAATATTGTGAGGTGTTTAGAAGAAGATACTTCACTTAAAATTGCAGAAGCCATGAAAATTGGACCGTTTAGTATTGCAACAGACAGAAGTAGTGATTATGACAAAATGTTGTACCCAGTCAGTGGAAGAGACTATGACAACGAAAAGGGCAAGGTCAGAGTGCTCTTCTTTTATTACCAGAACTAACAGTAGATTCCAATGGAGAAAACTTTTTTTTATTTGCTTGATAATGCTTTGAATAAACATAAGTTAGCAGAACTGTATGGGGTTTTCAGCTGATACTGCATCAGTTATGACTGGAATTCATAAATGAGTTGCATTCTTTATTTTGAAAAATGTTTCCATCATTGTACATATCAGGTTGTCTCTGTCATATGATGCACCTTTCTGCAAGAAAGGCTGCTGATAAATTAGAAGGAGAACTCCTGCAGTATCAAGTTGGCACTCTACCTGTCTACTTCCTGTGGACAGAGTTGATTTTTGTCATCTTATTTCCTAGCTAAAAGACCCAATAACTGTAAGATATAAATTTTCTCTTCTTTGTCAGGTTATGGAAGGAATATTGGTTCTTTACCATTCTAATTTTAGTAGGCCAATATGAGGACCTCCTCACCACCGTCAAAAAGAAAAAGCTGAAATGGTATGGCCATGTCACTAGAGCCAACAGTCTATCCACAACAGTCCTGCAGGGCAGTGTCCAGGGTGGCAGAAGGAGAGGTAGACAGAGAAAAAGTGGACTGACAACATCACAGAATGGACCAGGAAAAGTTTTGCGGAGACACAGGCATTGGCACATGATCGAGACAAGTGGAGGGAACTGGTCAGATGTTCAGCAGCACAGTGCCTCGACGACCACACTAGGTCATGAGACTGATGATTATGATGATGACCATTCTAATGCTGACTGTGAGAGATTGTTCATTATTGTTAACAGAAATAAAACTGAATTCAGATCCAGGTTCTGTAACCCAGGACTTAATGCTCTGCTGGTGTACAAAACATTCATTGTCTCAGCTGGTACAAAGTGTTTTGAAATGCAACATGAGAGTCTGCTGCTTTTTAAAGCTCAAAGTATTGTATATGAAAACTTGAAGCAGTAATTGATGTTAAAAGTCCAGAGGGATAAATAAATCATTTTGTACATATGCTCATGAATTTTTATCATGTTATATGTGGATTACTATTTTTCTGCTCAGATTATACTCGTTTTTGTCCACTTGGGTTACACTTTTTCCTTGCTAGGGGTTGGCATGTATGGATATGCAAGTACTATTGTCTCTTGCTTTTGTCTGGAGATTCTTTAGGAAGAGCAATATCATTACGTTTGATGTAAATGTAAGTGGCTACTCATTTTTGACTCCGTACTGTAAATTGTTATAGCTAGTTAGTTGCATACTTATTTGCCAATCTGTGCTTGCAGCTAGTTAGTCAGATACTAATTGGCTAATCTATGCTTTATTGCTTTGTTTTCTCTTGTTTAGTTTCAGGAGATTCAGGAGAATTATTTACTAAATGCATGAAATGCACATTCAAAGCAATCATACTTTCGGCATTGAAGGGAAGAAAAGGTGGAATAAATCAAGGAAGATACATACGGTTTGTTGTTGGCAATACCAGTTCATTGGGGAGTATTCCCCAGTTTTAGGCAGCCCTCTGGTTGTAAGTGCCCACACATGTTCAAAAATGGCCTTCAGGCCTGTAAGTCAGATGCATTGGGATTGTGTGGATTCATTGAATCCAACTCTAAGTACTGTCGTACCATTACCGTCCATCCATCTCAACATCACCAGCTGTCCAGCTGACACTGACAGAAGAGCCATTCCAGCATGGGGACCTTTTTGTTGAAATGGTCCAGCTGAATAGTTCATATGGGTATCTTATTGATAGATCTTTCCATCTAGCCATGCCATCGGCATCATGTTTCAGTGAGAAATCTGACCATCTTATATAATGCCAGCATGTGGGCTGATCACACAACCAGCTGGTAGAGTCAGCAATGTTGGACTTTAGATTACTCACTGCCTACCCTCAAGGGAGAGCTAGTGACATTGTCAGATATGACTGGCCAGAGTCATCAGGGCCACTTGGCAAAACATGTGCAGAGTTACAAGCTGACCCAGATGAGAACCCAGCGCACCATGGGTGCAATGAGATTCTGGAGAACCCATCTTCTTCAGATGATCATCTTTCAAGTAAATCATTGAGGATCTATTGGGTGTTGGATATTTTGGAATAACCTCCACCACCTACCCAGGGTTACAAAGTCAAGGTGTCGGTTGATTTTAGGGAGGAAGAAAAGTTTTCTGACTCCTTCCCCAGTGAGCAAGATTAAAGAGATTAATGACTGTCTTTCAGGTCAGATTGGTGACCCGGGCAACTCTTAATGCATTCTTCTTGGAAAGTCAGGTTCCAGCAACTTCTTCCTCTCGCTGGTATCAGACGTACTCCAGCACCTTCAATATGGACCTTCTGGCTGTTGACAAGAATTTGGTAGCCATCCACATGTTGGCTCCATTATAGGTGGATAAGAGCATATTCCATGCTATGTCTAAGATTGGTTTGGAACATTGTGGTGACATCTCTGTGTCATTTCATGACCATACTGTATCCTTATATTTATTTGATCCAAAAAGGAACATGGTGGAGTTTTTCAAACCATGAACTCTTTTTCTGTTATTTACTGATTTAAAATCCAAACCATTTCTAAAAGAATTTTTAATAATTATGAAACTAATTAAATATGTTTAAATTGAAAAATGTTTTCAGTGCAGTTTTGAAACTGCATGGTATTGTTAAAATACATGGTAAAATAAACAAAGCAAATTTGTCCAGCTGATGTTTTTCAATAGGTCTTACGCTAATGCTGAGGTGCGTTAATATTCTCCAGTAAATCACTGATTTAATGAGTTTTTGAATGAATATTTGCATTACTTGATCTGGAAGAATGCTGTGGTTAGGTAACTTTCTGACAGCTGGAAAACCAGCAGTTGTGAACATTCTGTTCATAAAAGAGTTGAGTTTGTTTTCTTCTATGGTTTGACATTTAAACCATGCTTGTCCTGGTGTGGGATGCAAGAGCCATACTGTATTGTAACAGCAATGCATGGGGCCGTCATTTATCTGCATCAGCTCTTTATGTTTATAATGAACAGTGTGATGTAATGTTTTTGTTCTCCAACATTTTCAGTTTGTTTAGGCAAAGTAGGTTACTAGTGTCCTAGTTTTCGTTTGGCATTCTGAGAATTCTATGATAGGGAAATTGGTCATATTATGACATACATAACCACTACTATTTGCTTTTATGATAGGCCAATTTTTCTTAATATCCATTCAGCAACTGGTTTGAAAGATGGTTGCCATGTACTTAGGTGTAATGGTAAAGTGAAGTAGTTCAATAAGCCAGTAAATGGAAAGTTCCCATGATTGCTACTTATATTGACCAATCAAATTCACGGAAGGTGATATGTGTGTTAATATATCAAATATAATAAACCACAAACACTGTATAAACTGTACCAGTTATGTGATAAAAGTTATTATGTTGTAGGAGTAGGAATATTATACAGTCATGTGTAAAAGTAGTTTCTGTTCTCTTTTCAGACCTGATTCAGATTTGGATGAACTCCATACATTCCTGTGCACAATCACCAACAGATGATGTCCCTCCAGTAATACTGGTGGGAACACATGTGGATAAGATTGCAGAGGTATGTTTTGATGGGATCCAGTGTGTTCTCAACATTTAGCAAATTCATTAGTCTGAGGTAATGATAAGGAATTATTTATTTCTTGTGAGTGCATCACAGGTTTAAATTTAAGATTAAATTAACCTATTTTGACCGTGATAGAGTGGGAATCATTTTAGGAACATTTTATAGCATTTCTAAATGGGAGATCCACAGGCTTGCTGTACTATGGAGCATACAAAGTGTTAGATTGGTCAGAAAGTTTAGTTCCTAATTGGAAAATGAGTGACATTATGGTTCAGAATTGCAATATGTAATTGCTAAATTATGCATGGAACAAAATCCTCAAGATGGGAGAATGTAAAAGAGGTTTTGTTTAAAGATAGTTTTTAGTCAGTTTTCATTTTCATTAAGAAGAGTAAAGGTGCGCAGTTTACTGGTATACCTGTTTGTCACTTTATTTTGTTTGTATGCACCATGTAACTATACCTTGGCAGTTTTTCCTTTGAATACATTCCTCTATCAACATTAAGATTAGGGAAACAAAACCAAATCCAATCGTTCTGAAAAAGATTACAAATTTCATCTTTTCTTTTAATATACTATATAGACAAAGGGAAGAAACTATCCATTATGCCCCCTTGACCACAGCTATGTGGTACCAGTTTTAAGCTTTCACTACAGTGTTATTAACATTGCTCTGAAGCTGTTCTGAAATGCTTTGAATCTTTTTGAAAACCACCTGTGAAGGTAAGGATAGAGGTTATCACCTTTCAAGTCCTATCAAAGTTGCTGAAGTGACTTAAACGTACTGCATATTCAAAAATCTCAAAAGATCAAAGTGACCTCATGGAGATTTCAACATATAAAATAAAAGCAATCTCTGCTCGTCTTGCTTTTGAATGTAACATTTAAATCTGAGCCACAAAAAAGAAGCTGTTGTCTGGTGTGCCCAGTCAACCTTCTCAAGCATTTATCTCGGTGATTAATTGAAGATTTGAATCTGCTGGGTCATTGGGCTGCTATGCAGATGACCCCTGTTGATGTCAGCACAACCTCACAAGCAGTAGTTCAGTAGTTTCTGTGAGTACACCCATACAATTTTACAAGTACATTAATTTTCTTTTTGGCTCATGGAGGCATCAGTGGTGCTACTCTGAAGTTGGTGGAGGGAGCTATCCTTCATATCGGTAATTCAGCTATTATTCCCATGATCAGTGTCCATGGTAGAAGATATACGATGCTCTGCATTCCCTCCTCCTTTTACCTATTCTCCTAACATTAATATGATTGGGGACTATAAGAAAGGAAACGGTTTTTTTTAGACAATATTTACCTGATCAAATTACATAAAACTTCTAGCCAATATGGAAATTTGAGCAACTCAGGTGGATGCATGACCCAGCTTTAAATGAAATCGCCGAGCAGTGGTCAATAGGAGATAATTTGTTAGAGTTTCTTCCCTTTATTTAGCTGGTGTATAGTTGGAAAAGTCAATATTTTTGTTTTTGTTGGAAGGACTTGATTAGGGAGGTAACAAGTTTATTTTCCCAACAGGTAAGTATTCTCAGAAAAACATAATTTAGTAACAAAGTTGCTCTTCATCAGCAGGGAATTATGGAAATTCCTGAGTAACCTTATTTCGAAATTTGATATGGTTTTGAAATGACATTAAAAACAAGTTTCCATTTTTCATGAAAAATAGTTCCATAAAGTACTAATTTTTTTTCAAAATGGTTGTATTTGTCATAAATTTCAGATATTAAAACAATAATTATATTTATTAACCTTTAATAGCATGTTGAACTTGTATCATTTGCAAACATGGTAACCGAAGGGCTTATTAGGAAATATATTTGGGCCAAATCCAACTTTGGATAAAATTAAGACTAAAAGATGGGAAAGGATACAAAACTTACTTTTTCAGTTATTTACCCATGTATTTAAGTTTACAGGGTCTATATAGTAATCCTAATATTTTCAGGAGAGCAGTTGTTTTCTGTTTCTGTATGTAATTTCCCTATTCATCTAAATAAATTATTCTCTCCTTTGCTGATTCTTTGTGTTTGTTCTGATAACTGTTGTGCCAGGGTGTGGTGTCCCACTGTTACCCAGGTTGTTATATAAATGTATGGCTACTAGATTGTAGACTTCAGTGTCAACTCTTCCCATTTTTATCAGTAAGTTCACTTACGTTTGCATTTGTTTTGCTAGGTGTCATATATAGTGTAAGCTGAAACATCTCACTTTACTTGCAGTAGATAACAAGTAATGCAGGGACCTGCAATTTTCCTTACAGCTGGGATATTTTCTTTTCTTTTACTACAGTATAATTTATTGGGATGGTTTATCATCTGTTAGCACAAGTTTGTTATCACTGTTCTTAAACTACACGGAGGATTGTCATGAAACTTTACACACACAGTTGGGCCAAAATCAGATCTGACGTCTAATATGTCCACCACAGTGGTCATCTTGAAAATATGGTATATCTACTTCATCTGAGGTTTTCACTACAAGACTGAGTATGCTGTCTAGTTGGTCCTATTTGAAAATAGTGCAGATCTGGTACCAAATATTACTTAGAATTTAGTATGAAAGGAAATTATTAAAATGTGTCATTCAAAAGCTTCTGGTTTTGATGGCTTCCTGAATGGAAACTTTTGCCCTGACTTTAATCAGAGATTACAAGTGGAATTTTACAGCAGATTTCACCTAAAGCCTAGATTCCACTTATTATTACTTTTAGGCAGGAGACACCAAGTGGCTGAGTGGTCTAAAGTGCTCTCCGTTATGGATCACTACCAACTCTCCTCAGTCTGCATGGGTTCGAGTCTCAGGTCCAGCCAGTGTGGGTATGTGAGAAAGCTTGCCAGTAGCTTCTCATGAGTCAGTGTTTCTTTCCTGGGCTTTCCTGGGTTATTCCTCCACCATTTATACTGGCTGCCATGTATAGCCTATCTTGTGCTAAAAAATGGCGTTAAACTCTACAAGAACAACAACAACAACTTTTAGGCAGATTCAGAGTGGAATATGACCTGAAATATGCAATTACTCTGTCTTTCATTAGATGGAACATGTTTATTCTGCCTAATTAGGTAGAAATACTGGCAGAAATCTATCCGATAATGAAAATGTTAGTCTGCCTTGTAGAAATTCCACCTTGTATAAGAAATGATAGAGACATACAATTCTGAAACTTAGTTTTTGCATTAAATTATCTTCAGTCAAGTGTATAAAAAAAACTCAGAAGCATGACAGTCTTTCATCAGTACAGTTTTTGAACCTTTGGTTGACCTGATGTGGAGTGCTTGAGATAGCTCATGCTGAAAATAGTAATGTATTCACTCTAATAGAATGTTACATGTTTAGGCTCAAATAAACAGTAACACAGAAAGAGTGAAAACAACAAAGCTTTTTAAAATTTAACTAATAATTTATTTTCCTGGAAAAGTTTGTAAAAATGAAAATCCAAAATTAATCTAAGAATAATCCATGAATTTAAATTGCAAAAGTCCTAGTAATAAATGTTCTAATAATTTCAAATTCGAATCCTGATGGAAAATCCAAGATGGATGATGATGACGTATGCTGTTGTCAGTACTGTGCTTATCTACAGTTCCTTGTAGAAAACCAAATAATGGCACTCCTCAAAATATTTCCAGAGAATAAAGAATTGATCCTTCTGAAATCCAACTGATCCGAAGAATTATTATAGCTCAAATCTGACTACAACAAATGAACTAGACATCAGTATGAAAAGCCCCAAACTGGAAATCTCTCTCAAAACAAAGATTATATTGTATCATAAGACGCAGTTTTGAAATTCCCCCAAGTTACGAAATGGGGGAATCACATGATCATGTTTATATCACATGCATGGAATATGGCCTTGATTAGACCAATGATTTTATTTCCATAATAAAAATTTTAAAAAAGTGTTTACTTCTTAACCCATGTAGTCCCATCATGACCTTGACAACAACCAATCATTTTAAAATAAAATAGAACTTTGTTTACTAATTCTGAATCCAGGTCAGAATTTAGATGAACACCTGTTGTTTATAAACTAACAGTCAAGGTCGAACAATTTTCTGAAATAGTATCATCTCTAGTGAACAAATTTACATTATAATAGCATCTAAGAAAATAAAAATTTAAAACTGACAAACAAACAATTAAATTAAAATATATATATTAAATCAGATATACATAATAAGAATTATTTTTTTAATATTCCCAAAGAAGTTAGAAAATAGTATAACTTTTATATTTTCAATCATATTCTTCCTAATTTATTCTAAAGAGAAATGACTGCTATGTGAAGACTTTATTTATAGTATTTGTTAGATAATAAAAAAGATTGAATAAGTACATATAGATGAACCACACAGGAAAGACCAGTATTCTTTCATAAATGTGAGGTTGATTATTTTAAGCTTATCGAGAGTTGGTGCATTACTTAGTACATAGAAGTGAAAATAGATAATTTAAACATACTGAATGATAATAACTGTTGATTTGCAGAAATTACTTTTTGTATTTTAAGTCCAGAAAAACCAACTTGTTCATTTTCCAGGACATGTCTGGGGTGTTTCAGCCAGCAGCAGGGAGGGCGAATCATACAAGTTTTTTTCGCCAGAAATCATCTCGATCAATAGTATTATAAATACTAAGACTTATTTTGGAAAACAAACCCTTTATTTTGGCAACAATGACAATAAAGGTGTCTATTTACCAAAATAACAGGTTTAAACGTGTAATCTAGTCTTGGAAACGTTATTGCTGCACCGATTACATAATAAAACCAACTTGGGTTGGCGCCCTCCCTGCCGCTCTCGCGGTTCTTGTGTTAACTGAAGAGTGTATCAAGTCCAACTCGATACCGTGTTCGAGGGTCGTGTAAATTTATTGTTACAAACCCGTGCGGGCGCTGCTGTGCACGACTAAAGAAATTTCTGAATTTGACGAGGTCCATATCTCCGCTGCACCAAGTCTGATGAATATTTCGTAGCGTGTGTGCGTCAACGCCGTTAAATACCGCGAGGACGTTACAATTGTCTCTTATAACTTTCGGAATTTGTGTATATCGTTGAGTTACATAAATTACATCAGTGTTTTTATGGCGACCGCGGGAAAATATTCTTGCCGGCTTTGTTTGCTTATCCAGCATCACATCGTCGTACACAACCAGGTTGTTAATTTCCCCATCAAGGTATCCTACGCCGGGTGCATCATTGATATCAGTTATAAACTCAACTATGTCTTCGTCGCTCCCAATTGCTGCTTTTGCACTTTCGTTGAAATCTTTTATCACATCATAGCATCGCTGATCGTCCACAGATGGTGCTACCAAATATAATTTATCCCATTTCATCCACTTCATTATCAGATTCAACAACAGCTGTGTTTTACCTGATCCGGACGGTCCTATGATGATCATGCGGATAGAATTTGGTAGCACACTATTATGTTTCACCGGTTCTTTTGTCTTCATCGCAGAAAAATCAGTGACTTCCATTTGTATACAAATGAATAGTATTATGGATTTATATTGTGTGAAGTGCCGGGAACGAACCCCAACAAACGACTTAACAACAATTACGACAAAAAATAATCGACAGGCGCTCACAAGAATATGTGTTAGATGTGGCACAAAAAAATTTAGATTTCAAAAAAAAAAGTTTAGCGGAGGCGACATCGCAGCCCAACTTGGAAAACTCCCTGGAGCTCCCTGGGCAAAGTATCCCGGAGAAAAACATCTTCCCGGATACAACTACTGCGGCCCCGGAACCAGACTTGACATCAGACTTGACAGCGAAAATCAACCAAAAACTGGCGAGTATCCGATAAACGCTATCGATGCGGCTTGTCATGTTCATGATGTAGCTTATAAAAATCCTGATTTGCAGCAACGACATATCGTAGATGTGAAATTAATTCATTCACTAAACGCCATCAAAAATAAATCTCTCAGAGAATCACTCGCTAACTGGTTAATAAGATCCGCAATGAAATCTAAACTAGTATTAGGCGCTAGTAATTAATAACAATGCAAGCATCTCCAATGGAGGCGATTTATTATTCCCCGATCGGATACTGGAGGGGTAACGCGGCAATCAGTAAACTCGCTAGCGCAGCAGGGGTTACGGCGGTTACTGCCAAAAATTGGCTATCGAAACAGGCAATATGGCAAATTTATCTACCACCGCCTAGCCAAATCAACTTTGCACATTTTGATGTTAGTGTGCCCAACGAAGTTCATCAGGCCGACATACTATTTCTGCCTCACGATGTTGTTCGTCGGAAAACGTACAAATACGCGTTAACAGTAGTTGATGTTGCAAGCAGATACAAGGAAGCAACGCCGTTGACAACGAAGACAGCATCTGAAGTAGCCGATGCGTTTAAACGAATTTATCAGCGAGGACCTCTACGATGGCCACATCTGCTACAAGTTGATCCTGGCAAAGAATTTCAAGGTGCAGTATCATCGCTGATGAAGCAACATAACGTTACCATACGACGAGGACACACTGAAATTCATCGTGATCAGGCAATCGTTGAGAAATTTAATCGAACACTCGCCGAAAGATTATTTGGGTATCAGTACGCGAAAGAATTTATTCAAGATGCGAGATCGCGCGAATGGGTTGCAAGATTACCAAGTGTGATAACTGCGCTAAATAATGAAATAACTCGAACAACCAACATGAAACCTTCCATCGCGATCACGAAAAAAAATATACCCGTACGACGTGATTCTTCAGCATTGGCAGCGCCAGCGCCAGTGTTGGGTAATGTTACTGTAAGATATTTATACGAACCAGGCGAACTTGAAGGTGGTAAACGAAGAGCGACTGATCCCATTTGGAGTGTTACCACACATAAGATATCCACCGTGACAAGATCCACTGGAAGACCAGCAATCTATAGATTAGATTCAACTGCTCCTCAACGCGGATTCACCCGTGAGCAACTTCAGGTGATTCCCGATGATACACAATTACCGCCAAAATCACTAAAGTGATCCACTAACTGCAGCGGCTCCCCTGCGTCTATTACACTCAAGACAGGTCAACATGATATTTTCACGTGTGTGGCCAAGTTTGCTATTTTTTCTGTCTAACGTAAACTGTCTTGGGTCATTTTTCGGATATCTCCATAACATTACACTATTGCAATTCACGCAACGATTACGTTGTTGTCGTCGCAACTCGACTACAAATTCAACATCCAAACTTTGTTTGGGATCAAACTCCCGATTATTTTTTTTGTCGCTGTGTTTGTTTTACGAAGAGTTTTACTTCGTAAACTCTAAGTTAATCCGTTTCTCAATTCCGAGAGAGAGAGAGAGAAAAGAAAGGAAGGAAGTTCAAGTCATTTGATGTAGTGTCACTCGATGATGAAGACGTGACTACATTCTTGGGGAATTGAAGGTACTCGGGATCGAGCTGCAAAAGACAGAGCCTGCTTGAGTTTCTGGCTAGCAAAACTTTATTGAAATACTCAACATATAAACTTACATTTCAATATCAAACTACAACAAGCTCAATTTTCGGTTATAAGAAATACATATTAAACTACGGTATTCTTTCACTTACCAACATCATACTTGTATAATAGCTGCCGTTTTAGAATGTAATACAGATAATTAAATATCGAATAAATTCACAATAGCAAAAGAATCTAAAATTCAATATTTTGGACTAATACCGTAATTGAAATATATGTTACTGAATTAATTCTAAAATGTCAACATATTACACTCTATTATATAAAGAGTATTTTATTTCTAAATTAAAATATTACTGAGTATGAAGTTGGTAGCGAACGTTGCTTTTACTATAATCAATAATATAATTAGAAGCAAATACAAGTTCTTCAAACAGTTAAACTTTCTAATACATTAGGTTAAATAATAGCAAAGAAATATTAAAATGATCTAATGTTTAAACATACTGATGTTAGGTTAACATCTTAGCACTAAAAATTCTTATAACACTAAAATTTCTTATGACACTAAAAAGTCTTATACTATGAAAAACTGTACATAGACGGTTATCTTACCTGCAAAAGACAGAGCCTGCTTGAGTTTCTGGCTAGCAAAACTGGTGTCGACCCGCGGCTGGGCTTAATATACCCGCTTTCTTAAGACAACGCCAAATATGGCGTGTTCTTTAGCTCTTGCGTTTGGCCAGAATCTCAAAGCGAGGCTTCGTAGTCTCTTACAGATTATTGTCTAGGTCTATGTACATTATTACGTAGCTACGTCTGCAAGATCAGCACATTTGCCCTCCATGAGAATTTTTGGAATCTGTCTAGTTCGCTATTTTTATAACCTGATGAATGTACTCTCTTTCTGCTGAGTCTGAGATACAAGTAATGTTTTGTATAAGACGGTTCGTACTTGATCATAATAGCGTAATCATTGTTGAATAGTAGTATATAATTGTAACACGAATAAATGGATTAAATCTCAATATATTTAAGTAGAAGATTACTTTCAGTATGATTTATCAATTTACTTCTAATACAATTTAATCAAAACTTACTCTTAATACAATTTAGAGGAATTTCCAATCTTGTTACTTGTACTGAAAAATTATGTCCTAATAATACCCTCCGGTTCATTTGAGCCGAGTCCTCGAGGCTCGAGAGAAAAAAAATTACATTCATAAATAGAAGGTAAAAGATGACGGATCAGGACATTCAATAATAAAACGTCGTGAGATATATTGTAAATTCAAAAATACATGAGAATAACACTGCAAATATAGAGTAAAATACAAAATATACAATGAGAAAAACAATGCAAGTATTCATAAAATATCAAAGGGTACAATGAGAGAAAAAAACACTGCAAAATATTCAGTAAAATACAAAATTACAATGAGAAAAAGCACTGAAAAATACTCAGTAGAATTATACGCAATCTACTTCTTCGACTAGGCCTATTAAATAATTATAACACTAATATTAACATGCAGTTCTTGTTATCTTTAATCTTTCTTTTTTTGTATGTTATTTTACTCTTTTTTTGTTATTTTTTTAATAAAGAATTTACTTTGTGTAACATCAGCATAACATATTTTTGGGTGACTACGGTTATTATTTTGCTTCAGCCAAGTGTGGTGAAAAGAATTCCCGTTCTCGTGGATAGTACTAGTGAGCCGATATTGAGTTTATCTTCCTATTGCACAGATAATATCAACAAAGAAATACCAGCAACAATAAAGTAAAAATGGTTGCGAAGAGAATGTCATAAGAATTTGGTATTAGCCAAGAATAAGGAAAGTAACAATTTTAATGTTGTGTTATGTCCTACCTTATAACCATAACGTCTATTCACTTGCAATCAAACCTTGAACTGCGTATGCATCAAATAGAAATCGTATCTAACATAGAGCAAAAGTGAAAATATCATTATAATCTATCATTATAATCGTACACTGGTTGGTGTGGTCAAGTACAACTTTGAAATGGGCGTGTATTACCGAAGTTACCTGTGACGTAGCAAAGAGAATGTATCGCCGTTATCGTTTCAAACAAAGTAGACGCAGAAGTTGGCCGTATGTAGGCCAATAGCTGCTCATGTCTCATGAGAGCTGTTCAACGCGGATAACTCGGTTTCGAGTAATCGCTCCGACACTTTGACTAATTTATCATTTTAGTATACATATATAATGAACAACACGACAACATCAATCGATGTTGCCTAACCAGGGAAGGTAGCACCTCTTCTGACTGGTTTGAAGGCATTAGAGCCGTTTCTATGGCGTTATCGCCGTGACACAATACCATAAGATATACATTCATACGATTCGTATAAAAACATACGAGAAAACTCTCAATAACATTATCGAACCCCATTGGGCTGACACAATAAACATCTGCATCAATATGTTTGAGACGGTTAGGCGGAAATTACAATTATCCCTAAGATAAGCGAATACGGTAAGACATTGTTATATGTGTAGGCCACGAAACGTGTATACGGTGGTTTCAGATTTCAGTACGAACAGGTTTGATGTAAAAGCTTAGTCTGGAATGCAAGTTAAAGTCGGTAGGTTCATTCACTCTCTGTAGTGGAAACCTTAGCTAACGCGATGAATGTTACTGAAGTAGGTATATAGAAAGTGTTACTGTTACTAAATAAGACATTAAATACAGCATAAATTAGATCATATTGTTTGGAAATATTTTGAAATTAACGGACTGACCTTGTATTGTTTTGTAATTCAAGATACAAAATATGGTATAGCAAAAACATACCTGTGTGAGAATTACCACAGTCCAGAAATATTCTCCTTATGAAACGAATTGTATGTTAAATTAATAGTAAACAATACACTTATTGTCTTTAATATAGAAAGAGTTCAAATTGTAAAAGTTCGAGTCACTATCACTGGAAAGGAAACTGTCGTTGCTACTGTCGTTGACTTGGGGCCTGGCGGAGATGTTGCTGTTGGACCCATGGAAATCTGTTTTTGGCATGGATAGATGTATTTCAGACTGGGTTGTAGGTAGCTCGACTTCGGGGCTGGACTATGAATAGTATACATTCGACATGTCTGGAATTTCAGGTGTTACTGCAAGAAGAATTCTCACCGGCAATGTATACATTGTATACTTGTAATATGTTCGTTGCCTTTGTAATGTTTCTGGCGCTGATGTTTCAGAACAAACCCTTCTTGTGTGCGAAAAGTACGAAAATCACAGAAGAGTTGTCAAATCGTTCCGGAGTTCATGTAGCGTAGCTGGGCGGCGTGACATCTGATGGTCGCAAAAGTTTTGGCGCGAGTCTCTCTCGTGAATCCTCATTATGCGGAGTGACACTTTATCCATGTTATCTTCCCTTCGTTCTATTCTCCTCCAACTTTTACGAATTGTTTTGTTCTTTCTCCACCAGCTTTTACGAAAAGTTTTACACCAGCTTTTACGAAGAGTTTTGTTTTGTAAACTCTAAGTTAATCCGTTTCTCAATTCCGAGAGAGAGAGAGAGAGAAGAAAGGAAGGAAGTTCAAGTCATTTGATGTAGTGTCACTCGATGATGAAGACGTGACTACATTCTTGGGGAATTGAAGGTACTCGGGATCGAGCTGCAAAAGACAGAGCCTGCTTGAGTTTCTGGCTAGCAAAACTTTATTGAAATACTCAACATATAAACTTACATTTCAATATCAAACTACAACAAGCTCAATTTTCGGTTATAAGAAATACATATTAAACTACGGTATTCTTTCACTTACCAACATCATACTTGTATAATAACTGCCGTTTTAGAATGTAATACAGATAATTAAATATCGAATAAATTCACAATAGCAAAAGAATCTAAAATTCAATATTTTGGACTAATACCGTAATTGAAATATATGTTACTGAATTAATTCTAAAATGTCAACATATTACACTCTATTATATAAAGAGTATTTTATTTCTAAATTAACTATTACTGAGTATGAAGTTGGTAGCGAACGTTGCTTTTACTATAATCAATAATATAATTAGAAGCAAATACAAGTTCTTCAAACAGTTAAACTTTCTAATACATTAGGTTAAATAATAGCAAAGAAATATTAAAATGATCTAATGTTTAAACATACTGATGTTAGGTTAACATCTTAGCACTAAAAATTCTTATAACACTAAAATTTCTTATGACACTAAAAAGTCTTATACTATGAAAAACTGTACATAGACGGTTATCTTACCTGCAAAAGACAGAGCCTGCTTGAGTTTCTGGCTAGCAAAACTGGTGTCGACCCGCGGCTGGGCTTAATATACCCGCTTTCTTAAGACAACGCCAAATATGGCGTGTTCTTTAGCTCTTGCGTTTGGCCAGAATCTCAAAGCGAGGCTTCGTAGTCTCTTACAGATTATTGTCTAGGTCTATGTACATTATTACGTAGCTACGTCTGCAAGATCAGCACATTTGCCCTCCATGAGAATTTTGGAATCTGTCTAGTTCGCTATTTTTATAACCTGATGAATGTACTCTCTTTCTGCTGAGTCTGAGATACAAGTAATGTTTTGTATAAGACGGTTCGTACTTGATCATAATAGCGTAATCATTGTTGAATAGTAGTATATAATTGTAACACGAATAAATGGATTAAATCTCAATATATTTAAGTAGAAGATTACTTTCAGTATGATTTATCAATTTACTTCTAATACAATTTAATCAAAACTTACTCTTAACACAATTTAGAGGAATTTCCAATCTTGTTACTTGTACTGAAAAATTATGTCCTAATATTTGCAATTGGTTAATTTTTTTCTTATCGTGTCGATCAACACTGACTTATCGGCGGCCGATGCCGTTGACGTATCTAACACAATTCTTCCCAGCTGTGATATTCTTCGCACTCTTGACACGGACAAGTAAACTAAATTTGACCACTCGATGCGATCATCAGCGATCCAGACTTTCGTGTCCTCGATGGTTAGTCCTTGTGCGGAGTGAATTGTCATAGCATATCCTAACATCCACGGAGATTTATCAGCGGCAAGTGCAGCGTCGACAACATCGATATCAACCAACACAATATCATTTAACACCAGCTGTTGTTTTTCTGATTTCCCGGGGATAACAACATGGTTTATTTTGTAGTCGTGTATCTGTTGGCCTATAACATAACGGTACCGGCAGCGTTGGGAATTTTTCTTTGTGCAGCTGAAGTAATCGCCGCTGAAGTGTGTCTCTAACCGTTTTCCTACTTGCCACTATGAGATCACTTGGGGTCCACGTTTCCAGGAAGTCTTTCATTGATGTCCTCGGAATCACCTTGCGCATAACCACGTACTGAGTTTTATTATTCTGTAGCCGGATCAGCTTTTTAAACTTCTTTAGTCGATCATCAAGTGCTCTAATGTCGTCGTCGATTTCTTCGTAATAATCAACAAAATTCTTTAACCACTCATGCGGAGATTCACCTGTAAACGGCGGTGGTTGACCGTGATCACCACATAGAATAACCGCAGTATTTTTCGTCAACAACCACTCGAGGAACCTTTTTAGTGTATCCAGCGGCACAGTGGCTACTTCATCCCACAAAACCTTCTCAGGAATATGTTTTGTTCCCATACGCTCAGGAGTCCACGTGCCGCCGCTGTATTTGAAAAAGCTGTGATAAGTACAGGCGCTAACTCCGCGCTGTTTCATTTCCCTGGCAAGTCTGTGTGTGGGTGTTAGCACTATCATGTCAGAATTTCGAAACAGATTAATCACTCGAGTCGTCTTACCACAACCGCCTGGCCCATTCAGATAAACAGTTCTGTGTCTGGCAACAGGATCGTGCACAGACGGTAACGTTGACGTCGTCGAAGGTATATCGGTGTTATCACGATAAATGTCCTCGATTTCAACATCAGCTGATTCACAGTATTCGTGTAACCGTTCATCCTTCACTCGCCAGCATCCCCATGATGTCGATTCGCCGACGACACTCTTCACCGAGGTCAGGTATTTTTTTGATATATAAAATGAGTCAGTGGCAACTCTCACTGCGGTGCTGGGAAATCTGTTTATCATCGACAGCAAATTTATGGAAACATAAGACAGCATCGACGACCTCAAATGGGTAAACTGTCGTGATTCCCCGTCAAGATAACTAACAATTGTTCCCAGTTTTTTCCCGTTTGACATCATCGCTTCTTCGTGGTGACAAAGTATATTTCTTGCGGCGGCATCAGCTATCACAAAGTCCAGTTCGGCCTCATCAAGGATTAATCTGCTGTGATGTATTTTGTGATCGAATGCTGCACCCTGAGTAAACTTCCCTATTAACCTTCGTCCGAGATCTTTCGCGGCGCTCTCTCTGCATTTAATGTAATCGCTGATCCCCTTAGGATCCCATTCCGCTATGAGCTTCTCATCGATGATCGGTGTCGGTAACCAAACGTCGGTCTGTCGATGATAGCATATGATTGCTTCGCCGACAGTCAGCGACGTCAGTATTCCGCTGTCAAGCATGTATCGTAACAACACAATAGGCACCCACGCTTTCTCGGCGAAGTGTTTGCCAAACCACACATAGTTGATCGGGTGCAACCCCGCAGCGAACCCAAATGATGTTATCCGGGCGAACCCGGTAAGATCAAAATCGGGCAACGGGCCGTTGATTGACACTCTGGTCATCAAACTGGTTGGGTGACCAAATCTAGCAAAGTATTTACTACACTCTCCGTACCCGAGAAAACTTCCTGGGTAACACGCGGTCATATCCACGGATATCATGTCGTGGTAATCATACGGAATATTCCACAGCCCGCCATGGCCGTATTCGACACAACTCAGTTTGATATCCTCGAGGAATCTGTCGCTGGTTGGTTTCCATGAGTTTCTCTCTCTGGCGATGTGCGCGGCAACACTAGGAACGGTGAAACATCGCGTCAACAGCTGATCTAACGAGTCTGCGGGAACTGAGTAGTTTTCCGCGAGTTTTCTCATATCACACTGCAACGACTCAGTTCTGTATACTTCTCCGTTTGGTCTCACGAACTGATCATACTCGGATTCTTCATCGCTTTTAAATAGCCACACCGACACAGGATCTGTTTTGCTTGCCTCATAAATACAGTCGAATATGTTTCCGTCGTAAAACCTTACAACACGATCTCGCGGAAATATCCTAACTGATTCAGTCCACGCGTGACTGTTATGATCAATAATTGTTATCGGCGATCCGTAACAGTTGTATTTTGATTTGTATAATTCTTCTCCGGTCAGCGATTTCACAGTTATAGGAAATCTCAGCAAACGTTCCAACGCAGCAACATCAGCTATTGATGCTCCGTTGTCGCTGACTCGATTGGCCCACGTTGTTATCTTGGATTTTCTCGACGGCGTTAAACCGTTGCCCCGCACTGCGTTGCTGAAGTGTTCCATTACCCGCTCGGCTACACAGTTCAACGCAGAAATGCTTGCATTTCCAGTCATCCGCATCGGAGCTAGTTTATCAATTTTTGGTTTCTTCAGCGGATATATTCCGTAAACAACCGCAGTTACAGGATACGCTCTGACATAGTACGGACTATCAATTCCAACTAGCATTCCTGGTCTGCTAACACGACTTAATAAAACTGTTTTCCCGTTGGCAAGAACAGGATCACGTTTATCACGGGTAATCCACTTATCGTCGCCGTTCTCATCGACGACTCCGGTTATAAATTTTATTAACACGCTGTGATTGGTATCATCGAGATACTCAATGATGCTACTGGCGCGCGTATCGGTCATTGTGCCGTCAATAACATCATCGCCGAATAATTCCTCAAAGATATCATCAGAGCTCTCGCTGATAACTTTATAGGTCGAAAATACGTGAGATGCACCATCGGCACGAAATTCCTGTTTCGCCTGTCCGATGATGCTATTTAACGTTGTCAATTTTTTTCGTTTCGTGTCGCCGGTTAACCTATAGAGGTCAAACCGGCCGCCGGTTGGTCTTATCGATGACAATCTGTCAAATTCTTCCATGCTATAACAATAGGACAAATATTGTTTAATTAAAAAAAAGCCAAATATATATGCCTGAAAACTATTGCAATTGGAAAATTGCCGGAAGTAAAAAACGATGTAAACGAAAGTGTGTCGGAGAATATTGTGCTTCTCATAATCAGAATTACAAGCGAGGATCCAACGGCGGAGTCAACTGTTTAGTATGTGACGTGGTAACCCGCGGGAAAACAAAATTGTGCTCGAGGTGTGGCGGCAAAAGATTTCGTGAGCTCGCCCGATATTATCGACGCAAACACAATCGCGAGTTTACCGAACAAGAGTATATCAACAGCCACCCGATATACTATTTAGACAAACAAATGCCATCTAGTATAAACAAATGGATTACAGAAGACACCCAGTCTACGATTGCTACGAAGCCTCAGCAGACGGAACAGTTAGACACTGCCAACTAAAAAAACTTCTGGGAAATATAAAAAACATGGTTATAAACAAATTAGGGTCTATAAATCCAGCGAAGGAAAAAATTATCTTCTCCATAGGTTTGTATTTGAGTGTTTCCACGGCCCGATTCCTACGGGATTGGTTATTGATCATATCAACAGAGATAAACTAGATAACCGTATCGAAAACTTAAGAGCTGTTACTCAAAGCGAAAACTCCCGTAACACAACAAGAGCTGCTCAAAGGATTCATCGGAGGCCAGTCGTTGCCGTTATGGACTCGGATGAAATAGATTTTGTGTCAATGACTTCTGCTGCAAAATATTTTGATATGCATGCGAAATCAATTTATCTAAATATTAATCTTGTAACAAGGACGGTGTACTCAAAAAAGTACAATAAATTTATATCTTTTTATGAGCCTGTTTAAGTTTGACATCATATTAGAGAGACAAACCCGATATAGATATAATGGATGAGACATCAGTTGCGACGTTGACCGGTGACCTCAACGCGGTAAAGAAATTCGCAGCTTCGAGTGAAATTTTTAACTCTACCTGGCTGCAGGATCAGTACGATTCTATCTCAGAATCTCGCGAGCAAGGCTACAAAACTCACCGGAGAGAGTACAGAACCATAAAGATGCTTAATAACGAACTTAGATACAAAATCATTCCTCAGCATAAAGATCAAATTAAAGTCTTCGTACCGGTGGCTCGGACTATAAAGAAGATCCTTGACGACATCGGACAGATCTTCGAGCAAGAAAAACTCTCGAGGGTTTTTTCTGATAAACTCGATAAATTACTCATCGACGAATAATTATTTCGATAATTTTCACAGTAAAATTTTTTTTACCATCCGTCGAAACCCATGGTAAAAAAAAGATTGCCCGGAAACATCAGGGACTAACTTGATACCACGATTATCATAATTCGTTCAATAAATTTGAGTGCTTCAATGTTGCGACGGGGGTGGAATTTAGTTTCTTGATAATCCATTTGAAAACCCTTATCGCGTTGGAAAGTGTCATAAGTAATTCTTACAAACAAAGATTTACTGGCGTTATCGTACTCGCACAATAAACTGTTATAGTCGATAAATAGTTCGTCATGAACAACCTCATAGATTTCGTCATCACTTGACTCAACGGGGTTTACCCCGATGATGACACCAAGCCGACGCAGATCATCATCGGAGAGATCATCGGAAGCGCGCGCACACTGAGATAGTTTGTCAAAAACTGAGTTGTATTTGCGTTCCACAGAAACAATTCTCATATCTTCGGGATAATGTATATTTTTGGCGCGTATATGTGAAAATCTCATTGCTATATTTAGGCAAAATATATTTGTTTAAATATTCCCCCCCGCGAGAATGTCATCTAACTGCACCCTGGTCAAACACGAGTGCGCATAATTCAGAAGCTCATCATCGCTGAAGAACACATAAACGTAATCGTGGTCGCGCAGACGTTCGATATCGTCGCTGCTCAGCAACATCTTGTCGGTGCCATTATTTCCCACGCGTATCCGGTTATCTTTCAGCGGGTATGGCAAAGCGTTTTCATCATAAGCTCGTGTGAATGTGGCTCTGATCGCGTCGGCAAGTTCTTTTCGGTCAAATATGTGCACGCGAACATGCTGCTAAAATCCCTCAGTCATTATATTTATTGTGTTTATTTAACATAATTTATCACGACGTTGCTGTTGTTGATTGAAATGTTAGCGTTTCCCACCGGGCTATCATCGGAATCGCTGAAATCACTGGAATCACGGGAATCGCGGAAATCACGGGAAACACTTTGTGTTTCAGATTCAGATTCGGATTCGAATTCAGATTCGAATTCAGATTCACAATCACTGTCGGTGAAATCACTGCACGATGACATGTTATTATGTTATGGATATCGCTAATTGGACGATTTCACTAGCAAGTTTACACTAATTGTTTCCCCACGCAGGTCCAACAATCGCTGTTGTTGGTCAGTAACTTTAAATTTATTCTGGTCAGCATCGGATTATGACACCGCAGAAATACTGGGTTGATTGGCTCTTGCACAATCAAAAACCCAGGCGGTTGTGTGGGAGTGAACGAGTACAATATAAACCCTTGCTGGGCCTGATTTGATTTGCCCGTGTTTATGCTGTAGCTGCCATCGATGACATCACACACAAGATTGACCGCGACCACGTTGGTGATATTTACTATGCCCGGAGAAATATGCCGGCCATCACCCGATTTGCTGTTGTTGTACTCTAGGATAGCAGGTTCCGGGAATAATTGCTTGTGCGCGGCAAGAATATTCTCAAAGGATTGATCCAACAGCGCAGACAACGACGTTAACAACTCAGGAATGTTATATCCGGGAAATCAAAAATTTTGTAATTCATCCTCTGTTATTTTATAAAGCCTCAGAAAATTCTTCTTCTTGGGGGCGTCAATTACCATCTGAACCAACCGCCGGTTAAGATATCTCATGTCGTCGATTAGTTGATTTATTATCTCGATATGTTTTATGATTTTATCGCGTGGACTATACAGATCAGAAATATGCTCCTGAAAGGATTGTTGCAGAAGTTTAAGTTGTTCTTTAAATGAATTGCTTGTTTCATCGAGAAAAATTTCGATATATGTAGGCTTCAAGCTAACACTTCCGTAAGGAATAATATCGGGTTTCGGAGGATAAAAAGTCCAAGATGGATAATCTTCATAATCGAAATAATGTGTCGACCATGTTGGGTTTCTTATCACTGACATCCAGTCGACTTCTATATCGTCGACGAGATGTGAGAAAATGTCATGATACGCCATAGTATGCGTGTAATAATCGGATCTTACAGGTTCTGGTAGACGCGGTTTAGCCGTTGGTTTTTCCGCTGGCCATCCTAGCACGGTTTTGATTGAACTGTTGTAGATGTCAACGGCGTAACCAGGTGTTGAGATTTCGATGACAGTTGACAGTGTTGGTTCGTGTGCAGTAATTGATATTTTTGATTCCTTTCCGGTGATACGTTTTATTTGATGTTGTAGCTCATTATTAATTTCTTTGATCTGATAACTTCCAGTTGGTAACGTGATAATGTCCCAATCTGGGAGTCCATCGGCTTTATTTTGATATGAAAAAACAAATGAGTTATTCGGCGACTGTCCGTGAAATGATGTCGCCCTGATATTGGGCCAGCTGTGATATACTCGTAGCTGTGCTAGCGCGATTTCCTTCACCGGAATTGCAGTTGGAAAATTAATGTTGAACTCTGGTTGCGTTGACGACACCGAGATCATTGTGGTCCTCATCGGAGTTGTGTTCGCGGCTATGTCAAGCAGAGCTTGTCTGTCCATCGTTATTTAACTTTATCGTTTTTAAATGAAAACCATTTGCAGGTTCAGTGCTTGTTGCGCGCTCATAGTCGCTGTAGCACGCGGACATCATCGAGAACTCAAGATCTGATATGTTGTTGTCGTCTACGCTAGGTGATATCAACGAGGACAGTTTCGAGTAGGCGCTGTTGGCCGCGTTGGCTAGTTGTTGATACTCGTGCAATTTTGCTGTCACGCACGAGGATATTTTTTTCGCGATGATATTGGCGACTCCTGCGATCGTCGTTGATGCTGAAATTGTGATTGTGATAGCGATTGTGGTCGTTACCGGAGTTAGCGCTGATAATAGCACACCCGTGGATGCAACCACGGCGGATACCGAGTACACAGTTATATCTAATGCGGTGACGCGGCGTTTGTATTTTTTTATTTTTATTGCGCATCTGTCGATGGTGTTTTTCAACGTTGATTGCCATTCGCGTACCTGATCATACCGGTATTGCTGAGCATCTAGTGTCGTCGTTGACATTATTTAAAATCGCTGCTGATTTTCAATTACGCGGTAACCAACTGAGGTGTTTCTGCGACTAATTCCAAACACCACCAGTAGGATGCTGCGGTTAATGTCTCGTCTTCGGCTTCAAGTATAAATATTTCTTCGGTTCCACTGTTTAGTATTACGGTTACAACCCTGGAATACTTATCGGTGGTATGTCTCCAGGGATATGTTGTGAAGATTTCAAATTTAGCGGCTGAAAACACGGGCAACCTGTACACGCCAGTGACTGTTGCTGTATGTTTGAGTGAATTATTTTGTCGGGACCATGTTGCGAATCCAGATGATAACGTATATACGATGTTGGTGATATGCCCGGGGGTAATTCCAGTGGGGACTTTAATCAGACTGGTTTTGTTAACGATATCAGGAATACCCGATACGATATCCTGCTGTGTTTGTTTGATCGTGTCAATGTCGGTCTTTACATCGGCGAGTTTCACATCGACGACTGGAGGAACCCCAAAGAACTTATCCACGGTCTCACCAATTTTTTGAGTGTTTCTTCGAAATCTTACAAACGCGCCCACGTGAACATCATACTCTGCCCGCAACGTGGCTAGTCTACCACCAACGACGTCTACGTATTGTTTGTTTGTGGCATCTTCGGGAGATTCGTGATCTTTTAGCGCGGTTATTTTGTTGCCGCTCATGCGGAGTTCGCCCGTCATTGTGTCGCCGGATTTTATTACTCTGTCATTGACTAAGCCAACAACGAGTCTGTATTGCGCGTCAACATACTGTTTATTTGTGGCGTCCTCGGGACCTATCGGATCCGCTAACACAGTTATTTTGTTGCCATTCATGCTGAGTTCACCTGTCATTATGTCGCCGGTCTTCGCTACACGCGTCGCTGCGACTTTTCGTGCATCATCTCGGAGCATCGCAATTGATATCAAAGAGTCTCTGATTTTGCCGCCGTCAGCGAATACAACGATGTTGCCTGCGGTAGCTCCAGAAACCTTGACAATTATGTCACCCAACGGAACGTTACTAGTTTTTAGTTTGCCGTGTTTGTCCTGGAAAACAGCAACCTCATCTGGGTCAACCAGGGACAGATTTAAAAGATTATCAACGTCATCTTTGGTTGCATACTTCGATAAGTCAATATCTTTTTTTTCTTCCTTGGTTCTACTTGATCTTTCGTAAATGTCAACCATTATTTGTTACCGCTGTTTCCAAATGTGGTGTATTCGTGCACGACTTTGTGAGGAGGAATCGCTGGATGTTTTGTTATCGCGAAAAGAACATTTAATACTTCACGACTGCATATCGGAGGATCAATTAGTGTTTGTGTTGGCAGCGTTGACTGCCAAACTGGAATTGGAAGCCTTTGAACGTACCTGAGAAACTCAACTGGCGGTGCTAACCCGTACGAATCGAAATATACAATTCCATGTGGATCGATCGCGTAAGCAACCCAGTGAGTTCCAGGGCCATCGCGGTTGTCAAGGTTAATAATTCCTGTTTCTGGATTATTCGGTGTCAGCGGTAGTTCATCTCGCATAAATACACCTCTGAAATTTTTTATACGTAATTTTTTGACGGCGTCAAGTAAATCAAAGTTAGAAGCCGGGAGCGTTTTTAAAATCGTTTTGGGTACCATGCCGCCGGAGTTCCTGGGAGTCTGAGACCGCGGCCTGTTTTTTTAAAACCTGATCCTGATGTCGCTCTTGCTATGGCTGGTGCAGCTATTCTCATTAGGTCTGATGTCGCCGCTTTTACTAGGTCCGAAGCGGCCCGTCTCGCAGGTGTTACCGTCAGCGAAGAATATCTCCTAACATTTGGTAATGATGATATTCTTGATATTTCTGATCGTATTGCTTGTGCTAAATTTCCTCCTTGTTTGTTGTAACCATTTCCGATCATTTTCTTGACAGCTAATCCAGCTGCGGTTCCAACAGCTCCTAACGCGGCCGCCTTTGCCGTGGCAGCTGCTGCTGGTGCTAACGCGGCGGCAATTATTGGAATAAATGGAAGTATTCCACCGGACTTAATCATATCTTTGATCGCATCCGGAGAGAGATCAATTCGAACTCCAGTCTTACCCTGCTTCGTGCTGCTGAAATGTTTTAGCTGAGTTTTAGTCAGCGACAGCTTGTTTGGACCGCCCGCTAGCTGATCGTGTTTTAACGTTATTGATGTCCCACATGTGCTCGCGTTTTTCGACTGTAATTTTTTTACCTGACCGGGAGTCAGAGTCACATTAACATAACTGTATGACATTTTATTTAATACGAGATTGATCTAATTGCATTGTTAAAACAGCGCTGCAAGTGGAAACCTGAAGGTTTTCGGAAAACTACAGGTTTTCTACTGGCGCATCAATGACTCTCATTCGGCCGCCAACACCTTCAAGCAACATTGCTTTATCGGAGAGTATGACAGCGATTGCTCTAAAACCACCAGCGGGAAAATCACCAATGTTAGCCTTGAAGTGTATATCAACGACCGATTGTTTGGTTAGATCAAGATGTTCCAGCGAAAAGTAATAAATCGGATACAACGTTGTGAAATCCAACTGTGATATCTGCAAGCCGGTATCAATATTTTGATCGCGTCCCATAAATGTCATCAGACGATGATACGCACATGCAACTTGATTATTTACAAAATCTATCACTATATCCTTGGATGGTTCTTGATGCCCATTTATTCGCAGTGAATCTTCAGAGACAGCAAGTTTGTCAAATATCATATGTGAATGTGTTTGACTATTTACTCTTGCGTTAGCCTGGAGTGCCACGAAAATATGTCGTGGTGCTGACACCCCCTGCTGTGATGCTATGTGCCACGTGAACTGCCCAGCACCGGCACCCTGAATGGAATCTGTAGATGTTGTCAACCATGATATCAATGATTTACCACCTGTGTCCATGAAGGAGAGTAACCGTTGCTCTTCAGCTAACGATGGGGACATTACTGGCATCCACAAAGCAAGCTTGAATAATATTACCTTACCGGCAGCAATACCAGCAGCATCGTCTCGCCAGATAGCGTCGTTGTCGTCACCCTTTCTAACAAGTACAAATGTATGCTTGGCTCCAAAAATAACCTTTCTGACATTTCTGCAGAACCCAAAGATGTGAGACAGCGGAATTGCACATGAAAATCTTCTGCGATCACCTGATAGCATTAATTTACGTGTAGCAAAACCAAGATTGTAATTTGGACTAGGTCTTAATATTGGAAATGCAGCACCTGGTCTATCTGCAAATCCAGCTGGTTGTGGGTCCACAGCAGTGTCTCGTGCTGTTTGTACCGGAATAACAGATCTGTGTTCAGGATGATCAGCATTATCCTTAGCGAACATCATAGTCGGACCAGCCGATCTAGTGTAATCATCTGAGTATCGTGCTAATCCCACGATTGTTGTGGCAACGTCAACGTTATCCTGAATCGTTTCAATTTCCTTTCCATCGATGCTATATGAAGCACTTCTGAATAGTGCCATGATGCCGTTGTTGACAAGACCAACTCGGACATTCTCTCCATATGCTGTATTAGCGACAACATCTGTTACAACTTCACCCGTGACTTCAAGGAATGCTTCAGCGGGTAAGAAATATCTGCTTGTATCATGTACTTGTAATTCAATTCGTCCGCGCTGATTGGGTGATCTTGCTTCGTAGGAATAATACTGATAATCACGCACAGACTCATCTTTGAGTATTGGTGCATCCATATCGAATGCTGGATCTGATACTTGTTTGAACATTTTATATAAATTATCGACGTCTAAAACGAAGACCACTTCCTGATATCAGGCTCGTATTTATTTGTTCGGGTTGTTGAGTCACAAGAGATACGAGTTTTTGATTTGCGGCCTCATTTATTACTTTACTGACATCCGCGGGCATAAGTTCAGTGCTCGGTAATTTTACTGGTGGTGGTTTAACCGCCTTTGGTTTACGTGCTAACCGTGACAGTCTACCTTTGACTGACGAGAATGCTTTTCCAGCAAGATTACCAACAGCTCCAAGGGCTTTATCCTTAACAACATCAATCGCTTTCATCGCCAATTGTTTCGCAATCGGTAACGCCTTAGGGGCTATCCTTGAAAACAAACCCGTAACAACATCACCGAGACCATCTCCGTAGATTGCTCTGTAGACCGGTAATTGTGAATTTACTACTCTGACTGGAACGGGTTGGGCGTTGTGTATAATCATGTTATTCAATTGCTGTTTCTCTAACTAAAATTACTAGTCGCTGTAGTAACCGTCTACGAGTTCATCAATGAGCCCCCGATAGGTACGAACATTCATGATGCCATCACGAAATAATCGCTGACAGATATCAGCAGCTTCATTAATTATTTCCGGAGAGTTATTTCCGGCACGTTTTCCTCCGATGAGAACTTCTAGCCGAGATACGTCGTTGATAACGCTATCAGGGCAGGGAATAAAACCCGATCCAGTTTTAGGTTCAAGCATCCCCAATTCTTCAAGAACATCCCCCTCCGGAAGATCAGAGTAAGACGGCGCTGGTTTCTCTTTTTTAGGTCTTCCCTTTCGTTTAGGTGGTTCAGATGGCGATGATTGATCTCTCTCTGCGGTAACTTTCTTTTGCACTTCCTTCGCTTGCATTTTCGCGATTTTTTTTTCTTCCTTTATTTTTTTTTGCTTGATCTCTCAGTTCTTTATTATACCCAATTATTCCTGTTTTTATAAAATTATAGGTATCATCACCTTTTAATATTCGGGGGAGGCCTCGATTTATTTTATACACATAATCACCCCACTCAGCTTGAGACATACCCTTGGCAGCTTCTGGTTTTAGAAATTCATGTCTGCGACGATAATTTTCGACGATCCAAACAGAAAATTGCCGAAGTTCCTTTACGTTACTCAGTGGGATATTTCTTATTTCATTGATGCCATCTTCGGTAAATTTGTTTATAAATGTTTCCTTGACAGTTGCAAGTGGACCTACTGCACCTGGATCAGCTGCGGCTGCTACTTGTTGTTCACTAAGTTGTTTTATTGCTTGAAGCAACCCCTGCTCTGGTTTTCCACCCTCAATTGCAGCCTCTTCTTCAGTTCGTCCTTTGATAGCAGTTAAAACCTTTCCAGTGACTGCAGTGATAGGTTTAAATAATTCCCCTGTGGTCGTTGCGAAACCTTCCTGTGCTTGCTGTCGTTGTTGTAATTTTTCTCTGACACTATCTCGCACAGGAATAAATTTTTTGATTGCTTCTAGTCGCTCTCGAGCTAGTCTAGCAGAATATGCTTCTCCGATGTTGGCCATTATTGTTAACCCAAATTTTTAATTCCGCGGTTACGTTATTTTGTTAAGAGCAGCAGGGAGGGCGCCAACCCAAGTTGGTTTTATTATGTAATCGGTGCAGCAATAACGTTTCCAAGACTAGATTACACGTTTAAACCTGTTATTTTGGTAAATAGACACCTTTATTGTCATTGTTGCCAAAATAAAGGGTTTGTTTTCCAAAATAAGTCTTAGTATTTATAATACTATTGATAGAGATGATTTCTGGCGAAAAAAACTTGTATGATTCGCCCTCCCTGCTCAGCCTGGGCTTATCATTGGATATAAGCTTACATAATCAAATCATATAATTGTAGGGATAAGGCAACTGAATGCATTTTAAAAATGAAAGTGTTTTTACAGAGTGTACAACTTAAAAATTGGTGGACAGTCCCCAAATTTCACTTTTTCAGTATAGAATTTTTAAAAATGGCATACAGAAAACGATGCATTAAGATGAAAGGGAAAATAAGCTTCTAGAAAAGTGTTAATAATCAACACAGAAGAATAAACAGAAGTATTTAGATTCTTGTGAATAAAAGCTGGAAAGGAAACAATTACGAAAATTGGACATCACATGCCAATTTGAGTATATCTAGTGGTGGGAAATATGGTTGCCATCGTCATGTGAAATGGAAAAGAATTATATCAAGCTGAGAGATAGCAACAAGCCATTGATCTGCATAATGCTTTGAACTAGAGTTTGTGCAACTGTACTAGTGGTAAATAAAGTCTGCGCATACTTTACAAATGTTTTAGTTGAACATAATGCTGATCGTCGATACGTTGAACTTCTAATTATGTTTTCCAGCTTAACAATAGCAGTTATTGATATTTTGTTACACCTTACTGAAAACTGGTCAATCTTATGGAAAAAAATCAACTGCCTTACTGAGACGGACTCGTCAGGGTTGGCAGGTCTGCAATTCTGGAAGTGAATACATTTGGAATTATATCACTTCTAAATAATCCTGATCAAATCATTCACATTTAACACTTGAGATGGTACCTGTGAGTTAGTAATAGTAGTTCAAATCTTTATAGCAACAATCACAAAATGCTAGTCCTGGTGTTCAGTTTTCATACAGATTAACCAATTATGTTCCCATCGACTTTGCATCATGCTATTCTCCTTTACATACATTTTTTTAACTTGTTATATGTACACTTTTGTGCCCATGTCTCACTTGAAAATTTGAAATGCCATGTTTGGCAAGCAATCTGATTAATATCCATTACAAGAAGATTCATTGGGCAAGTACAATCTTTGGACCAATCAGAAAGCTCTTTACAGCGGTAATCTGTTAAATATATAGAATGAATACTAATATAAGTATCATTGTGGAATTGACCGGACAAGCCATTATTTTGAAAATGAGATTTGAGACATAAAAATGGTCCATAGCATGAAATATTGGATACAAGTCAGGAGAAAAGCGGAATTCTGCTTTAAAATGGAAAACAGTTTTGTTGTCTGTGTTCAGTTAAATCCAATTAAAGTTTTAAAAAGGAAAAGTAACAAGAAAAAATGTGGAAAAATGTTCCCAAAATGAGTAATACAAATTTAAAGCTATAAAAAATGGGAAATTTAAATTTTGTTGAAAATCTTTCAAAATGTACAAGAAACAAAAAAATATTTTATTTTAAAATAGAATTAATATCAGGAAAGTAGTTTCTGATTGTCATATATTTTTTCAGTGAAATTTCAGTCACAAAATTAAACATATTTTCAGACAATTTAGCAAAATCTCTGAATTTTCAATGAAATTAGGTGAAATCCCATCATTTCAGTCATATTTTTACATGTCAAATGAATTTATTTATCATCAACTATGGACTTCATTTATATTTGGGATGTTGCACAGTTTACTTATCTATACCAATAGATTCATTGTGAAATGATTACATCGCCTCAAAAAGTATGAAACTTTATGTTGTTTTCAAATTTGTGGAGTCCCATAATCAAAACTTGAAAATAATAACAAAATAAACAGTTGTAGCTTGCAAAGTTATAGACTACTTTAACACTTTCTTTATCTCATTTAATATATAATTTGTAAAAAGATTCAGTTCATCAGTGTTTTACTTGCACAAAAATCAAGTCCAAATTCTGTTTAATTTATTTAGTTGATGTAAATGACCTCGTAGATGTTGGTTAGCAAATATATAGAATTCCAGATTCCTTCTTTCATATAATATATGCCAGTTGCAAAATAAAGTCCAAAATTGTGCCCAAAGTTGTATTGTATAGCAGGAATTTTGACAAAAGTCGGTCATGCAGTTAGATGGATTCTCTTTTCACTTCTCCCAATTTTCCATGTCTGCCTACATGTTATCAGGATTTCTGACATTTTAGGCAGATTCTGCCTCTAGTGTGCTTAAGTTCCAGGTGGAATCCACTTAATTGTTTTACATGGGTTGTGAAAGTCTTAAAAGTGTGGTTGATTGCATTTACTTTCATAAATATATAGGGATACCCATTTCAGGTAGGCACTTGTGGAAAAGCTAGAGTTGCCTTTTACAAGTCAAGAGACAAATCGTGTTAATAATAAGTCGACCTTTATATTTCCTAACTATCAGCAACATTCAAGAGAAACATGTTTTGCATTTCATTTTATGACATTTTATCAGAAAATAATTTAATTACCCAATGTCATTTAGGCTCCCATCCAAATTATTCCTGCAATTTTTAATTTGTTTCATTGATCACTGGTTAAAGAATATTGATGGCAGTAAATTAACTGGAGTTTTCTTCTTAGATTTATCTAAAGCTTTAGATAATGTTGATCATACAGATTTATGTATTAAATTATTAGCACAGCTGTGTAATACTGCAAACCTAAAAATAATGACTTCTTTGTTAAAAGTGTAATTTTTTTTGTTATGCCTTCTATTTACAACTTTAAAACATAAAATTTTCATTTTTGGTACCTCTCTCACAAAACTGCTTGTGATCCTGCCATGGATTATTTTATTTTTCTTGCAGAAATCTCGACAAGAAGTCATTGAATGGTACTTCATGCAAATCCGACGCATGTTGAAGGACAAGCCGACCATAAATCACCTGATGTATGATATTGCCATTGATAATACCTTATGTGACTCTAAGCTAGAGGACTTGAAAAACAAAATTTTCCAGCTGGCATCGCAGCAGGCCCACTGGGGGGAACCAAAACCAGCCCGTTGGCTCCCCTTGGAACAAGCAATCATGACACTTAAAGCATCCGGTGTCAAGGTACATTACAGAGGAATCTCACTCAATTATGGCAGAATGTTTTTCATCAAACTCTCTAAAAATCTAAAATGAACTCATTTTTCACATATTTCTAGTTTACATGAAAACTAATTGAAAACATTTTCCAGGACATCATATAAATATTACAGTGGAACCCCGCTATAACGTGATAATTGGGGTCCACAAAATTGGATCATGTTAATATCAGGGTTGCATTAATGCGGGGTTTTACAGTATTTTACTTTTGAGAGAACAACTCATTGGCACATGTACGTGTTTTCATGTCTAATGTATACGATGAATAGGGTATCAACACCATTTACTATTGTGCCATCCTGGCATTCAGTTCATCTATAATGCATGTAATTCCATTGAAAAATTGCACACAGATTTACAATATTCAATATTTTGTCCCCTGATCATCGTATCTGAATTCAGCGTCTAATATATAGCATGAACAGAGTATCAACACCATTTACTTGCCATCTGATATTGTACTGTCAGGGCTTGAAATTAATCCATAAAATATGTAATTCCATTGCAAAAATTGCATACATACTTAAACTATTCAATAGTTTTGTCAAACATCATTATGTGTCTGAATTCAGTGGGAAAAATTAACAGCAAAATTAGGTTAAGAAAGACAAAGCATGTGTATGGTTCATTATGTTCCAGGGTCTATGAATGGTGTCTGTATAAATTTCATACTGCTAAAATTTTCTCATATGCGTTTCTGTGTACATTTATCCATTGCAAATTTCCAATAATTAATGCTTGTACGCCTATTCGTTTGAACGACTACAGCAAGAATAATTACCAAACTTTTACTTCAGATTTTGTGAATATCGAAAGAAACGTGTGAAAACTACTTTACTAAGTGCAGAGAACGATTTGCGTTTGTAAACTTGCTTTTCCATAACGGTAAAATATTTTTATAAACCATAGGAAATTAATAACGAGTTCATAAACAAACACCATACCCATGTAAAACCCGAGAACTAAGTGCAGTAGGCCTGCAATGGTCACAAGTCACTTTTATAAAAAAAAATTAAAACTGAACGCATATACAATTTCACACCCTTTCAATTTCCAGCTAATATAGCGGCCATTATTTACTGGTCAACTGATTGCATCTAAAAACACCGCCAAGCCCAGCAAACATGTTGGTGGCTTTCATTTTTTGATGTTTATTAAATTGTGAGAATCTTTTATCAACCACCACATTGTCTGCTGCTTGTTTGTGTATGCAGTTAAAGAAACACGTGTCAGCTATTGTTTGAGCAATGATGGTATACAGAATTAATTGAAGACAATCACAAAGACGACTTACTGGCTTTACTCATGGATCAGTAACAAGTAAAATTTCTGAAAATGTTTATTTTGGCATAACATTTCAAAAACCTGGTGAAATTTTTAAATTTCAGAAGCCAAGCCACAATCGTATTATATTCGAATTCATACTCGAACTCTTCTCCAAAATGATAATAAACATTTTGCACACTATTTCTCGTACTTTTAGAAAAGTATTTTTCCAGGTATGAGAAAAATACATGTACATGTATTTAAAATTTCAGGAACCACGCCACGATCATATTATATATCGTATTATACTCGAATTCCTACACGATCACTTCCCCAAAATGATAATATTTTTTTGTTGCTGCACAAAGTGCAGAGAATGAATTGCGTTTGTGAACTTGTGTTACCATAACGGTAAAATATTTGTATAAAAAATAGTAAATTAATAACGAGTTCATAAGTAAACTCCATATACATGTAAAACCTGAGAACTAAGTGCAGTAGGCCTGCAATGGTCACGAGTCAGTTTTATAATAAAATTTTTTTAAAGCTGAACACATGTACAATTTCATACCATTTCAATTTCCAGCTAGTAAAGGGGACATTATTTACTGGTAACATGTCTGATAATGTTTATTTTGGCATAACACTTCAAGAACCTGGTGGTATTGTTAAATGTTAGAAGTTATGCCACGATCGTATTATATTAGAATTCATACGTGAACATTTTAGACACTACATCTCGTACTTAAAAAAATATTTTTTCCTGGTACGAGAAATATACACATGTATTTAAAATTTCAGGAACAACGCCACAATCATATTAAATTCGAATTCATATGTGATCTCTTAATGATAATAAATTTTTTATTCACTATATCACTTTGTACTTTGAACAAAAAATATTTTTTTATGTGCGAATGAATATACAAAATTTTGTGAGCCATGCCACGACCTCGTTACATCCGAATTCGCGTTATAGTGGGACGCGTTATAGCAGGGTTGCACTGTACCATAAAAATTGCAAGCCTGCTAAAATGTTAATCATATTGTATTAAACTCAGTGTTCATTGTATGTTGCAACTATTTTCATGCTATATCTGTACTTAAGTACAGCTTGTCACTATAGTTGTTATATTTAACATTTCTTTCCAACAGGTTGTACCACGCAGTCTCATTGAAGAAATAAATAAGTCAGGGTCTGTTGAGATTAAAGAAAAAGATGAGATGGATCTGTTCCTTAGATTCCAGCATGAGATAGGCACAATCCTCTACTTCAGGTTAGAAGATGATAGTTTCCCCACCCCCATTGATCTGTTGATCCTATTCTGTTAATGAAGGATTAATTAAATTATATTTTTGACCTTCACTATTTTATGTATAGCGCAATAAAAAATAATAATTTTGTATTATCTGTGTGCTTTTAAAATGCAAACAGGTATGAAATAAAGGTGGACATTAACATGACCTTAATAATAAACATATTGATAATAATATTGATGATGATAAATTCTCATGAAAATACTTGTGCACAACGACAACATTGGATGGGAGTTTAGTTTTACACTTGTCCATCTGTCCCTGTGTCAAATCATCACATATTTAGGTACGTTTTTTGTTCAGATCATCTCAGGATCTGTGGTAGGGCACCTGTATTCTGTCAACACATTTGAAGTCATGAAAGAGTTTTTGGAAGACTTGTAATATAATGCTACATGCAAAACAAAATATAGGGAGAACAGACTAGAAGGGGAAACAACTGAGGAATGTAGAGAAAAATTTAATTCATTCCTTAGAATCAGGATTTTACTAGCACAGACAACTAAAATGCATTATTGGGCAAGCAAAATTACATGCAAGTAAAATAAGGAAGAAAAAAAAATTTGTAAACCATTTTTCCAGCATCATATAGGATACTTGACAACCATTTAGATACGGTCCGACCAATTTTGATTATCAAACCATATTTCAGACTCTAAATTTAAAACTCGAAATTCTGAATTTGCACACTTTTTTGTCAATTTTAAATGAAAACAAAATAAGAAACAATCATTGCTCTATTCATAGACAAATCTTGCTCCATCTCACCTGAAATGAGATGTGCAGGATGTTTTCTGACATCCATTATTCCTTGGACATAGCATATGAATTATAATTTATCATGTGTTTAATGTTGACCACACTCTGATAATCATGTTAAATGCAGATAATGAAACAAAAAGGATACTGAAGGCAAACGCCAAGAAGTATTTCAGGATTAATGTTAAGTAGACAATGAATGACAAATATGTTTCTGGATGCCATAAACCATTTTTGACTTGGAGAGACAGACATTTCAACATTTGCTACAGATATATAGCTGATTTTAAAATTTGATTTCAGGCTGAAATATGCCTTTATCTGAAAGCTTCTTTTGAGATCCAGATTGAAGTAAAATTAACATTTTTGAAATTGTGGTAAGGGGGCTTTACCAAGTCCATTGCCTTAGACTTGTGTTGGGTCAAAGCAGCTAAATAGCATATCAGTATACAATGAACAGCAAGGGAACAAGTCAGTGGTAACATTTTGTTCACAGATAAATGTAAATAACATTTATCAGTACTAGTAACATGAGTCTGCTGATACTCTAAATGATTTGCATCAGTTGTTATGTATATTTTATTTGTATTTGTACATTTTTTCTCCATGATTATGTGTTATGTGTTATGTAAAATTGTATTTTGGACTTGACCTTATTCATAATCATGTTCATTGTGTACCTCAACATTAACTTTTATTTTGAAAATAAATAATGCATTGTTAATAAATCTCTATTAGTGTGCATTAAATATTGGACTCATTATTAGTGGAAGTAAACATGTTTATCTTAATATTAGTCTAGGACATTGGTAAACCCATGAATAAACCCATAGTACTGGATGTTTACCATGGTCTTTATTATAATTATAGTAACGGATTTGATCTTATTGACAAATTAGAATATTCTAGAAGTGAACTTTTGACCCTCACCCTGGTTCTGTGTTCATGTCTGCTTTATATCTAATGTTGTTTACTTGAGAAATTACTCATTCTTGCATTTAATATCCGAGGTAGAATCAGTCTTCTTCTTGTGTTCAGTACTTCGTGTGGGTGGAATTATTTATTCAAATTATTATTTACTAGAAATACAAAGTGCTCATATATTATATTCTTGGATGGAACATTAATTTGGAATTGTAGTGATTTCGGACAAAAATGTTTTTGGAAAAGACTTAGCACATCTCCATGCCACAGGCCATTGGTACATTACCATGTTTGAGACTATTGGCATATTAACATATTAATTATTGGAATTTAATTGGAATACCACTGCAATTCAGTTGGAACTTTATACATTTGGACTTGTGATACATTTTTCAGGACTATATGGGGTTTAATTCGCATTACTGTAAGGTCTTTTTAAATTATTACTTTGTATTCTAGGGAAATAAAAGCTTTGTTGAATTTTACAAAACATTTTGGTTTTTGCTCATTTTTGTTTCTTACTTTAAGCCCATAGAGTCGTAACGCAGTACAGAGTATACATTAAACAGCAGGGATGAAAGACAGTTTTTTCCATAGAGAAAATAAATCATTGATATTGCACATTTCTTTAACAAATTTTGTGGAGACTTAAGAGCATAACTGTTGCTCCAAATTCAGTTTTACTTCAGTCTGTATGACTTACATAAGTCTGAGTTGGTTGATAGTTCGGTAATACAAGTAGAATTGTTTGAACTTTTTGACCTGACAGCAAATGTGGTACAATAATTATGGGGGAAAAAATGTGTTATGTATCTTTAGACCAGTGTATCTGTTCATAATTTGCAGTGTTGAGGGCTTGATGGATAAGATTGTGCTGGACCCACAATGGATGATTGATGCCCTGACATCTCTTATTACGGCAGAGAAGTTCATTAGAGAAATCCCTGCCATCACTAGCAAGTGGTATGATTTCAAAGACAAGGGAAAACTTACTCATGAACTGATAGGTTTGTATTTTTTGCAGCTTATTGTTCATTCCTCTACAAGAAAGAAATTATCTTTAAAAACACTATTTTTGGTCAGCTTTAGAGCACAGCATAAAATTACATCGTACACCATCAGATTACAGTCCAAAGTAGCTATTGTTATGATCAGAGAAATATGACATTAAAGTGCCTGTAAAGCTATTGGTTCATTATATGAACAAGGGAGAACATAGGACTTTTAATAATAAATATATTGTTATTGAATAGAGTGTTTGGTATTTAGGATTGAGAAACTTACACAGTGGGTATTAAATAGATAGGAACAGATGTGTGCTTATAAAAACAGATGAGGTGCAAAATTACTCGTTATATTATTATTGAAGAATGAGGGAGGTGAGGTTAGGTACAAAGATAACTCATTCTCACCCATGTGACCGAAATCTAGCTGTTTTGCTGACCTTACTTTTGTCTCAGTCTGGTTGTCTGAATCAGGTCATCTCAGTCATGGTGTCCATGCTCTAGGAACCACTTTTGCCTACCATAAAACTTTTTCCAAATTAGAACGGATGAAAGTTGAAAGTCATCTGTATAAAAGATATGAATCACTTATTGTTATTTTCATATGACACCTGTCGATTAAATGTGATAATACAGTAACAGTAGCAAGTGGTTTTATGTTTTATTTTGTCACTTGTTTACTTAGGGAGAACAGGTCGCCCCATTGCCCACATTAACATATTAATATAAATGCACAGTACTGTATTTTGAACAACAATAGCACATGGCTCAAGACACTCAATTCACAATACTTCCAACACCTAACAATTAAAACTTTTTTACTTGTTTTTTTTTTTCTTCCTTTTATAAGATTGGTGTATATATACACATATATACGGTGTATATATATATATATATATATATATATATATATATATATATATATATATATATAGCTAGATTTCTATTTGGACAATTATTAAGATTTTCATAAAAGAATACAAAATCTGATTAACTTTTTATGGAGTGAGAACAGTAATAATACCTCATGAATAATACTGTGTTTTGAGTCTGTTAACTAAATTACAAAAGTGCAGGGTTATTTTAATTTAATTGAAAAAAATTGGGTGAGAAAAATAATTATGCAGTTGTTTGTACCAAGACAAGGAAATCCCAGTCACAGGGTTACATTATTTGTCTCCCTCTTGACTGGGATTTCCATGTCTCAGTGCAAATGCAACATAGATTTTCTTAATATACTTTGTTATACTCTTCTTAAGAGGGCCTCAAGGGAGAATAGTCCTTGACTAATGAGTCACCCTCTATAAATAAAGATATGTGGTTAAATCCAATTATTATTATTATTATTATACATGTATAAGATGTAGACTTGAATCTACTTATATTTACGATGAAGAGGGAAACACACAAGGAGAGACAGAAAAGACCAGACATAAATATCTAAAGATTTAGTAATTCTGACTTGTAACAGTTAGTTTTGGTTAGATTATCACTTTGACCAAGGGACACGAAAAAGAGGTTACTCAGTGTAAGAGTCAGAATCTAAAAATGGTACCAGATCCCTGAATTTGAACAAAATTCTTGTAGGATTGGCATTTAAATTTTGTGTCCATGTACAGGAAATAATGCATACCCAGTTATATAAATTTTAATTTGAAAAATATATAGCTACTTTTAAAGAACTTTACAAGATTTTTCTCAAAAAAATAATCATTTAATTATTGTTTTACATGTTCAGCTGTTGGATGAAATAAAAGACCGTTTGATATATTGCATCATATTGCAAGAAACCATTTATATCCCTACAGTTGCTGAATACAAGTAATACATAAAATGCATCTATTGCTATGATGTGGACATTTTTGTAATACATTGAGAATTAAACTAATTGTATACATATTTTTCCTGATATTGAACAGTTGTTAGAGGTTTTCAGGTCTGAATCTCCTACTACTTTGTCATGTAGACAAAACCAGTTTCTTTAGGTAACACCAATTTTTAAAAAAGAAATTAGACCAAAATCACATATCACTAGTAAAGTTGTGACTTATGGAACCAAAAACAGCATACCGGTAGTCTGTGTATTCCAGTCTCAGTAAAACCATTTATTCTGTGCTACTGTATTTTTGTTTTGCTGATGTTTGGAAAGTTAAAGATTCAGTGCAATTGTTGACTGCAATGAAACACACTGTGAGGGCCTGGATGCAGATCAACAGGACAGAAATAATGGTAGGGTATGAAGATTTGGAGCAGGGCACCATGCCCCTCTGTACTTGCCTTTTTTGGATACTGTTGTTGTAACAAGATAACCAGGTTGGATTTTGGATTTATAACAGAACACTTTTGATGGTGATACAAATACAATGTTTATTGATGAGTGACTTGAATGGGAAAAGAATTATGATTAATATGTGCGTGTATAAGATCCAGATATTGGACAAATTAACCTTATCTGCACGAACCTAATAATGTAACATAAATGTGAAAACAAATCAATGACCTTACACAGTACAAGGAGAAAGGTTAATGATTCACAGTAATTTCACACAACAAAAAGAATGGTTTGTTTTACTCAAATAGTAAAAACAATGTACTGTACTCATATAGTAAAATGTGTTCACTCAAATAGTGAAAAATGAGGTACTTTACTCAAATAGTAAAATGATGAAATGATGGGACAGATATCATACAAAATATCTTTACATTCCCAAAACACTGGGTATAACAAACCCCAAAATTAGCCCACAGCTAAAAGAATACATGTATGGAGTTACACAGAAACTCCATCACTAGAATACTTGGCTACCAGTCACACTTGTCAATCAAGTAGTCAGCATTACAGGTAGTCACCGTCCACCATTCAATTCCATGGTCAATCAAGCAATCAGCACCCACCAATCGGTCAGCAATGCCCGATCACCAACTGCCCAACCAGCAACACACTGTTCAATCAGCTCTACAGCTGCTATGGTCAGCTTTACAGCTGCAGTGGTCAACTTCTGTGGTCAACTTTACAGCTGGTACCCTGTCAAATCTGATCAGCTGAAAAGAAATCTTACACTGTGTGCTGTAAATGATGCGGGCATATACGATAACACATAATGACATTATATATGGTAAGCTATGCAAATTACATTATCAGCACAACATTACAAAGCAATAAACAGGTTCAGATAAGAAAACTATGGTAGTAACTGTTTCCTAATAAAATGCAATTTTATTGCCAATATAGATCTCCCGTTAAGTTGCATACAAGAATAGAAAGTATTTGCATTATACTATGCAAGCCCGAGCTACATAGAAAATATACAGAAAATAAACATGGTAGTACAATAGTTATAACCTATAATATACATAAGAAATTAATAAATAACTCACATACCTCTACAGCTGAAGGTCAGCAAGTCCTTAAGTAGACTGCTCACTGACAAGACGTTTCCATAGTGTAATGATTTGATCCTATGGTGAGGTATTTATACACAGATGATGTAGCCCTACATCGTCTGTGTGCTTGATGAATATCAGTTTTTCCCACTGAAAGCACTTAGCACGTGTGGCATAGGATGAACGGAACTCACTGTTTCAAAATATTGTACAATATATATAAATCACCCTTGGGTATCGTTGTACACAAAAAACAAAACCCGAGTACATGTATTTAATAAATAACAAAGGGATTTATGCAATTCCTTGACTTACATGAATGTGCATTAGAAAAGTTGATTAAATACCAATGTTGCAAAAGTAGCTTTTACTGTAGCTTTTATTAGAAATGATTTACAAATTTGCACTCATTTTTGTGGCATCATTTTATCCGCATTAATTCTGTGCTTCTTTCTTTCTTTTCTCTGTCACCCCACCATTATTTGAGAAAAGGTTGCTTTTTGTCATGTTTTTTAAAAGTGATCAATAGTTTATATTTGAAAAATGGCAGTCGATCTCAAAATTCTCCGCTGGTTATTGCTGAAACAAATATACGCTTATTGTTCATGAAGTTTTATGTTGTACAGTGGAGAATGTTTGGATTCAGAATTTGCCAGTTGTTGTGCATAAACTTCAAAGAGAGATCATACTGTTTAGTAGAGGTATTATGTCTGTAACACTGCTAGATTACTACTGACAATAAATGTAACAAATGAAAATTTACTTACCTGGAAATGTAGTCTGAATATGATTAAAAAGAAAAGAAAATAAGTTGAGAATTTGTAACAGTACCAGTCAGACAATTCTATATTATGGTTAGGTAGTTGAAAAGAGCCTTTAAACTCTTCAGCTGTTAATCAAGGTTTAGTTTGGACATCTGTGTTATAAAGATTGGACTGATAGATAAGCTACCAAGTATGAACATTGTTTCGATACACCGGAGTCTGTATTTCTCACTGGATTCAAATAAAATGTTTTACAGCTATGAATCTAACAAAATCTCCAGGGAGTTTTATAATGACTAATTCTAACAGTTGTCTGGCAGAGTTGTATGTAACTATTCTAAATAACACTACAGAGTTGATATTTACTACCAGATTTCAGTTGCTATGAAAATATATCTGATTATGGCCTCAAACAAGAACTCCACTTTGACATCACTGATGCTGTTATCTTTCTTCAGCAAATTCATAATTGGCAAATATGTACACAAAATATTTAGTTTTCCTATTGGCTTCAAGTTGTACAACTGCTTGACTTTGATATCACTGTCTTTGTGACCTCATGTTGTTGATTTCTAGATGTCATATGGACAAAGGAAAAAAATGCAGAATTCTGTGACAACAAGGTGCATATCTTGCGTCTAATGGAGATGCTCAATATAATCACCAGGCCAAGATCATTCAGTGAGGATGGACAAGAGATCAAGGTCTGCATATATATATATATATATATATATATATATATATATATATATATATATATATATATATATATATATATATTATGTTTAAAATTATATTAGTGCATTTTTAATTCACCCGATTACCCAATGTTCAACCACCAATAATGCATCCTATAGAGTAGGTATATAGTGTCAGTGCTGGTCATTCTTTATGTTCGTCTTTATGTCCTGTCAGTCCATATGTTTTCTTGAGAGATTGTGGTTTATATTACAGATTTGTACCCTATACATTTAAGAGTTTATATTTGTTACCTTTATCTTTCATTTTATATGCATTGTACCCAGTTTTAATGTTGGTCCTTTTAACTATTATCTTCTGGCACTTACTGTTTGTGTTTTTTTGATAGGTTTTTCTTCAGAAGTTTTCTTTTGCATTTCTTTACACTTACATTTGTAGACTTAACTTTTAAATGGGCATCATATTGCCATGAGAGTGGTGATATGTGGTTAAATCCAAATATATGCATGTGTACCATATACTGTTTCATTTAGTACATAATACATTTCATTTTGAAAGAAAAGAAATATGGTTTTTAATTTGGTGAAACCAGTTTGACATAAGGCTTAAGAAGAAGATGCAAGTCAAGTTTTGTTGCACCTTTTTAAGGAAGTATATGATTGACTTTTGATCACATCTAACTCAGAAGTTTGCATTATGAATTTTTCTGTTGGAAAATAACTTTGGATGGACCCGATGCATGGAGTTTAAACACTATAATAAGAAGTCTAAGATTAAGTTGATCATAACAAGTTTAATTTCATAAATTTAGTCAAATTCAACTTGCATATGACCCATGTTTAAATGAAACATTTACCTTTCTTGAACCCACTTTGCCTTGTGTTTACCTTGGTGGAAGAGTAATGCATGATTCCTGGACTCAGAGCTAGCTGTCTTGTTTCCTCTTCTAAGAAATTTGCTTTTCTTTTAATTTCCATGAAATTAAAAAATTTAAATAATTAAGATTTCAGTTCTAGGTTGGACAAAGTTTGTATTCAAAGAGGTGGAAACTTTTAAGAAATCTTGGAATCAATTCCATGTAGTATATTGTACAAAGTAGAACATTTTCCTTGTTTAACCCTTTTTAGGCAGTTGATACACATGTAACAAAGTTACACAGTGCAGTGCACTATAAATAGAACACTTGTTACCTAAAGAACTCCATACACATAGGCCTGCCTGTTGACTGTTATTATAGCAGTGTAGTATATGTTACATTCAGCATCAATTTTAATCATTTTACATTTTTGGTACACATCTGTCATGTATAGAAAGATTTAAGAGTAAATTCCAATCGTTATAGCTGTATAATTATTTGTCATGGAAGAATTTGCTATGTGCATTAAAATCTTGATAGAACACATTCACCATCAAGCCACTGAAGCCATGTGACCAACCACAGCTGCCATTTCTCATACCTGAAAGTTCTTTGTCTATGTCTACATCACTTAATCATCTGAATTTGATAATATATAATAACTAATTAGAGAGTGGAGAATACAAACCATTTACTTTAAACAGCAGATTACTACTAGCATTTAAACAGCAACCATGTGATCTGATGTAAAGGTCATTCACATAGATGAATGTAGTATCTAATAGGGGTTTTTCCCCGATGTTGCACTGTGATAACCAGCTCAAACTGGCTGATGTTTACAGCAGGCATTAAAGTTCCTTCCATAAGAATGGTGTAGAGGCATCAGAATGCGTTTCCATGTGAATTTCATATATGCATAAAAAGGTGTTTCCATGAGAATGGAGTAAAGGCATCCAAAGGCGCTTGCTTGAAGTAAAGGGTTAAATCTGAATTATAATTTCTGGATGAATTTCCATGCACAGTATAACACAGAAAATGTTCTGTGTTATATTGATGCTTTTAATATAAAGTATAGAAAATATTCTTGGGTTCTTACCATAAGTACATTATAAACTCTGAAACACACTTATTTTGTTTCTTCTATGTAAAGTTATAAAGTAATGCTTGGAAATTGTTCCATTGATAATGTCTTTGTACACCATGAAATAAATGTAGCTGAAATGGTGCAATAAAAACTAAATTTAGGAAGTGGATGAGAATATCATTGGTGGTTTGAACATTAACATTTTATTCTTTAGTAGATCACATTGACAATAGGTGGCTCTTTTGATATCTTCATTAAACACCACTATCTTTACACAAAGCAGCAAATGAATTGATTTTATCTAACCATATATTTATTATTTACAGCTGCAACATAAAATATATGTGCAAAACAATATAATAGCTTCAGTGGTATGTAAACAAAGTAGATTAGTGTGTTGGACTTGCCAAGTTCGATAAATTATGTGATTTTATAGGTAGTTTGTTACTCATTGTTAATTTTGATTTCTGATATTTTCCATCATTCAGCAGAGTTAAAGCCCCTGATTGTTGGACTTGTCAACATTAATTTTCATGCAGTAATTTATTTATTTATAATCAGATTTTAATCATATTCAGTTGACAGTTTAATATTGGTGAAATCCAGGCCGTGTTTGCCATTGTGGCTGAGTTACATCTTTAACATTCAACATTTTCATTTGTGTTATGGCCCCTTATTTTCAGACTCTTTCTGCACAATAACTCACTTAATTTCTTTTGAATATCAACCAAATTTTCACCCAATTATCATATTGGTGGCAACATTGCTGTCATCTGTTGATCATCTGTCATCTGTCCATAATATGTATCTTAGCACAAATGTTTTATCACAACTCCTTCTACTACTAGGAGAACTACAATATAACTTGACACACATACACACATGCAAGGTCTAGTTGGTTGTAAATGAAAATGGTGCTTCTCAGACAACAAATTTGCCTGCCATGAAAGACATGTTGAAAATCAAATCTTAATAGAATTTTCCATGTGATTTTCACTAAAAGATTTCGTATGATCTCTAGTTGGTCCTAAATGAAAATAGTGCTGACATGCCATCTAATATGACTACCATGATGACCATCAGGCAACTATTGTTATACCAACTTATTCTGAATTTATAGTCATATCAAATGGGCTTGGCACAATATGACGTTATAATAGTAGGATTGGTCCTAAATGAAAGTTGTGCCAAACTGATATCCAGTATGGCCACCACACTGTGTAGTTGTGTCCATCTTGAAATAGTATAGCTACTCCTCATGAACAGATTGTCATCTAAAATGGCGTTTATGATGTCTGGTTGATCCTAAATGAAAACAGCAGCTCTGAGACATTCCAGTGTGTATCAGGTATGGCTATCAATGTCCAACTTGTAAACCTTGTCACTATTGCTTCTGAATAGCTAGTCACATTGACATAGCTTTCAATTGAAAGACTTCTTATGATGTCTTGTTTGTTGTAAATGAAAATAAGACTGATCTGACAGCCAACATTGCCAACACCATCACCATCTTTAAAATGTTATTGTTATTATTTCTGAATGGATGATCCTATTTGACATATTTTTTACTAATGACCTATATGTAGTTGGTCCAAATGAAAATGATGCTGATATAACTTCCAACATGGCTGGTGTCCATCTTGAAAATATTGGTATTGTTACTCCTGAACTGATGGTAATATGGCATTTCTTTCAAGAAAAGCATTATTAAAATAAATTTTTTGAATTAAGTGCTTAGCAAATTCAGAACATATTTCCAAGACTTATTACCATTGGTTGACTTAAAATAGACTTAGACTTTAGCATTGTCACTAGTCTTGGTATCTGATTTAAATTAGATTCAAAGAGTATCTTTATTTTAGCAACAAATTGAATTAATGTGATGATGGTCAGATTTGGATACAACACACCTGATTTAATTAGAATAGGCATCCCATTAACTTGTAAACACTACCATTGACACTTTTCAGACTCATTTTCTTCTGCTAGACATAGGAATCACTTTTGACTGACACCATTGTTGTAATTATTGTAGCCATGAACGTAACTTTGTACATTTAGCTCAGTTCTCTGTAACCTTTTTCAGTATAGTCATGACACTTAAAAAATATGTATTCATTTTGGAGAGTACTCTCGTTATGGGTAAAATAGATATCTAAGCATATTTTTTACTTGCTAGGAACTACATTAACATTTTTCTTCATTTAATTCCTTTCTCTTTATGTACAATCATTAAACTGGTTTATTTACCTTGTGCAGTATTACTCATACTAAGCTCATTGGAAGCTGATCTGCATACATGAATAGTGGCCCCGAGTGGCCGAGTCGTTTAAAGCGCTTTCTGTTACAGATCACTGCCATCTCACCTCTGTCTGCATGGGTTTAAGTCTTGGATTTGGCCAGTGTTGGTATGTGGGAAAGCTTGCCAGTAGCTTCTCGTGGGTCGGTGGTTCTTTCTGGGGTTTTCCGGGGTTCTTCCTCCACCATTAATACTGGCTGCCATGTATATACATGAATACATTATGCTTGACAAGTACATATAGCCTACCATAAAGTAAATTCTGTCAATCAAAGAGATGCTATCTGCCATTATATAATTTCATTTGTACAGTATGAAGCAGTTTCTGAGCAAGGTTTTCACTAAAATCTCTTTGTACCTAAACATTGGGGAAAATGTAAAATAAATAAAAAATACTTCAGATTAAGTAGTTTTATAAGCTTGCTTTGAAAATATAAATGTATATAAAAAAGACATTTTCAAACTGGTATAAAAATTGAATAATTTCATAGACCTAGGTCAAGCAGCCAAATTTATAAAAATTCTTAATACTGCATATTCCCAACCCCATCAGAAAATCTATCTAGTACATAATCAAAATGTACAAAATAAACATTTCAATCAGTCTCAATTCATCTGTCTTGAGCACATTTTCTTTGCATGACTGGGCTTAGCTGGACAGTTAAAATCAGGTGAAAATATGGACAGAGCATTAAAACAAAAAATCTATTTTATTAGGACATAAATATATGATTGAGAGTGTTATAATTAGAGGTGAAATGATTCATCGATACATTGATGCATCGATACTTTTGCAGTATCGATACACATATTGATATAAGAGGTCAAGAATCGATACAAACAATACTTACAACTTGCACATTATTTTAATCTTCAGCAGTCATGAATAATTATTAGTCATTTGTTTTGTTATTCTTTAAATTGAGAATACATCTGAGCTGTTGCAGGCACAAGCACTCATATTTATTAGTAAAAATGACAAAGACTGTTGAGAGTAACTCACTTGACTTGTACCAATTAACACAAAGAGATCTGGTTCATGATCTGCCTGCCCCCCTCATTTCATGCTGATTAACTTATCCCAACAGCATGTTTGTTATACAGGGGATATTTCAAATGTGTTCACATGTATAATGAAGTACTTTACTCTTCATTTTATGTGAAGTTTCTATGTTGATTCATATCTGATTTACTTTGGTCAGATTTGAAAGCTACACCACCAGTGCGTCAGACTTGACTTCGTTATTCAACTAAATTTGATTGGCACATTGGGCCCTGGAACAAACACTATGTCATAATTAAAACCTTTAATTGAGGAAGTTTTACAAATGCTTGTTTAAAATCCAGGCAACCTAGAAAACCCAAAATGGCTCATTCCCAGTGTGGTTCATCTTTAGATGACAATTTCATTTGGCAAATACTGGCTGATGATGGTGATGGTGACAATAATTTTTAAAGTTATGAAATATTTCAGATTATTGGAGCTGGAAAAGTGTTAATAGAGATACATAAGTGAGTGATTTTTAGCCCGAAAATGGTGTTAATCCAATGTACATGCTAGATGGACAAAAATAGACAGCATGCCAGTCAGTCCACCTTTCAGTGGTAGTTCAAAATTGAATGTAGAAAAGGCAGAGCAGCAAGAGGGGGTCACAGACCAAAAAAGAGTGTGGTGTTGACCTTGTGGGACCCCCATCACGAAGTACCATTTTTGCAATCCTATCCTTGAAAAAAGTAAGACAGTCAAAGAAAAGTAACCAGATGATCAAGTCTACCAAGTCTAATTAAGTCTAATTAAAATACACACAATTTAAAAGTAGAATGCAATTTTCAGTTCTTTTTGCAAACTGTTAAGTCCTAGGGGATAATGAGTTTCAAAACTGTATATCTCTATCAGGGTTAAGATAACTGAATAAATAAGAATGAAAAAAATAAAATGAAAGTAATGACCTTTGTTTGATCATAATACCTCTTTCTGCCCAGCAAAGTGCCAGCTTGGCATCATGATAGATAATGTCTTGTGCTGGAAAATACAAGTTGATAAGGCTGTTTTAAAAGTTAAGCCACTGCTTTATCTCTTGAACAGAATAAAACCTCATCTTCCTCAATAACAGAGAAAGATATTCTAGAATACATATATCAAACCACTCCTGAAATATTGTTCTATCTGGTGTAATGTTGAATCAGAAAATCAAGAAAGATTACCTAAATTTCAAAGAGAGAAACTAGAGTTATTCTTGATGCTGACTTAGATACACCATCAAATTTTTTAAAACAAAGCCTAAGTGGGTTCCATTTCAGCAGAGAACTCATTTTCAAAAGGGTTTACTTGTCTATAAATCCTTACATGGATTGGCTTATGATTATCATAAATGTAACTTTAAATTTGTTGAAAATATTCAGATGTTTGAACTGAGATGCATCTCAAACAACAATTTATATTTACCCAAACCGAATTTGGAGTTTTATAAGAAGAATTTTGTATTTTCTGGAGCCAAGCAATGAAATTCCATACCATCCGATAAAAAGTCTGCAGGCTAATGCGTGAAGCTTTTACAAAGCATCTTTGTAAACATCTACAGAAACAGTCATTTGTATGATTTTGTTTAATTCGGTACTACTACTTTTTAAAACATTGTTATATTATGTCTTCACCTAAAATCTTCTCTGCTACTCTTTGTATGAATCATTAAAGCCTTGTGCATATTTTATTGAAGCAGTAGATCAGTTATCTTGTTTTTAAGAGCATTTGTTTTCTAAAGACACCTCATCTTGTAAACATTAGGCATATATATATATATATATATATATATATATATATATATATATATATATAATGGAAGATTGGTCAGTTTACCAAATGAGCTTCTTTATATAAAATCATTATTATTATTATCATTATTATTATATGTATGATCATATCTACATGGGGATTTCTCAGAAAGACTTCTGATAATGTCCGATTGTTCCTAAATAAAAATGGTACCAATCAAATGTTCAAAATGGCCATCAATGAGACAGTTTTCAAAATATTGTGTTTACCAAACAATTTCTTAAGACATTTGGTTTGTCATAATGGTGTCATTCAGTTATTTAGTGTGTCTGCCACAGCAATGGCCATCTTGAAAATATTGTCACTATTTCTCTGGAATGAATGGTTATACCAGCATCTTTAAAACCTTGCTATCTCTGCTTCCCTTGATCAGAATATCACATTGGCATTGGGGTTTTCACCACAAGACTTTATTTAATGTCTTGTGTATTCTTATATGAATATAGTACCAATCTGTTATCCAGTATGGCAGCCACAGCCTCCATCTTGAAAATCTTGTTGTTGCTAGTCTTTCTGAAAGGAAACTCATATTGACATGGGGTTTTCACTAGAAAATTCTTGATGATGTCAGGTTGGCCCAATATGAAAATGATGGTGGCGTGATGCCCAACATAGCCACTGCAGTAGCCATTTTGAAATCTTGTGATTGATACTTCTGAATGAAAAGTAATATTGCCATGGGTTTTTACCAGAAAATAGCTTATGACGTCTAGTTTGTCCTGAATGAAAATAGTGTTTATATACACAGTGGTCCTTGTGCAAATCTTGTTAATGCTAATCTCCTGAATGTAAAGTAATAATGCCACCGGGCTTTCACCAGAAGACTTATGGTTGGTCAGTAATGAAAATGGTTTCAATCTGATGTCCAATATGATTTGAACATCGGCCATCTTGAAAATATTACCACTACTTATCAGCATGTGTTGTGTACTAAACACTCATTCTGATGTTGGTCATAATGGTGCCTTTCAGACTTTGAGTATACCTGCCAAAGTGTTCATTTTCAAAATCACTATATCTCCCAGATGAAAGGTCATATCAGCATGGGATTTTCACTGTAAGGCTTCTTGTAATGTCTAAATCATTGTAATTGAATAAAGTGCCCATATGATGTTTAAATATGATTACCTAATTGGCCATCTTGAAAATCTAATTGTTATTGCTACATTGCCAGATAAAGACTTCTTATGATGTCTAGTTGGTACTAATACCAATATCATAATGAATAAGGCTGAACTATCACAATAGATTCAATAGTAAGACTTACATAGGGATACAGGTTCATAAAAGAAGGAGGGCCAAATTAATATGCTTAGCTTATCACACATGTTGAGCTGATTATCAGGTGCCAAATATGTAAGGTAAGGGTTTGTATCTCATGGACACAATTATTGTTGTTATGTACATGTATTTATCTTAACTTATGCAAAAAATATTTATGTCAGGGTATGGAACTTAAGGTGCTCTTAATGTGTTTCAGGAAGAGGATTACTACCTTGCTCCATGTATGCTTCGGCAGGCCATGCCAAAGGAAGTAATCTCCCCTGAATTAGATCCAGAGATGGAGAGCACAGCAGTTCTTTGCTTTGTTTGTACAGACAATTTTTTACCACCACCTGTATTCCATAGACTTATTGGTGCCTGTTTGACTCACTGGCCCATTGCTAAGCAAAAGTCAGAGAATATAATCTACTGTGGCTGCTGTGTGTTTGATCTCGACCATAATCACAGATTGACCCTGTACTTCAGAGACCATGTCATCTTTGCACGAGTGACAAAGATGCGAGTCACGGATATGAGTTGGTCATCAAAGCTTTGCAGTGAAGCCCGAAAGGTCATCAGTGATAATCTGTCAAAGATAATTGGAAACCTGGGCCAGAGCCTGCAGTTTGAGATAAATGTACAGTGCCCTCATTCAGATGCAGACAGTTTTGAGGGCCTGATTACAGTGTCACTGCTTCAAGAGAATGAAAAAACAGTTTGCCATTCCCATGACAAGAGTCACACACTTGTGTCAAGAGAACTATTAAAATTTTGGTTTCAGGATGAGGTGAGTACAAATACATTAGTCACCCTATGATAAGCCCAAAGAAAGGTCTTCTAGAATCTATCAGATATTTTGTCCTTTGCATCGGGTATTATCACAATAATGCAATCTTGACTGCAAGGTCACGTTGAACTTTCAGCATCAGAAATTCTGGATCATCACTTCAGAAGTGAATCCAGATAAAGGTGGGTGTGGATGTTGTTAGATTGTTTGACCCCTCCCCCCAGGTTAAAATAATACACTTTTAGGTGAAATACAAGAATGTTAGCCGTTTAAAGTACAGTGAACCAGCTCTTGTAAACAGGAATCCTCCGATAAAATCTTGCATTTTTCCTTCTTTTTTGGTTGTCCCATATACAGCATCATCCACATAAATAGGTTACAGCAACATATACTGAATAACATGGACACAATAGATTTAATTTAGCTAAATATTCCAAATCACTCAAGAGTCTTAGAAACATGTGGTGTTCATGACAATCCCAAATGCTGTTGTTTATCATACATTTCACCATTCTTCCAGTCTCATACATGCCAAGCATTACGTTTCTTTCATCATATTACATTTTCTGCTAGACTGTGTATGGATTATGCTTTTTTGCTACATCAAAAAATACAAAAAATAATGCAGTAAAAAGTTGTTTTTGTTCTTTTATTATCATTTCTTTAATTCCACTCATAAATTTGAGAATATTCTTAAAAAGATGACTACTGTGCAAGATTAGCGTAAGAGTACTTTCCACATCAAATCAGTATCACTTTACAAAGGAAGAATATGAGAGTAATGTAATACAGTACTCTGAGCACCTAACCATGATCATTGCAGAGTTCCAGTTTATGATCATTCAGGGAAAGTTGCAGATGTAGACTAGCTGAAGTGAGTGCTAAATATAAATAATTTTTCAGTATATTTTGTGTTTGTATTCTGGATCTAATCCATATGGATTTTGCCCTTTGTGACTAGAATTTTGACCAGCTGCCAAATCACGTTAGTATTTCTTACATGCTGTAATTCTAGCATGGAATATATAGATTATACTTTTTATGCCCAAATTATGTGTTTTTGCCACTTATAGCAATAATAATGCTTATACCTCTTGGGGGGGGGGAGGGTTGGCATGTATGCAGTCTAACTAAAGTTTGAAAAGAAGGAAATGATTTATTAAAAAAGCTATCTGGCATAAATCATTCTTTGAAATAATCAACATGTTAGCTTTAACTGATGTTAAGATATTTGGTTTAAAATTAAGAGGTGCTACACCTTAATTCAGTCAACAAAGTCACTTGTAATTCAGTCTTTTTCTACCGAGTGCTCCAAAAGTATGATGTGATTCATTCAACAAATTCCTTTAGTGACTGATCTAATAAAACATTCACATGTGACTTCTAAAGAGAACAACAACTTTTTCTTTACCATCCATTTTAGAAGGGTTTCAACATCATATCTGTTAAACATTCAGCTCTTTATATCTGAACAAAAATAACAAAATTTGTCATTAATATTTGCAGACTTTTGAAAAAGAATCACTATTACATTTAAAAAATTTGATGCACTGAATATAAAATTAGAAGAATGCCTATATGTACATATATGACATCTGATTGTGATCATGCCTCAGTTCATGTTCATTGCATGATGGCAACTGTTCAGTCTGTTATGACTCTATTGTCCTAAACAAAGTAACAGGGAAAAGCAAAAGCCAACACATTTTTCAAAATTCAACAAATAATTTATTTCCCTAGAATGCAAAGTGAAAATTTATAAAGAACTCACATTATTATTAATTAAATCTCAAAGAGTCTTAAAACTTCTATCACAAGTCCTAATGTATGAAGTTCCAATTGATTTCCAGTGATGTTCCAAATAAGTACAAATATTGAATGTGTTGATGTGCCTTGAACATGCTAATGTGCCAATAGCCTGGAATGTGGCAATGTGCTAACAGTCTTTTGATGCATCACAGTAATATAATCCGAATTGTCCTTGTCTGAATTCACAATTATTCCAGATTAATGTTTCAGTCCAAGAAAATTATTGAGCACTTTGTAATTGCAGTGAATAATTTAAATAATTAAATTCATCCCAATTAAAAACTAAAATCAACTGTTAGACTGATTTTGCTTCACATGTTATATATATATATAAATGGAATAAACTGACAACAAACAGGGCAAAACTAGTATCTAATTAGCCTGAGTGATTTTGACTCTTAATGAGTCTTTTTTAAGGGCAAATACAAAACAAGGACAAGACAAACAAATAAAACAGACAAACGATTGTGTTTGCAAAACTTTACATCACTATTTCTACAGGAATGAAACATTTAAATTTATTATGTTTCAACTTGTTTACTTTAACTTGATGCAGATGCTGGAAAATATTTTTGATTGACCTAGAAATCGAGGAGCCATAATATTCACTATCAGTTTATTACATTTATCTTAATTCCAGACACACGTGATCCCTTGCTGGATCCAGTGCACTTATAAGGATTGTCATTCACCATATGATTTGTATTCCATATATATATATATATATATATATATCATTACATTGTAATGTTTTTGTTTATTTGTTAGTATAATAAGAACTGCCAATTCTTGTTTTCATCTGGTATCAAATAATAATAATAATAATAATAATAATAATAGTGATAATAAAAATAATGTTTATAATAATAACAATAACATTTACAGTAACAAGATATACAAATATAACATGTTGGATAATTAAAGGCAAAAGAAAATGTTCAGAATAATTGAATTTTATAATGAAATAAGATGATTTCTTTTTTTATTGATAAAATATAATTCATTATTTTATGATTGAAATTACATGAAAAAATATATAATGCATGAAATAAATCAAATGAATTTACCTTAATTGATGAATGATGATGGAGTTTATTATTATTATTATTATTATTAAAAGGTTTGATATTTACCAGATTAAAAATGTAAATCCGGTAATAATATTAAATATTTAACAAAATAGAATTACTGGAAGTTCAAAGATGATCTTCATGTTTCATTGAAGGTTTTCAGGATGTAAGTAAAAATGTACACTTCACACATTGTGTATGATATATAATAACCAAACTCTGTTCTAGTTAGCCTAATTATGTTGTGTTTATTTCTAGTGAAACTTCTGCTGTTTAAATTATTTTGTTAACATTTTCTTCCTACAAACCTAAAACCTTGTTAACAGATTAGCATTAACAGAATTTGAAACACCCTAGAGGGAACAGTAAGAACAAAATCATTGATTGCAAGAAATTTGTTTGTATCTTTGCAGTGCACTTGGCAAATTTAAAGTGATCACAATTGTAATGTCAAATATGCAGATTTCTCGTTTCATTGACAATTTCAAATACATTTATCAAAGTAAGGGCTATAGAATGGAAACCCATATATTAAAGCTCTTTGTTTTAGTTATCTCTGGTACAAATTCTTTGTTATTACTCTAGCAGAAATTATCCTAAGAATTCTAGATCCAAAATGTAATCATTCTGTAACTTTTAATAATCAGTTCTCTCTTATTCTTAACCCAAATTTCCACCTTGTATTAATTTCAAAAGCAAATACATGTAATGACATATTTAAACATGACTGTATTTTCTGCCATAGCCAGGTGAAAAAATTTACTCCTCAAATAAGTGGTGCAAGTCAGACTGAAATCTTATTGAAATCATTCTCCATCTCTTTACTGCCTGGACTATTTCCATTCCAGGTGGAATCCAAATGGTTTCCTTTTCAGTAATGAGTGTTTTCTGCCTCTCTTATGTGTAAGGATATTGATTATAAAAGGGATCATAAACTGAAATGTTAGCATTGAAGACGCTTAAACTTTTGTGCACAAGATGTCACAGTACAGAACACATGTACTTCTTGATTGAAGTACACATTAACTGTTGCAACAATAAAGGTGTGTGCTTATTTGCATTTCTCAAGGTAAATATCCCAAAAGCAAGGGTACCAATGATAACTGCCTTAGTCACCAGCTTCACACAGTATAATTATAACCTGACAGACAGAACCTATGTAGAAGATATCAGTTGAAAGCACCAATAGAAGCCACAGATATTGAAAATGAAAAACTCCATGATGATATTCAGTCAATGGCCTGATTTCCAGGTTCCCTCACTTCAACACTGGTACCCTTCTTAATTAACAATTCCTATAAAAGCTCTATTTACGAAAGCTCTTGGTAGGATTTTAGCATCAAGAGAAGATGAGGTTACAGCTTGAAACAAAGTCCTGGAGAAAAAAAGTCAGACATTTATGATATCGTAAAACATGCTGACAAAAATGTAAAAGAGAAATAATACAAGACGGAGATAGGTCTGTTCAAGTACCAATAAAATCTTCTTGTTTTTCATCTGACGTGTGTGTGCTTATAAAAAATGATCATTCTGAGATTGAAAATATGTGTTTGAATTCAGTACATCATAACCCTTTCCATTCCCAAATTGTCGTTTAAGTCGTATAAGCACAAGTAGCAGACACAAAGTCCGAAACATGACTAATTTCTTTATAACAATTCCACTCACACCCTCCAACCAGAATTCCATCCCATTTAGAAAGTCTTGTAATTTATAACACAGGAGTTTGGTAATGGTCTACATACAGTACTTGTGTTTATGAATTTGGAATTTAGAGGTGGTAAACTATAATTTATTCTTATAATATATTTTTGACCTGAAACATTCTTTTCAAGACATTTTAACCTGTGTGTATTTTTTCTGTTGATTTTAAACAGAAACAACGTTATGATTGTTTGTCAAAGAGACGGACATAAAGGTTGCCTGATATATATCATGGATATGATACACTGTTGTAGAGATATTTTGTGGTATCATCTTAATGCCATTTCAGTAAAGTACACAAAAGGGACTTGCTATGTTACATTTATTTTAATGTTGAAAATTGACTATGATCTCAATGAATCAGCCCCATCTGTTTACAGATACACATGGCTGACAGTTTAAATAATGCATTAGACTTCCTGGGTGCTGACAGTAAAATTAATTGTTATAAATTTTAATAAGTAAGCTTAATTATCCTTAGGTGCACTGATAATGACTGACACTTAACATGTTTACATGGATAACAGCCATGGAAAACCAATCCTATAGAGAAGAGACGAGTGTATACACAATATCAGTAGCTAAACTGTTAATGAAGTAATTAATACTACATGCTACACTGTTGGCAAATCTTTTTATCAGCATGCTGCATATTTTATTCAGTTAAAGACTTATCAAGACATTTTGTATGCATTCAACATGTTCAAGTTATGTAAAACAATTTAATTTTGTGCATTTAGTCCAACGTTAGCAGGGTATTGCTTGTTGTAAACTCAGTCCATGTTGTATGATGGCACATTCAATCTATATCAGCTAAACCTTAGGTTCTAGTTCCAGATGGTATGTACATATCCAAATGACAGCACATGTACTTGGATCAGTTTGATAATCATTCAAATATACTATATAATCACACACTGTCTGAATTAGTCTTGGTCATGCATTGTGTAAGCACAATTAACATCTTGATTGGAACTTGGCCTCATAGAGCAAGTTTTTGCATTTTGTGGTATTCACATAGTACAGATTATATTCCCAAAAGTGGAATTTGTTTCAAACCAGGGAGTACAGTACCTAATTTAATCCATTCTTTATAGAATTCTCTGTTAGATTCTTGTTCAGAAAAATGATTATATTATCTACTCTCCACAGGTGAGATGGACTTAGAAACTGAGATTCCATGTCTTGCTTATATATCTATCCAGGATGCAGGAATGAGTTTTTGAATGTGTCTTATGTTATGTGTTTAGGCTCGAATAGACAATAACAAAAGAAAGAGAGAAAACAACAAACTTTGAAAAATTTAACAAATAATTTACTTCCCTGGAAAAACACTAAAAATAAAAAAATAAGAACTTACAGTTTTAAGAATCAAATCCAAAAATAATCCAAGAATAATCCACAAATTAAAATTTTAGAAGTCCTAATAATGAAATGTTCTAATGAATCCAAGGTGGAAGGCGATGACGTATGTTGCATCCTGTACAGTGCTGTCATTTAGCTAAAGAAACGCAAGAAATAACACTCCAGTGTTGGCAATCTGAATAAATTTTTTTAGAAATATCTTTGTTCAAGAATTCTGTATGAGCACTAAAATATTTTCAGAGAAACGAATTAATCTTTTAAAATCCAAATCTGAAGAAAATTTAAAATGTAATTCTCAAAACTGGTCATGAACACACACACTTTCCAGTGTAAAGGAAAATCCCAAACTGACGAAATATCTCGGTAACAAAGAGTATACAGTAACTAATGAAATGCATAACAGATTCCCAGATGAGGGTAAACTTTCTAGAATCCTCCAGAAGCATTCATGCCTAATAGCATGTAGTCCCAGTATGACCCTGACAAAAACCAATCATTTTATTCTAACAATAAGATAATAAAAAGTTGTTTACTTCTCTAAGAGATTTTCTGAATTAAGGTCAGGAATAAGGTCAACATATGATACAATGTTCAGTGTAAACGATCAAACTATAAGGTCAAACTAATTTCTGGAAAATATCAAATTCCTAGTAAACAAAACTACATTATTTTGACATGTAATGAAATTAAAAGTAAAAAGATTTTAAAACTTATAAACAATAAAGTTAAATATAAATTAAATCAAATATATGTAACAATGTGCATATTGAAAAAGTACTGTATAGAATGAGCTGCATTGGTTTAAGGGATGGTTTGTAGATAATTTATATTTTCTTGCCCACAGAACTTGCAGGTAAGGAATGTATACAAGTTTTCTTGACCACAAAATAAATTGATATGGGGGTCAAAAGATCAATGGTTATGGTCAGCGGTATACCTGTCATGCATTCCAGTTTAACTGGAATCATTCTGAGTTTTTATCCAGCATACCAAAAATTCCTAATTTGAAACCACTTATTTTGATTCTTGAGCTGTTTATTCATTATTCCCCTTGAAAAAAATTAAAAAAATAAAATTATTGCCCTGTAAAGCAGTGTTTTGCTTTGCAGGTGCAGCCATATTTCCAGTAATATTTTGACACAAGCACATTGTACTAACTTGATAACCTTCTTTACATTTGCAGGAAGTCAAATGCCTTCCATTTATCTTGTGCATAGGCTGCTGCACAAGAACTTCCATTTGTGTTTGCTTAATTTATGCTCAGATGGTCATGTCACAGTTTTTAATCATAGCATCCTTACAGTTCTATAACATAAATTTTCCAATTCTTCCTACACCACATTTGATGTATTGTATTTTGGGTAGAGGTAACATTTTAGATTTCAGGTCCATTTTCACTTGTCCTCTTTAACTTTTGAGCAGCTTAAGGTCACACATATTTGGTACATTTGTGTATTGTCTTTAGAAAATTTGTTGCATTCCACTTCAGAGGTCATATCAGAGTTGCCTTTTTGTCTCTGCTTTATCTCCTAAAATCTGTTTGAGCTTCAGGATGAGCCATAGCTTTCAGATGTTATTGTTTTATGACATCACATGTGTCACAGTCAAGGTTTAATATTAATAGTCAAAGTCACTGATCAGTTTCTTCTCCCTTTTGCATTTTAACTGTAATGTCCTTTGAGACAGAATGATTTGTTACATTTTCCACATCCATCAAATTACAGCCGTGCCACAAAGGTAACAGCCAGATCGCATTATTATTTATTTGTATGACCTGACTGCAGAAGACAGAGGGACAACCAATTAACTGAATTTGATTGCTTTTGATTCCCATGTTGATATTTTTTAAGATTAATAAAAAAATTTGAGAAGTTAAATTTTGTTAGAGAATCTGTTAAGATTTATCTAACTTTGTTGAACATGTTGATATTTTTTAAGATTAATAAAAAAATTTGAGAAGTTAAATTTTGTTAGAGAATCTGTTAAGATTTATCTAACTTTGTTGAACATGAAGAATAGTTGAATTTGTTTGACATTAAGTGCTAGTGCTCTGTAAGTTTATACAAATGCACTAAAACATACTACGTGCAGATGGAAAACACACTGTATATTAAATAGGAAAGTTGTAACGTCTTTAAATGGAAATTCCTTTATTTTATTTTATCAAAAGAGTTTTTAAAAAAAATATGTTACTGAGTATTTTTGCCAATTTCACCATTTCAAACTATATAATTTTGTAAAATATAGAAATTTATAGGAATGTTAGAAATATATATAGGACATGTATAGAAATCTTGCTTTTTTAAATATTTACATCTACTATAAACCCTAAATATAAAATATCAGTCAAAAACAAAAGATATTGTGAATGAATTTTACATATAGTACCTCTTCTTTTGTGCATGGGAAGTAACATGATGCAAATCCTTACCATACAATTGTTTATCAGTGTTTATGCTTTGAATTTTTAAAAAAATATTAAATTGCTCATTTGTTTGGTGATGTTTTCCAGCTTCCAATACTTAAAAGTCTGCCCCTTTCCTACAGGTCAAACAAAACTGTAAGCAACAGCAACAAGGAATGGAGGAAAGACATCCAGCTGATTTTGAAGAGGACCAAGAAGATGCACCTATTACCCAGGAACACATGAACCATGCTCGTCTGTGTAATGCACTGACAACTGTTTGTGCAGATGCTCTGAGGGAAATCCTCCTGACCCAAGTTCCTGCACCGCACACAAGCATCTACCAGGCAATCCTAGCCAACCAGACCAACTTAAGCAGACTGAACAAAGATCAGTCTCAACTGGTATTCCCAGATCCACAAGGTCGCTACACAGGGACAGTGGACAACTTTGATATTTCCTTACTGTATGCTATAATAAGAAATATCAGTGCACTTCCTGCTCCATCAAATGGCTGGGGAAACCCTCCAACAGATCAGCCAAGAGACGCAACACTTGGAGCAAGCGTGGAGAGGATCCGCTTATACAGGAATATAATCAGTGGTCATTCAGTGGATGGAAAGATAAGCCAGAAAGAGTTTGAGGAATACTGGAAAATGATTGATGAGGTTCTTCTTGACATCGAAAATTTAACTGGTAATCAAAACTTCCATGAAGAATTAGAAAAGCGTAAGAACCAGGTCATCATGCCTTATGAAGCCCATGAATTACAAAAGACATTCCAGGAGTACAAAAAACAAATGGATGGTAAATAAATAACTATTTTACTTATTCAGCATTTGTAATTTTTAAGCACATAAGTGCTCCACTTTTCTGCTCCTGACAACTATTGATCATTAGCCAATAAAAAAGCAATAAAAATATTTTAAAATGTCACACTATCCTGTTTCTATTTTTATTTTAAAAACAACTGGACCCCCAAATCCATTGCCTTAATATTCAGCATTGCATGTAATGAACATGACTCCATTCCTTTCTTATTTCATAAATAATCATTTTCTTTGTGGAAAAAAGTGAATTCTGCTGGAATATGTTTTCAGAAATGATTTATAGCAGCTGACTTGTATGCTACAGTGCCAGGGAGAATATATAACAGTATCAATCAAACAAAGATTTTATAAAATTAGTTTGTATCAAGCATAAGTGTGAAGTTAACGTTGTTTTCATGCTGAGTGTGCCAGTCGTGTTGAGTGTGCCAGTCACAAAAAGTGAGTTTCAAGTGAGAATCTTATCTCAACCATCCAGGCTTGGCTGCCACAGTGTCTTTCTCTGGCCCTGGGCATTGTACCGCCTTTTCCTTGGCAATGATTAGTCTTTCATGTGATGTGTCAATGAACACGAATCAGTCAATCAATCAATCATAATTAAAGATAAAAATTAACAGTTGCTTTTGCACTTGACAGTTTAGAATTATATTTATGTATCAATTGTATCTAGCATGCAAAAATAATTCTTTTGTTGGTACCCATCCACTCTTTGAAAATTTCCACTGAAAAATGTTTAATTTTGTACTATAATCATACGTCCTTTTTTTGCAGCTGCAGCAGATGATATTCATTCAATATTGATGACAGCACTCTCAAGGGTGGGGGATCTCAGAGGCCGTAAAACCTGATAAAGGAGTTTATTCTTCTAGCACAAGAGGTGCAGATGCACATGGTTTTAATAGTGGTGTAGATGTACATGGTTTTAACAGTGGTGTAGATGTACATGGTTTTAATAGTGGACTTATTAGGCAACATGTGTGCAAGTGATACTCACACTTAGGTACATACACCTATATATAATTACTGGTTTTTATTTTCTTTTTTATTTACTTCTAAAGTAAATTGATGTAAAATATGATGATATGGAAAATAATCATCTGTCATGTAAGTGCATGTTATTATAGATATTTATTCCCACATTTCAGATATATGAAGTGAAACACATAAAAACAGAAAATAATAGGTTAAAGAAAGGTTGTTTTGTATTTGTTGTCATAATGTTGTCCAAACATTGTTTTGTAAAAATTGTAGGTTCTGCTTGCTTGATTCATCAAACAAACTTTTAACTAAACTAAACTCTGAGCAGAAGTGCTTGTGGAATGGCCTGTTATCAATTGTACAGTGTTTAACTTTCATCCAACTGTCAGCAAAAGTCTGTTATCACTGCTCCTCCTAGATTAGATTGAGGATTACCATACACCACATATACGAAGTCATGGATATATTGTTTTCTTTAATAAATTGCTTATGATTAACAAAGATGAATATATGATAAAAATATATGGCTAGTTTCTTTCATTTTAATAAGTGTTTTGTTTGTCTATGTTATTGTAACATGCAGTGGGGGGGGGGGCACAAATTTAACACAAATTTATAAGTCTTGGGACTCATAACCTAGGTGAAAAGAAGTTTCACCATATGTTCTGGGACAGGACAAAAATTATTTTATCATGAACCAATATATATGGTAAATAAGGTACCATGAAAGTTTACATAAACATTCATCCCAGTGTCTATTTGGCCCAAAATGAAAATGATACAGCTAAGACATCCCATATGACTACCACATCAACCATCTTGAAAATATTGTTATTGATACTCCTCCTGAATGGATGGTCATGTCAGGATGTGGTTTTCACTGAATAACTTCTTATAGTATCTAGTTGGTTCTAATGAAAAATGGTGCTGATCTAACATCAGTAAAACTTGATCCAATCTGATATTCAATATGGTCACCACTGCGGCTGTCTAGAAAAATGATCTCTATTCTGACTAGATGACAAGTCATTTCAACATCCTGTTTTCACCAGAAACCTTATTAAGTATGTTTGGTTTGTTCTAAACAAAAATGGTGTTGATCTAAATGCACCCTATCCACCTTTGCAGCCATCTAAAAAAATCTTGGTATTGCTACTCCTCCTCAATGAAAAGTTCTGTAGACATAGATTTTCACCTGAAGACTGATAATGATACGTAGTTGGTCCTGAATGAAAATGGTGCCAATTGGACGATGAACATATTATACATCTTGTTGCTATTTCTCGTGAATCAACTTTTGGTTTTCACCAATGTCTTTCCAGCTTGACCTAAGTGAAAATGATGCCAATCTTAACATTGAATATTGCTGCCATGGTGCACTTGAAAAACTTCTTGCTTAAGAATATCAGAGATGTTTTCAACACTACACTGTTAATAAAAGAAATGGTCTTCTTATGAAGTCCTGGATATTTATTTTGCTAGCAGTAGAGTATTAGTCCCTTTAAGGAACCTTTGGTGGTAGTCCTCATTTAGTTGCTAAACATTTGAATGGAGTCGTCTGTTCATATGTATGCAATTGGCATGTAATTCATGTGTGCCACATTGAGGTACATGGAGAATTCTGACTGAATATATTTAGACATTGTGTCCAGTTTATTTCAGTCTTCAGTGTTCAGCTTAATTATGTACAAAATTGCAAGGACCTCTGACCAAATGGGTGCAGGTTCAAATCCTAGTATTTGATTGGTCCCTATTGACTTCAGTGGTGTTCCTTTGGGTAAGACACTTTTTCCAATTGTCATGGGACTAAATAACCTAATCGTGCTGATATGCCATGAAACACTTAAACACTTGACAGCAAGAAAAACCCCAAATAAGTGACATATATTTGTATTGGGTTTAACAGTACATCAGTACAATCCTTACTATATAGTGCCAAGTAAATTTAAGCATAAACGAAAGCATCAATGTGAAGATATGGGACACATCCCAGGTCCAAAACATTTCCCTCCATTAGTCATCTCTTACAAATGCCAGACTATATAGGCCATATTCTACCACAACACCACATGGGAAGTAGTTGCTGTCAAATTTAAGTTGTTGATAATAATTTTTGTAATTTAACAGCTTCAAAATATTTCATTGTGTTTGCCAACTGTTTACCATGGTCATCTGCAGTCATTTAATTGTTTCCAGTAGGAAATAGTAAAAGTACTTCTTACACCTGTACTTTTGATTTTTGCTTATCTATTTGACTTATACAAGCCTTGACAAATTAGTAAAACCAACATAATGGTATTTTTCTTTCTTGCATATCGAGCAGTATTTCCACAAATTATTAACATGTTACATGTCTCTTTTTTATCTTTTTAATTTTTCTTAATGTAATTTTGTTAATGCTATTTCATTGATGCCACAAAGATGCATCAAAAATTGGTTTCAAATCAGTTTATATGTCCACCATAAGGCAAATCGTTATGCTGTGATAATCTGTCTGTCCATCTGTCTGTTAATTTTGTTTTGCACAATAACTAAAATTGTCCATTATTTACAATTACTCATCTTTGTGATGGTTTTTTATCTGGGGCAAGGAAGAAATATATTTTGGGCTATATAGTGCAAGGGCTGTAGTTAACAAATAGTTCAGTTCTCCACATCTACAGTTACCAAAATTTGTGAATTGCTTGCACTTGTGGCAAGAAAGAACTATATGTTGTTGTTGTTGTTGTTCTAGGGTTTAACGCCATTTTTCAGCACAAGATAGGCTATACATGGCGGCCAGTATAACTGGTGGAGGAAGAACCCTGGAAAACCCAGGGAAGAACCACCGACCCACGAGAACTATATGTAGTTTTTGTGCTGTGAAAGTCAAATGTCAAATTCATTCTGGCTGAAAAACTAAAATGATGTTTTGCCACAATAACGTTGGATCTACATTTTATGCATCTACCAAACCTTTGTGCATAGGTTACACTTGTTGCAAAGATGTTGGTGTTTTGCTGTTATGATGCAAAAGGTCAAGACCACTGACCCCAAAAAATGGTTTCTGTACAAAACAGTAAGCAGGCTATTAAATATGGGGTTGGTACTTTACTGTGTTTTTTATGATACCTATTGCTATCTTGTCAGTTTTCATAGACATTTCTCAGCCAACAATTTACCTGTTCAAGTGTACTTGTTTATCCTCCATGTGCCATTACTTATGATGTTTAAAATTGATCTGGAAAAGAAACATTTATCATCACTATTGTAGATATTAAAACATGATCCTTTTATAGCCTTTTGGGATAGGTAAATTATATGTATCAGCTACCATTCAATTTGCACGAGCTACCCCCTAAGAGGTTTGATGCAGTGTACAAGTTACTTCTTTAATTGTTTAATTTGAGTGATGAATCCTTCATTGGTTCATTTCTTTGCATGAGCAACCATTCAAGGGTTTAATGGGATGTATGAGCTACCCCTGTCGCTGTTTGATTTGACGTATGAGCTGGCACTTCAGGGGTTGAAATTGATGTACGAGATACACTTTAAAAGTTGACTTCAGTGTATGAGCTACCCCTGTTGCTGTTTGATTTGACTTATGAGCTGGCACTTCAGGGGTCGAAATTGATGTACAAGATACACTTTAAAAGTTGACTTCAGTTTATGAGCTACCCTTTTAGAGTTTCAGTTCATTATAAAGTATCAGCAACCCTTCAATGGAAATCATAATATGGTTCACTGTTTAATTCATTGTATTCATTTGATGTGTTAGCTACTATTCAGGAGTTTATATTTGTTGATTTTGAAATAAGAAGCCTTAGTTCGATCAAAATCCCATTTAGTACTGTCTGCTATTTTCTGACAAAAGTATTTTACACATTATTGATCTCTTTTGTGTTCATGAAAGACTTCCTAACAATATCAGTTGCTACATCAGACCTTGCTGGTGTACCATCAAATGATTTCGATCTGATGTTTGGCCAGCTGTAATATACTCGTAATTGTACTAACGCGATTTCATTCGCGCGAATCGCAGTTGGAAAATTAACACTAAATTCGGGATTAGTCGAGCTTACCGAGATCATCGTGGTCTTGTGCGGGGTTGTGTTTGTCACGATCTGCTGCAGTAGCTCCTGTGATGCCATTATTAATACTCGTACCTTTAAAAGCACTGTTATATATTTTAATCATTTCTGAAAACTCAAAATCAGAAATGATTCCATCACTGACGCTTGCTGATAACAACGGAGATAACTTCGAGTATGCGACCGTAACTGTGTGTAATTGTATCATGTAATCGGATAATTTTTCATTCATGCAGGTGCATGTCTTTTTGGCAATGATATTGAGCACACATGCAATAGTTGTTGCTACTGAAATACAAATAGTTACGGCTACTGGTGCCATCATTGTCACTGCTGATAATATCACCCCGTTTCGAGCAACAACAGCGGATACTGAATAAACGATCACGTCGACGATAACTAGTCGTTGTCGATATTTCTTTACTTTTACCGTATATTGTTCGATTCGATCTTTCAACGCTGCTTGCCATTCACGCGCTTGATTATACCTAAATTTCTGGACGTCGATTGAGGTACCCATTATATTTTATGCAGTAACCAATTGAGGTGTTTCAGCTACAAATTCTAGACACCACCAGTAAGATGTTGCGGTTAATTTCTTATCAGCTGCTTCCAGAATAAATGTTTCTTCGTTTCCGCTATTTATTATAACAGAAACAATCCTGGAAAACTTATCAGTTGAATGACGCCATGGATACGATGTAAATATTTCAAATTTTGCAGCACTGAACACAGATAGCCTGTACACGCCAGTGACTATTGCGGTATATTTAATAGCATTATTCTGCGTTGACGATGTTGCGAATCCAGATGATACTGTGTATGCTATGTTGGTAATATGCCCGGAGGTAACCCCGCTCGGAATTTTAATCAAACTGGTTTTATTAACGATCTCAGGAATCTCCGCTACGATGTTTTGCTGTGTTTGTTTGATCGTGTCAATGTTCGTCTTGATATCAACGAGTTTTACGTCAACGGTGGGCGGAGTACCAAAAAATTCTTCTGCGGTTTCATTAATTTTTATAACGTTTCTGCGAAGATTTGTGAACCCGTGTACGTGAACGTCATACTCGGCCCGCAACGTGGATAATTTACCATCTACGGTGTTGTAGTTAACATCAACGTGTTTTTTTGTTGCTGCGTCTTGGTCGAATGTTGGATCTCTCAAAACTACTATCTTATTCCCGTTCATGTTGAGTTCTTCCGTCATTGTGTCACTGGTATTTTTCACGCGATTAGCAACACTTGCTGTAATTTGATCTCTGATGGTTGTAAACGATACACTCGAATCCCTGATTTTTCCGCTGTCAGTAAACACAGGGATATTATCCGTGACCACACCGAGTACTCGTCGAATTATATCATTCCATTTGATATTGCTAGTTTTTAGTTTCCCATATCGATCCTGAAAAATAACAACCTCATCTGGGTCAATTCCAGCCAGGTTCATAATATTAGCGAGTTCATCTTTAGTCGCGTACTTCGACAGATTAATGTCATCGGATTTTCTCTTAACGCGGAAAGATCTTCTTCCGTAAATATCAACCATTATATAAGATCTAAGATCTAAGAACTGTTTAAAACGAAGCGGTTGCTTGTATAATCATGCACGACTTTATGTGGTGGTTTGGATGATTTTGATATAGCGTTAAGTACATTAATTACTTCACGGCCGCATATTGGCGGATCTGTCATTGTTTGTGTGGGTAGCGTTGAATACCAAACTTGCGCGTGAAGTGGTGCAACATACTTGATAAACTCACACGGTGGAGTTAACCTGTATGAATCAAAATAAACGATTCCACGTGGATCAACCGCGTATGATACCCAATGGGTACCGGGTCCTGAATTTGAGTCAAGATTAATAATACCTGTTTCGAGTTTGTTCGGTTGTTTCGGTAATTGATCTCGCATAAAAACACCTCTAAAGGCAGATATTTTTAGTTGTTTAGCAGCATTAAGTAAATGAAAATTTCATGCTGGAACGTCTAACGTGTTCCTGGAAGCATCAGACCTCTTCCCCAACGAGATCCTGGGAATCTTAGACCGCGTCCTTTTTTGTATCCCTTTCCTGTTGCTTTCTTTAGAGCCATTTCAGCAGCTGTTCCAACAGCACCTAACGCGGCTGCTTTTGCTACGGCTGGAGCATCAGCAGCTATTAATGCCGGAATGGCCATGAGAAGTGGAAAAATACCACCTGTTTTAACTGAGTCCTTAATCGCACTCTCAGAGAGATTAAGTTTGACTCCTGTTTTTGACTGTTTTGAACCGTTGAAATGTTTAAGTGGACGTTCTGATAATGATGGTTTATTTTGACCACCCTTAATCTGATCTCGCTTTAGTGATATTTTCATTCCGCAGTTTTTGGCTGAATTTCATTGAAAGTTTTTAATCCGACCAAGAGTCAGACTGACACTAACGTGATGATATGGCATTTTATCGTAATACTCGTGTTTTTAAATAACATGATTAAAGATTTTCCACTGGTGCATCAATGACTCATTCGACCACTACCACCTTCAAGTAACATTGCTTTATCACTGAGTATAACCGCGATTGCTCTATAATCAACACCACCACCTGTATTTAACGTTGCTTTAAGATGTATATCAACGACAGATTGTTTTGATAGATCAAGATGCTCCAGTGAAAAATAATAAATCGGATACAAAGTTCTGAAATCATATTGTGATATTTACAACCCAGTATCTACATTTTGATCACGTCCCATGAATAACATCAAAGGATGATATACACGTCCTATATGATTTTGTTCATAATTTAGTTGTAAATTTTCTGTTGGTTCTTGTTGTCCGTTTATCCGTAAAGAAATATCTGTGATACCTAGTTTGTCAAATATCATATGAGTACGTTCTTGACTATTTAAACGATCATGGTTCTGAAACGCAATAAAAATATGCCGTGGTGCAGAAACACTTTGTTGTGATGCTATATGCCATGTAAACTGACCGTTAACGTCAGTTTGTATACTATCTGTGCTTGTTGTTAACCATCACAACAGGGATTTACCACCTGTGTCCATGAAAGAAAGTAATCGCTGTTCTTCTGCGATCGTTGGAGTCATTACCGGCATCCACAATGAAAGTTTCGATATATTTACTTTACCAGCATCACCAGCAGGTCTTCACAGAGCATCGTTATCATCACCCTTTCTTGCAAAAACAACCGTGTTTCTAGCTCCAAAAATAACCTTTCTAACATTTCTACAAAATCCAAAAATATGCGATAGTGGAATTGTATATGAAAAACTTCTATTGGCTCCTAGCAACATATTTTTACGCGTTGCAAATCCCAAGTTGAAATTTGGGTTAGCACCACGAACCACTGGCCACACATCAGCATCATTGTTTTCGGCATTGTTTCTTGGTCGTCTTATATTATACGGATCGCTTTTAGGGTGACCAGAATTATCTTTCACAAACATCATCGTGGGACCTGCTGATCTTGTATAATCATCAGAATATCTTGCTAATCCTATTATTGTTGTAGCAACGTCGACATCTTTCTGAATCGATTCGATATTTTTTCCATCAATCATATAAGTGGCGCTATCAAACAGTGTCATAATACCATTGTGACAAATCCAACTTTTACTGCATCTGCTTAATTAGCATTAGTTGTTCTTACAATTCTACCCTCTACCTCAATAAAAACCTGGGGATTTGATCGTGCAAAAGCCAGTCTCAGTGTCATGAACTTGTAGTTCAATTCTTCCACGTTGATCTGGTATTCGTGCGTCATAAGAATAAAACTGATAATCACGTACCGACTGATCTTTAATGACAGGTGCTTCCATGTCAAATGCTGTGTCGGACAAGCGCTTGAACATTTTATTGTAATTATTTTCGTCTAACACGTTGATTACTGCGTTCGGGAAATTCCACTTCGGGAAGTTCCACTTCCTGATATCAAACTTGAGATATTATTTCCCGATTCACCGAGTCCCCAATCTGCTAACGCTGCCACATTTTGATTTGCAGCTTGCTTTATTATTTTACTGACATCTGCGGGCATAATTTCAGTACTTGGTAATTTTACTGGTCGTCGTTTTCGTCTTATTAATCGTGCTAGTCTATCTTTGATCGCCGAGAACGCCTTACCAGCAACATTGATAATTGCACCAGGAGCTTTTTCACGAACAACATCGATAGCTTTCATCGACAATTGTTTTGCAACAGGTGCTACTTTTGGGGTTAACATTGTAAATAATCCCTGAATAACATCACCAAGTCCATCTCCGTAAATTCTCTATAGACTGGTAGTCGTGAGTTTACTACTCTAACCGGCACAGGTCTACGATAATTATTATGTATGATCATGTTATCTTATTTATCATTTATCTAACAACTAGTCACTGTAATCATCAACGAGCTCATCAATAAGTTCCCGGTAAACACCGATATCCATGATGCCGCCGCGAAATAATCGTTGGCAAATATCAGCTGTTTCATTGGTTATTTCTGGTGAGTTATTTCCGGCACGTTTTCCTCCTATAAGGACTTCTAACCGCGACACGTCATTGAGGATATTATCGGGACAAACAAAATTATTTCCCAAACCACTTCCGGTTGCTCCTTCTTCTGTTGTTTTCTTAAATAGTCTTAAGGGTGATCTTTCTTCTTTTGCTTTTTTAAGTAGCTCCTTAGACCTCTCAAGTTCCGACATTAACCTTTGCTGCGGTGAAGAAGATTGTTGTTGTTCTATTTGTTGCAAAGGTGGAGGAAGTTGATATGAAGATTCCTGCTGGGAGAGTTGTTCTTGTTCTAGTTGTTTTATTCTCTCTCTATAAAGTCTTTTTACTTCTTTATCAAGATTTTTATATTCTGGATTTTTGGCTTGTTTTTTGTTTCTATATACGCGATATATCCATTTAATAAGATTATCATCACTTACTTTTTTATGACGGGGTTTTAAAATATCAGATTTATTAATATACCAAATATTATTGTTTCGGGTAATTTTTCTATTTTAGTATTTCTAATATCTTTGATAAACCCTTCGTTAAATTTTGCAATCAATTCTACGTTTTTTTTTTCCTACTGGTTTGGGTTCAGATGCAAGTTCTTTTCTCACGTCGGCGACTTCAGTACGAAGTTTTCCAATACCCTCAAGTATTTCTTCATCGACGGATGGAGGCCGAGCCGCAGCTATATTAGTTGGAAGATCTCGTAAAATCTTCTTTGTCTGTTTAGTTCTTCTTGCTATTTTTTCATTCTGCGCTGCAGTTTGTTCTAATACTGGAAAAATACCCTTTTTCCTCTTCTCATCATCCTCAATATCTCCCCATATAGTTTTTTTCAGCAGCCGCTGCAGCTTTTTCAGTAGCTGTAGTGACGGGTTTAAATAACTTTTTTAGTGTCTTCTTCGTACTCAGCTTGTGATTGTTGCTGCCCTTTGCGTTTTCTCTAAATGAGTCTCTAACAGGAAGAAATTTTTTGATTGCTTCTAATCGTTCTCGAGCTATCCTTGCAGTATGAGATTCCGGATGTACCATTTTATTATAACATAATGATTCAATTAATAGCAGCAGGGAGGGTGGGACCTCGCGAAGACGTACGCGAAGACGTAATTGCGTAAAGCGCGTACATAATAAACTAGAAAAAATCACCAACGACAATGGAGTAATATTAATTGGAAATTCCATAGAGATTTTCTCAGTAAAGTGTCGACGCTTTTTTAAAATCTGTCGACGCTTTTTATTTTTCGATCGTTCGTAGGAAGGCTTATTTTCGACATTTGGACGTTCCTACAAAGTGGTCTGTTCACCCTCCCTACTGCTCATTGCTTGTAAGATGAACATCATGGAACTTTTCAATATATGTTTATAATTTGATGTGTTTAAGGAATCAAATTATAGAGTATCATATAATTTTTTTTACAAAAATATTCTAATTGTGAAAGGATATAATAGTCGCAGATGTGTATCACAGGAAATAACTCGCAGAAGTACATTTTCATTTCAGAAAAATGGTTACATGATTTGCTTCCCTTAGGTACACCACTGTAAGCCTTTCCTTAGTTCATTATAATGCCATACACCCAGCTGGTGGTGATTCAGTCGTTATTTCTTGACTAAAAACATCGCGTGCACATCAGTGTTCGTAAAGTTTGCGGTGCTTGATAATGCTTTATATTTGCCTTCTTAAAAATTACTTATACTTCATTATTGTATTCAGACACGTTCATTACGCTCTAACATTCCGACACATGAGAAGAATAAAATGTGCTCGCTACTTTGCCAGGAATTAAAGCTTAACTGATATTAAGTTTTTAATAAGGTAACATAGTTAGAAGTTACAAATAATCTTATCTTTAATGCCCACAGGAAGTTAATTTATATAATAATTTGTTTTCCTGTATCTGTGACTTATGTGTAGATGTACCTCTTCTATTTTTCAATAAGGAGGTTTTGACGCCAAGCCATAAAATATGAAAATGCAAAAGTGGAAACATTTTTTCAATTAAAAATAATATAAGTCTACAGATAAGTCTTGCTCTCTATTTAGGTAATTACTTCTAACTATTATCAAACAATCGTGTTTCTCCAAGCCCGTATGTCTTTGATGTTACGATCATTTATTTCTAGACTGTTTTCAGTCTTTTATATCCTGGCTTTTGTCTTTTTATACCACGTGTTTTCTCAGTGATTAAACTGCTAGACTTGCGACAACGAGGATTCTGGCTCGAATTCAGTCCAGACCTGACAGTATTGTCCGCCGTGTTCTACGTTCAAGACACTTTACTCCAATTATAACCCTTCAAATGTTATGCCAATAATATGGCAACGCCAAAGCATTAGTCAGTCAAATTATCAACAAATTAATCATATATTAGTATTACGCATCTATGGAGTCATTTCCCTTTTATAACTGACAGCAGTCATATTTGTCAGCGCACCTGCATTTTTTAGTCAAAGTTTACGGTTAAAGATATAACTGAGAAAGATTGATCGTTTTCGAGATGTTCACACTGCAAATGCTGAGAAACGCAAGATGCCCCAACGAGGAAGTGTCATACAAACTCTACTCGACCTTTCGGGTGTACGGTGATGTGCGCCACCCACACCTCCACTACTCCAATAATTGTGTTAGTAATACAAAATTGAACCTGGTCATCTGCATTATGCATCTCAATTTTCATTTCCCTACTTCTGACAGTTTTTAGTCAGTCGTGCTACGAATTATTTTGTCCAAGTCCAAATCCATAAAGTTCACTGATATGTAAAAAACATAAAATGTTGCTGTAATAGCTAGAGAATCTAACCGGATTAATTGCATGCAAATACATTGGCTGAATGGGTTTGAGAATCTATCTGGCATAACTACATGGAATTGCTTTGCTGTAATGGTTTGAGAATTTAAATGGTATATCTCCATGTAAATATATTCATGTAATGACTTGAGATGACATAAGTGAATCATTGTTTGACACGGTTCAGTGTTTACAGGATCTGAGAGGAAAATTAACATATATTGGCATTTGGAAATATATATATCTTTGTAACAGTGTAGCATTATGCGAATATATGTTCTCAACTGCAATATCATATTTTGTGTGATAATTTTCCCAGGAGGGGGTGGGCTGTCTGTTCTCTCATAGAGGGAATTGTGAGTTTGACTGCTGTATAAATGAAATGCCATATTATTGGCAAAGCTCAAGAAATGTAAAGATAAAACTCCTCCAGTGAAATCATACGAGGGTTTACCATTTCTTGGGACAATGGGAATTGACTTAAGGACACCACCCAGTTATATACTGTTTTGCACCCAGTTATCTATTATCCACCAATCAGTTATCGTTACCTTTTTACCAGTGTCTGAAGGCAAGGACAAATTCATATAAATCTCCCAAACCCCATCTACAATGTCCTTATATCCCCGTCTCTCCTACATTAAGTAAAACTACTCTCCCTTTAAAACAAAGTAAGATTAAAAGAAGGTTTATGCAAATAAAATTAAAAACCCCTATCAGTAAAAGTACATTCTAAAGTCCCTCTTGTCGCCTTATGATTCCTATTATAAACAAAAGTTAACTTTCTACCACCTTCTATAATATCTCACGTTATCGACCAACGATCGCTTTATAAAATTAAAATCACTACCCTTTTTATATTATTCTACCCCTCCCTACCATCTTTTTTGAAAATAAAACTCCACTCCCGTTTAGTACTCTTTTACTGCTAATAATATTATAGGTGGAGTGACCAAAAAGTATGTCACCATTTTGTTCTTTGTCTTTGAGGCATTCTATGAGAAGGAGAAATGAACTATATGTTACTATTTATAGCAGTTTATGAATATTTATACCAGTTTCTGAAATAATAGGTAAATGTATGTAAAAATCTCTATCCCTTTCTTTAAGGTCCGTATTATTCTCATCCCTGCTGGTTTAAACACAACGGACATCCATATCATTCACACATAATAAGATGTAAAAGAAGGATTTAAATAGAATTTAAATTCCATGAAAACTAATTTTCTATTTCCCTTACTAACATATGATCAATCTTAGAATTAATCTAAAAAGGTCTAACCCGTCTATGATGTCCCTACTCTACCGCATCTTCCAATTTTAAAGAAAACTACCATCTCATTCACACAGGGTAAGGTGTACAAAAGGGTTATTCAAATAGAAATAATAAGCCATTCCTTCCATGGTCCTTATTATTACCTAATTATTTTTATTATAAAAAAGGTTACCATATCTCCCCCTTTCTAGAATGTCCACATTCTCTCTTTTTTTTAAAAAACACAAACTACCAACCCATTTACCATTCTCATAATCCATATAGAGTGAAGAAAGAAATAAAAGTAGGCCGCCATTTTTGTGACAACGGTATGAAGTCAAGTAAATTCTCTCAGTAATTTCTAACAAGCCATGTCAGCAGAATTATTTGGCGTGTGCCATATGTTTAAGTGTCCTTATTTTCGCAAGTCAAAGTTTCATGCATCCTTTTTCATATAAATTAAAGAAAAAAGAATTTTTGAGTGATAAGTACATTGACCTTTTTTACCCCCTCCTCTCTAATATTACATATATATCTCCATCCTGAAGATTTATTGTATCGTAACATTTGTCTGTGTTAATATTTTGAAAACAGTAATAATCGAATGTCATAAATGTTCTCGTGATACGTGACAGTGCCAAAACTATATCGATTGATACCCAAGTTAGATATCCGACACACATAAACCAAAACTAAACTCTAAATTTCATATGATCGATGAAATGTACCCTATGTAGAAAAACGGTTCTTCACCTAATTTGGTATAGAAGGTCATTGAAAAATTACATAAATAAAGTAATACATTCTTATTTACATAATAAGTGGCTGTTGTTATTATTAATGAAATATGTAAAAACTAAAGTAAAATACTTTGATTTGCATAATAAGCTATTATTATTGTTGTTGTTGTTGTTCATTTTATTGTTTCTATTCTCGTAACGATGAGATATTGAGAGAGAGAGAGATACTACCCTAACATCTAACAAGGGTTTAATTATCTTTCCTAATGATTTCAGGTTCAGAGTCAACGATCATGATTAAGATTTTATTTTTATTGTTGAATTATTAGTATACCTGGCACCATTTTTTTTTGACTATCTAGACATCATGAATGATAATATTTTCAAGATGGCTGTCGTAGCGGTCACATTGGACATCAGATTGACACCGTTGCTTAAGACCAATTAGACGCCATAAGATGTCTTCTGCAAGAAATCCCATATTGACTTGCTGAATGGCAAGGAGTAGCAAAAACAAGATTTTCAAGATAAGCGCTGTGGTGGCTATAATATATATCTGAGCATAACACCCAACTTGACCATATGATAAATGCATGTGAAAAGTTTAATGGCAATCCTTCAAGTACCTTAGGAAGTACAGTAATAACAAACCTGCGGTAACGGATTGACGGGCACTGGATGACGGATGACAGACGAAGGACCATGCGGTAACTCGCAATGTCTATGACAAAAAGAGTTAATGGATGACAGAATACCTTAGATACAAATTTAGTTTTTTGAAGGGTAGGTAAAGGAAACCGAACAATGTATTACCTTTATCAATTTCTATATTGTGAATTGGTAGTGAAGATGTATTTAAAAACAAAAAAAAAAACATTTTATTTTACATGATTGTGTTTATGCATTACATATGTCTATAGACAGGGGCTAAGAAATACAGCCACTGTTACATCAGTGCATCCTTCTCCATAACGCTGTCCATGAATGTTGATAGTGACATGTGTTGTAATGGTGCTATTTAACGTTGTTAATATCACTATATGTACAGTATGCTTGATTCTCATTCAGTCTGGAACTGACAATGAAACCTAAGATCACACAATGAAAGCCTGAATATTACATCAAAATGCTGTAATTTACTTAATTGAGAAGATATGGGCTTCCTAGGCTGGCGTGCCACTTTAACTCAAAACCAAATCTCTTCCATACCCCATTTGACATATGCTGACCTTTCAGTCAATGAATAGAGATAACAATTTTCAGACATAAAGGATCAGTTATCATCGCAGAGATTTGTTTTATCTAATCCCACCCATCGCAGATTGCTTTGGTAATATCACGTTGCTCCTACACAGATGATAACCACTTCAAGTTCAGGGGTATGAATGGGAGTGGTCACAAGTGGTACATAACAATTCTGAGACAGTCCCCGTGGGTTTAAATGCGAGGAATAGGTTGGTTTTCATAAACGTAATATATCTCCCAATTAATGAGACCAACATGTCAAAAAGAATTGGTGTGTGTGTGTGTGTGTGTGTGTGTGCACTTACCTGAGTATCAACATAGCCTGCCCCCTCGGTCGTGCCTTGACGGCATACAGATGTGGATACTTGGCTACAGCTTAGAAGCAATTGAGATACCCGCACTATAACTGTGCACACACGTTATGTGCGAGAAGAGACCAATTCAGATATGCACATGCTTTTGTGTCCATTCGTATCGAAAAGGACTTAGTCCATGTCTCAAAAAATAACAAAATATTGAGATCCTCACCAATAACCATGCATGAATGGATTTAAGCAACCAGGCAAGTGGATGAAAACTTCTCTTCTTCTTGTTTAGCTGCCTGAGACGATGATTAAATCATTCGCTTCTTGTTTGCCGGGATTTAATCTCGTATACTAGCAACATCTTTTTAACTTGAGGCTCTAGTGTGTTTTTCAACTATTATTAAAGATATAAATATTTTTGTAAAAAAGGTGTTGTACCGTACTTGAAACTGATAACAGGCATGTACTCATCCTTTAATTACTTCACATCATCGTAGACAGCGAAATACTAATAGTCGGCTAGGAAGCAGAGTTAGCTATCCATATCAGCAGACAAATGGGTTCAGGGCAAGTAGAATAGCTAAAATACGGCCCAGATGGCAACTGTACTGAGCTGCATCAAGCTGTTCAGCACACATTGTTTTTCAAAATTATCTCCTATGGAATGGGCTTACGTTTGCACTCTAAGCACCACTTCGTGTCGAAAATGTCCATCGGACCTGAGAAACCGTGCAAAAATTTTGGGTTGAGGTGCCAACATTTCTTTTGCTATCAATTTCCGTTGATTTGTCAGGTCACGTGAAGGATATTCTTGTGTTTTGTTTTATTATAGCTATCCTAAGTATTCACCTTTTTGACCATACGTGTGTATTTTATTTGCTTTGTTACATTAGGCATAAAGTACTGGGTTACATTTGTCTATAACATGTGTCATTTGCTCCCTTAGCTGAATCAGGGGAGCAAATTCAGCGTATCTCTCCATGAAACGAAGATTAATAGGTTTTCATTATATGTTTGAGAGATCCGCTTGGTCCATGCAGATAACACGCGGCTTTATTTGCTGAGACATTTGCTATGCAATATGATTAATTTGCCGATTTTGATATGGGTTTTAACAGTCCTTACGATGAAATGAACATATTTTAAAATGTGAACAATTTAGATCTGAATATCAACACTTGAAAATTAAAAGTTTGCCATGGATCACTGAAGCATACGATAATTTTTTATCGAGACAGGAGTTTGACGTTTTCATCCCTTAAAAACGAACACCCCTCACTAAATCCCCAAAACAACAAGCACAAAAACAAAACAAATAAAACGAGAACGAAAACTTGACAGAACGTCAAACTCCCATGGTATCAATCTGATTGGATTGATACATATTCATGCGTTTTTAATCACGATGTGAATTTAGAAATTTTTTCCTAAATTTATGATCAATGTAGCGTTCTTTCCTTTGTATTTATGCTGGATTGTATCATTAGAATCTTCAACGACATCAATAAAACATAATGGATAAATTAATAAAATATTATTATGTATATCTATAAAATGTGTATTATCATTCATGATCATAGTTTGTAAGGCTCATTTAGTTGATAATATTTAAATACTAAATTTCTTTTGGATCGTAAGTTTGTACTTTAAGACGAGTTAATCTTGTATGGTGCGTAAAATCCATTCATGGGTTTCAAGCTTGATTATTTCTATTAAATTCAGAAAAACTTCACGTGATCTGACAAGGACACGGGTTCTTGAAAACGCATGGCTGACTTAAGTTTTCACTGCTTAACATCTGATCTTGTTTGCTAGTTGAAATCATCCTTGAAGGAGTCTTTCATTTGTTTCTGGAACTTAGCTTTGTATATAAGAAAATTATTACGTATAATTAGGTATTCTTCGTAGTTCTACCAGCCTTGAAAATTATGCAGTTATACTGAGCGAATTCATTTTTTTAAAAAAAAATTAATCATTCTTTGGAATTTCAGTGCTTGAAATATTTCAGATTAATTGGAATAATAACTGTCACATAAATACTGTGAATTCATTCATTAACCATCTGGATATTTAATAGCTGTCACAGAATTATTGTGAATTCATTTAAAATCGAATTTGGGATTATATCATAGTGATTCTTCTGTAGTGTTGATACATCAGTACACTACAGGTATTTATTCGGAATACCTTTGGAACTCATTCGGATTACTCGATAAATTTTGAATGGATAGAACATTTAGGACTGTCGGATTTCATTCGCCATACTGTAAGTTATATTTACTTTTCACTTTGTACTTTAGGAAAATAAATAAGATTTTCAATTATACAAAACCTGGTGGTTTTCGCTATTTCTGGTTACTTATTTTAAAACCATAGAGTTGTAACAAGATAACTGTGTTACGTTACTTCTTTGTAATTGCTGTGTACAATGTAAGCAGTATACACATTTTCTACATATCTATTGTTATTTAATTTTTTCTCTCGTTTTGTAATAACTATAAATAAACAGATTATTTAAAATTTGCTCACTAATGCGACTGACACAAATAAAATACAGTGACATAATAATAACATGAAATAAAATAATGAAGCGTGAGACCTTGACATTATACAGTTCATTTATCATTAATTTATTTAGGGAAAGATATATATATATATATATATATATATATATATATATATATATATATATATATATATATATATATACATATATATATATGTGTGTGTGTGTGTGTGTGTGTGTGTCAGAAATATAAGTCTAATTTTATGTTTTAGCTCCAATAATAACTTTACGAATATCTTTGCAAAAGCCTATTATGTGACCGAGAGGAATCGGACTAAAACAATTTTGATTAAGTTGTAGTCTGCGCTGTAGAAATCTAGAGGTGAAACTGGTATTGATGGCAAGTACAGCGGGAGTTGGCCCATCTCAGCATGCATTTCTGACATTTCCAATAGCATACGTTTATGGTCTGTATGATGGGATGAGTATTTGATAAAAATCATGTTTGGGACAGATTTTTTCGCATAGTCATCACTGTATCTGGCGAGACCAAACATCATCAGCTTTGTCGAGAATTGATAAGATTTCCTTTCCGTCGATGGAATAACACGCACTGTTGAACACCGCTATGATATTTTTAATAACTCCAAGTCCAAACATAATTTTAATTGTTGTCCAGTATGAGTTTTCCCTCAATTTTCAAAAAAGTTGAAAAACAGATGTGTCACGCGCTTGTAATTCTATTTTATTTTTATTGATTGATGTCTGTAGCCAGGTATGAACAATACTTAAAGTCAATTTTGCTTTGATCTATCAATTAGGGCGTTCCCATAATAAATGGATGTATCTTAGAACTGGGCCATAGTGAAACAAAAACATTTTTGGTTTTGCTTAATACATGATGTAGCTCCCCCTCATTACCATATTTGCAATAGCGGAAGCATCTATTCGTTGTTCACTGGGATCGTTAATAATTTTACAAACGGCATTTTTTGTTTTTCAACCTTTGTTGAGTCCCTAATTGTTGCAGGCGATCTCTAATCGAATGAAACACGCGCAAGCCAAACTAATTTATCTGATCCGCATCAACGTTTTCGATGTTATCAAGCAACCGCATTGTACCCTGCTTAGCAACTGATGCAGCCATATGAGCAACTTTGATGCTCCTGCCAACAATCCACGAACAATATTAGCGCAGTTCCATAATATGTCCTTGCGTTGACAACATGCACCTGTATCACACCACCATGTACCATTGTCATGTTTAAATGTCTGGACAATCATTCTGATATTGAATTTAGCGCCCCTACCCCCCAAAGCAAAACAAGAAATTAATTTAGAAATGATGTATTGTTTTACTTCTATGCGTGGTTGCAAGACAGAGTTTTGTTGACTTGGGTTGCTGTACGTCTGAGACGGAAGAGAAGTTGTAGCGTATTTTGATTTGATGTCTATTTTAATTGGAACAAAATGAAAACAAACAAGGCAGTATATACAATGTGTGGAGGTCTTATCTAAAGTGGGTGATGACATGAGTCAAGCTAGAACTACAGACAAGTACTCTATGAGGAGTGGACAATATAAACTTTCACCATTGGCCTCAACTCCGATCCACAATCGAAGATCACCTCTCTCATAAACAACTGCCTATACATTTGTCCATTGACATGGTTAAAAACGTTGCCATCAAGGGAAGTTTTGATCCAGACCTTGTCGAATTATACTACTTCAAGTTGTCCAAGGTAGAAATTAACGAAGATGGTCAAACATAGTGTACCAGACCTTTTGAACTTACCTTTGCCAAGATAATTACTTGAGATCTTCCTATGGATGGTTTGAAACCACGACAATTTGGAGCCAATTATGGCAACGGCGTTTTGTACGATTGATTAAACAGAAGAATATGTTTGGTGGGGATTTGATTTAACTCTAAAGCAAGACTACAACGCGAGACATTTCCACGCAATAAAACTAGGCCAACTTCGTGAGGAAAATAAGTTTACGTTATCTCTTTTGAACACAATGAATGTGCGTTTGTGTGCAGAAAAGGATAATACGCTTTATATGAACAGTCTGAAAAACGTTAGACCAGAAAATGAATTAATAGTCATATTCGAGGATGAAGTTTCCCTTCCAGAATAGAAACTACAACAGTCAATATCCCATATTCAATTGGAAAGGAATAAGAGAAAGACACAGTTTATGATAAAATGATGGTCAAAACAAGAACAAGTGTCCTGTTTTGCTAGAGACGTGGCTAAATGAGTCATATTTATAATCAGAGAAAATTGGTATGGTTGTCAAGTAGTTAAAACAACACAACCAATTTTTTAAGTATGAGTCGGGAAGAAATGTTCGTACAGTGTCCTTTGTTCTTCTATGTTGTGTGATAGTATATAAGTGCGAATGGTAATGTGTTTGTGCAAGAACTCTCTTTGAGTCTGGCAGTCAAGTGACATTCTCCTCCTGCACTTTTGTTTGGTGATAAAATACAAAATAGTTGAACATGTTTGAAATATTTCGCATGCATTTGGATTGGTGAATCTCACAATCAGTTTCAATCCGCTCAAAACCTTTGAACAGAAGCAAGTTTGTCCCTTATAGAGTTCTTCGTAGGCTATTCAAGATGGCAGAACAGTGCAAAGTGGGAACACTTGCTGAAGCCATGGAATTTTGAAAAGGAGTGATGAACATACTGGATAGGGTAGAATCGATCGATATCTACACATATCCAAAGCAACTGAAGAGAAAAGTTAATGTCTTCGTGTCTTCGTGTCGACAAGAAGCTGATTCATGAAATGAATGATGAGGAGGTGGATAAGTTAAGACAAGGAGTAGAGAAAATTGAATAGATTAAGAGTGCGAAGAAATTCTCTCGCCTCAATGAAAGTTGGAATAAAGTGCAGAAGTGTGATAATGGTGGTGACTGGAGCAGTAACAGAACCTACGACACGACAACCTCTGGTTTCCTAGGAGATAAACTAGGAGTTGGAGTCTGATGAGCCTCCTTTTCGTCTCTCTATCTCCGCCAAGCGACTGACTAGGGGTCAATGTGGAAAGACGTGTGTGCATTGGTGCGCCATGCACGAGAAATAAAGTTGTCTTGGAAGTGTGTAACATCATAGATCAACGAAAACACCTAAGTTCCATGAATTACAGCGATCTGAACAAACAAATAGAGAAGTAAATCACGTTCCGTGCAACTGATCGAAACATACGGTACTTTGAGGGAATACGCTTACATAAGGCTTCCTCCAAACTTTGTTTCATTGAAATTCTTTAATAAGTAGAAAAAGCAAATCTAAAGTTTCTATAATTTTGGAGAGAGAGAGAGAGAGAGAGAGAGAGAGAGAGAGAGAGATAGCATTTGTATGATTGTTCTCAGGCGTTTGTCTGTTGGGGTGATAAAAAAAGGTTAGGACTTAGGAATGTTAAATACTTATTTTTCTTTATTTTTATTCTTTTCTTAAAAGTAATTTTTCACACACGAAGAAGAAAACTTTGTTTCATCACGTTATAGGCATTTTTTCCATCAACAGAAGGAGACTTAAGAGTTGGAAAGTGCGAAAAAGTTTCATGTTTTATGGGGACACATCCTGCGTCATTATCTCAATAATCAGCATCCGGTTTACACATTGTCCTGCCGTTTCGTTTTTCTAGTTTGTCAGATTCACAACGCCCACTTAATAACTGAATGCAAATAGAAAACAACATTGACAGCCAAATTGTTTGATTCGATATGATAAGCTGTAGGTCTGTACATGTCTGAATAATTAGAGCTAAGTGTCTTCTAAAAATATTTCTATCTAAAAGCATATGTGAATACCAGTTTCTCTTAAAACAGGAAAGAGAAACTTATAACTTTAAATCAGACGATACGAGCTGCAAACACCTTCGCGTGGAAGGAAATCTGTGCCTGGGAGACTGTAAATGCTGCGGACAGCGACGAATTCTCAGTGGCGCCGTGACCACACTTAGTCTAGAACCACCTTTTCTTTATCCAAAACATACAGTTTTGCTCTGCATGAGTCATTTCCATGATAATGAAAAAACTGGTCCAGAACGGCCATCTCTATATACTACTACATATATAAAGTCGAAGATGCAGTTTAATGACGTTGTAATGGTTAAATCTGCATAGATATTATCAGAAGCAAAATTTAATATCTGACATAATCCCTGCATTTATTTATCTTGGTGTTGTTGATGAAAGGGTGAAATATTCCTTGGGCTTTGGAGTGTAAGTTTAATGCTTACTCCATACTGCAATAGCATGTTAAAATGTGTATATCCAAAACTGTCACGTTGTATGCTGTATAGATTTATACATGTATTTACCATTAGTGACATGATATGTCACAATTAAGGCTATACATGCATTTCGGTTAGCACCACACCCATGTCAGAGCAGAAAGTTTTTTGTTTTGTTTTCTTCTTGCTTTTTGTGTTTGTTTCTATGTTTTTTAACGAACATTAGTTAAGATTATTCCAGCTATCTCATGACCACACGACCAAATTTACCCACAGTCGAGACTTAGCCACAGGCGCAAGGGCAGGCCATCACAAGTTGTTAGCTCCAGAGGTAATGACTGATATTTCGAAAGACGAGTGATATGCAGGAGCACGGAACTGATTCAACCATTAGTGCGATCTGGCTGATATACTTTTTGGGCTCATCACGCAATTTAATAGTGAAAGTCGCAAATACAAGATTGACACGTAGGACACTGTCACGGCAACCGTACCAGTCTCGTATCTTGGTGATCAAAGAGTTATATTAGTTTATTCAACTTTACATTAAGGTGTCGTGACAAGTTTGCTCCATTTGTATTCTAGGCAATGTAGATGACGCGTTCGGTTCATAGTTAGTTCTCCCCATGTGAATTTTAAAGGCGTTTCCATTATTTTAAGGGGAAGATAATATATATATATATATATATATATATATATATATATATATATATATATATATATATGAACTGTGCACATATATATGCAACATAATCGTATGTTAATGTTAGTGTAGTATGTGTAGGATGTTTAATCGTACACATGTCGTATATACTGCTTCTGTTGGACGATTGTGACCTTTATATATTTGGTTTTACCTTTTGCGTATAAAATGATGTACCACTAGAAAGTGCGGAAATACAGTGAGCAGAAAGATACAAAGAATGAAATATTCTCGCGGGTCACAGTATGAATGCAGAACTATGCGCCGAATTTTAACTATCGCCAAATTGGACATTAACTTAACAGTTGCTACCCTGAGCAATAATGAAGTATACAGATTATGTCTGAAAGTCTCTCTGTCTCTCTCTAATCTGCCAGACAAAAATGCATCATAAGTTTATAAAAACGTTTACAACGTAGACACCGTCTTTGTCATATTATTGTGCAAATGCATTTTAATTCCAGATATAAAACAGCAATCAATTCTCTATATATACACTCTTATCAAGCGAAGCTTTTCTTGTTGGGACTTGGATTCATCCCATAGTTACGGAGGAACACTTTAGGATAGTTATCTACATATTATCATGAAGAAACAGAAAGTTCCGAATGTATGGAAACTAATTCAAAAATGTATTTTGTAGTTAGGCACACTTATTAAACAATACACTGTCATATCGATACCTTGTTCTCTTTCTCTATCTTCAGATAAAGTAGAAAAGGTATATTCCCTTATTGGTATAATGGTTTATTTATCCTTTATAGCATGGGTTGCCAGGATAGTGGTAAAATAAATGAAAAATACGTGAAAGTTAGAGACCGAATCCAGCAAGATAACTGGTCCATAATGTTATATAATTTTAAATCTATGACTGTGATAATGTCCTTCATAAACATATTTATTTTGATCAAATATTAGTTTTACTTTTAATTCATTAGGATTCGGGATTTTCTTAAAACCTTATACGGCTATATAGTTTTGTATTATAAGATCCCGCAGGACTGCTTTGTTTGAGAAAATAAATGACATTGCATTCTTCTTATAAAGGAACTGTATTTTAAATAGGCTTCGTATTCTGTGTTTTGTACATTTGATTTCTAAATACAGCTGAATGAGACCGCTCCGGTGTCCTTGTGGTTAGTGCGTCCGCCTTGGATGCGGGAGGTCGCGGATTTGAACCCCGGCCGAGTCATACCAAAGACTTATAAAAATGGTAGTAACAGTTACCTAGCTTGGCACTCAGCATTAAGAGGTTAGTCTTAGGTCTAGTCGGAGTGGTGTCAGGATAATGTGTTTGGGTAGGACATTATGTTACATGTCTGCGGCATGATGCCCCAATGCTATACATCACTATAAACTGCCACACTGCAAATATCGTAGAGATATGACTGACACAAGTTTAAAGTTACTTTAAAAATTCAAATCATACCACACATACCGCTGAAAGAGGGTTAACCCTCTATGCCATCTGTGTTTGACCATCCAGAGATCAATATTCAACATTATTTTGGGTTAGAAATTACGTGCTGTTATCTTTATTAACTTTTTTCGGCTCAAATAATCTGACAAAATTCATACCTTTTAAAGTTACTGTCATCGTCACCATCATTTGCCAATAGAAATCCAAATCTGAAGATGAAGTACATTGAGACTCAGTCGATTTGGTTTTCTCGGTAGCCTGTATTTTAAACATGCACTTGTAAAATTTCCTTGATGCAAGGGTCAATCTACGACAAAATACTATTTCCAGGGCCCGACGTGCGAACACATATTAAATGTACTACCTACCATTCATATGAAACCAAAGATCAAGATGTGGAAACAAATTACATACTAGATAAATTATAATTGTTTTGCTATCCATACATATGTTACTGGCGTGGACGAATATCATATCAGATGTTTTACATGTGTTCGTTGACAGTGGAATCAAGATCAAACGGAGGTTATTATAGCATAAAACATATTAGCATAAATATGCAGAAATAAAAATAATTTAAATATATACGCTTCTTAAAAGTTCAAATAACGCAAACATATCTTTTTGCATTCCCCCCCCCCCCCCACATTTTGTAAAGTACATTGACGGTAAAGCAAATATTGCGTCATCATCATACCAATGTGGATTTCATAGTTTCGTGGATCAAGGCAAACTACAACGTCCGTAACTTCTCGTTTGTCAAAGAGTGGCGTTTTTTGTTTACAGAGTGTGGCACTGATGTATTAATTATTATATCTACAGACCATTTTGCATTTATCGTATTTGTAAAAATGTGGGTCACCCAACCAATACGAAACCTCCATATGTATATAATTGTCATCTTCTAAATGTATGTAAATATTATAAAAGCGTCAGAAAAGACTGATATTACTCTTTACGTCCTATATATTTTTCGTTTATGACTTTGGTTGTAGCTACATATAGGTTACTTCTATCAGTTCTCTTGCTGAGGGTGTTTGCCCTGATGTTTACAATTGATTAAAACATGCAATAGGCAAACCGTTTGCTTCATTAAAAACTATTTTTGGGTAGCAAAATGCAGATTTCAGATAATTTATTTACTCTTTTAGTTACCAATAGGTTTTCAGTACATTTAGTCAGTCTCTAATTGTTTAAAGCAACAATCAGTTCTGGTTGAGGTATAAAAGGGAAATAAAGTATGGAAAGGATAAATGGCAATAATTTACCAGATTGTACAAGTCATAGCAAAACACGGCAAATGAGAGTTCATGTAATACAGATAAATGTATTTTCTGCAATAAGACTATTTGATAGCTATTTTAAATGCTATATACAACATTTTGACAAGGAAAATTATCGATTTTAAGCTTTTATGTCATTTAATTATCATGTTATGTTCATTATCTTCCCTATTTCACACACAAAAGATGTATATTTTCAAGCATACGCATAGTAAAAAATCCAAAACGAAGCTGTAACAACTTAAACACTCTTTAAAGCAGCATTTAACAAGGTCACGTGATATGAGTGAACATGAAACGTGTAGACAGTACGCGAAAGTGGACGCGAAGATCGAGTAAAGTGATACAATAAAAAAAATTAATGTGCGCTCAGCTTCAGCCATTGCAAATAGACTTCACTCTTTTGAATATAATCACAGATGATTCTGATACATACATCAATCTTATTTCTTTATTATGCCCGCCTTTAAATTAGACAAAAATATTGATTTTAATTCAGTCTTAATATCTTTTAAATATTCGCATTACGTTCGTTTTATTTATTTAGTGATCAAATTGTGGAAACGATCATGTAGATAAGCTGCACAATCTTTCCAATACTTGCAAAAGTTTAACACAGATGTATGTAAGTTATTTAAGAATGGATGCATGTTAACTAAAATAATAAAGTTCAATTAAGACATACAGACAAGCAGGTAGATATACACAACGGGTCGACTAGATAATAATATTTTCAAAATCATATATTTTCCTTCAGAACTGAACTTTTCGAAAGGACATGTGGTCAAGTAAACTAAATATGCTTCAAACTTGATTTCTAATGAAATGCCTTCTGCACCGCATTGAATTGTGAGGATTATAACTGTTACACTTTTAACAATTCCAACCAAATTTTGAGTGTACTTGCAATAAACAAGATATTGGATACATTGTTCGATTAAATTTGATTCCTGCCTATATAGCCTAGTTATTGCATGTAATTTACTTAGCACACTCATATGATGCTACCAGATTACATTTCATCTAGGGATTATCATTTAAATATATCGATAAAATACGGATTAATTACTATGTTAACTTTTCGAAAGAGATACAAATAAAATTATGCTGCTGACAATTTCGTTTTAATGGCTGTAAAAAGGATATGAGTAAAATGTTAGATGTCAGTGCATCCTGGTAGTTTGTAATTCGAATGTAGGATTGTTTTGTATGTATTTATTTAGTTTACTTTGTTGAGCTGTATCATTGTATCGTAATGGTATCGAACTTTGTTGTACTGTATTATCTCATACGTGATAAGGTTTTGTTTCCTGCAAGTCTTTTACTTTTAGAAGACAAATTTTGTTGAGATGCTTGTCCCCTATTATCACATGACCTGGAAGAATGAACTGCTTATCACATCGAATCAAATCTTGAGTGTTTCAGTTTTGCTTCTGCCAGAGTCTTTATCTTTGTTAAGGGGTCTCTCGTTGACTACATTAGGTTGGGATCGGGTGCTCCCAGAATTATCTTTAATTATTACAGAAGACCCACCCTGGCTCGTTTTTGTTAGAAATTGAAGTAGTGATAGAGATGCAAAGCTCCGAGTCCCCAGTCAGCAGCAGAGGGGGCGAATCCGACATTTTGTCCAATCGTTATTTTGCTTAATTATTACTTTCTGCACTCAACGATCTAGTGTCGTCAGCGCTGGTAAAAAAAAAACGACGTCGGTCCATCCTACACGATGGTGACGTCATTTGGTTTAATTAATACCTTCTGCGCGCCGATCCCAGCGTCGTCAGCGTCCGGTAAGCACATCGACGACCGCGTCGATGTCATCGCCCCCTCTGCTGCTATGATCTTACAAACAGAGTGATCACCAACTCCTCCTCTTGTAGGTCAATTAGGTTATTTGACTGATCGGTAATTCTAAAATTAATTCTCGTTAAAAACCGATTATGGCATCTCATATAGACCGGATTAATTGGACTCTCAATGATTAAAAATCCCGGAGGGGCTGTTGGTGAAAACGAATAAAGGATATACCCCTGTTGAGCTTGATTTGATTGCTTGGTATCCACCTGGTAACTCCCTTCGATAGCATCACACACTAGATTGATTGCTATCACCGATGCGATATTTACGTTGTACGGGGCAATATGCCTACCACCATCTCCGTTATCGTGTCTGAGGATATGAGTTGATGGACTGAGAAAATCATTAAGAGACTTTCTTAGTTCTGGCGCGTTGCATCCTGGAAAATTGAAATAGGGTAAATCGGCTTCTGTGATATTATACTCGGTTAGGAATTTTTGTTTATTATCATCGCTGTTAGAGAATATTGTCCCGACAATTCGTTTATTGATATATTCCATGTCTGATATGAGTTTATTTAACACCTCAACGTGTTTTCGTGTTTTTGTCTCCCGTAGCTGTTCTAGTTGTGATTGGTAAATACGATTAATCTCGGCAAAATACCTATTAATATCATTTAAATTAACTGTTAATATGACGTGCGATTCAGGAGTTTCCTTATACGGAAAATACCATTGCATGGTATTCCTGTTTTGAAATATAAACCTACTGTGTAATAACGTGTTTTTTATAATAGACAAATCATCTCGATAACTGGGATTAATTTCATGATACGATTGCGTATTTGTGTGCAAGTCCGCGGGGATTTCATGAGGTGGATTCTTGGGCCATCCTAGTATGGTTCTTATTGAACTGTTATAAATATCAACCATATACCCCGGTGTGTTTATTTCAATCGTCGACGATAACGTCGGTTCATGAACCGTAATAGCGATTTTTGATTCCTTTCCTGTGATCGATTTTATTCTGCGTTGAAATTCTTTATTGATTTGTTCTATTTGGTATGACCCAGTTGGTATTGTAACCTCATTCCAGTCTGGGGTCCCATCGGGTTTATTTGTCCATGCAAAAACCAGCGAGTTATTAGGTTGTTGTCCGTTAAATGCGTTCGCTCGGATATTAGGCCAACTGTGATATACTCGCAATTTTGCCAGCGCTATTTCCTTTACTGGAACCGGCGATGGGAAGTTCACACTGAATTCGGGTTTCGTTGACGTTATTGATATCATATTTGTTTGTACCGGAGTGGTGTTCTCCGCGATCCGCTGAAGTAATTGAGACCCTTCGGGGTTCAGCTACATTATTATTATTCGTTGTCTTTAGTGTCTAATTTCAACAACCAGGTGGTTCCGGCTTCCAGTTGAAAATCCTCGATTTTTGACATCGCGGAGCTATACAACTGGACCATCGTGGAGAATTCAACATCGGATACGAACAAATTATCAATTGACAACGAGATCAACCCGGATAATTTCGAGTACGCGTCGGATACTATTTGATGTTTTACTGTATACTCGTTGAGTTTTTTCTGAAAACACGATGATATCTTCCTAGTGATTGCGTTGGCGACTCCAGCAACTGTTGTCATCGCGGAGACAGCGATTGGAACAGCGATCGGGGCTATCGTGGTCACCGTGGATAAAATAACACCGGCGCCAGCTACTATGCCCGACACCGAGTACACGACCGCGTCGATGGCGGTTATTTTACGACGGTATTTTTTTATTTTTGCGCGGTATTGTTCGGAAAGCGTTTTCAAATTCGCGGAGAATTCTTTTGCGGTATCGAATCGATATTGATGTGACGTCGGTGATACCTCTGATTCAATTTCCTTGGTGGTCATTTTTATTTTAAAAGAGCTAGTGTTTTTAATTACTTAGATTCGCTACAAATTCCACATACCATGTGATGTTTGCCCTAAATAGACTGCTATCAACGGCCTTAATCACAAACCGTTCAATTGTGTCCTTGTCAATGATTGTTGACACTGTATTGTTAAACCCGGATGAACTCGACGATGATATACTAAACTGCATCGCCGAAATCAATGTCAATCGATAAATACCCTTAACAGTTGCGGTGATATCTACTGTATTCTGTGTAGGAGTCCAATCGAATGATCCATGCTGAATTGTGTATACTGTGTTGATGATGTTCTTATGAGGGGTTTTTATTTTTTCGAGTTGCTCTGTTCTCGATAGTCCTTCTCTAATCGCTTCAACAATAAATTTGATTGTTTCTATTTTCCCTTCATGCACGTCTATACTTTTTTTGTTCGCTGTAACATTATCGCCGAGTATTTTTATTTTCCTTTCATGCGTGTCTACATCATTTATGATCGTTGCAACATTAATTTTGATTATTTCTATTCCCCGTTCATGCGAGTCTATACTTTTTTTGTTCGCTTCAACCTCGGTTTTGAGCGTTACTATTTCCTGTCCATACGCAGTGATATCATTTATAGTTATTGTAATTTCTTCCGGTTTGGTATTTTTTTTACCAAAGAATTTATTAATGGCGTTATCAGCCCTGCTAAAATTTTTTCGCAACGTGTGAAATTGACCCGACAGCGTTGTAAACTCCGAAATAGTATTTTTTAACGAATCCGACACGGATATATAATTGTTGCCAAGTGTACTTATTTTTCCATTTATCGTCAAGATGGATTCACCTGATTTAAGTCGTCCGTCGCCGGTATACAACGCGATAGCGTCCTCGGCGGCATCACGCTGTCGTATTAAAACGTCATCCAGCGACACATTACTGGATTTCAATTTACCCTGGCGGTCTTGAAATACAACTATTTCGCCTGGGTCAACACTTGTTAAATTCAACGTATCAGCGATTTCATCCTCAATTAGTTTTTTTATGTCATCGGTGGCGGCCGTTTCCGTGGGCTTTTTCAGCGCCGAAACCGGTCGTCCCCAGATATCAATCATTATTATTGTAAATGTTATTCTCTAAAATCCGTTGAGCTTCTACGACCCCACTAGTGTATTCGTTTACAACCACATGAGGTGGTTTCCGCGATGATGAAATCGCCGCAAGTACGTTTAATACCTCACGGCCACATATCGGTGGGTCACTTAATTGCTGTGTTGGCAGCGTGGAATAAAAAACCCGGGCTGAACACGCCCGGGCTGAACACGCCCGGATATACCGCATGAACGCTTTCGGCGGGGCTAACCCGTATGAATCAAAATAGACGATTGCACGCGGATCAATCGCGTATGCAACCCAATGAGTCCCCGCTCCGGAGGACCCATCGAGGTTAATTATGCCTGTTTCAGTATTCCTTGGGACCGCCGGTAATTGATCCCTCATAAAAACACCTCTGAAGTTTTTTATCGCTAGCGCGTTTGCGGCGTCTATTAAATCAAAATTAGACATGGGAGTCATAGACTCAGGAGTCATTGACTCCCGAGTCAATAAACGGTTCCCGGTAGTCTTAGACCCTTTCCCGAATACCATGAGTACGGGGTCCCCGGTAGTCTTAGACCCTTTCCGGCCACGGGTCGTTTTTTTTTGTAGCCTTTCCCGGTTGCCTTCTTCAATGCCATTCCCGCCGCGGTACCAACGGCCCCCAACGCCGCCGCCTTAGCCACTGCTGGTGCGGCCGCGGCAATCAACGCTGGAATCGCAGCTAACAGCGGAAATATCCCACCGGTCTTTTCCATGTTTTTAATCGCTGCGGCTGAAAAATCTATTTGAACACCCTTTTTATTCTTCATCGCATCATTGAAATGTTTTATTTGACGCGCCGTCAACGATATCTTATGATTACCACCCGCCATCTGCGACGGCTTCAGCGTTATTGTGGTTCCGCATTGTTTAGCCGACTTTGATCGTAATTTCTTGACTTGACCATCAGTCAACTCTACACTGACGACACTATACGACATTTTATTGTAAACGCGTTTGTGTTTTCAATTACATGTTTTCCACTGGCGCATCAACGATTCTCATTCGTCCACCAACACCTTCTAGCAGCATTGATTTATCGCTGAGAATGACAGCAACCGCTCTATAATTGACACCAGCCGGGGCTATACGAGCTCGGAAGTGTATATCAACGACGGATTGTCTCGTTAAATCAAGATGTTCCAACGAAAAGTAATAAATCGGATACAGGTTTTTAAAATCAAGTTGTGATATTTGCAAACCAGTGTCGACGTTTTGATCACGACCCATATATGACAGCAATCGATGATACACACGTGCGATATGGTTGTCGCCGTAATTAAGCTGTATATCCTCGGATGGTTCCTGTTGTCCGTTTATTCTCAGCGAAACCTCCATGACTCCTAATCGATCAAATATCATATGGCTGCGTTCTTGACTGCCCAATCGTTCCCTATTCTGTAGCGCTATGAATATATGACGCGGGGCTGAAACACCCTGTTTTGATGCTAGGTGCCATGTAAACGTATCGGCGACGTTATCCTCTTTAGCATCAGTTGTTACCGCTAGCCAACTCAACAACGATTTCCCCTCCTGTTCCATAAATGCTAACAATCGTGCTTCCGTGGTAACTGATGGAGTCAGCACCGGCATCCACAATGCCATTTTAGTTAAAACGACTTTACCGGCAGCGACGCCAGCAGCATGCCATATTGCATTGTTATCATCGCCCCTTCGCGTCAGGGCAATTGTGTGCTTAGCCCCATAGATGACTTTTCTAACATTTCTGCAGAATCCAAATATGTGATGGAGTGGAATCGCGCATGAAAACTTTCGGCGTGGTCCTTGCAACATCCCTACTCGTGTTGCGAATCCCATATTGTAATTATCGTTAAGACTTTTTATAATATTGAAATTAGCGCCTGGTTTTGCTCTGCGGTCTGGGTTATTTGCTTCAGCCTGTGGGTCAGTTGCGGTATCTCTTTCCACCAGCACGTTAACGTACTGAAGATGGTCAGCGTTATCGGTGGAGTCCTTCGCAAACATCATAGATGGGCCCGCCGATCTTGTATAATCATCCGAGTATCTTGCTAGCCCAATTATCGTCGTTGCAACATCAACCTCGCGTTCTATTGATTCAATTTCTCGCCCGTCAATAAGATATCTGGCGCTCTCAAATAACGCCATGATACCGTTGTTGACGAAGCCAACTCGAACACGATGGTCATCTGCGTATGGTGCATTATCGGCGGCATTTGTCACGAGTTCTCCCTCAATTTCGATAAACGCTTCACACGGCAGAAAGTATTTACTGGTATCTTGGACTTGAAGTTCAATTCGCGATCGTAGGTCAGGTTGCGCTGCATAATAAGAATAATATTGATAATCACGGACAGAATCATCCCTGCGCACTGGGGCGTCCATATCAAACGCGGGGTCAGCGGTTCGCGCAAACATTCTATTATTTATCATGTTGATGTTTTCAATTGCGATTTTTTCGTCGTAAATTCTTTGAATTTAAACCACTCCCCGCTATCGCGTTCATGAGCGCGTTAGTGGATGACTCAGTCGCCAACGACTCTAATTTTTCTTCCACGGCGTTATTTATTACTTTACTGACATTTGCAGGCATCACTGTCGTTGATGGCATTACCGGTGGTTTCTGTTTTCTTTTTGAGAATCTCTTGGATTTCACCAATGACATTAGTTTGTCCCGCGCGGCTGAAAGCGCCTTTCCGGCAACATCTCCAATAGCACTAATACCCTTATCACGAATAACATCAATAGCCTTCATTCCTAATTGTTTAGCTAACGGCGCCACTTTTGGAGCCATTCTTGTAAATAACCCCGCAATGGTGCTACCGAGACCGTCTCCGTACCACGCGCGGTATACAGGCAATCGTGAGTTTACCATGTAGACGCTGACTGGTTTATCGTGGTTGTAGTGTATGATCATCCTTATTAAAAACACCAGTTTTCCAATTAATCATCCACGAGTTCGTCTATGAGCGTTCGATACGCACTAACGTCCATAATACCGCCTGCAAATAACCGCTTGCAAATATCAGCGGCCTCATTGATTATTTCTGGAGAGTTATTTCCGGCTCGTTTTCCTCCAATTAGTACCTCTAGCCGTGATATATCACTGAGAACACTGCCAGGACAGGTAACGCCGTAGGATTCTTTACCAACAGAGTATCCTTTTCCTTTTTTTGGTGTTATACTCTTAACTTCCTTGTGGAATTCATCGTAATCGGGATCACCACGATGTGGTAATGCATCTTTATGTTTACTTGCTAAATACACTATTCTTGCCCAGTCCTTTAACGACTTTATATTTTTCTCGTAACCGCTATTGATATGCTTCTTATCTCGTATGCTCTTAGCAAAATTGTTGGCAGTAAAATTAATTAATTCTTCCCTGCTGCTGAAGCCTCTAATTTCATCTATTGTGCTCCTCTTGAGTACAATACGGGGTATATTCCCCTCTTTTTCTTCCGGTATTTCTTCTTCTGGTATTTCTTCTTCTGGTATTTCTTCTTCTGGTTCTCTTGCGGTGGCGCCTAGTTCTTCTTCATCGGCCATTGTAACATAGGGTTCTTGTGGTTCGGTTATAGCGAGTGGTGGTGGCCTCCGTGTTGTAGCAGCCGCTATTTTCGCAGGGAGTGTTTCTAAAGATCTTTTTGTTTGTTCGGTCTGAGCCGCTATCTTTTCAAGCGCATCGAGGACGGGCACAGTTGCCGCCGTAACATCTTTGGTCGCTTTAGTTACCGGGGCAAAGAGTTGTTCGCTTCCAACAGTAAAATCGGTTTGTAGTTGCTGCCGCGTTTGAAGTTGTTCTCGGACCCTGTCTCGTAACGGTATAAACTTTTTAAGCGCTGCTAGCCGCTCTCTGGCTAGCCGAGTAGTAAGTGATTCGCCTACCATTATTGCAATTGCTCCGTAATTTCTAATTTCTCGCCGGAGGCTCCGTCTATAATCCTTCTAATGTTTTTGATCTTACTAGAAATCTCCCGGCGTCGTTCATAAACACGTCCGAGTTTTTTTCGTATTATTTCAACGGCAGTGAATAGTCCAATGAATGCATTTGCGTCATTGTGGTACAGGTTCTCATTGATCGTATGTTGTAATCGTTTTATAAAAAAATACTCGCGGGCCAGGGTAAAACGCCCCCGTTTCGACTGCTCGTTAATAATCTCATAATCGGATAATATTTTTTCACTGTCGAGACCATCAGATAATTCAATTCCTTGATTTTTTAATTTTGAAATCTCGGCTAATATATTATTGATGTCTTCGATATTCATTATTCTTATAAAACATCTTGTTTTTAAATAAAAAAAATGAAAACCCCGTGTATCAATTCCGAAGGTGTGTTAAGTATTAAACAGACAATTCGTCACGGTGACCTTGTCACGGTGACTTCGTCACTCGCTGATTTCTGTTATATATGAAAATCGAATTCTGTGATCCGTCTTTTTTGAAATCGCTGAATTCTGTATTCCTTCTGCAACAAATCGTATCGAGGCTCCACAAATGTCAAAATATTTTCCTGCCGCATGCATGGAGTGAAATGTTTTTTCCTCGTGAGTTGTTGTATCAAATGACTTTACGGGTTTTGCTTTCTTTGGGTATTTACCGGTTTGGCCTTTTTTGGTATTCTGACTTTGCGAGATAGCTTGCAAGTTTATAAGAGAATTATCAGTCTTATTATTATTAATATGATCAATCACAAGTCCATTCTCGATTAATCCGTTGAATACCTCAAATACCGCCCTATGAACATAGTATTTTTTCTTTCCGGCACCAAACATCAGATACCCCTGATTATTTACGGTACCAATCGGCTTCTTCAGTCTACAATTTCTAACAACGCCGTTGCGGGATGCCTCGTAATTGACGAGCACAGGATGCGGCTGAAATTCTTGGTCCATTTGTATAATAATACTACTTGTCTAATTTATTATTTGGTTTAATTATAAATCTTTCAACGTAGTCTTGGGGGGTTTTGATGACGAAGTCTGCGGTGGGGTCAATGACGGCGTTTTTAATTCGCTTGTCATAATAGCGTTTTAACTCTCTGTATCGCTTTCCGCCACAATTAATACACAACTGCGATTTTCCTCTTACACCGACGTGGCAAACCAAGCACGGGAGGGGGCCAAGAGAACCATTACGAACGCTTTGTAAATGATACCCGCAGAATTCACCTCTACATGATTTATTGCACGGGGTTATCGACCCAATCATCAACCATTTGCAGTGATTCATTATACTATATTCTTTCATTTAAATACTTGTTTTAATTATATGGATGAGTTCGAGAGATTGGCAGCAATTAAGCCCCGGAAAAATATTAAGTTCAATCTCGATAGAGTCCTCAAGGACACACCAAAAGCGTTAATAAACGATAAAACCCTGTTGAATAAAATACGCGACTGTATCAATGAATTCAAGCGTGATGGCGCATCTCATAGTTGGTCAACATTTCGAATTGATGGCGTTGTTGATGCTACCATGAACGACAACCGCGCAGCAACGATAATATCACAACTTGACGGTAAAAGGTATTTCTTCAGAGTAAAATTTATTGTCCGGGTGGAATCAGGTGATTGGATCATACGTGATAAATTTGAACCAGTTCTCAGCGACATGAAAACAGTCACTGTCAGCCGCGACTCCAAGCCGGGGCTGTTAACCGGAATTGACAGACCATACTATGAACGAGCGTATCCTGAAACAGCAGTTGTTTATGGAATATACCCGTTAAATAAGAAACCTGATATCGGAAAACTGAAACCGATGAAACAGTCAACGGGGATAAATTGTGTAGCAGAACGAATAATAGAGCATTTTACAAATGCATGTCGAGGAAACAAATTGACTGATTTACGACGTAGCAAAATCAACCAGTGGGAACTAACCGTAAAAGAGCGTGGAGCAACCATCAGCGACATAGCGAGATTAGAAACGTCGTTGAGATTTCCAATAACCGTTACAACAATAACCGGTGAAGTATTATACGAATCAAAGTACAAATCAAATGGGACCCCAATCAAAATTATTGATCATAACGAACACGCATGGACGCCCGCGATCACAGTGTTTCCACGGGATAGAACAGTAAGGTATATACCCGAAGAATTCCTGGGAGAACAATTCTCCAAGGACGGTTTTCTCGCGGAGAGGAAACTATTTGATGCTATTGCCTACTTGTGTAAAAACGACCCTGTATCAGTGTGGTTACTTCGCAGCGCTGAAAACGATGCGGATACCTTTGATCAGTTTGTAAGACCAAACGGCGAATTATATCGCACTGAAGCATTTCACAACAGGATGAAAAAAACCGCCATGGAATTTGAAGAGCATGATGAACAACTGCTAACAAATTGTTTTACAATTCCATCGGTTGTAGCTCGTGTTGCAGCAAGGAAAAATGCGTGGAGACCAACGCGCAGGGAATTTCTACCGGATGTACAATCCAGTTGTTTGGAATACTATCACGGTGGACTATGGAACACTGAATACAACCGCGACGCTATGATCTCGGTTGATATGGTTGCCTGTTATCCAGCGAGTTTTCTCGGGTATGGATCCGCCGCTGAGTACTTTAGACGATTTGGACACCCCAGTCATGAAATGACTCGTGTTGCTATTAATGGACCACTGCCTGATTTTGATTTAACCGGATTCGCTCGCATAGTATCATTTGAATTCGCGGCAGGACTCCATCGCTGTTGCTATATTTGGATCGGTAGACACATGGCTGAAAAGAAGTGGCTGCCAATAGCGCTGCTACGGTATATGATTGATTGTAGCATGCTAGTTTCGTTGATTGTCAGTGACGCGATTATATCATACCGGGCACAGACTGAAGTCTGGTTACCAGAACCGGAGCGTCTAGATAGCATAATTGACGAGTCCAGAAAAAACATTGATGCCGACGAGGAATATATCATCGAATGGTCCAGGAGGATATTTAACCAACGAAACCGCGAGGCAAAAGATCTCGGTAGAAGAATAATTGGTAAGTTCACACAAGGTGGAAAAAACCACGACTACAAACGATATTGCTCACGGCTGATTATAGATGACGCAGAATATGATTTCGTAATCAAGGACGCAGTGGCAAAAAATAGATACGTGAACTGCAAAACAGCTTTCTTGTCCAATGGAACGAGGTTGGGTACAGTTGTTTCCTACAGCGATGGAGACAGCCCGGCATATCCGCATTTGAGGGCGTCTATGCTGGGTTACGCCGCTATCAATTTATTCTCGATGATAAATAGATTTCCCGACACCGCGGTTAGAGTAGCCGTTGATTCATTTTATATAGACGTAAAGTACAAGGGAAACTTAGCCGAGTTTACTAGTCCGGACGAGAGTTGGGGTACATGGAGAATTAAAAATGAAATACGACGCGATTATTCCCCGTCAGCAGATGTCACCGTTGAAAATAATTACTTACGCGGTGATAATTTATCAGAATGGTCTAATGCACCACCGTGTTCTGATCCAATTTGTAGACACAAAACAGTTTATTTAAGCGGCTGTGGCGGGTCAGGAAAGACGACTCGGGCAATTGAATTATTTCGAACGCGGGCAAGTATAATCGTGCTTACACCGACCCATAGACTAGCGCGAGAGATAAAACAACGAAATGTTGACGCCGTTACTTATCACAGCTTTTTTCGATACAGCGGCGGTGAGTGGACTCCTGATCGAATGGGTGAAAAATTTATTCCTGGGGTTATCATTTGGGATGAAATATGTACTGTTTCGTTAGATGTTTTACAAATGTTTCTTGATTGGTTGCTGCTCGCGAATACAGCGGTAATCATGTGTGGCGACCATGGTCAACCACCACCATTTGTCGGCGAGGGCCCACATGATTGGTTAAAGGGTTTTGTGGACTATTATGAAGAAACCGATACTGATTACCGAGCACTTGATGAACAACTGCGCGGGGTTAAAAAATTAATCAGATTACAGCCGGATAGAATTCAGTGTGAAATAATTCGCGAGGTGATTCCGGAAACGCCGTTAAATGAATTCTGGGAAACATGGAGACCAAACGATTTGATTGTAGCGAGTAGAAAGATAGTCAGGGACACACTTCAGCGGAAGTTGTTTACGTTGCATAAGGAAAAGTTTCCAACGCGTCCAGTGCCGTTATGTTATAGACCCGCGGATACACGGCGGCAGAATATTGAAGTTGAGATTCCAGGCCGGACAGAAAAACAAATTCTCGTGCTGAATGATATTGTGCTCGTTGATATCAGCGTCGTCGAGGACGCGCTACGTGCTGATAAATCCCCGTGGACGCTAGGATACGCAACGACAATACATTCCTCGCAGGGACTAACTATCACGGACACAATTGTTTGGATAGTTGATAATCGCATCGAATGGTCGAATCTAGTCTATCTTGCAGTGTCCAGAGTACGAAGGATAAATCAGCTTCGAAGAATTGTTATTGACGGAGTCACTGACGGAGTCACCATCGATGCAAGCGTCATTGATAGAAAACTCTCGGGTTACCGCCAACAGGATAAAAAAAAACAGCGGCGTTTTGATATTGATGCCGAATTAATAATCTCGCTACGACAACAACAGAATAATCACTGCGCGAGTTGCAATTGTATAATGAGTTGGCGTTATTCGGATAAAGACACTCGCCAATTTACCGTGGATAGGATCGATAACAGTCTCGGTCATGTCAAAAACAATGTGAGGTTGACCTGTCTTGAGTGCAATAGACGCAACGGCGCTAGTTAAGACCACGTGGTGGCAATTGAGTATCGTTAGGTATCACTTGTAGTTGCTCGCGTGTAAATCCGCGCTGAGGAGCAGTTGAATCCAGTCTATAGATCGGTGATCTACCAGTTGATCGTGTTATCGTTGATATGTTATGTGTGGTAACACTCCAAATAGGATCAGTAGCCCTTTTTTTACCGCCTTCAAGCTCTCCTGGTTCATACAGATATCTAACAGTGACATCGCCGAGAATCGGCTTGGAAACGCTATTTATTTTTGATTTTCCGGGTATATACTCGTATTTAATCGCGTCGCTGGGCTTCATGTTGATTGCTCGGGTAATCTCGTTATTTAACGCTGCAATTACACCTGGCAACCTTTTAACCCATTCACGAGATCGTTTTTCTTGGATGAATTCCTTCGCGTATTGATATCCAAATAACCGTTCAGCAAGAGTCCGATTGAATCGTTCAACAATTGCCTGATCACGATGTAGCGCAGTATGACCTCGTCGTATCGCGACGCTATGATGTTTCAGCGTTGATAAAACAGCGCCGCGAAATTCACTACCGGGATCAACTTGTAATAGATTTGGCCAGCGCAGAGGGCCTCTTCGATAAATTCTTTCAAACGCAGCGGCTACTTCAGTTGCCGACTTTGTTTTTAACGGCTCCGCTTGTTTGTATCGACTCGCAACATCAACTACGGTTAGCGCGTATTTGTAACCGTTGTCATGCGGCAGAAATAGTATATCAGCCTGATGAACTTCATTAGGTACGCTGACATCAAAGCGCGAGAAGTTGATTTGTTTAGGCGGTGGTAGATAGATTTGCCATATAGCCTGTTTGGATAACCAATTAGCCGCAGTGGTCTTTGTTACCTTTGCAGCGCTTGCAAGCTTACCAATTGCGGCCTTCCCCTTCCAGTATCCTCTCGGAGAATAATAGATGGAATCCATGTTGTTATTATAAACGCTATCGTTTTCAATTACCAGCGCGAGAAGCTCCGCTTCCAATCATTAATTTACCTTTCATAGCCGATTTTACCAACCATGAGGCCAATTTTTCTTTGACGGATTTATCGGGAATAGCATTTAACGCGTGAATTAATTTTACATCCGCGATATGACGCTGTTGCAGATCACCGCTACGATAAGCTATATCATGTATCCGACATGCTTCGTCGATAGCGTTTATTGGATACTCACCGGGTCGCGGCTGATTTTGATCATCGAGTCTGATATCTAATCGTGTTCCGGGGCCACAGTAGCTATATCCTGGGAGGTGTTTTTCTCCTGGATACTTTGCCCACGGTGTTCCGGGGAGTTTTGATAACTTGGCTGCAATATCACCTCCTCGCTTTTTTTTAAAACATCTCCGGGTCTAATAGAAATAAATCTAAATTTCTTTGCACCGCATTGTGCACACTTGCCAGTAAGCGCCGATCTGTTATTTTTTGTTGTAGCGGTTGTCATATCATTTGTGCCAGTACGCACTCTACACTTTACACAATATAGATCCATAATTTATGTATAGAGACATGAATATAATTGACTTTTCAGCGACTAAAACAAGAGAACCAGTTAAGCATGTTGCAGCGTTACCAAACTCGATCCGGATGATTATCATCGGACCATCTGGATCCGGCAAGACGCAATTGTTACTTAATTTAATAATGAGATGGATGAAGTGGGATAAGTTGTATTTAATCGCCCCTAGCGTAGATGATCAACGATGCTACGAGGTGTTGAAAGATTTCAACGAGAATGCATCAGCGATCGCTAAAAAAAATGTTATTGAGTTTATTACAGATATTAATGATGCACCAGGTATCGATGATATTGATGGCGACGTCAACAATCTAGTCGTGTACGATGATGTTATGTTAGACAATCAAAAAAACCCAGCTAGGATATTTTCCAGAGGCAGGCATAAAAACACCGACGTGATATATGTCACTCAACGATACACTCAGATTTCAAAAGTAATCAGAGACAACTGTAATATTCTTGCTGTATTCAACGGCGTTGATACACACACGCTACGAAATATTTGGCAGACATGGTGCGGCGGTGACATGGACTTTAATGTTTTTCGAAACTTTTTTAGTCATGCTCAGTCGACCCCACATGGATTTGTAACGATAAATTTACATGATCCTCGGACACGATATCGTATCGGACTTGACCAAATATTCGGTTAGTTGTAAATAATTTTCATTGTAAATAACCACTTAGCAGCAGGGGGGGCGATGACATCGACGCGGTCGTCGATGTGCTTACCGGACGCTGACGACGCTGGGGATCGACGCGCAGAAGGTGTTAATTAAACCAAATGACGTCACCATCGTGTAGGATGGACCGACGTCGTTTTTTTTTTTACCAGCGCTGATTACACCGGATCCGTTGAGTGCAGAAGTAATAATTAAGCAAAATAACGATTGGACAAAATGTCGGATTCGCCCCCTCTGCTGCTCAGTCAGCGATGCCAACAGTTAAATTACTGAATGCACAAAAGGTGAAATTCAAATAAACAACAAATTTAATGCCATTCAATTATAGATAATCCTTCCTCAAATGAAATTCAATATTCAAAACCCTATCACTCGTCTTTCTCTCGACCAAGTGACGGCCTATTTCATCATCTGACTTAGTATGATAGATTTTCCTCCTGTCCTGTGTTTCTACTCATCTCATGATCTGTAGTATTTCTTGACTGGTACCCAGTGCACCTTCAGTCCAACAACCACTTCCTTCACCCTTCACTTCCTCCATTTCCGTTCTCTCCTTTTCGTGTCTCCCAGAGGCTCGGGACCAACTGTACCAGGGTATTTCCCTTCTCTGTCTCCTGCAGTTCCTCCGGTCCCTAAAAGCTTCCTGTCCGAACACACACAAGGACATTAGTATATTCCTCTAGCTTTCTAGCCTTACACTAAACAACAATCTATTATCAGATAAACCATTACCTTATTTGGTCACGCATTCGTGCACATCGAAATACTGATACTTTCTGGTATGGTATACACGGTATCAACTGCTTATCATGCATATATTCAATATATTTCATCACATCGGTATATATAGATTCTCAGTCGTATTATACAGAACAATATCACAAAATCAGACGCATTTCTGTACATTACACTTCAACAAAGTGTACACAGATATCCACATATCCATGCGCTGATATATCCTTACACATTATAATCCTACAGAGTATACACAAATAGTCAAATACTCATATTAACTAATGTTGCCCACTGCAACCATTATACAAAGTTATAATTCAATTCAAAATTTGCAAATCTAGAATATCACATGAATTAACCAAATAGCGAATTCCAATATTAATTCTTTACATAAACATTGCTCATATCTTAAAATATGTATGTAGATCAAACACTAAAAATGAATCAAATCCTAAAAATGATAATTCTAAGTACTAACGATTCTAGTAATGAAGTATACATACTGCACATAATTAAAGTACAATTACCTTGCCGTAATAGATTGCGACAATCGAGCAAATAAGTCACTGACCTTTCCGAAGCTCCTTTGTAATTCCCAGAATAACAATGTTTCCCGCCAATTTCGAATGACGTCGGAGTAGCTTAGAACTTCCTTATGTAATTCCCGCAAGATGGTTTAGCGACTACTGACGTTTAGTTTCGAAACACTAGATTTAAACTTGCGACTCCAATGGTGGCCATGCCTTGCTCAATCCCGAGTGGATGTCGATTCACCCATGGTCTACATAATTAGCAGACGTTGCCCCCTCCCCGGCAGTCTGTCAAGGGTGGATTTACGACCCCCACTTGATTTCCTTTGAGCCAATACCGGCAATTCCTGTCACTTACCTGTGAATCACATTCAGCAGAATAAGGCGCCAGTAACAAGTTCCTATGACCATCTTATATACAACTTGCTTCCTCTCCGTCTTTTGTCGTCATACACTCGCAACATTTATGAAGTGAATAACTAGCCTCAGGGTCTAGCATAAACATGTTGCAATCTGGCTAATGTTTCTTACTTATAACGTGACAACGCCCCCACGCTTGAGAATAAAATCGGGATTTTATTCCCCCAAATTTACTCCAAATGCAAATGCGCGTTACACACGCAATAAAAGAAAAAATCATAGCGACGCTACACGCTGAACATGGACACGAATATACACATAACATACGGTTATTTACACATCGATCTATGCCATTTCAGAGCTCCTACTCATGAAATAAGCGCCTAGGTTCTCTGTTCCTTTCACGTATCTGATCTGCATCTGGTACTGCTGTAAGAACAGCGACAATCGCATCAAGCGTCCATTCGACAATTTCGCCTGCACCAGATAGGCGAGGGGTTGGTGGTCAGTTTCCAATATGAACTTGCGCCGTACAAGTACCGCTCGAACCGTGAGATTCCGAACACGATTCCGAGGCATTCCCTCTCCGATACGGAGTAGTTCTTCTCGGCAGCAGACAATATACGACTGCCGTACGCGACAGGGAAAAGCGTCCCCTCGTGCTCCTGTAACTGTACTGCTCCCAGTCCCGTGTCGCATGCGTCAGTGCGAAGCACGAAGTCTTTGGACAGATCTGGTAGGCGGACAACCGCGTTGGATTTAAGCTTATCCTTTAGCGTTTGGGAAGCGAGCTCACACGCAGCCGACCAAATAACTTTACACGGGGCCCGTTTCTTGGTCAGGTCAGACAACGGCCCCGCGATCGCACTGAAATTGGCCACATACCTCCGGTAATACCCGGCCAATCCCAGGAATGATCTCACCTCAATTTTCGTGGTGGACCGTGCGGAGTTTTTCAGCTGCTACACCTTTGACCTTTCGGGGGACAGCGTGCCTTGACTAAGGGTGTGTCCCAAATAGTCCAAGGTTCAGAACCCCAGGTGACATTTAGAAGGGCGAGCCGTCAGTCCCTCCTGACGCAGCCGCTTCTAAACGTTAGCTATCAGAGTGAGGTGTTCACCCCACGTCTCTGTGGCTAGCAAGAGATCATCATCCATGAAGTAGTGGACACCCCTATCGCGCAAGGGCTCCAACAACTTTCGCATCAATCTAGTGAAGATGCTGGGCGCATTCTGGACTCCGAATGGCATGACCAACCATTGGTATGTCCCATCGGGAGTAGCAATAAAGAGCTTTGCCCTATCTTCCTTTTTCACAGGGATTTGCCAATATCCCTTTGGACAAATCCAACTTTGAGAAAAATTTCGCCTTCGTGATAGAAGCGAAAATATGTTCTGGGTCAGGTAGCGTTTCCACTTGAAATTCCGTTACCTGATTCAGCTTTCGGTTGTCGATACAAAACCGATGTGTGCCATCCTTTTTCTGCACTAGGACTACCGGAGAGCTGTACAGAAAGTCGGCGGCTCGATTGCTCCCAAAGCAATCATCTGCTCGATCTCCTCCCTTACGACGTGTCGTTTTGCGTGGGGCAAAGGGTAGGGTTTTCGCTGGACTGGCCGGTCGTCCACAGCTTTAACCCGAACTCGACAAGTGACGTTCTCCCGGGCATTTCCGTAAGCACATCGGAATACCTGGCCAGCAACGTCTCTATCTCTTCCCGCTATACCGTAGTCAACATGGGGTCGCACTCCACGTCCGAGGGGTTCTCAGCCCTCGTTAACGGACAGCTCGGGCCCGTATTCGCCCCTTCCGTGTCGCCTTCAGCGTCATGGGTGACAATCGTGGCGACGACAAAATCGCTGCCGGTCTCCCTCTCCCGGTATCGCTTAAGGAGATTGGCATGGTATAGCCTCTCCTTAGTCTGTAGTCGTATCCGATAGGTTTGCCCTCTCACTTTCCCGGTCATGACGTACGGCCCCCTCCAAGAAGCTTGCAACCTGTTGTGTTCTTGGGGCAACAGTAACAGCACCTTGTCGCCTAAGTTATACTGGAGTGGTTTCGCGCGCATGTTGTAATACTTCGCTTGACGCGCCCTCGCTCGCTTGAGGTTCTCCTGTTCGAGCGAACAAACTTCCTCCAGTTTGTTTCGCAAATCAGCGACGCACCGAGAGGTAGTACGAAAATAAAAATTGACAAAACGTCAAATTTCCGTGGTATCATCTGATTGGATAAGTACATTGTTTTGCATTTTTAATCACAATGTGAATTAAAAAAATTATTCCAAAATTTAACATTAATGTAACGTTCTTTCATTTGTACTCATGCCGTTTATATTTACAGAGCTCGAGAATACGAGAAAGGTATCATTACCATCTTCCACGGCATCAATAAAGCATAATAGATAAATTAATAAAAAATTGATATGTATATCTATTCAATGTGTATTATTGTTCATGATCATAGCTTGTAATGCTCATTTAGTTAATAATATTTAAATGCTGAATTTGTTATAGATCGTAAGTTTGCACTTTAAGATGTTTCTTTTTTGTATAGTGTGTAAAATCCATTCGTCGGCTTCAACGTTGTGCAGTACTACTAAAATATAGATAAACTTCACGTGATCTGACAAGGAAATCGGTTCTTGAAAATTCCTCGCTCATCTATTTTTAGATTGCTTAACATCTGTGCTTGTTTTCTAGTTGAAATTATTATTGAAGGAATAGGCGTCTTTCATTTGTTTCTGGAACTTAGCGTTGCATATAAGAGAATTATTACGTAAAATTTGGCATTCTTAGTAGTTCCACCAGTCTTGAAACTTATTCAGTTACACTGAGAGGAATTCAGTTGTTTAATTTAATCATATTTTTGAATTAAATTGCTCGAAAATTTCAGATTTATTGGAATAATAACTGTCACAGAAATCCTGTGAATTCTTTAGAAACTATCTGGATATTTAATAGCTGTCAGAAAATTACTGTGAATTCATTTAAAGGAATATTTGGGATTATATCATAGTGATTCTTCTGTAGTGCTGATACATCAGTACACTAAAGGACATTATTCAGAATACATTTTGAACTCATTTGGATTACTCGATACTTTTGCAATTGAGAGAACATTTTGGACCATAGGATTTCATTCACCATACTTTAAGCTATGTTTACTTTTCACTTTGTGTTTAGGGCAATAAATATTTTCAATTATACAAAACTTGTTGGAATTCTCTATTTCTTGTTACTTATATTAAAACCATAGAATAGTAACACCATTATAATGCTGTATTACATGTGTTTAATTGATTCATACCATTTATGCATTATATACATGTATATTTTATGCATATTTTTTCTCTCACTTTTTTTCGTTTTTTAATGACCATAAAAATGCAGATTCTTTAACATTTGCTTAATATTCTGATTGACACAAATAAAACAGTGACACAGTGGGTAATACAATAATTAAGCACGAGACATTGACATTGTACGTTTATTTTTCAGTAATTAATTCAGACAAGAATAAATAAATATATAAATATTTGAACTATAAGTACATGTAGGAAATCATTTCTCAGTCCAATGATTATATGTTTTAGCTCCAAGAATAACGTTGCGAACATTTCTGCAAACCCAATTATATGACCGTGAGGAATCGCACAAAAGCAATTCTATTGAAGTCGAAAGTCAACGCTGTAGAAATCCAGAGTTGAAATTGGCATTGATGGCAAGTACAGCGGGAGCTGGCCAATCTCACCAAGCATTTCTGATGTTTCCAGGAGTATATATTTTATGGTATATGATTGGATTGAGTCTTTGATAAACATCATGCTTGGGGCAGATTATTTAGCATAGTCATCACTGTATCTGGCGAGACCGTAACTCGTCAACTTTGTTGAGAATTGCTTTAAATTCCTTTCCGTCGAAGGAATATCATGCATTGTTGATCAACGATATGATACTATTGTTAACAACTCCAACTTAAGCATCGGCACCGTAATTTGTATTGTTATCCTCTATTATTTTCCCCTCAATTTTCAAGAAAGCCTCACGTGAAGGAAAACTCAGACCTGCCCTGCGCTTGTACTTCTACTTTCTGTTATTGATAAATGTCTAAAGCCGGGTATAAAATACTCTATTTTGCTTCGATCTATCAACGCAGGCGCTGCCATATCAAATGGACGTATTTTAGAACTGGGCGATACTGAAACTATATTTTCTATTTTGTCTAATACATTTTGTAGCCGCTCCATATTACCATGATTGCAATCATCTATTCGTTGTTGATCGGGATAATTGTACCAGCGAAATTTATTTTCTTGTTCAACCTTTGCTGAGTCATATATCGTTGTAGTTGATCTCGAATCGATTAAAACACGTGCACTCGCAAACTCTTTAACTGGTCAGCATTAAAATGTTCGATGCTATCAACGAACATAATTGCAATCTGTTTAGCAATTGATGCAGCGCGCAATGGCAGGGGCCTGATCAACTTTGATGTCCCTGCAAAGAATCTACGAACAACATTAGAGCAGTTCCATAACATTTCCTTGCGTTAACAACACGCTCTGGTATCACACATGCACGTACGATGGTCATTATATTAAAATGTCAGGACGATCATTGCAATATTGAATCTAACGACCCACACACACATAGATCCAAACATGAACTTAGATTAGAAAAGATGTATCTTTTTCATTTATTCACGTGGTTGCAAACCAGATGTTTCTTGAATTGGGTTCATGTACGTCTGAGACTGAATAGACATTGTATGGTATTTTAATTTGATGTTATGTTAGTGGAAACAAAACTAAAACAAAGAAGGCAGTTCACACAACATGTGGACTTCTTACGTAAAGTGGGGACCGAGATCAGTCAAGCTAGAACTACAGTCAAGTACCCTCTACGACGACTGGACATCCAAGCTTCACCTTGCCCGATATCGAAGAACACCTCTCTGCTAGTCAGCTGCCTAAACCTTAGGACATTGGTATGGTTAAACACGCTGCCATTAACGGAAGTTTCGATCCAGACCTTTTCGAATTCCACCACTTCAAGGTGTCCAAGGTAGGAGTGACCCAAGACAGTCAAACGTAGTGTAACTGATTTGTTGAACTCACCTTTGCCAAGATAATTACTTGAGATCTTACTATGTTTAGCCACGCGACAATAAGGAACCAACAGTAAAAACATTCTCTCGTACGACGATTATGCAGACGAATATGCTTGTTAAGGATTTGATTTCAGTCCAGACCAAGCTAGCGACGTGGGACAGTTTCACGCATTAAAACCAGGCCAACTTCGTGTGGAACATACGTTGACGTTAACTCTCGTGAATACACTGAACGTGTTCTTTTATGCTAAATAATATAATGCGCTTTAATGAGCAGCCTGGAAACCTTAAGGCTAGAAAAAGAGCTAATAGACACATGTGAGGATGAAGGTTCCCATCCAGAACAGAAACTACAGTCATTAATACCCCTTATTCAGTTGGAAAGGAAAAAGAGAAATCCATAGTTTATGATGCAAAGATGGTCAAAAGAACAACACTTAGAATTTCGTTTTGCTAGGTACGTGGCTAAAGGAATCATATTCATGAACAGAGAAAATTGTTATGGTTGTCAAATAGATCATTCTAGCAAAAACAACATAACCAATATTGAAGTATGAGTCAAGAAGAAACGTTCGTGTACAGTCCTATACTTTCTATCTTGTGTGATAGTATATAAGTATGAATGGTAATATATTTGTGTCAGAACACTCACTGAGACTGGAAGTCAAGTGACGTGCTCAAACGTTTTGATATGAAAATGACATCATAACTCCTCCTGCATCCTTCTTTGGTGACACAATACACATTATCCACCGTGAATGAAAATTTTCACAAGCATTGGGTTGGTGAACCTCAAAGTCAGTTTTAATCTGCCCAAAACCTATGCATCAATGCACCTTTGCCCCTTTTGGCGTTCTTTTTCAAGATGGCAGAAAAATGCAAGCTGGGGACAACTTTTTGAAGCCATGGAATTATGAAAAAGAGTGGTAAAATCCTGGGTAGGGTTGAATTGATGGACGTCTACACATATCCATAGCAACGGAAGAGAAAAACTATTTGTCTTCATGTCGGAGAAGAAGCTGATACAAGAAAAGCTGGATGAGGAGATGGAGAAGATTAAGAGAGATTGGGCGGAAGAGCAGAGACAAATGAATGGATAAAAAATGTGAAGCAATTTTCTCTGCTCAATGAAAGTTGAAATAAAGTGCAGAAGATGTGTGGTAATGGTGGTGACAGGAACATACACAGAACCGTCGAAAGACAGCCTCTGTTTTCACAGGAGGAAAACTAGGAGTTGCAGTCTAACGAGCCTCATTTTAGTCTCGCTGTCTCGGTCAAACGATGGGGTGTGGATAAGTGTGGAAAGATATGTGTGCATTGGTGTTAAGTAAAGTTGAATTGGAATTATGTAACATCGTGGATCTACGTAAAGAAACAACGGCTCTTTTCATCGTTACGTTAATCTCACAGTCACTGAGATGCTACTTAATTATTGACAAAATATTGTGTGTGATTTGTACATGCTTTGTATATCTTCCACATTTTTAAGTGAACGTTTTTTCTTCTCTTTTATCTTGTATGCAATCTTATAAAGTATGTTTGTAATCTTTTCATGAGTGATATTATGTTTGTTTGTAAATGTTAACACTAGTACCTTTATAAGGGCTAATAACATTATTGTTTTGGCGTAAGCACCATTACTCATTTCCTTGGCTTAGATATTTAGGCGTTCGTCAGTGATAAGTGGGTGGTAGTCAGTCAAACGGAGAATTGGTTACTATGTATGTGTGCAAATATTCTTACTCTTCAGGGTTGTAATATGTTGAGTATGTGTGAATACCCCTAAATTTATTGTTGACTAGTAGCTGTAGGTTTTGGTAAGCAGATATGTGGGCGCTCGAAATTTTAAAACCGTGTATTGACTAGTAGTCTTGGGTGTTGGTCGGTCAGGCGGCCTCAATAATATGTTTGTGTATGTCTAGCTACCCCTAATATTTTCTCTGGTTAGTAGGTGTACGTATTCTTTAAACGATTAGCTGGTGCCAATCAGTCAAAACAGCGTATTGGTTATTTTAGGTGCAGCTTTAACAAACCTTATCATTGTAACATTGTGGATCGTATAATGGCCCATCATATAAATTCTACAGAGTTTTGTTAAGATTATTTTTTCCTTTGAGGCCATGCCGGCCCATAACGTTAAACACATCGAGCCAAAACTGAGGCGTAATGTTAAATTCCTCTTAACCATATAATAGAATATTTTAACTTTACTTTTGTTGTTGTTGAGTTTAATTATAGTGACATGCGCACAATTGTGCATGTGCCACTTTTTTTTGACTGCACCGCAGCCTGCTAGTTGTTCCTGGGGAAGGGAATGGTGCCACCTCCCCCAGGATTTTATGGGTTCAAGGAACCCTGATAGTTTGGCCTCAATCTGTGGGTCCATAAAGGTCCCTTACAGTTGAATGGTTGGCTGTCATTAGTGGGAAGGAGAGCTCGGGAACGTTCCTGGTTGCTTCACATCGCTGGTTTCTTGTTGCATTTGCCTGGTGTTTTTTTTTTGTTTTTGTCAAAATGTTCTAAAAAGGGGGGGGGGGTGCGTTCTGTGCTGTTTATAGAGGTTGTTAGTAGAAATCATGTATGAAGAGAAATTTTCAAGGTTATTATGGTATTACTAGTCGAGGTGTTTAGGGTGTGTTTCCTACCTTATGTTATTTATAAATTTTTAGATATTGCCTCTTTAAGTTATTTATTTATTAATGTTTTTAGAGATTGAATGTTATTTATACTTTATTTAGCAAGAGACCGGAGTCCTAGCTGATTACTCGGTTCGTTAAGGACATCTAGGACATCCGATTTTGGGATTTCCTTAGTTTTTGATAGGTGCTTCATAAGTGAATTATTTATTAATATTTTTATAAATTGAATATGTTATGGGTTTTTATGTGGGGGCTTCTTTATTTATTTAGCTAGTTACTGGGTCTTTTGGTTTTGTGGGGATAGTAATTATATTTTGTTCCTAAGTCCTGCTGAGTCTATGAATTTATTTATATTTTTATATGCTGATTGTTTATTTTTATTGGAGTCCATAAGTAACTCTGGGTATGTGTGTGGTGATCCAATCTCTTTTTGATTTAATCTCTTTTAAACTTTACTGACACCTTTCTTTACTATTTAGGTGGATGGGTGAAAAGATGTAAACTCTCTCTCTCTCTCTCTCTCTCTCTCTCTCTCTCATCACGTCATGATAAGTAGAGCCATTTGAAGAAACAAATAAAACGAAGTAAACCACTAACCGTTCAGTTGGTCGGAAACTACGGTGATTGGAGCGAACACGTGTACAAGAGACTTCATCAAAACCTTGTTTCATCGAATTTCTTTGATAAGTAGAAAATGAAAATCTAAAATTCTTATAATTTTGGAGAGGGCATTTCTGTGATTGTTGTAGCGGGGTTTTCTGTTGGGCTGATACAAAAGTTTAGGTCTTCGTAATTTTATTAAGGACTTGTTTTTCATTTATTGTATTCTTTTCTTGAAAATACGTTTTAACATACCAAGACGGAAACTCAGTTTCGTCACCTTATAGGTATTGTTTCACGAAGAGAAGTTAAGACTAGGAACGTGTGTAAAAGTTTCATACTCAATGAGGTAACATCTTGCTTCAAGCTCATAATAGTCAGCATCCGGATTGTTGTTGTCCTGCCCTCGAGTTACCGTACATTGTCAGATTACAACACCCACTTAATGACTGAATACAATATATTCAAACTGAAAACAAGATTGACATCCTCATTGTTTGACTTGATATAATAAGCTGTAGGAATGTACAGGTCATGTGTAATTTGAAACAAGTGTCTCCTAAAGTATTTCTTTCTAAAAGCATGTAATAATATCAATTCTCTTACAACAGGAAGATAACTGAAAATCAGAGGAAAATAAACAAATGTTGACTACTGCAAAGTCGCTCGTTGGATGAACACAAATGTGGTTAAGACAAAGAGAAAATACGGTACAAGAAGGTTCTTATTTACCGTGATACAATGTGACAGCGAAGCAAAGTTAGTAAAATCAACTTCTCAATCTACTTGCTTCCAAGATGTGTTGATGTTTTACGCATTGCTTGAATGTTTGACATGAAATTGCCAGCAGCAACATTTATATGCACAATATACTGTAGCTTGCATCACTTAAGAATGCTTTGTCAGTCATTGGCAGTGACTTTGCAGCAACGTGCAAATATGTAAAAACCGTGCTTAATGCTGCAAATGATCCAAGATAACGTTAAATTTATCTGCAATCATTATAATATAGCTGCTTAAATATTTAAAATCCATTAGGTACTTTAGGTCGTTGATGGGTAAGTCCTTTATTTAAAATGATCAAACTTGGCTATTCATCGAATTGACAGGTTATCTATAGAATAAATCACCATTGTCAGCTTTACTATATCAATGTCAAGAATAGTTCTTAATGAGTATTTTAGAAGTCGATTAAAAGCCAATCCTGAATCATAACTTGAATCAGCACAACAACAATGTAACCTATTTGTAACCAATTTAAATATGAGTTCGATAGATAATTTGCTGAAATTTAAAACAGGTTCAAGCCTGTGTGGTTTGAATTGTTTAGGCTGCAAGAAAATTTGGAATCAAAACTCTCGCTAAAGATTAAAATATATCACCGATTGAATCTAAGATGTTGTAAAAGTGAACCTGTCTAATTGGTTGAAAAACGTTATAATGGCTAATCATTAACATGCCGTTAGAAGGGATATTTTAACACAATTATGGGCGATAATTCGCAAAACATAGTCAAAATGTATTGAATATCGAATTCGTCCTAACCTGTGATTAATTAAATTTTACATAGATTTTAGTGAAATGAGATAATAAAAAATGCTCTGAATTTTCAATTATTCACATGGCTTTTGACTGTTTAGTGCGGATGAAGTGCCATAACTAAAAGAATAAGGTCAGTGTGCTTTTGATTTCCTTCTTTTGGTTAAATAGGGTGCATGATAAAAATAAACAAATACTGGAGGGTGTTTCACCTTTGGTCAGGGACATACCTATCGAGGAACAGGCTTAGCAAAAGACGGAGACATTTGCTACAAACGAACGTACGTCAGGACGAAACTTACATTGACTATTTGGTGTTTATCTGCCTGCTTGTTATATATATGTTAGTCTTATTTTACTGTACGCACGAAGTTTACACTTTGTGTGTACTTTTTCACTTTCCTACATCTGTGTTAAACTTGTGTCAGTATTTACATGTATCTATTGGAAAGAAAGCCTTGTCGTGGAATGCGTTTTTCTCACTAAAAATATAAATTACTATAATCAAGAATTTCGTTCACAAAATACCAAAGTTGAATTTGGTACGAATATTTTAATCTATGTTATATTATGGCATACTGAAGAATCATATTGATACATGCATCAGAAAAAGATTATACTCACAAGTGCTATGCCTATTTGCTACGATGGAAGCTGAGTGCACTTTATTAGTTAATCATATCGCCAGCCTCGATCTTGCCGACCAATCTCTTCAACACTTCAGCGTGCTATTTACACGTTTAACGTATGCGTGACACTGTGAAAGGCTGCTGTAAAAGGAATGTTATATTGCTAACTCTTTAGTTTGCTTTCTGGCTGTCGTAGTGTGCATACGCTTCATTACATATAAATGTATGCGTTTGGAGCGAAACCGGAAAAATAGTGGATACAAGAGGATAACTGGATATAATAGGTAAGTCTATGAGTACCATGTTATTAATCTATGGTATGTGATATTTGTATTTATTTGTTCGTTTATAGCTTTGTTAGATTTTTTATTATTTGTTTGATTATAGGAAGTAGGAGTTGACAATATATTTATCAAATATCGAGTAGCTAGCTAATTCCTTGCAGCAGACGTCTACATGTATATTATGCATGAATGTGTTGGATAGCATGGGTTACATTCTAAAAACGGACCCTTCCGAATATCTTAACATAAAATTATTATCAAGATATTCTCTCCTATAAGAGTTTGAAATTTAAAGATAGGAATAGTTTTGGGTATCAGGTATTTAGGGAAGGCGTGAAAAGTACGTGATATGAAATACCGATATACGGCTTTGAAAAGCGTACTGATGAATCATACAAAAAAAAAAAAACAAGAAAAAAGTTTAATGTTTGTAATTAAGGTCTTTTGAATGTGTAGACGCTGGTTGATTAGAGGGAATCTATGTGTGTTATTAGCACGTTTAGGAAAACTTAAGTTGCGTTCCACTGTTATCTGGTTGTCATTGGGAAAAAGGGGAATCCTTTCACAAAATAAATCGCATTTTAAAGGCAATTTACATGTCTGGTGGATAAGGTGTATAACTCACCTAGGCATGACGATTACATTAAAAATTCATGATTTCATATCTAAATGCAGATACGGTGGGGCTCATAGTTGCAATGTTCAGATTCATTTTGATTCATTTTGACAATTTTACTAAAACTACAAAGTCGTGTAATAATTGTATTCAAATGCAGGTTGTATCAAGTACAATTCTTGTTGATTGGAGGGAGAGTTGGAAAGGGTCATTATTTGTATGTATGAAGATGCACGAAGCCTTGTACCCTATCACAAGAAACAATTTGGGTGAAAGACCTCTTCATGTTACAAATCTACTGAAATTTGCCTACGAGCTGCATAAAGTGAAAGCTAGTACAAAACAAGAGCCCCTAATTCCGAAAACAGGACTTCATAGCGACGAAAGTACAAATGTATATAATATATGAAACAAAACAAAATTTATATCGCAACATAATTGAAATTGTACTATATTTCCTTACAAGGTATAGTTAATTTTGTTATATTTTTTTAAAAGGGGGGGGGGGAGAGGAGGAGGCTGTAGTATACACTGATGTGGTCTGATATTTTATGAGAATTATATACCAGACTCCTGTTTCTTTGATACAACAACCATCATGGTCAAGCATTTTACGTGTAGTCCTTACATTTCTTGTAGATATTGAATAGAGATCCTTTGAGATTTTAGAATTGTATAGGACACTCACAAATAAACTCTATTTCAAACCACCCTTTACACTTAACTAAGAAAATGTGTAGGCTCAAATACATCTTAAGTAAATTTTCATTTAATATTACATTTCCAAATCAGAAAAGAGAATATCAACGAGTTAAAACGAATGGTAGTATTCCCATTAGGAAAGATTTCTAGAACATGAGTATGTATATCAGGCATAAAAGTAGATCCTTCTTGCTTTAGTTCAGAGAATAATCTTACATAGAACCCAGTCAAATGCTTTGCATCACAGACGGCAGTCATTGCGCTTGTTCCCTATGAAGACGACATTCTCATGACGACAGTTTTAATATGTTCACCACACAAGGGAGCAAATATTTGATATTCGCAAACGAAAGAACAAAACTTAATATCTACCATCCTAATTCTGAGCAGGTCTATATGCTTTTAAATGATGTCTTGCGTACTGATGGGAAATCTTAATTTAATACATTTGGGTGTTCCCTCACGACTTACTTTCCAAAATATTAATATATAGTTACAATGCTTGATAGATAATTACAATGCTTGATACATAATTACAATGACTGATAGATAATTACAATGACTCATAACTAATTTCAATGACTGATAGATTACTGCAAAGATTGAAAGCTTCTTACAAAGACTGTGGCGTTGTTATAAAGATTGATATATTACAAAGACTGAAAGATTATTAAAATGAGTATTATAATGATATATTATTGCAAATATTGATATTTTATTACAAAGAATGATACATTATTACAAAGACTGATATTTTATGGCAAAGATTGATACATTATTAAAAATATTTAAATTGTGTTACAAAACTTGATACATTATTACAATGATTGATATTTGTTACAAAAAGTGATACATTACAGTGATTAATATTTTATTACAAATTTGATACATTATTACAAATATTGATATTTTAGTACAAAGATTGTACAGTATATTTCAAACCATGTACTCTAAATATTAAACTTAAAGGATATTCCTTTTGTTTCAAATAATATTTTGAAGTTTACTTGTCATTTGGCCTTTCATATTCGCATTTAAAATATGTATTTCATCGCTTGGAACTAGAGTAAAAAATTCTGCAAAGTTTGAATCTTTCCTTCCTTTATTGTTGATAGCATGTATGGAAAACCTGCGGCTGTAAATTACTGACAGTCATGTGTTGCTGGTCGTCATTGCTTGATCTTTATCTCTGTTGGATTTTTTCCAATAACGTATGAAATTCACCACTTAAGGAAGATAAAGGTCAATGTAATTTTACAATATACCTTCAGACTATATATAGTTCCAACCGATCATCTACAATAATGATAGATAGTTAAATGAATGGATTTCATGATCAAAACCTAGATTTATGTGTGGGAAATAGGAAATTGTTCCATTATCTATTTTAGCTTTGGTCGTCGATTTTAAACTGAAATTGATATACTCTCAAAATCTGGGTACAGTATCTCTTCCTCAAACAGACAGTAAGTTATGTTAAGGTAACATAATTCACGTTTCAATGCAGAATTAAGCAAAAACATGTTTAGGAAAATTTGAATAGGTTAACCCACAATCATTAAAGTCGTCTTGTTTAAACATCTTACCCTCTGTAGGTTGTCTGATCCGACAACTTTGCTGCCCGCACCCTAACGATGTTTACTATATAAAATCGTACGAGAACTGTGTTGACTAAAATACAAAACTGTTTTATTGTATAAAATGAATCATTATATGCAAAGACACAGTTCTAAATGGTAACATTTTGGGATTTCTTTTTAATCACTGCAACAATGCAACTTATTTGTCTATAGTGTAAAGCACAATGGTAAAGAGTGAAAGAAAACATACATAAAACACTTGAAACCAATATTTATTTTTTTCGTGTGTCTTGAGCATTCATTTGTACGTTTACGATCTTAATTTCAGAAATGATATTGTAAAGAAATACTACTACTACTACTACTACTACTACTACTAATAATAATAATAATAATGGCGATAGCGACGAGGAGCATACGGCTGCAGCTCATAATCGGAGTTTTTTTGTTTGTTTTTGATTTTCTTTCTCTTTGTTAATGTTTCTTTTGTTCTTATAGAATTGTGACTATTATGATTCTTTTCTTTCTTTCTTTCTTTCTTATTGTTAATCAAATAGCATATTTTTGTAATCAGAAATTAAAAGAAGTTCAATATTTGGAATATTTGATATAAGATATAGAAACATAGTTCTAATTTGATGAAGTAGTGTCACACAATGTAAAGGATAAAATGAAAAAGGGTATTTTAGTAGTAAGAACATGGTCTGATTAGTTGGAAAGATATCTGAGATTTTGCCTGGAAAAGTAAGAATTTGGTAATAGTTTTGTTATGAAATATAAAGGAAGAAGGACATGACAATTGATTAAACAATTAGAACAATATTATGCCGGATTGTAAGTTATAAAAGGGCACTGTTCTAAATACCTGTAAAGTTTTCCTTACTTTTTCTAGCTGTAGTAACACAAAATATTTTTCTAATGGGTTACCTGGAGAAGTCATAGGTGCCGCCTTCGCAGCTGCCATTCAGGCCATCGGCCCTTTTTATTTACAACAGCTGTTAACTTTTTACAGTTTAAAAAACGACATTTACTGTCAATAGAACTTTTGAATCAAATGTGCTGAAGGAGATTATTCCAAATTTTAATTTAAGTCATATAGCATGACAAATTCCAATAAATAAAGAAAGTTACCACAAATTGAATTTCTCACTTGTGGGCACTTCAGGCCTCAAAATTACACCTTACCGAACCATATGGATACAACATTGTTATTAGTGGACGAAACTTGATAATATTGACTAAGTTTAAAATATGTTTTTCCCGAATATATAGTTATTTGACTGACGATTTTCTGCGCGAACCTAGTCGTGTTTGAATTGTCGTTTTGCCTGTGATTTATGTGGTAAATTTACTTAAACTGAAAATTTATGAAATTGTAAAGAAAGTATTATTTTCCTGTTGTTTAATGAAAACAGTAAGCTGCAATATATCTCTGCTTTCTGGGTCATCCAGACGCACTTTGATTATTTCCTCTACGTCAGTCTCTTTACATTACTAGTGAACAAAATGGAGCCGATTAGTATATGATGAACTTACATATATTGAACTAAGGTGGGTTAATGCTTGCTAAGAGAGATTGAGGTCAATCAGTTACGGTAAAAGTGACATACTGTTGAATTCATACAATAGAAGATAATTAATTGTTAAGACGCGATTAGTGAAGCCAAAACTATCGGCCTCTTTCCTGACCATCCACGTCATTAACAGGCTACTATTTAGTTCAAACTTGTATGCTTTATGCTTATGTATGTCTTTTACAACCAAAACGTAAACCTCCATGTATATTTGTGTGTATTTGTGTGTGAAGTATATGAGCTCCTACTCTATTTGTTTAGTGTGTAATCACTTCTTTCCTCTTTTTGTTAACCGCTCAAGTGGCCTAGTGGTTAGAGCGTCCGCCTCGGATGCGGGAGGTCGTGGGTTCGATCCCTGGCCGAGTCATACCAAAGACTTACAAAAATGATACTAACAGCTGCCTCGCTTGGCGCTCAGCAAAAAGAGGTTAGTGTTAGGACTGGTCGGCCCGGTGTCAGGATAATGTGACTGGGTGGGACATCATGCTACATGTCTGCGGCATGATGCCCCAGTGCTAGACATCACTAAAAACTGCCACACTGCAGACATCGTAGCGATATGACTGAAATTTTTTTAAAGCTACGTTAAAAAAATAATCCAAATCCTCTTTTTGTTTGAAGCATGTGACCACTACTATGTTAGATGATATAAAAGAAGGAGTCAATATTGTACGCATATTATTACTCTTTCCTTCCATTCATTTCACTGTTATGGTTATAGGGGTTAATGAGGTGGTGGGTATGTTGGCTATCTTTAAAAGGGGATGATAGAGAAGTCGAAAGGAAGAGAGGAAAGAAGGGAAATGATAATTCTTTTAATAAAGGGGTTACACGTGTGTTTCGTCACCCTTCAGCCGCGTGTTGTACTGAAAAAAAGAACACCTTCGGATCGTTGGGTTTATTTAGCGTCAACGATACAAGACAGAAGAAAAAACAGGAAAAACAACCTACAACAAAACAGAACAAGTACTTAATATACGATACTAAAACATAACAGAACAAATACTATACACAACCCGCACGCCGGTATTTTAATATATGGCAACACGATAATATAAAAACGACAACGTACCAGACACGAAGACCCTAAACATCGAGATACCACAATTATGACGAACCGCATTCGTCATAATAGGCGTAGACGCAGTGAAAAAGGTGTCGTTACTCCAGAGACGATATCGTCTCCTTTATGCGCCTCGTGCACTGATCAGTCAATCACTGACTCACTCGCTCACTCATGACAAATACGCACCTGGATCACACTGTATTGATTAGTAAGTGTACGTGTTGGTTAGTTGATGAGCTAGAAGTGGTCACTGTATATGTGTGCAGGTGTCGGTAAGTATATGCATTATGTTCAAATCCATGGACATTTTTAACATTATCGTTCCTCTCGACTCAGTATTTATAGGTACAAAGAAAAGTTTAATAATCGCATTCCCCTTGTATCATACTGACCAATAATCATATATCTAACGAATAATGTAAAAATACCACTTGTACCCAACGTTTAGTTTTAATTCTTTTAGAACACACACCTTTTCAACTGTACCTATATCAGCCAATAGTATTACTATAAACGGGCGCCTCCTAATGTTTAAACCATTCTGAGTACCAAGACATCCGTGCGTTATTCAAGAAAGTGACTTTTTTTTTTCCGATAGTTATTAACCACGCGGGGAAACTAATGTCCGGTCAATACCAGCAATCTTCTCGTACGTTGATTTTATTATCAGCTTACAACTGTTATGTAAAATATTGCAATGGACTCAACAGTTCCTAACTTGAGGTGACAACATTTGGAAGTAAATCATATACATGTATCCTGCTTAATTAAAGTGTTCTCAAAAGTTATGTTTGAAATCTGAGAGCTATTGGTTGTTTTGTATTTTATTTTTAAGTTCGGTTATTTATTATTGTTAAATGTGTAAAGCCATTAAGGTCTTGAAATATCAAAACAATGTAACATTTCGCTATATAGTTATGTGGTTAGGCTCTAATAATCAGAAACAATAAAAGAGTGAAGACAGGAAGCTTTGTAAAATTTATCAAATTTAGTTCCCTAGAAAAACAAGGTAAAAATGAAAAACAAAGTACGGTTTTATGATTCATATCCAAATTAATCCAAGAATAATTCAAACATTAAGTATTAGAAGTCCTAGTAATAAAATGTTCTAATGAATCTAAGTTCGAGTCCCGATGAAAATCCGAAATGGAAGACGATGATGTATGCTATAGCCAGTGTCATACTAATGCGTCTATAATCCTTTGTTGTACCACGGAAAATGATATTCTGGTGATTTGAATTCCGAATAAAATTTCAATAAATGCCTTTGTCTTAGAATTCTGTATAAGCACTTAAATATTCTCCAGATAAAAGAATTAATCTCTTAGAATCAAAATAATTTGAATAGAAATTAAAATGTAACCCCAATTGGTCACAACAAAACGAACAACTTAACATCAAGCGTTTAAAAGTCCAACTGTCTGGTTCATTTCAAGAAAACGATTATACAGTGTAAGTAAGTATGAGAGTCACGTGCTAACTTTCTTGTAACTTTACATCACGTACTCCAGTACAGCCTCGATTTCACTCTTTAAATAACACATTAAGAATGAATAAAAAAAATGTTGTTTATACCAACTGTTATTAATTTTGAATCAATGTCAAGAACTAGGTCAGCATAAAGATACAAAATTTTATTATTAGGTGTTTACAACAAAAAAAAAACAGTCAGGTCAAACTAAGTTCTTGAAAATAATTTCTTGAAAATATAAAATTTCAGTAAACATAATTACATTACTATAACATGTAATGGAGTAAAAGAAAATTGTAAAACTTACAAACAGTTAAATTAAATCAAATATACATAACAATATAGTTGGAAATGTCTTTCTCAGTATTCATTTGAAATACATCTTAGTTTCTCATGGAAGAAAAATGATGCAAGTGGACAAGATACAAATTGTGATATTAAACAAACTTTCCTACATTTGTTCAGCTTTTAAGAATACACTGACACAAATTACTCTGTTTTAATTTTACTAGGAATTACTAGATAAATCAAAAACTGTTCGACAGAAAATGCTGAATGCCAGATTTATGGATATATTGTTATGTATAATTAATTTATGTTGTGTGATCGACGTTTGTTCATGATTGTGGACTGTGCATTTAGTTTAGCATACCAGAGTTTTGTCTGTGATTGTAAGTTGTAAACAACATGCTTATTTTGAATTAAAGACCGATCCTTGCTTACGAATTAGTGGAATGTTCCATTGGAATGATTAAAGTTTACCAGCGGAGACGCATATAAATAGCGACTTGGAAAACAAATAAAATGTATTCCTGTTTTAGATCAGTCTCTGTAATCAATTCAGCTTACAGTTGGGTTGACGGATGCAGAAATCATTATTATTTATTTAAATCATTCACTGGAACTTCTAAAATGCTCATTTATTTTGGAGCAATACATTATTTTGAATGTTTCATATTTCATTCAAACACATTCTCGATTGCATTATTAGTCTCTTGGATTCTGTCCATTCACGGGAGACAGTGGTGTAGCTCCAGAGTAAGCTGTTGCTTGCTCCTTCTTCCTGGCTCTCTTTTCCTGTCTTCCTCGGCCTTATGAAGTGCCTCTCTGACACCTCGGGCTAGGCAGAGTGGTCGTTAGCACTTTTCTCCCAATCGTTGCCATTGATGCTGGCCATCTTCATGTCCTTTTTGCAGACATCTTTGTAACGCAGACGTGGCCGTCCTATCGGTCGTGCGCCTTCTGATAGATCCCCTTATAGCAGGTCCTTGGGAATGCGGCCTGGGTGTCAATTCTCTTGACGTCGACAAGCCAGCGAAGGCGCCTCTCGCTGTGAATGGAGAACATTCTGTGTATGTTGGCGCGTTCCAGAACCTCTCTGTTGGCTACTCTGTCCTGCCACTGGATGTGGAGAATGTGCCGCTGCCATCACCGGTGGAAGCTGTTGAGTTTCCTCTCGTGTCTCGCATATGAGGTCTATCCTGAGCACGCAGGCCTACTGGGCACGCAGTTTGGTCTTCTCAGTGAGGTTGGAGTTGTTCAGTCTGGCCATCACTGCTGCTGCCTTGGCAAACCTTCCATTCTCCTCAGAACCTTTGTGAGCTGGAGATGATGGACCGGAGGTATGTGAAGTTATCAACAACTTCAAAGTTGTACCCATCGATGGTCACGGAGGGAGGGGAGTTTATATCCTGCGCCATGATGTTCGTTTTCTTCAAACTGATGGTCAGTCCACACTCCTTACATGCATAGGAGAGGTGGCATACCAGCTGCAGAAGTCCATCTACTGAGTATGATGTCAAGGCTGAGTCGTCAGCGAAGAGCAATTCACGGATGAGGACCCCTGTGACTTTAGCCTTAGCACGGAGACTGGCGATGTTGAACAGCTTGCTGTCAGCCCTGGTATGCATGTACACTCCCTCCATGAAGGTGTACTAAAGAAGCGTAGAGAAGATTGCAAAGAGCGTCTGCGTAAGGACGCAGCCATGCTTCACTTCAGTGATAACCGGGATGGCTTCCGATGTTGCGGAAATGAAGCAGACAGTTAGTGCATGTTCTCGTGGGCGACATGACGACATCGAGCAGTCGTGGGGGAGGGGCAGCCGATCTTCTGCAGGAGCGTGAAATGTCCGCTCCAACTGACCAGGTCAAACGTGTTCGTTAGGTCAATGAAGGCGATGTAGATGGGCATCTGCTGCTCGCGACACTTCTCCTGCACCTGACGTAGTGGAACTATCATGTCTACAGTTGTCCGGTCGGCTCGGAAGCCACACTGAGACTCTAGATAGACGCGAAAAGCTAGGGTCCACAAGCGCGCTAAGGAGGCGCGGGTGAAAGCTTTTCCGACGATGCTGAGGTATTAGTTGCCTCAGTAGTTGTTGAAGTCGCTGAGGTCTCCTTTGGTCTTGTACAAAGTGACGATGTTGGCATCACGTATGTCCTTGGGGATGTATCCCGGTTCCCGGCAGAGGCAGAGGAGTACGTGCATGGGCTGCAGCAGTGCTGACTTCCCGCTTTTGAGGACTTCGGGCCGAATGCCGTCTCTTCCAGGAGCCTTCCCAGGGTGGGAGGTGTGTGTAGTTCCTCCATGATTGGCATGTCTGAGATGGCGTTAAAGGCGGTATCGGTGAGGTTTAGGGTTTACTACAGTTCGAAATAGTGCTCAACCTGATCCCCTGGAATGTGATGACTTCGTCGGTCTTGGACTTGAGGGGTGGACGGTCTTGGAGGTTGGGGGGAATGTCGTTTTTTGATGCCCTTGTACATGCCTCTTGCATCCTCGGTGTCGGTCGCTGTCTGCATACTGCTGCAGAGGTTCTGAAATTAGGTGTTGACTCAGCGGGAGGTCTGCTGGGCGTTGTTCCTGGCAGTCCTGAGGTCTTGTAGTGTACCAGGCCTACGTACAGCCTTGTATGTCACGAGGGTTTTCCTCTTCGCCTCATTCACGGGCTCCATCTCCTCCCAGTTGGCCTCATTCCAGTCGGCATTTCTGAGTTCTTTCTTCCAGTAAACAGTGATGGATGAATTGTACACAGGGTCACGGAGGTGGGACCACGTGGAGTTGATGGCGTCATCAGGTGTCGCTCTGGTTAGAGCTTCATTCAGTTTGCTGATGAAGTGCATTGTTTTCTCTGGGTTGCTTGCAAAGCAAGTGTTGGTGTGTGGGCAACCCTTCTTCTTGGCGTGGTGCACCTTCTTGGGCATTATTCTCACCTTTCTGGCCACGAGGGAATGGTCCTTGTCGCAGGCAGCGCTGTGGTAGCTGAGGATCAGGAGGACACTGGCCAGTTCCAAACGCAGGTCAAGTATGTGCCAGTGGCGGGAGCGTGGGTGTCTCCATGACACCTCGTGGATCTCCTTGCATTTGAACAAGGTGATCTTCACACATAGACTGTAGAAGCAGCACATCTGCAGCAGTCGCTGACCATTCTTGTTGATCTTGTCCCTTCCGTGAGAGCCAAGATAGGTTGAACATGCTTCGTGGTCAGCTCCCACTCTAGCATTTTAGTCTTCTGTTAGGTAGAGGCCTTCAGTATTGTGGATGCTGGATATTCCCTGATACAGTACCTGATAGAATTTGTCTTTCTCCTAGTGGGTGGAGCAGAAGGTTAGGGCGTAGAGGCTGAAGATGTTGGCTGGGCAAGGATTCCTTCAGTACCTGATGACGGATGTTCAATGAAGGAGAATAGCGTGTTCTAGGTTCATCTGAGGACTTCCCTTGCCAAATGAATGTATTGTTGGCTTCCATGATGGTGCCGATGTCAGCCTGTTGGGTCTCCTGGAGGTAGGCAACGCCAAAGTTCTGTAGGGAGAGTTCTCTGTCAATGACGACAGTCTTCAGTGCGTCATTGATCAGCTGAAGGTCAACGGTGAATCCAGGACACATGGTCCCGATGTTTCAGTTTGCACAACGAAGAGCTGGAGTCTTCTTATTTCTTCTTTGAGTCTTGCCTGGTGCGGAGGTTGTAGGCCAACTGTAGCTCCACGAACCTAGTGAAACAGGCAGGCCATGGCGGGCAGCACCTTACTGACTGGGGGCTTCCTCGCTTGAGGCAGGCGGTACCTGTCCAGTGAAAATGGTGATCTCTCCCGCCGTCAAAGCAACTCATGGCGCGTAGCTCTACACCTTAGGAACTTTGACTTAGAATCGGTAAACTGCTACTTTCTGTGTTGTGCCGACGCCTTACGAAAAAGCTTGAGTGTCCTTTCTAGTGGCATTAGGAAGCCTGGGCAGGGTGGTATGGAGAATCAGCCGTTGCCCATGCAGCTGATTTCCCCTCTCTACGCAGCTGGTGGACCCAAGGGAACGACGAATGCCGATACAGCTTGGCACCAACGGCATCGCTGGAGTTGTCGGAATGACGTTGAAGTCAATGTCTGACCGCCTTAGGGACTCCGTCTCTTGGTTTTCTATCGGGATTTACTCAATCAGCCTTTGGCCTGGGTGGGCATAGCCTAAAGGCATCGGAGATTTGGAATCGGAGTTCTTCTTTCTTCTGGATGAGCTACCATCCAAGGTTTACGAGTCTCATCCAACCGAAGAGACTGGTTTTAAGGCACCAGTGGCTCGCCGTCACCTCTTCTCCAGTTAGTGGAAGAATGGTCCGCCTGACTTCGCAGCTAAGTCCCTCGCGAATGGCAGGGGCTGGATTTTAGTTGATAGAGGAGATCAGAGAGGCAAGCCGTATGGAGCATTTCTGATGGAGTGGGGCGCTTGCCTCCCTCTCCCACCCCTGCAATATCAACCTTGGACAACTCATCGTTGGTATATCGGGACATTCAACACTATTTGTAAAACACCACATTCCCATCCATTGGACTTCATTTATAACATTCTATAGTCATAAACATTTCAGAGATGTTAAAATTGTATTTGTTTAGGAATTATAATTGTTCCTGGACTAGAGTCATTGAAAAAGACGAGTTGTCCTTAACAAAAAAAAGACATATAAAGAATATTTTGATATCAGTATTTTGTTATGAAAAAATGTTTGGATAATAGTGCTAGGAATTGATTAGTAAGTTGGTATCTCTTTTGATAAGATATTAAAAGAATTATAGTTTAAAAACCAGAGGAATTTAGAATTTAAAAATACGTTACTTTCAGAAGGAATGATAGAAAGGCAAATACGTGGATGAGAAGACAGAGCATACAAATACAAATGCACATGAAAAAAAGGATAGATAGATAGATAGATAGATAGATAGAGAGAGAGAGAGAGAGAGAGAGAGAGATATATATATGGAACATAGAATAAAGATTCATGAAATTAGAACTGGCAGGCGGAGTACACTCCTTCCTTTACTCACAAGTCATGGTATAATGTTACTAGAAATATTAGCATAGTATCCGCATTGCAGAAATAAGTTGATAAATGCTTTCTTCACTTTGAGAAAAATTGAAAACTGCTGAAAGCTTGAAATTACCAAGGGAACTTTGATCATTATAATAATAGTACAATGCGTACTTATTTCCAAACCTCTTAAAGTCTAAACTTTACTGTCACACTTGTCATATGGTAGGAAAACCCAGTCAGAAGGTACATAAAGCTCATCTGTAAGATATTCCTGAATTTGAAGAACCATTTAGCAGAATAATGGTAGACTGTGTTGGTCTCTTACCTAAGACCAATTCAGCAATCAATTATTGTTGACTATAATGTGTGCGTCCGCACGATTTCCATAGTAAATTCCTGTTGAGAAATATTAAAACTAAGGCATTTAAAAGTTCTGATAAAGTTTTCTTTACATTTGTCGGCATTTCCAGTTCCATCCAGTCTGATCTAGAGTTAGCTTTATTATGTTTGGAATTTTCCAACAAGTATAGCATGAAATTGGCACCCCACAGTTTAAATCTTCTGCCTATCACTATTAGTCTGAAAACCAAGATGCTTTGGAAAGAATTCGTCAAAATTTAAAACATATGATTTGGTCATATTGCTTTGATACAGAAAAGGATTGGGATGAAGTTATTCATTTTTGCCGTTATTTGTTGTTAAGAATCAGTTCAAGAATCATTGGATTTTAGCGCTTTTGAACTCGTTTTTGGACATACTTTCCGTGGACTATTGAAGTTTTTTAAAATAGAAACCTTTACAAATGATGATTCGAAGATCTTCCTGACTATGCCTATGATTTCAGCTACCAGTTGTCAAAAGCTTGTGAAGTAGCAAGAACTAATGTTCATAATAGATTGTAAGGGCCATTTGTATACAACATATTACATAGCAAACTTTCGGCCATCAATATAGATTGTACTTTAAGATAATATAAACATGTCGACATGACCTTTTGACCTTACAAAGCTCATTAAGGCGTACGTGCTTTTTGTCTTGTTTTTAAGTTATAAATAATTTGCTGACTTGAATTTGAGGTCTAGCCTCAGCATTTTATAGAAAAAGAAAATGTTTAACAATTTGATGGGAAAATTACCTACATCTAATTGTATGCTAGGTTTTTATGTAAGTTTGAAGTAATGAAAATTATTTCATTTCTACTTTAAGTTCAACTCTAAAATCATTGTTTGTTGTGTTCAGATAACATTTGACAGGAATCATTTATTTAAAAAATAATAATTAGAATTGCAAAGTACTCATTGACATTTTGCACTAAATTATTATTTTTGGACCATCGTGATTTCATTCAAAGACAGTCTGGACTATATCAATGTGATACATCAAGACTGCTAGTACATCAGTTCAGCCGAGATTATTTGGCACATTAACATATTCAATACTTGAATGGATTCAAAACACTATACTTTTGGACTTTTCGGTATTTAATTCATAATAATGTAGGTTCCGTCTAAATTTTCAGGCTTGTGATCATGGTTTATCTCTCTTGACCATGCTTCAAAATCCTCTTCGGGCTAAGTGTTATGGTCCTTAATTAACAAGAAAGTAAATGAATGAAATTATGCCGTTAACAGTCATTTGAGGCTGAAACAAAAACCACTTTGTCAAATAAATATATTAAAGGAGCATTTTGATAGAGATATCACAGTTAATTGTTCAATCTATTTAGTTTTATCTATTCCACATAGTGAGGGTGCAACCAATTGAGTATAATCTGACTGAAGTGACTTTGTTTTAACCAAACTTCAAAATTTGAACATAATCGGGGGCAGAAAACTGACATTAACAAAAATAGAAAATGAAGAAACTATTAGAGTTATTAAATGACTACGAGCACTTTCGCTAATGTTCAGACGGAACATATACAGTATTTTATGAAACTAAAATTGTAGAGTTCACAGCTATAAAACATCATTCTTACAGTATGAAACATCTCAAGTGGTAATATATGAAAAAAATTCAATATTTACTGGATAATTGCTTTATAGAACAAAACAAAAATAACTGTATTTCACTATGTATTAATTTCCAATAACGATAATAAGTGATTGCGTCGAAAAAATTGGAAATGCAAAATATGTCATCAAGTTTGACCTTATATAAGGATTCTGGCAAGTTCTTCCAATGGAAAGATCAAAAGACATGTTAGAAACGTTCCAACTGCTAAGGAATACATTTGCATTTGGTCGAGATAATTGTGACGGTACACCGAAGATTTCATCATTTATAACAACACATGGGAGTATATATATATATATATATATATATATATATATATATATATATATATATAGTTATATAGACAGATATATAGATTAATACATATATACATAGGTAGAAAGATAGATAGAGAGATAGACAGATAGATTGACAGACAAAGAGACGGACAGTAGACAGAATACTTGGCTGAGTTGAAATGATTGTCAGGTTCTTTATCAAAACAAACACTAACTGACAATTGATCTTTCTATAGAGAGGAATATTGGATACAGCAGATGCGAACACAGCGAATTGGATTAAACAAAATGTTGAAAAGTTCACTGTTTATCACAATGTGCTTCAATTTATTCATCCTCACATTCCTCTAGTGACATGGAAGTAGTGAAAGGGGCCACCCTACGGACAATGGGAATTAGCATTACAGGGACCCCTGGGCCACTCTACGGACAATGGAAATTTAACATGGCGAAAAATCGTGGGCCACTCTACGGACAAGGGGAATTTAACATGGCAATAAATCGTGGGCCACTCTACGGACAAGGGGAATTTAACATGGGATTTTTTCTTTAAAAAAAATTTTTTTAAAAAAAGGGGTAGGCAATGGAAAGGCTATCTCTTTTCGAGAAATATGGCTGGCCCTGAAAAGGGCCTTTGGGTTTTCTTCTTCTGCTTCTAATTTCTTCTTTTCCTCCACCAACTTCTTATTTTATCTCCAACACTCTTTCTCTTCTTCCCTTTCTTTTTTTTCTCCTCTTCTTCTTCTTTCTTCTCTTCCTCCTCTTCTTCTTTCTTCCTCTTCTCATTTTCTTCTTCTTTTTCAATTTTTTCGTTCCATGTTCTTATTCTTATCTTTTCCTCTTCATCCTCCTTCTCCTCCTTTATTTCCTTCATCACACCACTGATCATGTCCTTTGCTTTTCTTAAGTTGTTAATTTCCATTTTTACTCTATGCGGACTATAAGAATAGTGGTCTTCAACGAGTCGTACGAGCATTTGTTCTATCATGCCCAAATTGTCAAGGACGTCTTGCAATGATTGAAATTTATCCAGGTGGTTTGAAGCCATTTTCTATGTAGAATGGTTTGAACGACGAATACTGTGGGTTCTTATACTTAAAGCGCGTACGTGAAGGAAAACATCCCCCTAAAAACATAAAATGGATCTTACCTAGATCATGACCAAACAACGCGCGGACGTGAAGGAAAACATCCCCTACTTTTTCATTTCATATAATATAACCCAAACTATACTCTCCACATTTGCTAAGAAACAATAAAGAAACCCATAATCTACTATTCGCACAAACATACCTTTACTCATACAAACACAAACACAAACACATACCCTCACATTTTTTAAAAAAAGAGTTAGTGTTTATATACACACTACTCTACCTACACACATTGGCAAATGGATCGTTATTTCTTTTCTAGAGTATTGGGTAGCCCTGAAAAGGGCTGTTTTGTTTGGAACTTCATGGGCACCTGGTTAATGGTGGCACCTTCCAGGCCTGGCGCCACATACGCATCTTATCCCCCAGTTACTTTTTACCTTTTGGGGGGAGAGAGCAGAGGCAGGATATATCGCTTCAGAATCCCAATTTTCGCTCTCTGGGATTTTGAAATTTTTTCTTCTCTCCTTTTCCTCCTCCTCTTCTTTGTTTCTTCTTTCCTCTTTATATCTTCTTTCTTCTTCTTCTTTATATCTTCTCTCCTCCTCTTCTTTGTTTCTTCTTTCCTCCTCTCTTATCCTTCCCTCCTCGACAATGGCTTCCGCGGCCAGTTCATTTAATATGCGCCTGGCATATTCCAGATGCACATGAAGCTCCAACAGTTTCTCAAGTCTCGTGTTCATTTTTTTGGTGTTGATCAATCAACAAGGGTAGCTGGACTGCCGAACGAGTTTCAATTTATACTGAAAGCGCGGACGTGATGGAAAACATCCCCCTAATAACATAAAATTCATCTTACCTAGATCATGACCAAAAAAACAACAACGCGCGGACCTAAAAGAAACACTCACTCACTTTTTATGCTACTCATCACTATTTTAAAATTTTTTATAAATCACTTCAATAGACTATCCACATACTCAAAGCAATTCAATCTAACTCCAAATATACACCTCAAACACCAAAAAACATCATTTTAATCTACTATCCACACCAACTTACTTGAGCTCTTATAAACACAAACACACCAACACATACCCTCACATTTTTTAAAAGAGTTAGTGTTTATTTTCACACTACTCTACCTACACACATTGGCAAATTAATCGTAATTTCTTTTCTAGAGTATTGGGTAGCCCTGAAAAGGGCTGTTTTTTTGTTTGCTATGGCATTCTTTTTTAGTTTCTAAGAATGCGATGTCCTCTGAGGATAGATTTTCTGGCAATAGGTCTGCTTCTTCGGAAAGAGAAGAAGAACTCTTTGGTGTCGATACGGCAATCGACAAAGCCTCTGTCAGCTTCAGGTTGTTGCTGTTGTTGTTGCTGCTGTTGCTGCTGTTGCTGCTGTCTCTGAAGTCTGTACTTCTCTGTCCATTCTTCTTTTTCCCTGTTCATTTCTTCTCTGAGGAGCTCTTCTATCAGGTCTTCAGTGATTTTTAACATTCTCACATTCTCTATTTCTTCTGGCTTCGGTATCAGACTGTGTCTGACCCTATGCAAATTCACGTAGGCTTCGTTGAGCTTAGCTAGTTTGGAGCACATCTTCGTAGGAGGATGAGTCGACAATGGATGGTTAGACTGGGAACAAACCGGTTCTTAAAGTCAAAGCGCGGACGTGAAGGAAAACATCCCCACACGGTTTTCTAGTCTCAACGTTTCAGTGAGTGTCATGAGAGGGATAGTAAGAAATGAAAGAGCATCAATTCAACATTCTTATAGCTAAACAAACCACAAAGGCATTTTTTTCAAAACACAACATTTTTTATTCAAAAATCACTTAACATTAAACAACAACAACTCTAACATTTTTTAACAATAATCCAACACTATAACATCAAACAATTTTTTTTCAAATCACAAACATTTTTTCTCAATTGACACTCTACTTTGAACAGGGCTGACAACGTTGTGAATGAAATTGTGATTTCCACTGTTGGAAATCATTAGGCCATTGATGGACACTACGTTTCCTAGCTTGAGACAAAAGATAAGCATAATGGTCACAAAACCATCGATCTACTTTCACATCGTTTCTAGCAGAAGAACGAGGATCGAAATGAGTCACTAAATGTTCTAAGGAATAGCCCAGGCTGCGATGATGCAGAAAATACACACAGTACTGTCCACACACCAAGGAATCTGTGCCTTGTAATTTCACGTTATTGAATCGGGTGGTTTGAGCATTTCTTCTCATAAAGTCGATGATATCGTCTTCCAAAGGGGGCAATCCGTACGAATCGAAATATTCCACACATCCTTCTTGAGGAAAGTAGACGGCTACCCAGTGGGTTCCTGGGAGATGACTTTCGTCCGTGTTGATCACGTAAGCTTGATGGTCTTGAGGTTTGCGATGAGGGAGTTCATCTTTAGCACAGACGACAGGATTCCAAGAAGCCGTATACGAACTGTGGTTCAAAAGGTAATAAAGTTCCCAGGTATCCATTGTTTTGTGTGGTTTTTTTCTTCTTCTTCACAGGTAATAATAAGTCGTCAATTCGATCCTGACTTTTTGCTTGAAAATGTCTGACGAATAAACGGTTATTCGTTCTGTTTCCTCACTCTGATTCAGGAGAGCTTCGATACGATGAATCTCTTGAGTGGTTAATGGTGGACAAGAATGTTCACGCAAGTCTTTATACCACTGGTGCAACACGTCTTTGTCCGAGATGAGACTCCAAGCTTCGTCCAGATACTCGTCCAATTTTTCTTCTTGACTTAACATTAGGCATTTATCGTGTTGAATTTGACTAGGATGATCGTTTTGACATCCATAACAATTTTTCTTGATCAATTCCGTCATTTTGTCGACCAAGTGTTTGGCAAAACAGGAGACTAAATGGGCTTCTTGTTCTGGCCATCTCGACTTCATCATGATTACTTCTTCTTCCAGGGTCTCCTCACATTCCATGTCCAAAGTTTCTCCACTAGGTAAAGAGGGATAACAGTCTTCCATGGTTTCTAGTAATCTAGAATGACTTCTCTCAAACTGTTGATTTCTATGGTATTATCGAATTCGGCATACAGGATGACGTTCACTGTTGCTGGCAGAGGATTTGCAAACTGAAGTTCCACACGAATCTGGCCAGATTTTATAGGGTGGAAATGTCCCTCGTCGCTGCCTTGGTCTGGAGTGAAATCGAAAGCCCACAAAGCATAGCCTCCTGCATAATCGTCGTACTCAATGCCGTGACTGGTGTTGGTTCCTAACTGGCCGGTGGCTTCGTACAGGGACAAGTACGATCTCAAGTAATTGTTGTTGGCAAAGTCAGGTTCGAAAGGTCGGGTACACAAGGTCTTGCCATCACGACTGACTTCGATTTTCTTCACGTTGAAGTGTTGAAAGTTGAAAGGATTTTCTTTGATGGTTCCGTTGAAGGCTGAATTCAGGACCATACCAAGGATTAAACGCTTGGGTAGCTGTCCTTGAAACAGATGATCTTCGATCATGGAATGCTGTCCAGCAGGAATGGTGAACGTTTTCACTTCCACACGTCGTATGGGATACTTGGCGGTCGTTCTGCTCAACGTTTGACTGATGTCGTTACCCACTTTGGGTAACACTTCTACGCGTCGTACGTAGAGTTTGGCTTCTTGGATTATGCTTTTAGGAGCCTTAGCAAGATCAGCAGCCTGCAAATGGAAAGTGGCACTGCTGCGATTCAGTCTCAAGCGGACATTGACCCCGTTGAGCAAATATTTCTCTTGCAACCACATGTCCAAATGCAAACGATCCATCAGTTCTAAACTCTTTTTACCTAGGATTTTGTTTTCTCTTGCCTCAAAGCCTTCATTGCTTGTATCTATTGTGTCGAACTTGTCCGGTGTGTCATCTACCCACAGCACACAGGCATTGAGATGACTTGTCTTGGCATCTGTTCCGTACGTCAAGAGATTTTCCAGGTAGGCACGGTAAGGGTAAGTATCCATGCTGCTGCTGACCAGTTTGTTATTCAAGTACAAATCCACTGAGCTGAACAAGGAATGCATGAAATTGTTGACGGGAGCTATATCGTCATCGTCTTCTACTCCTTTATCATCTTTTTTTAGAACTTGGACTTTTAAGTACAAGTAACTGCTATTCAGATCGATGTAATCTTCGGGCTGTCCTTTGATTTCAAACTCGATGGGAGCGGAATCGGTCAATGAGGAGACGGGATGAAATTCCACCCATTGGGATTCTTGCATGGTCATCATGGTGGGGGGCATGGCAAACAGATCCAGTTCCGTCTTGGAACAAGCGCAAGACTCTCGGTGCATCATTTTGTTCTGTGTTTCAATAATCGAAAACGTCTAAGTCTCGAACGGTTCTTCTTTTCTTGGCCTTTCTAGCTTGAAGTCTGGCGAAAGGGTGTTTTCTTATTCGTCGTCTCTTTCTGCCTTGTCCTTGCTGAATGCCAGACTCGGTAGCGTGCAGGGCATTTATAGGTGTCTCTCGTCGGCCCAAAATGTCTTTGCCCGTTTGCAGCAAGACATTTTTGCCTGCCCTCATGAAGGCTTCTTTAGGGTTTTGTTTGTCGATGATGACATTTTGGAGAAATTCTTTGCCTTGCGTCAGTGCCGCATCTTTCAAGGCGTGCAATCCGCGTGTCACCATCGGTTTCAACACCGGGGCCACCGAACGAAAGGCCGATTTTAACATGTCTCCTAAACCGTGTCCTCGTTGTCGAGCCACCCCTTGGTACACTGGATACATGACTTACTTACGAGTCGTGAGAGAACCGTTTTCGAAAATGGAGTTTCACCGTGACTTTTCCTTTGGTGAATGGAATATTTTGTCCCAAATCTCCTTTTATAGTAATGTTGACCGTGTCCAAATACGACTTGCTGACAGGTAAATAGTGAGGATGGACAAATTCGCGGTGGACGTGATAAGTGTTTCCACCTTCCTCGTCAGCGTTTGTGGCAGAATCCACTTTGAAAGGAATGACACGCAGTAACGGCACGGAGGTGTGTCCCACCACGTTGTATTCCACCACATCGGAGTACACGAAGATCAAATTCAGTCCTTGGTTCAGTTCTACCGGGAAACGAAAATACTTGGCAAAAGAGTCGTTGTCATAAATGACTGGTAATTCGGGGGATTTTTTTTTGTTCTCCTATCTTCCTCATCTCCATGTCACCGCCCAATATGTCAAACAATTCAGGACAAAATAAGAAAGACATGAATTTTTTGGACCCCTCAGAAAATTTCATCAGAAAGCGACGAGCTATTTTGTGGTATTCCAGGGTGACACTTTTTTGGACATTCCCCAAAGCTTTATGGAACACGCCATTAAACTTGGAGGCTATGGCGCTGACCAAATGATGACCACTGAAATAATAGCCTGGGAGAATGGACAAGTTGTAGGTCCACGTTTTAGTTTTGTCATCATAGGTTTTATTGCTATATGTGCCAATCTTATCCAACTCATCTTGCAATTGTTTGTCATGAACTTCTACCTTAAAATAATTTTGATTGGGAATGACATTGTGGACTTGGGTTGGGTGAATCATTTCCACTAAAGCCACTTCCCAATGGGCTTCGTGATCTAAGGGGATGGCTTGAGGTAATTTGGCCGTGTAACAGCACAACGTGTTGTTGGGAAACACCTCCATGGAACTGTCACTGGGTAAGGTTAAGTAAAATTGATTTTGGTGACTCATAATTCCAGAGTTCTGTGGCTGTCCGAGGGAATATTAGTGGATGTCAGAGGTGTGTCTCCGCCCAAAATGGGGTTCTGGTTGTGGTTGTTGTTGGAGTGGTGACTGGCACTGGCACTGGACACAACGTTCCCGTTCGAGGAGAATTTCAGGGAGGGATTGGGAAGCAGGTAACCGATGCAACTGCTCAATAAAATGGTCCACAATTGTTTGTCTCCTTGTTGCAAACTCAAATTGGCAATGGCTGCCCCGATGACACAATACACCACGAAGATTTGGCAGAAAAAGACGATTTGCGTTTTAGGCACACGTTCTCCGCACCACACCCACAAGGGTTGTTTTTGTAAATCTTGCACAGAAGAACTAGGGGAAGAAGGAGTGGTCGACGTAGCTGCGTCTGATGTGTGAAAGGGCATGATGGTCACTTCTTCTTTTTATAGTCGATGACTTGCGAAGCGTCGATCCAAGAATCGAAACTGGGTGGATATCCTTTCCAACGTACTTTGACTTCTTTGACACGTCGTTTGCCCACTTTACGGGTTCTGCGTTCGAGAATGCTTTCGATGTCGTACACGTCGTCTTCTTTTTTGGTCACACGTTGTAACTCGGGCAAATAAAACGTTCCTTTGAGCACTTCTCCGTTCATGTCTTCCAATTTATAGACGGCAGGATGACGGCCATGCACTCGTCCAGTGACGCGAAACAATTCGGTCGTCCAGTTAGGTAAGTAACCTTTGTCGAAAGTGCGTTTGGTTTTGCCAATGCGCACCCAATCTCCTACGGTCAACTCTCCACTTTTCTTGGGGACAGCCCTCGTCGGGGACGTACCGAACAGGCGCTCAAACACCAGCACTTCGTTGTCGGGAGTCACGTCTTGCGGGGCACGTCCGATGCTTCGATGGTAAGATTGGTTGTACGCTTGCACCAGGTGCGGTAAGATGTCGATGTACTTCAGAGTGTGGTGATGCGTAAAATATTTCCACATGCGTTCTTTCAAAGTGCGTTGAAAACGTTCCACGATGCTGGCTTTGGTTTCGGGATTCTCGGTGGTAAAAAAATGAATGTCACGTTTCTTTAATTCTTTTTGGAAAGCTTGGTTCAGAAATTCGGTGCCTTTGTCCGTTTGCCATCGAAGAGGGTGACGACCGCTTTGTTTCAACACTCGTTGCAGGGCTCGCACTAACTCGCTGCTCGATTTGGAAGTCAAGGGCACGACCCAGGCAAATTTGGAAAAGACGTCGATGACACAAAACAAATATTTGTAGCCGCGATTGTAGCTGGCCAAATGAGAGACATCGGATAAATCGGCTTGCCATTGATGATCGATGCCTTCCACTCGGGTGCGACTTCTGGCAAACTTACGTCGAATGGGTTTGTGTAAAGTGTAGGTAGCTTGTTCTTGTAACCATCGTTGCACTTGAGGTAAACGGAGACTTTTCAGTCGAGTTTTGGCAGCACGATACAATTTTTGAACTCCTGCGTAACCTGCAGGATGCGAGGGATCGTAGTAAATGCTGGCTAAGACTTTTTCCATTTTTTTGTGTTAATAAGGCACCCACTCTTGGAAGAGGCTACTCTTTTTCTCTTGGGGTATTTTCTTGGATTGCAAGGCTTTGCGTGTGCGACCGGCAATAGGTGTCGAAGAGGAGGATGTCTGAGCAGGGGATATCGGTTCTTGTTTCACTTCTGTCTTCACTTTCTTTTTCTCTTGTGATGAAGAAGGGGTGGCCATCATCTTTTTAATCCATCCAATTCTGGAGGTAGGTGGTGTTGTTAACTTGCGTACTTTTTCTGGTGGAGTTTGAAACCCTTCTTCTTCTTCTTCTTTTCCTTTTTCTTTCTTGACCACTGGTACCGGTACTGGTACTGGTACTGGTGATGGTGCTGGACTTTTCATCAAGGTCTTAAAATCTTTCAAAGTGGGTAGAGCTGTTTCGTCTAAAGCTTTCTGGTGAAAGAGTTGCAGTCGTTGCAAGAGTTGACCGTACTTTTGCGATTTTTCTGTTTCGGACAAATCTTGGCGATCCATCAAGGACTGCAATTCGTGTTGTAACTGGGACATCTCGCTCAAATTGGGATTGGGAGGTAAATGCGGGGTGCGTTGTTCTTGCCACCGATGGTATTCCATCCATCGTTTGTAAGGCACTAAAGCTAGTTTTCGTCCTTCCATGGGGTTGTCAGGGGTGAATTCTGAGATCTTGGGACTTTCGAGGGCCTTTTTATCTTGCTCCCACTAGTCCTCCCAACATGGTTCCCAAGACTCCTTTCAGTATGGGGCCTAACAAGAGGGGCAAAATGCCTCCACGTTGCACTAACATCTTCTTTTTTTGACGAATGGGAATTTTCTTTCGAACCATTTGGCGAAGAACGTGACGATGTTTGCTTAAGCATTGTTTCTGGTGTTTGAACAAAGGGATCGTGCCTTTCAAAACGTTCAAACAACATTCGCACACGGTATCGATGACCTCTTTGGAGGCCGTTTGAATGAGTTTTTTTCGTAGGGGTGGAGAAGCTTTGGACAGGACAGATAACATGTCCCCATGTTTGGCTAAACGTGGTGGCAGTCCTTTCCTTTTCTTTCCTTGGGGTTTTCTGGAGGGTGACATCTTTGAGTCTTCAGGAGCACCAAAAAAACACTGATACCCTACTCGGTCACAGGCCTTTTTTATACTGGAACGCGTCGCCATTGATTGTCTTTACGTCGTATCAGTTTGAGGACAGGCATGACACGTCGTGCAGGGGTACGTAACGGACTAAATCGAGCCAGTTCTTGCTTGGACAAATCCAGTAAACTTTGTAACATGCCCGATCTTTCATGGACTTTGATTTTGGGAGAAGGTACTTTGTGAGCCGCAGCCACTGCCGCTAAATTGGAAGGTCCTGCCACTGGGGAAGTTCTTTTGGGGGTCATCAACGGAGAAGTTCTTGGTGTAATCAACGTCTCCAAGTACTCTTCAGTTCCTGGTGACATCAACGGAGAAGTGGACAAACGTGAGGCTGTCGGAGACGCTGTGGCAGGTCGTGGTTTGCGAGTGTAAGGCTGCGTCCTGGCCGCAGTGCCTCTCTTGCGACTAGTTTTCTTCTTCTGTTGACTTTTCTTTTTCTGAGGACTTTTTCTCTGTTTCTTTTTCTGGGGGCTTCTTTTCTTTTTTCGGGGTGGTGTCTGGTCAGAGGAGGGTCCCGCCACTGGAGAAGTTCTTCTCTTTGGGGACCTGGTCTTTTTCTTCTTGGGGCTTCGTTGAACTTTTGTCTTAGGGATAACTTTGGGGGCATTAGGATCCCATCTTAAGAGTGAGCGAATGATGACCCCTCCTAGAGTACCGCTCCCTCCAGGTTTCAAAATGATTTGTTTTTTGGTTTGAGTGTCGATGCGGGGATCGGCCAGTTGGACCAAAGCGACTTTGTTTCGATCGAAAAAGCGTTGGGTTTGATGAGGAATCTGAATGATTCCTTGGAGTAATTGACGTGCCGTCACCGTAAACCATCGTAAGACTTCTTTGAGACTAGCTTCTAAGACACGAGCTCGTGTTTGTGGATCTTTTTCTCGACTGATGCCATACAAGGCACGAATCAATTTGACGGGAAGATGTGACTGAAGGGACGTCATGTTCACACTGTGTGAGACAGACGAAAAAGGGTCTGAGGTTTTTATAGATTTTTTTCATGGGGAGTGAAATGAAGTCGAGGACGGAGACGTGTACAGGACAGGTCCTCCGTCTTGGCACCAGTGGTGAAACAAGTGGGTACGAAATCGCAAATCATCGGGGGTCGTAGGTTTGAAATCGACGAGTAAATAGGCGTGTGGTGTTTGAGTGGCATCGTCGTACGCCTGAGTCAGCCAAGGCGTTCCTAACTGTTTGGCTAAGACTTGCACTTGCGATTTATCTCGAGGGCTTTTAAACAAGACCACGTAATGCGCATTGAGACTGATGGTGCGATGGGCTTTACTTTGTTGAAACAAATTTTGGGTGATGTAAACGACACTGGCATTACGGTGATGCCCTTTGCGCGTGAACCACAATTTAATTTCTTCTTCGTCTTCTCCTAACATGTCGTCGAAAATGACCAAATGGGTTTGACGGGAGTCAGAGACGATGCCGTCGTCTTCTTTAGGAATGCCTTCCACAAACACGATGGAATCGCCTTGACTTTCTCGCAAAAGGCTGTACGCCGATTGCCACTCTTTGTAACACCACACGATCCGTTGAGGGGGCCGATCGATCAAATGATGTTTATGCTCGATCAAACGTTTGACGAATTCGGTTTTGCCTGAACCGCTAGGTCCAGCAATGAGCATGTTAAAGGGATGGCGAAGATACAAAGCCTCCCAGCTGGCACGATCTAAGTGTTCGTCGATGACTTTGACAGTAGAGGAAGAGGGAGCAGAGACAGCAGAGGTAGCCATGGTGTGAGAAATGTCACTTGTGACACGAAAAACAAACAAGACAAGAGTTTATATACTTTTTTCAGAACACGTTTATTGAATGTTTCAAATATGAACACGAAAGACAAAAATACATACAACCCAAATAGTGATGTACAGGAATATAAAACACAGCAAAGCGATCAAAGTGGAATATAAACAAGTGTCTGTACAACATGTTTTGGTTAACCAAGATGTCCTAGGGACAGTGTGTAATGTTCTTACAGTCTCTACATGAGGTATTGTCACACAAGTGTCCTCCCGGAATGACCTTTCAGGAATGTCCATGACAGTCCTGTCCTGAAGCGAGTGGTTGTTCTCGGTGACGGGTTCTTCTGGCACCGTCACTAACACAGGTTGAAAAGTAACTTTTTTCCTTGAACAACTCTTGTGCATACTGGGCCACTTCTTGGGTCCAAACCTCAAAACCCCCCTTTTTCCAGTCACGAACATCTGTCCAATGAGGGTGTAAGTCACAAGCTACACACACATCGTCATACACGTCTTGGGTAGCTAAAAGTTGACGAATCTTTTTTTCCTGTTGAGGTCGAGAAGTATCCAGATGAAACCGCAAGGCTTTGAGCAAAAGGAGTTTTTCGTGACCATTTAAGGCCATGGAGGTGGTAAGTACTGATCGTAAAGAGTAAGCAAAGAGTCGGCTGGTAAACGAAATCCCAGAAAACAAGTCACTAAGACACACACCACTTGTCGTCCCAAATTGAATGGATACAGTTCTTGCAATAATCGATGGTAATGATCCACGGTTTGAATATGGTCATTGAGTTCCTTCCACGGAATCTGTTGGATTACATACGACATAAGTCGTGGCATAGCTGCCTGTTTTTATAGTCTCTTTGTTTCGAAAAGAATACACGTACTTTCTAGCCAGTGATCTTCGTTTTCCAGTGGGGAATGTAAATCTTGCATACTGTAACCGAAACGTCAGAGTTCGATTAGAAGTTTCCTCTTCCGCTAAGTAGATTCCACGTAACAAATGTTGGTAATCCTTTACCTCGTCTTCCTCAATGGGTTGCTCTAGGTGAATCTCGAAGTAACCAAAATGATCAACACGTGAATCATCGGGGGCCTGGAAGTATTGAACAAGGTCTGACCACTGAAACAATTTCTGACGAATCAGTTCTCTTATACCCTTCAGGTACCAGTGGTTAAAGATCTGGTGACGTAACGGATGCAATTGTTCTTTACGTTTCACTTGTATTTTGACCAGCTCTCGGTAAATGCGTTCTCTCAACTCCACAGGCAAAGCACGAATGTTCTCTTGTAAAGTATCCATGAATAGGTCATACTAAATCCTCTTTGGTCTGACACAAGAAATGTACTCTTTGCACAAACATGGTTTCACTTCAGTGTCGAATTTAAATCGTTGAGTCACTAATCTACACATTACAATTCGTTCAGAAGTTTCCTCTTTCACTAAGTTGACATTGTGTTCAAGATGTTGGTAATTCGTTAACTCTTCCTCTGGAATTCGATGCAGTACGTTTACAATGATGTAACTACAATCGTCCATACCAAACCAATCCTTTTGAAAACTAGAGGATCGTTGATCAATGTCTGTCCGATGGAACACTTTCAATTGAATCAATCCTTGTATAGCTTTCAGGTACCAGTGGTTCAAACACCGGTGACGTAACGGATGCAATTGTTCTTTACGTTTCACTTGTATTTTGACCAGTTCTCGATAAATGCGTTCTCTCAACTCCACAGGCAAAGCACGAATGTTCTCTTGTAAAGTATCCATGAACAGATTATTATGGTAAGAAGTTACTTCAATGTCTCGGTCCCACTAAGGGTAAGTAATGACAATTCGGTGACCATCGAGCATGTTCTACGTAGGCCGAATCTTGCGGTTCCCAGTGGTGAAGTGACACACCGCAACTGAAGCACTTGACTTTATCTCCTTCGCTCAAGTAGAAAAATCCGGCTCTGGCTAATTCTTCGGGGGTCGGTCCTCCCAGATACTTAGGCCATTTTCCTTTGAACGATTGAAGACGATTTTCAAAGTCGCAGTATTCCGACAAACGCACAGGGAACGAATATTCGTCTTTCACAGGTTCGTTTCGATGAGGGTTGAGTGACATGGGTAGGAGTTTGCTCAGGGCTGGATGACATCCGTAGGGGTAGACGTGAAGGTGAACATTCCCCTTTAAAACGAAACCCAGTAAAATGTCCAAGAGGACGAGCGGCATCACTTTCGCATCCCACAGGTTTGACACGCACAGCATCACTTTCCATGATAGGGGTAGGGGCACTAAAGTTCCCATGATGCTTTACGGAATCGCTCAGGTCACAAGGTACAGCATCGTACCCATCGCAAGGCTCACAATCGCATTCCACTTCCGAAGCCTCACACTTGAATTGTGCCCTTCTAAACAACTTGTTCTGTGTTTCTCTGAAAGTATTCATCTTGTTCGCTCGGTCTTGGTAGTCACAATGAACTATCGATTTTGCCTAGGGTTCCTTTTTATATACAGACCAATACCGACGTGACCGTACGGTAAGGTGAAATGATTGGGAAGTCGAACTCGCTTCTGGTATACAATTTGATAGATTTTTTCCAAGGGTCGACTGACGATGTGGTGAGTGGGTAAACGTACAATCTTGTTCGGTTGATAGGTGGTCACTTTAAAGTTTCCATCCTCTCCCGATTGCAAGGCTTCTTTCAATACCCCAAAGTTGACCACTCGACTGGTACGATAATTCAGAGTCAATCCTTTCACTTTGCACGTCGTGTGCACTTCTCCTTGTTTGTCACGGTATTCGTAGCCGTAATTTTTGGGACCGCCACTGACGAAACTTAAAATCTTGTCGTCGGGATGCTCGTCTGTCCAGGCTCCTAAACGGTCTCCTTCGATGTTAGGGTGATGTTGAATCGGGTGATGGATGTAAATGCAACTGTCCGTGTCAAAGTACAGGACGCGTTCCCCTAACAGTTCTAAAGCCTCGTACAATTTTAAGCGAGCATGGGCTGTCACGTAAGCCGCAATGATGACATTTCCAAAAGGGTCGTCTTGTACAAAGTCCAGATCTTCTTCGTAATTGACCAAGATCAAATTCTCTCGAACGACGTCCACGTGTTTCATGTATTTGGTTTTGTCGTGAATCATCTGGAAGTAGCGGGAAGGTTCTGTCAAATATTCCGTCTTGGGTAAACACGGTCGTTGTGCCATTTTACCCCACAAGCAATTTAACATCACTTTGGCAAACGATCGCCTGCCTTCGTTTTTCCCGATGTGGTCTAAAGTGATGCCTTCTTGTTCGTAGTATTTCTCTTTGAATTGTATTTGGTCTTCGGGAGTGTGACACCAGGAAGGATAGCCGCTGGCTTCTTGCTTCAGTTTCAAAAAGGCATCCACGTAGTCTGCGAAAATGCCTTTCTGCGTGGGGTCACCCTTGTGGTATTGTTGTGTCTTGGGAAAGTGACAAATTTCGTACACTTCTAACAGTTGGTATCCCATGTCCAGAGCTTTGAACAATTCTACGCTGACCCAGGTTCCCGTCAAGGCCCGTTCTTCCTGGCTGTGATGGCAAGGTTGGTCTTGGTTGCACGTTTCGGCACAAGTACGGCACAAGGGAAACATCAGTTTGCCTTGACAATGGTGAGGTAAGACGGGATGGTATAGGTTCGTGGGAGGCAAAACTTTACACTTGATCAAGCCTTCGTATTGTCGAATGTTTTTCAGGTCGATGTGTTCCGTCAGCAATTGCGGGTGCCCTACAGGAAAGCGACAATATTTGCACACGTAGGGATACAGCGAACACACGTCCAAGTATTTGATTTCTTCTCCTTTCTCTTCGTCGGCTTGGTACAACAAACAGGTGGCATTGGTCCTTCCTCCGTACAAACTATCCCTCGGGTTCAACGGGTCCATGAACTGGTAACTTTCCACGAGGCGTTTAAACTCAGGATCGGTTTTCAAACGGTGATCGTACTCGTGTTCCCACATTTCCACCACTTGGTATCCTTGCTGTTCTAACTTTAGGCGTCGCTGACAAGTGTCCTGGTACAAGTCTTCCATGGTTCGTTGTAAAAACTGATTTTTAGTGCCACGGTCAGGGTAACAGACGGGACATCCGTGAAATAAGCAACCGTTAAACTCGTACACGATCTTGGGGTTTTCTAAGTCCCAGCCATCGACCGAATACGTTCCGATGGTCTTTTCGCCCCCTCCGTTGCGGGCATGTTGAATCCACTTGTCTTCCTTGTCGCACAAGTAATGTAACCAACGTAGGGCTTTGACCGAGTATTGACGTTTGACAAAGTGGGTCGTTTGAGGACTGATGACAGCCACGGTCTTTTCAGGCATGAATCGTTGTCGATACACTAAGGAACACGCTTTGGCAATGGTGCAAGCTTCTTTCAAAGGATCGACCCCTCCGTGTTCCATGAACAGTTCTCGAAATTTTCCACAGCAACGCCGTAAAATGTCCACGTCGGAACGACAATACTTTAGCATTTCTTCCTGAAAGTCGAAAGGGTCCGAGGCGTGAGCCTGGTACCAAGCGTAAAAAGCTTCTCGTTGTTCGGTACGCATGTTGTCGGGGTCGTAATAGTGAGCCTCAGGCAAATGGGGTAGAACGGCGTGTTGATTGGCTTCCGTATTGAAAAAGTGTGGAAAGTACCCTTTAGCCATTTCTGTCATTCCAAACGTTTTAGGCATTCGACTCAAAGGCATGGCCAAATAGCTCATAGAATCTTTAAACTGTACTTGTCCCACTTGCATGAAAATGATTTTGGCTCCGTTCAAAGTCACTTTAGGACGCTCGGTGCCTTGTTCCGTATAGTATCTGAGAAGAAACTGTCCATCGTATCCGGAGAAATTGTGAACCATCACCGTGGCATGACGATGACAATCTCCGTAACGTTCGATGTCCTCTTGGCTCCACGTCTTGTCGATGGGGTCTAAGACCCATTGGGCAAAATCGGCTAACGTGTTTGGTCCCCGAAAGATTTTTTCACGCCCTCCGGGAATCTTGCTGCAGTGAGGGCAATGACTGAAGATAGGTTCTTGAATGCACTTCTCGCACGCTCGATGAGCCACGCAGAAATTAGGAATGTGAATGCCGGTCTCTTGCATGCATTCGAAATCGAAAAAGATGAAATTGCCTTTCTTCTTGTGACCGTCCTCTTTCTCTGGTGGGGGTTGGTATTTCTGCACGTAACATTCGTGTTCCAAGTCCACGATGTGGTGACAAATGTGACATTTTTTCTTTCCTGAACATACGTGTGCCTTGGTATTATTGGTACGTATGCCTTGTCCACACGTAGGGCACAATCTAAGGAGTTGACAAGCGCATTTCTTCTGTGAACCTTGCGTCTTCAAATGTTGTTGGTAACAGGTAAGGCTGACAAACGTGCGCAGACAAGTTGAACAAGGCACTGGTTCTTCGCTCAGACAGGGTGGAGAGGCCAAACATCCTGAGCATTTCCATCCACAATGTTTGTGTTGCTCTCGATTATTATAACCATAGTCACATTTCTCACAGTAATATCTGTATCCCAGGAATCCAGTGATACTGGTAATGGTATCGAAATGTTCATCGTGATGATAAAGGTGAATGTATTTTCCGTCCTTAAAATGTTGGCCTCGAAACAACAGAGGCCCGCGCATTTCTTGAGGGTGCACTTTCAAGGTGTAGCGTGGAGCTAGGACATCTTGCAATTTTTGCATCTCGGGAATGCCACAGGGTGTGTCTTTGGACAGTCCGGCTTGTTGTAACAGGAGTTCTGCTTCGTTTCGTTGTTTGGCTCGGTCGGAACGTTGAATAGTGTCCCAGGTTCTTTTCCATTCTACCGTGTCGTTCTTGTTGGCATAGGTTCGTCCCACCACGATGGCACGGGCTAAACACATCTGGTCATGAGGGTTGTTAATTCGGACGAGACTCGTTTTGGTGTTGCGAAGGTCGTCCACCAATAACATCTTTTTGCGTCCTGTCCCTTGAGGAGGAGAGACGTGGGTCATGTCCAGTGTGGCTTTACCATCGGTGATGTCAAACTGATCATTAGATTGTTGTACGTGTTGAATCTTGTCCATGACTTTGGAAGCAGTTAATTCTGCAGGGGTGCTAAACTCGATCCAAACAGGGGATTTCAAACCGTCGTGTTGTATGGAAAGTCTCAAGCGATCGTCTTCTTTGGGTTGACATTGTCGCTTGAGTGCAGTGAGCAAAGAACCCCACACCTCAGTGATGAACACTTCTGCTTTCTCTAACGGCACTTCAGCCTTGAAATCTTTAAACTTCACCGTGTATTTGTAAGCCGTGGTTCTAAATTTTCTAGAGGAGCGCTTTTCCGTCTCTCGAATGGAATAGTAATTTTCAGGGTTAACTAAGGGTGATGAACTTGGTTTAGAGGGTTCGGATTCTGGTTCACTCATGTCCTCTTCAAAATCACTGGCATGAATTTGTGCCAAGATTTCAGCCCTGGTACGAGGCGATAGATCACGTTTCTGCCTCTTACTTTCTTCTTCTTTCTTCTCGAATGAATGGGATCGTTTCATCTTGAAAGCAAAAAGTCAAATGACTCAAGTTCAAACACCATAAACTACTTTATAGTCATAGCAGACCAGCGTATATAAAAGGGTGTGTGTCTTGTCCTTTCACTATTCATTTCACTCTCAAGCCGAGCACAACGATGGAAGAGACTAACCAGATGGAACGTTTCGTCAGAGCTTTGCGAGGGGTCATTAGAAAATTCTCTTCAGACCAGCCTACGGACTACTCTCCTTCCTTTAGAGATAAAAGTCAAGATACTTGCTATATCTGTCAGAAGAAAGGGCATTGGTCTTCAGAGTGTCCAGACCGTCAAAAAAAAAAAAAAACAGGGGATAAAAAAGACAAAAGTCAAGATACCTGTTATTATTGTAAAGAAAAAGGACATTGGTCTCCAGATTGCCCAAAAAAGAAACAAGAGGAGTCAGAAGATAAGAGGAATTCTTCAGAAGAAGAGAGGGATTCTTCAGAGGAAGAGAGGGATTCTTCTGAGGAAGAAAGAAGACAGGTGAAGAAAAAGAAACAGGAGAAAAAAAGAAGAAGGGAAGAAAGCGAGGAGGAAGAAGAAGAGGAAAAGAGTGTGACGGTGAAGAAATTAAAAAAACAGAGAGACTAAACAAGGAGAAAAGAAGAAATCAATGAACTTTTGATTAAAGTGTTGTGATGTGAATTGTGAATTGGATTGTAAAAAATGGAGAAAAGAATAAATGAATGATATAAGGTAAGAGTCTTTGAGTTTTGATTTTAAAATAAGAAGCTACACTCACGCACTCATACACAGACACGTACTATAAGGGTAAAATGGGTGAGTTATTTTTTTTTTTTTGAGTTATTGGCAAATTGAAATTGTATTTCTTTTCGAGAAATGTGGGTGGCCCTGAAAAGGGCCTTTTTTCTTTATGGTGCAGGGGTGAGTTTAAGCAATCAGTTTTAACTGCCTTAAGCCTTTGCCACGGCCAAGGCCTACTTCTGGACTGCGTAATGATGATAATGATTGGGTTGAAATCACTAAGGGTGGTACGGTAGGCTTAGTCACAGGGTTGACATGTTTGGCTCGGGAAGGTCGTATTCTCTTCGGTCGTGATAAAGAAGTCTGATACATTTGTTTCAGACTTCTTAACTCCGCTAAAATGTCCAACAGTACCGTGACCGTTTGATTTTCACCCTCTTGTTTCTTTGCTGCTACTTCTTCTTGCTGTTGTTTTTTTCTTACCTCTTCTTCTTGTTGCTGTTGCTGTAGGAGAAAAGCCTGTTCCGCTTCCTTTTGTCGTTGTATAAATTTCTCCAATTCTTCTTTCTGTCTCTGTCTAAAATTCTCCACTTGCGGTAATGAAGAAGGTAACGAAGGTTCCGGAACAAATTCTTGCGAGGAGAGAAAATCCACAAAATCCCAATTCACCTCTTCTGAAAGTAAGTCCGGGTTCCCTTGGGCGGTCTCCCCTGCTGGTGCACCCCACTGGATCGTTTTCTGAGTTTCCGTCATGTTGAATCACTGTCGCATAGATTGACTGCACACAAGCGCTAGCGAATCTATATTGACTACGTGACGTCACAGACTGCTCTCTTCGGATTGGATGTGGGCTGACTGAATTCTGTAACGCGTGTTCGGATTGGTGAATGAACTCAATCCGTTTCAATCCTTTCTGTCCCGATAAATAAGCGCAGTTCACTGCATTGATTCACCTATTCTCGGAGCCTCAACATGTGGACCGACGTTGAATCTTCAACCCTTGTGTCAACAATGATGTTCAGGACGGACATGCTCATGTATGTCCGATCCAAGTGGACCGTTGTCCACAGGACCAACAGCAACCTGTGGATAAGAAGAGTCTATATAGAGAGACAAGGTTGCCTCAAGAGGACTCTGATGTATGGCCCTGCTGTAAGACGAAGTTTGAGGAAAAGAAGATGTCGCAAATGCCCTTTATGCTAAGGGCATATTAACATAAACCAAAGGCCCTTTTCAGGGCCAGCCATATTTCTCGAAAAGAGATAGCCTTTCCATTGCCTACCCCTTTTTTTAAAAAAATTTTTTTTAAAGAAAAAATCCCATGTTAAATTCCCCTTGTCCGTAGAGTGGCCCACGATTTATTGCCATGTTAAATTCCCCTTGTCCGTAGAGTGGCCCACGATTTTTCGCCATGTTAAATTTCCATTGTCCGTAGAGTGGCCCAGGGGTCCCTGTAATGCTAATTCCCATTGTCCGTAGGGTGGCCCCTTTCACTACTCATGGATTTATTATTATTATTATTATTATTATTATTCAGTTGAATCTGTCTAAAGACGCTCTGGTAACACAATATTGTCCCATAACATCAGTATGGCTTTCTAGCCTACAAACTCACTTTCGAGATATAGACCTTATGGATACCGGTAAAATTCTTTGATCCATACCATATTGTGTTCATTTGAACCTTGCCGCCATTTTCTTTACAATGATATTCTTGGTTTTAGAAAATCTTTATAGTTTTATCTCTTGTATGATATACATTTTACAGAATTTTAACATCTTTAAAATTTACATTTTATCTTGTGATATTTGATGCTTTTATTTATTTTGGAGTATTTGTTTGCCTAAATTTTGTGCATTTCAATTTTACATTTTCGAAATCTACCTTTAGTTGTTATCATATAGCCGCTATTATACTGAGGGGCTATACTACGCTACTACATACATAATGTAACCGATTGTAATGTGTCTCACGAGAGTTTCTTGTTTGCATACATTATTTGCAATAAATGTTTCTTTGATTTGCCGTTGAATAACATCTTTATTTCCATGTTCGGAATTTCCCACTCTCAGAAACCATATAATCTCCTACAATGTGATCAGAGCTAACGAAACCCTCAAATCAAGTTCTCTAGAGTAACGTTTATATCAAGATTCCTCGATTAAGGTGGAAACCGTAATGTAGAAGTGGTATCACATTCGGAAATCACAAACATGAGAACGCACAAGGATACGCTTCCACAGTCAGGAAATATCAAATTCTAAGATTTTATTACGTTTCTTTCCATATTTAAGCTTGTTTAGATATCATCATATTTCTATTCTTGTTTTTCTTATAGACAACACTTTCTAATTCAGTATAACTAATTTACTTAGTTATTCATTGGATATCTAAAATCATCTTGTTTGCATTCAACTTATGGATTTTTTGTAACCAAAGCCCGAAGATATGATTCAAGCACGAACTCTTGACAGGGTAAGCTTAACATGGTTTGAAGCATGGATAGACCACTGTTCAACCTCCATGAGAAGCCGTCTCCTTCATCTTCTTTTTCAGTCAACTAACGAAAGAATTTCAAGATTAAACAATTGCTTAGTATTAAAAAATTACCAGTTCATTTGTCATCTATAGTACTTAATTCACGTCGAATCAATACACAAAGTATTCATTGTTTCACGAGTGGAAAGATGTTACATGTTTCTATATTCTGTCTAGGTACGCGTCGACTCGTGCTAGATTAGCGTGAACATCAGACCACCTAATCTGGCTTGTTAATGATGGACGATGTGGGTATGATGTCACCTGTTCATTAAAATGTGCACTTTTGCTGCATGCAAATCTTTCCGGAAACACTTACTGTTAGTAACAGCCATATCTAGCAGGAAATTCAAAATAACACAGGGCATAGGACTGTGCTATTTAACTTACATGTACAAATCGTCAAACATAGGATTTGATCCGGAAATAATATGTTCATATTACCAAAAGAAGTCTTTAACCGACGGTACCTCAAGACTCGAAAGAAATACCGGTAACTGTCTAAACTTTAAACGGACATGTTTATCTGCAAACGGTTCCTCTGTTTTATGAAAAGGTGTAATCAGATCCACAAATCATCCATCACTATCAATACAGATTTGATGGTCTGAGTTATTGTATTAGTGTCTCAAAAATTCGGTGTATGTATGCAAGCAGAAATGAAAAAAAAAAAGATATAAAAAGTCAGGCTCACTCTGCACTAGCTAAATCGTGTCTGATTTAGAATAGCATATTAATGAGAGAGAGAGAGAGAGAGAGAGAGAGAGAGAGAGAGAGAGAGAGGAGGAGGCAATGGTTATTCTGTACTTTGTATGGATTTGTGTATATTCCACAGATGAAACAGATTTCCCACAGAAACAATCTTTACGGTTGGACATCGTTCGGCCTTATTCGTACTAAGAAGTAACCAATGATATTTGTCGATTCGGTCAAAAAACATAAGCATGCCACGATTGTGGGAGTGGTATCACAGCTGGTCACTGGCGTTTAGGAACTGTAACAAGATTGTTACCACGATATTGTCATGCCTTTCCCTACTTGAGAGGTGGCGCTAGTGACCAAGAATATTACAAATTATTCGCCATACAAAATGTTAAAGGCTACAATATTCCATAGCAATTCTACAGAACGTTGAATCGGTTGCAAAATTAAGAACGTATAGTTTATACATGAAACATTGGAAGGATAATCAAATGAACTATTCAAACAAAAGATACAGGAAACAATTCCGATGCAACATTTCATGCAATCACTTTATCTTTTGTCAGATCAATAAACTTTGAAATAAACATATTAAACTGCAGTTTTAGAGCACAGCTCTTTCAATATGTATATCATGTATTTACGGTCGCGGCTTTATTTGTGCAAAATTCTGTAATACGAAAACACAGTTCAGAAAGTTATATAAGTTTATCCGCTATGATTTATGCACATTCTAAATAAATCTTGGTAGTGCAATTAAAAGCAAATGCCTAGTTTCTCTGTGTGGTTGCTCTTATCGCATCACCTCATGATGTACCATTGTCAGAAGCAGGTATGGAAGTTGACGTTGCTGAGGTAGGGAAGACTTCATACACTGATTTCAACATATTTGATATAAAATATGTGTCAGATCCTCTTTCTCTCTCAAGCTGGTTAATCCCTTCCTCGCTGTACTGGTTACAATTGGCCGCTTTGTTCGGACACTCGCAGAACGTAAACGCAACACAATGTGCATCATCTAAACATCTCTTCATACAATCCTGAACATTCTTTGTTCGGACATTCAATGCTTGATTTGCAATACGTTCTCTTTCAACGATTGCAGTGTCACTCAGTTTTGACTGTTTATTTATTTTCAGCATTATAACTGTTGTTTCCATGCCCAGTGTCTTATTACCATTGATGTAAATCGTTTCACCATATATTCTAACATGAATTATAGTTGTAGTCTTTTTTTGTACATTCTCTACAAAAGCTAATTGCCACACAAGTATGCCGTTCCAAACAGGCCTTGATGCAACGGGAACGGTCAAGTTCCTCCACATTTTTTGTTCCATTCAAGGCGGTTTCTTTCAATATTAATCCGTCCTTCAGATCTTGGCAAGTGTCGACCAATCCTTCTTTTTGATGAAAACTACAGTATTCTGGTTTGTACCTTGCTATTGTCTTTCTGATATCATCATGTCGGACACCCAAATGTTCCATATACTCAGAGCTGAATAGTTCGTCTATGGACGTCAGTGAATATTTAGCTGGAACTGGAGTTTCCTTCACCGTTGATGCCCACGTCATGGCATCGCCGTTGGCTGGCGGAGGGGTACCAATCGTTACAGTGCTCGTCTGTACCTCGCTCTGAAATATTGATGCTTGTTCTCTTTGCTAAGAATCTAAATTAAATCCTCTACCGACGCTGAATAAGCCAGAGTAACTGGCAGACACAGCTACATTTATTCCTTTTTCTTGCATTTTAGAGCAGCTGGATGACGACATTTTGTGTTCATACGTAAAGGAAGCCCCGAATGTAGCCTCGTCGACAAAATGTGTCCCATAATGATAAACAAATGTCATATATGTATCTTGATCTTCTTCATAGCTATTTGAAATTGTTCTGTTCAATTTGTGAACCCAATTCAAGAAAACTGGATGGAAAGGTGGTGGCGTACTCTTCTCAAGTTTACAATAGTAATAATTACATTTTGCACTGAAGTAGATCATGATCCATTGTCCACTGTCCACAGTGGACGACGCTTCCTTGTATCCAGCACTGGCAGAGAAGCTGACACGCCAGCTACCGCCTCCTACGTGAACCGAGGCTGAGAGTGATTGCTGTAGTTCACACTGGGTTTGGACCACTTCGAAGGTGAATGAAGTAATACAGGAAACATTGGGGATAAGAACTAGACCCTTGGGAATACTGTACTGACAATCGGCTGTCTGATCGTTATTACTATAGTCGGCACGGAATATTGGGTATGTAAATCGGGGATCTTGCCCGATCGCTACCGGTTAACCCTTAAATATGTTGTAGCCCAGGAGCGCATAGTCCATATCGGGAAAAGATCGCTTTATATCGGGTCCATGACAGTCCTGGAGACTGACATCTTCTCGAATCGCTGTAAAAGGAAATATAATTAAACATCGAAAACGTTTCTTGAACCTTCCATAAGAATATGATGCAATCACTTTTTCGTTTTGAGGATTGAAAAAGAGAAGGGAAGAAACATTGTTTGCACATCAATATCGTAAATTTGGGAAATGAACAACAATAAGAAGGCTAATATATTTATATATATATATATATATATATATATATATATATATATATATATATATATATATATATATAGATAGATAGATAGATAGATAGATAGATAGATAGATAGATATACGCACCTATTTACCAGAATTAATATTTGAATTAGCTGTTTCAAAGATTTTGTTCCTTGCATTGTTCTGTTCCTGTTTAATGTGTTGTTAGGAAGTGCAAAATAATGATCGAGACGGATACTAATTTAATACTTTCACAGATCAGTTTTCAAAGCTAAACCATATGTATGATTTGTTTTGTTGATACACGTGCAACGCAATTGTAGAAGGACGATCAGACAAGCAGAAGTCTGTTCGGTTTCCACACAGCACTTTTAAACGGATTTCATATTGCAAATAACCATATTCATTTTCGAGTCAGTATCTTGGTCACTGTCACATCATATTTCATTTGCGAAAGATAATCTTAGCGTGTTTGTTGCTGACCGATTAAGAAGATTGAAGAGGAAGGTCACTAAAACCAAAAAAAAAAAGACTTTGCTTTCACAGTTCATGTCTTGACGATCATTCGAATTCTATATAAACTCTTTTTAATACAGTTTAGTCTCTGCTGAGCTTCTTTCTGTGTTCTAGCCAGCCCCATTAATTTAAAAAAAATCTGTCTCTTCTTATGTGTGTTGGTGTGTGTCTAGCAAGAGGATATAGTGTATGATAATGTGTTCTACTGTTTTGTGAGAACTATATACCTGATTTGTCTGTCTATGATTTGATAGCAACCATGGGCCAGCATATTACATTCATTCCTTACGTTTCGTGCAGACACTGAATAGAGATAATTTGAGATTTTAGAATTGTACAGAACACTAACACATACTCTCTATTTCAAAACACCTTAAAACCTAAATAAGAAAATGTGTAGGTCAAGTACATCTAAGTAAATCATTTTACAGTATATTTTCAAATACGAAAAAAGAATATTAACGTGTCACGACGAATGATAATATTCCAGATTCAAATGGTGTATAGAACCCAGTTAAGAGCTTTGCGTCACAAACGACAGTCATTGTGCTTGTTCTTGTACTCCTTTTACAAAGAGCCCGCTCCGACAAAGACGACATTCTCAACGCGACAGTGTCTAAGGGTACAGTTTTCTACTATATTTTGTTCACTAGGAAAGAGTATAAATGTTTGATATTCGCCAACTCAGAGAACACAAAAACAGTCTCTGCCATCCTAATTCTGAGCAGATGTACATATCTTTGAATTACGTCGCAGGGACTGATGGGAATTCTTATTTCTAATCGATATTGGTGGTCCCTCACGAATACTTTTTTCAAAATATTACTAGATTATTAGTGATTGATATATTGTTGCAATGTTTGATAGAGTATTACAACGAGTAATTGATTATTATAATGACTGATAGATGAGTCCAAATAGTGATAGGTTAGTACAACGATTGATAGATTATTACAGTGATTGATATATTAGTGCAAACAGTGAAAGGTTATTACAATGATTGATATATTCTTCCAAATATTGATAGATTATTACACTAATTGATAAATTATTACAATGATTGATATATTAGTGAAAATAGTGATTGACTATTACAATGGTTGGTAGACTATTACAACTATTTATAGATTATTGCAAATACTGCGGTAATTAAAATAATTTATCGATTATTACAATGATTGAAAGAGTATTAAAATGGTGATAAATTATTACAATAATTGATATATTATTGTAATGACTGACATATTAGTACAACGACTGATAGGTTATTGCAAGTATTGATAGAATATTACAATAAGTTTTACATTGTTGTAACTTTCATTCATAAATTTCATAAAGTGTTCAGTTACCTATTTCAATTCTCATCGCAGTCATGGTCAAACCTGAAACGGAAGAAGAATCAGGAATGGGTGTGTCAATTTTAATAGATTAGTATAAATAGTGATAGATTTATTGCAAATATTGATGGATTATTACAATGATTAATATATAATTACAGTGATTGATATATTATTGCGAATATTGATAGAATAACAGAACGATTAGTAGTATATTTCAAATCGTTTTGCTCTAATATTTAAAGTGTTCGTCTACAATACTTATATATAGCTTCATTCAAGAATTTGGTGACGTTTTCAGTTACCTATTTTAATTCTGATCACATTCATGGTCAAAGCTCAAATTTAGTTACTATCTAAATTTGGGTACATAATTTGTTCCTCAACTAGACTACTTTTTTAAGGCCACAAAATTCGCATTTCAATGCAGAAACACCCCCACCCATAACAATTTTTGAAGAAAAATCTAATAAGTCAACACACAATTACTAAAATCATTTGTTTAAAGATCTAACCGTCCATAGGTCGACTCAACCGACCACCATACGACCCAACCCTAATACTATATTAATTCGCACAATAAATTCATTGATTAAAATAAACAATTGTTTCATTGTAAAAAATCATTATTAAGACAAAAGTCTCAAATAGAAGCATTATATATAGAAAATAAATCGAAAAAAACTTACTATCCTAAACTAATGTAAACTTTTCAAGACTGCTTTTAATCACTGCAGCAATACAACATATTAGTCTATAGTCTCACGCGCATTGGTACAGTGTGAATTAAATCAGAGTTTGCCATAAGAGTTACAAAATACACTTCAAATCTTCATTTGTTTTTCTAGTAGATACACATTTTTCATACGAGGACTCACTGTGTAAAATTATTAAGGGATTTGTACTTGGCAGACGGATTGTGTGTGTCTAGAACATCCTTTATACATCTGCCGTGTACATTTTAGGAATGATATTATGAAAATATAGGTATCTCGGCACACAAAAGGACATACTCCCGGTCGTGCATTGGCAGGTAGAGAAATCAGTATGTTGTTACAAGTTTATTCTTTGTAATAAAGCATCAAAACGTTGACATAAAATGTATTTCAACTAATAATTTTCTTTCTTATTAATCAGTTGTGTCTGTATTTAACGTTGACCCAAATGAATCTGTACTGTGTAGGACATATTCAACAAAGAGATGGATTAAGATGTGCATCTTAACGTATTTACAGTCAGTGCAGTCATGAACGCAAACATTTACTGTGGTGATGAAACTTAAAATTAGAAATCTGTAGGATGGAGACGAATTAAACTCGACAAATGGGTTCAAATTCACAGGTATCAATTGACGATGGGTGCCGTCATATTTAATTAAAGTTGAAAGGAAAACGATGAACATGGATGAAACAATGATGGGGGGGGGGGGATGACAAAAGATTATTATTATTATTATTATTATTATTATTTGCATTTCAGGAATGGTTTTGCGTACAATTAGATTTATCAACTGAAATGGAGTGAAGAGACAACAAAGTAACAAATATATTTCGAAGTTCATATTATTCGCAATAAACCATGGAAATGATGGCATTCAATTTGTTGCTGATGATATTTCTCCTTCCTATGAACAAACTTTCGCTCGCAGAAAGTAATACAAATAAGGCCTTAGATATATTGAAGTATATGAAGTCATGGGGAAAACAAGTGAAAGCAAACTATCTGCCAGAAGATATTAATACAGCTAATCAATTTATTGTGGTAGCCATACTTTCAAGTAAAATTCTTCTGGCTGGAGAAAACTTTAGCTTGGAAACTGGATGTTCGAACATGTCAGTTCAAATTCACACGTATCAGTGCAGAACAAGTGCGGTCATAGTCAATGAAAATTTAATGGAACATGATTCACGTTTGGCAAAAATAAGAAATGCAGGAGACTTTCAAAATAGAATGAAGACCAAAGGATCTAATACAACCAGAAAATCCGGCTGGCACGGAGAGATAATTCTTATCCATGGCGGAGTTTTAGAGACATTAATATCAAATTTTTGGGACGACGTAGGTGATGATAAAACGGTTTTTTGTAATGTTTATTTATACTCCTTTAATATTCCCTGTGCGTCGATTCAGAATAATCCATATTCATGTTCAGAAGAAATCATGTTATATAACCGAAAGAGAGACAACAACAACAGACAGTGCAGAATAACAGATGTGGGATATACTAGGACTTATAACTTTTTTCCAAATTCAATGACAGATGAGAGACAAGCAAAGAAGTGGCTTAAAGATGCCACTGTGAATGTATTTCTTTTTACTGATAAAAATGCAGGAATCAGGGTACGATACGTGCCGCAAATGGCAGGGAGAAAAAGAACAGCAACACAGCCGTCAACTGGTATGATTTTCCAGGAGTTGGTGTATGAATGTTTGAATAACACTCATCTGCAGTTTTGTTGCCTTTCCGACCCAACAGATACTGTGAACCGACCGAAACTTCTCTCGTTGTTTGTGAATTCACTGACCTATTATTGTATCTACAATTCTACAAAGTCAGGTATTATATCTTTACAATCAATCCCCGATTTGAAGAGGTGCTTTTTTAGTTGGCTGCAGGACAACATAGGTTCTGGCTGCGGAATCTGTTCGGATGGCTCCCTACAGTCCGTGTGGTACCAGCAATATGTTATTGCCTTTTGCATCAATGATATCATGGACTTGGCGACAACATTTGGAAGACCTTCCAACAGAATGGATCTCACAAATCCAACCTGGATACCGTGGGACGGACCATGGAACTACGCTTATGTTGAATCAGTACATAGCTTTCTGCGCCGGACAAACCTTTTCTGTGAAAATAGAATGCTTGACATCGCATCTCTATGTACAAAGATGAGCGCAACGACGATTCGAAAACAAAATATGAAAAATCCTCTGATTGAGATAAATTTTATGCCTTAGAAATGGACGAATGAATTGTATTACAACCTTTTGTCTAAGTATTCACCGTGCTTTGAGGAGTGGAATTTATAATTACCGAACGATTCTCTACCCTATTCAACTTCATTATTTAACACAACCTTTCAGTTTTCATTTTATAAATGCACATATACCATATCCATGCATGCTACGTCAGAATAAAATACGTGGAAGAAAGTAAACAAAACAAAGTTTAATTGTATAAAAATAAATAAATTATATGTGAAAGAATATACGTGTTGTACGGACAAGATGGAAAAGAAAATAAATCACAACTGAAGAGCAATAGGCTGGAAATAAATTTTATATAATAGCATTGAAGGATGCATACATAAAGTGAATTTGTCAAAGGTTTCAGTAATGAGTAGAACATTTATATCGTTTCAAATGCATGGTGAAGAATGGTAGCAATTGAAGGGTTCGGTTAGGGAGGGCTTAAAGCCATTTATCAGCACATGATGGACTATTCAGGACGGCCAGCATAGTTAGGGAAAAACCTCGGTAAGAACCTTCGATACAGGAGGAGCTACTGGAAGCTTTCTTGGACACCCACATTGTGTGAGGCCTAGCCTCGAACCCAAGCCAACAGAGGTGGGGGGGGGGGGTAGGCTGGCTGGGTGGGGTAGTCTTTCTATTAAGGGTGTTTTCTAACATCACAAACTTTAATACAACATGTTAACTAAAAAATTTCTGAAAATTTTAAAACAGAAACTTCTTAGCAAAACGCTCTCACTAAATCAGATCTGTTGAACCATTTTCCCACAGCAATTATATATATATATATATATATATATATATATATATATATATATATATATATATATATATATATATTCAATTAATTTTAAAATATAGATTTCTTTGGTATCGAGACGAATTCATTGCAGTGATTTCATAAGTAGCGTTTGATCTATACAATCTTAAAATAACTATACCGTCAGCTGTTACCTTGATCGAATGGAGCACATATTCGTAAACTCTTTGATAATTTCTAAGAAAATTCAGCAAATAAAATTTCAATTACAGCTTTATTAGACATTGTTAATTGGTGGTAATAATAATAATAATAATAATAACAGTGACCACAAATATGTTGATGTTGCTACAGCTGATGACGTTTCATGTCATCATTTTAGTCGATTGTTTTCTTTTTCTTCTTTGCCCTATTTTTGCTATTAATACTACATATAATACTATCATAACAACGAGGAAAGTATAGAATGAAGCAATACAACTACTACTACTAATAATAGCTGCAGCTGATAATTGCCGTTTAAGTCGTTTTGTTTCTTTGTTTTTGTTTTCCTTGCTCTTTGTTAGTGCTTCTATTAGGACAGAATTTTTTAGTACAAGTAACAAAATTGAAATTTTCTCTTAATTGTATTAAAAGTAAGTTGATAAATTATATTGAAAGTAATTTTTTATTAAAATATATTGAGTTTGAATCCATTTATTTCGGTATTACAATTATATACTACTTAATACAGATTGCGCTCTTATGATCAAGTACGAACAGTCTATACATACATTTCCCTTGTATCCTAAGGTCGGCGCACAAAAAACTACATGTAAAGTACCGCATTGCGGAAACCTAAAAAAACCCATAAGCTATTACTAATCGCGCTGACGTTGTAGAATTATCTGTCTAATGACGTACATAGATCCAGACGATAGCGTGTAAGAGACTACGAAGCTTCACTTGAGGTTATGGCCATGGCAAAGAGCTAGGAACGCGCCATATTTGGCGTTGTCTTAAGAAACTGGTATATAAAGCCCCAGCCACGGGCCGACACCAGTTTTGCTGGCCAGAAGCTCAAACAGACTTTTGTCTTTACAGGTAGGATTATGATCTATGTACAATTTTTCATAGTATAAGACTTTTAGTGTTATAAGAATTTTTAGTGTTAAGATGTTAACCTAACATCAGTATGTTTAAACATTAGATTATTTTAATATTTTCTTGCTATTCTTTAATATAATGTATCGGAAAGTTTAATTGTTTGAAGAACTTATATTTACTTATAACTATATTATTGATTATAGTAAAAGCAACGTTCGCTACCAACTTCATACTCAGTAATAGTTAATTTAGAAATAAAATACTCTTTAAATAATAGAGTTTAATATGCTGACTTTTTAGAATAAATTCAATAGAATATATTTCAATTACGGTATTAGTCTGAAATATTGAATTTTAGATTCTTTTGCTATCATGAATGTATTCGATATTTAATTATCTATATTACATTCTAAACTGCAGTTATTATACAAGTATGATGTTGGTAAGTGAAAGAATATCGTAGTTTAATATGTATTTCTTATATCCGAAAATTGAGCTTGCTGTAGTTTGATATTGAAATGTAAGTTTATATGTTGAGTATTTCAATAAAGTTTTGCTGGCCAGAAGCTCAATCAGACTTTTGTCTTTACAGTTCGATCCCCTACCCTCGCAAGCCAAGATTTTCAAACATGTAGCTGTATTTACAACATCATCGAGTGACACCTCTTTCAAGAGGATTGAACTTTCTTTCTTTTCTCTCTCTCTCTCTGTCGATTTTTGGAAACAGATTGACTTAAGAGTTTACGATGAATATCCTTTCGTAAAACTTCTATTTTTGTTAATGTAATTATCATCAATCTTTCTATCTTTTTTCTTTGTCTTCTTCTTCTTGTTATTATTATTATTATTATTATTATTATCATGACCGCTCCGTTGGCCAAGTGGTTAGAGGGTCCGCCTCGGATGCGGGAGGTTGTGGGTTCTAACCCCGGGCGAGTCATGCCAAAGACTTACAAAAATGGTACTAACAGCTACCTCGCTTGGCGCCAAGCATTAAGACGTTAGTGTTAGGACTGGTCGGCCTGGTGTCAAGATAATGTGATTGGGTGTGAGATCAGGCTACATGCCTGCAGCATGATGCCACAGTGCTAGGCATCACTATAAACTGCCACACTGCAGACATCGTAGCGATATGACTGAAAAATTGTTAAAGCTACGTTAAAAAAATCCACATCAAAATTATTATCATTTTTATTATTATTATTATTATTATTAATCAAAAAGGAAATACGATCATCAACATATGGAATATTTAATATAAGATATAGAAACATAATCCTAATTTACTGTAGTTTTAGCTTACAAAATAAATGATAAAGTGAAAAAGGACATTTTAGTAAGAATTTGCTCATATAAGTATATAAAGATATTTGATTTGGAAAGGTAAATATTGGTAATAATTTTGTTATGAAATATAAAGATTAAACAATCAAAAGTATTGCATGTGGGAGTTTAAGTTATTAAAGGACTCTTTTCTAAATACTTGTAAAATTTTCCTTACTTTTTCTGGCTGTAGTAATACAAATTATTTTTCGAATGTGTTACTGCATTGGTACGGAATGATACAAAATTTAAATGCAAGTCTCAGCTTTTGCCTCCAGAAATAATTTACAGTAAATATAATATTTTCATTGCAAGATGAAGAGATTTATTGGATATTTCAGACGATATGTGCGTGTTCTAGTTTTTGTGAGTATTTATGCGTATCTAAGGAGTTCCCTTATAAAATATGCATAAAGGTGGGCAATGATGTGAGTAAATTGGGGAAAAAGAAGAAATTAGACATGCTGTAGAAAATGAAGACCATAGGGCGATTCTAAGAACATAGAATGTGCCTTCAGACGTTCAAACGCTAATATAATGCATTTTTGTGACCATGTTTTAAAATCGGAATCGGGAGGATGGAGATGACTTTGATAGCAAGAAGCCCGACCAAAAAAAAAAAAAAAAAAAAATAAAAAATAAAAAATAAAAAAAATAAAAAAAAAAATTACGGTTTACGATACACATCTTGTGCACCTGTTTTATGCAGGTAATAAGTGTTGACTTCGCATGTGTCATCCAGGCCATAGGCACTTTTTCACATAAGATATAAACTTGCGAAAGGTTTAAGAAACAGTATAATTACTGTCCAGAACACTTTGAATAAAATGTTCTGATAGAGATTATTCTAAATTTTAAATTAAGTCATATTGCATGAAAATTTCCAATAAATAAAGGAAGTCATCAAAAAATGAATTTCTCACTTGTAGGCACTCCAGGCCTCAAACTCGTACCTTGCCGAACTATATGAGAGAGAGGGGGGGGGGGGCACCGGTTATGGATGTGTGTATGTTAAATAAACAGCGGAAAACTTTCTTGTAGCTAGGCCAGAAACAGTCTTTAGCATTACTTTTCTTTCAGTCATTTTCGTGCTAAGGTTTAACCAATGATATCTATGGATTTGGTGGAAAAACATCAGCTTACCAGGATGATGGAATTTAGGTCACATTTGGGCATTGGGGTTTAAGAACTGTAACAAGATTGTGAACATGATGCCGTCATGCCTATTTCTACTTGGACAGTGACGCGTAGTGAGAAAGAGGATAGCTAATTATTGACCTTAAAAATGCTAATGGCTACAACATCTCATATAAATTCTACAGAACGATTGAATACAAAAAAATAAGAACGCATAATTAAAACTAGTCATTTTGAGGGATAAACAAATGAAGTTCCCCAAACATGAACCTATAGAAAAGCAAATCAGGGGCAACATTTTCACGTATTCGCTTTATCTCTTTGTCACGTCAATGAACTTTGAAATAAACATATTACACTGCAGTTTTAGACCTGAACAGTTTCAACATGTCATTTCATTGCATATAGGGTCGCTGTTTTATTTGTGCAAAATCCTGTAATACAAAAACAGCTTCGAAAGTGAAATTGATTTGTACATTATGATGTATGCATATCGTATATACATCTTGATATAACTAAGAAGTGAATGTCTATTTTCTCGTTATGGGTGCTCTTAACTTATCGCTTGATGTAATATTGCCAGAGGATGGTCTGGAAGTTGGCTTTACTGAGGTAGGGTAGATGTCGTACACTGATTTCAACATATTTAATATAAAATATGTACCAGTTCCCCTTTCTGTCTAAAGCTGGTTAATCCCTTCCTCACTGTACAGTTTACAATTTCGTGCTTTGTTCGGACATTCGCAGAACTTAAAGGCGGACGACGCTTGCTCGTTATCTAGCACTCGAAAAAAATGTGACTAACCAAGCCACCGCCTCTCACGTGAGCCGAGGCTGAGAGTGATGGATGTAGGAGGAGGAAGAAGTAATACAGGAAACATTGCGGACAAGAACTAAACCCTTGGGAACACTGTACTGACAATCGGCAGTCGGATCGTTATAACTATAGTCGGCACGTAATATTGGGTATGTAAATCCGGGATCATGCCCGATCGCTACCGGGCAAGCCCTAAGGATGTTGTAGCCCAGGAACGCATAGTCCATATCGGGAAAACATCGCTTTAAATCAGGTCCATGATATTCCTGGAGACTGAAATCTTCTCGAAGTGCTGTAAAAGGAAACATAATTAAACATCGAAAATGTTTCTTGAACGTTTCTTAGAAATATGATGCCGTGACTTTTTCGGATCGAGGATTCATAAACAGAAGCAAATAAATATTGTTTGCAATTCAGGATCTAGAAATGAACAACAATTTGAAAACTAGTATTTATATATGTATCATTTTTGTTGCTGTTACCCTTCCAACGAAATTGCAGGAACACGATCAGGCACGCAGAAGTCTGTTTGGTTTCCACAGAGTACTTTTAAACAGATTTCATATTGCAAAAAAGAGTTCTTTGGCAGTTCATTCGAATGCTTTATAAACTCTTTTTCATACAGTTCAGTCTCTGCTGAGCTTCTAGCCCTGCGCTACCACCCAAATTTTTTTGATTTTCGAATTCTTGACATTGAAAATAAATGTAAGATTTATCATCCCCTTCCCTTTTTGGCATCCGTTAAAGCTGATTATATTTTGTAAGAGACATGAAGGTCAAAGTCAATGCTTATAATAACAAAATAAATAAACAAAAGATTACACAGAACTTATTTTTCAAACACCATGTAGGATGTTTATTTATTTATGTATTTATTTGGGCATATGTACATGCTTGCCGATATGGGGTCAGTAAGTTGAAGGTCAACCGATAACATCACGGTTACAAAAGTATTATTATTAATGGGTCCTTATTCACAACTTACCCTCGTTTTTTGTCTTGATGTCAATCTTTTACGATACTTCATTTCATAAATAGATAGTTTACTTTATTTCTTATGTAGATAACCTACTATGATGTTTCATCGCATTGCAGAAACTTACGGACTGAGTAGTGCTATTTACAACCAACGGTGTTTCTCAAATTCCCATTTCTTTTTTAAGGATATCCTTATATGTTGCAAGACGTTTCTTCTGTTGCAAATTGTCGATTGCAGCTTATAAGTTTGCATGTTTTTGATTCGTTTGAAAATCTGTAACTTCCCTATAAAAATAAATACATCCGAATAGATTACCAAATTACATCTATTATAAAAAATTATCGTTTTTTCAGTACAATTCCTTATGTGAACATGTTTTTACCTTTAATACAATTGTGAAACCAAAATGTATATCGCCAGTAATTTTATGTTTACTCAAATGCCGTCAAGGTGTTTCAAATCACTCGTCAAGGTGTTTTTTGAATCAATTCAACGTAGTTATTTAATACTGACATTTAAGCATGACGTTTCCTTAAAAGTTAAAAGGGTGACATAGATGGATACTAAAAATCCCAGACAAAAATCAGTTGAAAATAACAAAAATAAATAATCAAGCACATTCCTCCTAACACCCATTACGAATTCATGAAGTACTTTGTACAGCAGGAATGTAACGAATTCCTATTTGAAATGAATATAATGCATGTAAAGTTAAATGTGTGACAATTTAATCATTTTCCGATAAAGTATTGTGTTTTTTTTTAAAAATGAACATCGTTCAATAATACCCATTCGCGTCTTTCAAATGGATGATAACATGTACAAATGCAACGGCAACAAAATATGACCACTATAAATATGGACACGAGGAGAATATTCATAGTATTCTTTGCATTTACGTGTCTATGGGAAGAAATACAATTTATACACGAACGTCAATATTAATATATTATCTTCTTACTGGCACATTTTATCGACAAATGCAGAGTAAAAATACTTTTTTTTACGAAATTTATAGTTCATTTATATATATGTATGTATGTATGTATGTATGTATGTATGTATGTATGTATGTATGTAAGAACAATAATAGAAAAATAATGCAAATAATTTTTAGCTAAGAAGAATGTAGATAATTTTAGCATTGAATAATAATAATAATAATGATAATAATAATAATAATAATAATAATAATAATAATAATAAACAACTTACAGTATACTAGATGTCTTGCCCAACAAACGCCTCGATTTGACTAGAAATGTAAAACGTAATAAATACTATGTAGTCCTTAAGGTACGGGCAATAGTTATACCAATAAATAGTTACAAAACAACTTTATCATTCAAATACAAATAATACGACAAAGAATATTTGCATAAACTGAGTTATAATTATTTGTATACGATTGCAGTTACGTTTATTGTTAAAGAGATGTACGCAGATTATGAACATCAGAGAGAGAGAGAGAGAGAGAGAGAGAGAGAGAGAGAGAGAGAGAGAGAAATTCTTGACCTGGTAGATTTATTAAAGGCTTATCACCACCCGTCCATCAAAATTTGTAATGGCTTCACGTCTTCATTCAGTGTAAAATTTAGAATATATTGTGAAATTTCTTCATTCAGTGTAAAATTTAGAATATATTGTGAAATTGTAATCTGATCCCGAAAATATACAAAACCATATTAAATGTGATAACTAGAATTCCATTTAATCTGTATGCATTTCGATGTTGAGTTTTATTGTAATCTGCACTCCTTTAGGCTACGGATGCGGGAGGTCGTGGGTTCGATCCCCGGCCGAGTCATACCAAAAGACTTACAAAAACGGTACTAACAGCTGCCTCGCTTCGCGCTCAGCATTAAGAGGTTAGTGTTAGGACTGGTCGGCCCGGTGTCAGGATAATGTGACTTGGTGGGACATCATGCTACATGTCTGCGGCATGATGCCCCAGTACTAGACATCACTATAAACTGCCACACTGCAGACATCGTAGCGATGTTACTGAAAAATTGTTAAAGCTACGTTAAAAATCCAAATCACATTACATCACATCCATTAGGCTAATTGAGGAATTATCAACATACTTTATTTTCATGTTATCACGTTATATTTTGGCAGGTGTTCCACACAAGAATACTGACTAAACATCATTTAGGTAAATCATATTAAGAATTGAATTAAATAGATTAGGAAATATATTACATCGCATTAAAAGTCAATAATTAAAATGCCGTCATCGAGAGATTAATCACTGATTCCTTTCTAACGTTCATATAGGAAGTTACCAATGGAAATATGAATAGCTTTGACTTTAATTTTTGAGTGACCTATGTTTTAAGACATTTTCGTAAAACAAACGGTTCCGATAAGAATACGAATTAAGACGCAAATGCAAATCTACCCAAAACATGAAAGATTCCGGCAGTTTTACACGTGAACTACTGGTCCAAAGACCGTTAATTATATTAATTATTAGGGGTTCATTTTTTTGAGACATGACACAAGTAACGGCTAACATAATAAATAAATGGAAAATTTGTTCGCCATGCACGTTCTTTATTGTTTGTAAGGAACATGATAACTCATTCTTAACTATGCACATCTTTATTGTTCACCATGGCAAACTGTCGACAAATCATTCCCAACAAACATGTTCTCTATAGTTAGGACATGATTTTCATGCTTGCTTATTGTGCTTTGGACCGCTCCGGTGACCTAGTGGTTAGAGCATCCGCCTCGGATGGGGGAAGTCGTGTGTCGGATCCCCAGCCGAGTCATCCAAAAGACTTACAAAAATGGTATTAACAGCTGCCTTGCTTGGCGCTCAGCAAAAAGAGGTTAGTGCTAGGACTGGTAGGTCTGGTGTCAGGATAATATGACTGGGTGAGATATCGCGCTACAGGTCTGCGGCATGATGCCCCAGCGCTAAACATCATTATAATCTGTCACACTGCAGACATCCTAGCGATATGACTGATTTTTTGTTTACAGCTACGTTAATGATCCATATCACACACACACACACACACACACACACACACATTGTGCTCTGTTGACAGCATATTATGATATACAATGTATCTTTAGCACAATAAAAAGGAAACGCTTTAACATTGGATATAAAAAATTCTTTCCTTAAAGTCACGTTCAACATACCACTGGTAAGGTAGAATGTTGTTAATAGTGTCTCCCAACATTTATTCTGATTGATTAGAAGCGTATCATCTGAGACGATCCTGTGTATTGCTAAATTAGTGTGGTATAATTTTACCTTCGATAAACTCAGCATTATCCAACCAAATGTAAATGCGACTCTAAAGTAATATAAATATGTTTACAGCTTATTAGGATCTGAGAACTCATCTGTTGTGCTGTGTTCTAAAATTAGGTGTTTACCGTAAAGTTCTTCCTTGCACGGAAAAAGTACAGTGAAGACTAATCAGTCACACAATGGGACTTATTTTGGTATTATTTTATAGTTTTATGCTTAGTCTATCTCTGAGTTCGAATTAAAAAATTTGCCCAAATTCTCTCATACATGCCCTGTACACAAATATACACATGCTATTATCCAAGATACATTAAACAAATGGAAACAAAGAAATTTCGATGATGGTCTCTGTTCCACTGAGGCTTTTTTAACCGCTATACTCTTTAAATGTGATGTACATCTGCTGTGGACATATAGACGACTTATCGAGATCATATACGACTCCGTAAAACTGTTGTTTAAATACATACCGCCCTAGTGTAAGTATTAGTTTCTCAAGTGGACGTAAGTGCTTATTTCTTTAATTCTTAGTAAAACAATAAACACAGGTTGAAAAATGGAAAGGAGGAAAGGAGTCTTGTCTCTGTCTGTCTGTCTGTCTCTGTCTGTCTGTCTGTATGTCTGTCTGTCTGTCTGTCTGTCTCTCTCTCTCTCTCTCTCTCTCTCTCTCTATATATATATATATATATCCTCTGCATAGAGAACACACCATAAGCGTCTTACATTGATTTACCAATGGTAACAGAGATATTCATTTGTTCTTGTACATACCAATTATGACAAGCAGCGGAACGGCAGTTCTATAAGTCATACAATGTGAAAAACAAATTATTTACATGTACGTTTTGTCTATGAATATGCTTTTCTTCATTCTGGTTTCAGCACATTTAAAAATATAAAATTAAAAATATCAAAGAGCGAACTAGACAAGGAACATCTATACATTGTAAGTGAAAGGTTTTGCATTATCAAGATTTAAAAAAAAGTATGATTTAATTTAGGTATTGCAGATAAAATCTATACATATAAGATTCTTTATCATGCAGGTTGTTAATTCGGGATAGAAGCTGCTTATTTGCTTTTAAAAATCAGCTTGGATGCATTATCGTATAGACAAGACAATATAGTATTAGGTGACTGTTGCACGATATTCTTATAATACATCTTACAGAAAAACCAAGACAACAGGAGATAACTGTGGCGTAGTACCTATTATAGATAAGCAAATACAGTATCAGATGAGTGTGGCAGCAAACATATTACATATAAGGTAATTCATTATGAGATGTGTGTGGCACAAGGCAAAACAGAATGAGATTTAAAGTGTCACAGTACATGTTCCGGACAAGAGGGAAGATTATGAGTCAAATGTGGTGCAGGACATCTTGCAGACAAACCAACACATTTGAGATGAGAGTGACTTAGTACATCTTACAGTCTAGCTAATACATTATGAGATGCTTATGGCACAGGACATAAAACAGACAAGCCAATACAGTATGAGATGATTGTGGCACAGTACGTCTTACAGGTAAGCGAATACAGTGTGAGATTAGTGTAGGACATTTCATTTTACGGATAAACTAGATGAGTGTGGCACAGTATATTCATACAGACAAACCAAGACAACATGAGATGAGTGTGGCACAGTAAATATTACAGATAAGCCAGTAGGGTATGAGATAACTGTGGTACAGAACATCTTAAAGATAATCCAATACAGTAAGAGATGAATGTGGTACAAGATATCTTACGGGCAAATCAATAAATTATGTGATGAGTCTGTCACAGTACATCTTATAAATAAATTCCATAGTATGAAATGATTTTGGGACGTACATCTATCAGACTTGACAATAAAGTATAAGATTAGTTTGACACATGACATCTTGCAGACAGATTAACATGAGATGGGTGTAGCACATTAAATCTTACTGACAAGCAAAAACAGTATGAGATAATAGTGAGACGGGACATCTTTCAGGCAAACCAGCAGAGAATGATATAAATGCGTCAAAGTACATTCTCACAGTATATCGTACAGATAGGTCAATACAGTATGAGATGAGTGTGACAAGTGACATCATGTAGGCAAACCAATACAGTATTAGTGTGGCATAGTAGCAATTTATGGATAAGCCAATACAGCAAGAGATGAGTGTTGCACAGGACATCTTACAGACAAGCCAATACAGCAGGAAATGAGTGTGGGATAGTCCATCATACGGATTAACCAATACAGCATGAGTTATTTAAAAGCCCTGTTCATCTTAAAACACACCAATACCACACGAGATTAGAGTGGGACATTAGATCAATGTTTAGATGTGTCTAACACAGGAAAGCTTAGAGATATGCCAATACAACATGAGATGAGCGTGTCACAGGAAAGCATTTAAATAAGTCAATTCAGTATAAGATGAGAGTGGCATAGTACACCTTACAGACAAACCCATAGAGTATGAGATGACTGTGACACAGGACATTCGGCGTGCGAGTCAATACAGTATGAGATGATTGTAATAAACGACATCTTGCAGAAAAGCCAATACATTAGGAGACGAATGTGGTACAGTACATGTTACAGATAGACCAGCTTGGTAGGAGATGAGTGTAGCAAGGTTCATTTACGCAGATCAGCCAATACAGTATGGGATGAATGTAGTAAAGGATATCTTGCAGGCAAGCCAATATAGCAAGAAATAAGTTTGAGACAGTACATCTTACATAGAAACCAATACAGTATGAGATGAGTTTGGGAGACTACATTTTAAATGTATGGATTTTGGAAAATGATTATTGAGCCATACATGAGGAGAATGTTGTTGTGGTCAGCGTGACATGTCACTATTTACATTTAGTATGGGCTAGGCTGGCAATAAATCGCTGCCTGCAAAGGGCGTGACTCTCTTTTTTATGAGTATAATTGAATTTTTAGTAGTTACTGTTCAGATAACGGTTAGAGATAAAGAACAGACGATGTAGATGTGAAGATAGTAGCGGGAAATATCAAAATTTGAAATAATTATGAGACAGATTTCGTGCTAGTTGGAAATAAGTGTCACAAAATGAGTTTTTCAATAATGGCTATTAATAAGGTAGAGTAGAGAGAATTATTCTAAGTTCGACAGGCGAGTTAAAGTTTTGGCGGTTAAATGAAATTACTCCTGATTGGCTAAGCTAATAGAGGCGTTGTACTTCCCAGACGAAATTTAATGTTAAAAGTTTCCTTTCCCGAATGTTTGAGTAGTCCAAATTTTCTGTGGAAGGGGAAGAATGACTCCTATTCGCTTTAAATTCAAACTTCAATTTTTCGTGCCTTCATATGTTAATTGCTGCATTTATTTGTATGAATATTTCATGACTCATGTATTCTAAGAATGTCATTCAATATTTCATTGATATGAATTTGTTCAGATTTCTTTGTTTATATGTAATAGGAATCTTGTGCTATAAGAGTTCCATGCGTTCCTTCTGATGCACATTGTGTGAATATGTGAATATATCTGTCTTAAATGATATGTATCATATATGATAAGAATTTATGTTACTATGTCTATGTCAGTGAATTGCAACTTAGCAAGTAATGTGGCTAAGACAAGACTCCATTATTTCAGTTGCGAATTCTTTTAACCGAGAAATCGGCAAATGACGACCGGCATTGTTCGGTTAGTAATTTGTAGCCCAAAGTAGGGCGTACTAGTTTATTAAAGAGGTCTGGTTATGTCATATTTGAACTAGGAATACTGAGTAATCGCTAGGAAAAAGATCTTAATTTTATTGCAAACGGAGTTGTATCATCTGTCAGTTGCGAACTGACCAATATTAGCCTTAGTTCTGTTGAGTAACGATAAAATGATATCTGTCGTAACAAGAGTGGAGAATATTGTTCAACCTCATAAAAAAACCCTAAAAAGTATTTAGGTTGTGTTTAATTTATTTGAAGGAAACAATAGCTCCATTCGTACACACACAAGAGTGAAAGAGAGTAGACACCCAGGTTACGGTTGATGACTCGGAAGAGGCTTGAGGGACAGGTAGAAGAGGAAAAGGAATATGATTAATATGACCTGTCACCAACATTAAATTTGGAACTACCGGAAACAACTAGGTTGTGCCGGTATGTCGATCTATGAGTTCGACCATTCACTCAATTCCATGATGATATTTGGTTTGTCGGTATATCAGAAAGGCTAATTGAATTTCTTTTTAATTTGGTAATTCTATTTCTAAGAGAAAGTCTATCATTCAAATGTCTTATTCAAGTTTATTTTGTTTATGTAATTGATTGAATTGTTATATTTTAGATACGTGGCTCGTGTAGCTCTGCTCTATATCTCTGCTCAGATATATGTTACTCCATCCATTAATTTCATATTTATGGCTTTTATTTACTCGATCCGGACAATTACACCGTGTTCTATCATTTTCCTGGATAACGATAACCAAACAAACCTACCATCTGACAAGTTGGGCATCCCTAACATAAATTTTACTATAAGAAAATACAGTATAAGATGAGTTTGGGAGAATAAATCTTCCGAAGTAACTAGTACAGAATCAGTTGTGTTTTGTGCAGGAAAACTTGCAATATATTGAAGAAAATGGGGTGAGTGCAGTAAATTATCTCTTACGGTATATCATATGGATAGGTAAGTAAAGTATGAGATGTGTTATGACGCTATGGTTTTAAATTAAGTAAAAGAAGAGAAGGAAAACCAACAAGTTTTGTAAAATTCAGCAGATAATGTAATTCCATAGAATATAAAGTAAAACTTTAAAATATAGTTACATTGTTGTGAATAAAATCCAACGTAATCCTACAAAATCTATCATAAGGCATAATGTGTCATGTCATAATTTGATTCCAGTGGTGTTTCAAATAAATTTCAATATTGAATGTGCTGATAGTTTCGAATGTGTAACGTTCAAATGGCCTGGAGTTTGGCGAAGTGTTAACAATTTTCAGGTATCATATGTATCATAATAAAATAGTCCAAAATGTAACCTGGACTGAATTCGCTATAATTCCAAATCAAAGATTTAGTCGAAGAAGTATTAATGAGCACTTTGTAATTCCACTGAAAGATTTAAATAAATAAATCCACCCAATATAACGGACTCAAAATTCTTTTGTTCAATAGTTAAGTTGCTAGCTATTTCAAAATGAACCTATTTTCAACCACCTACTACCCTGAAATTTTTAACGTACTACTTCCTTTTTCCAGTGAAGCATGAAACTGAACCACACAAGCATGTTCTATTAAATTCCCACCCAAAGAGAATTTATCTCCGAGAAGACTTTCAGCAAATTATGTATCGGCAAATCAAACCAGTTATTACTGGCAGAAAAGAACAAAATTATCAGAGAAAAGTCGTGTTCTTCGTGTTCAAGGTCAATAAGAAGTGGTTTCGTAGCGTATTATATCAATTGGTAAGCTAAGGCAACTGACGGCTGCCTGGTAAAAAGGATCAAAGATGTATTTTCTCATGTGGTGAGGCCAAACCAATTCGAAAGTCTTTACCAAGTCCAAACTTCAGTGTGCTTTATCAATGAATACTTTTGTCAGTTAATAGAAAAATGTGGTCAGAAGCATGTATCTGTCTTGTTGTTGATATTAAGTTAGTGATGGGTGTAAACAAAGGCATATTCTCCAAATAGCCTATGCCTTTGATTATCATTAGGAATGACCTAATGTTTATTGCTGTCTTGGCTGTGATGGATGTTGCACATAATGCGTGTAGTTTAATTTGATGAATACATAACATAAAGTAAAATCACAACCAAACATAAGGGCTTGACTACCGATACCTTACGACATTTTCCTGGTTAAAGTTTGTAAATTACTTATTTATAATTACCATGATACAAGATAGGGTCTAATAACTTCTGCTGAAGTGCCTTCATTTCTTTCATAAATGTTTCAAATCATTCCATAATGCTGGCTTTGGCAGCTTTACTATTATGCATAGATAAACTGCAACAGTAAGTGAAAAGCTGTGATGTTAAGACCTTATGTCCTTAAATTATGCAACAGAAAAGAGTGAAAAGAAACAAGTTTTGTAAAATTCAACAAAGAATTTTTTCCCTAGAACAGAGATGAATTTGTAAAAACAAAAATCTTGCAATATTGTGATTTGAATCCCAAATACTTCATAAAGTTCTATTACAAGTAAAAATGTATTGACTATTCCTAATGATTAACAGTGGTGTTCTGAATTAATTTCAATAACAAATGTGCTGATGTGCCAGTAGTTTCGAATGTTCTAATGTTCCAACAGTGTTAATGTATCACGATGATATAAATCAAACTGTCGTTGAATGAATTCACAATGATTGTAATATAGTGATTCAGTCCAAGAAGTATTAACAAGCACGCTGTAATTCCAGTGAATAATTTAAATAAATAAATATTCTGAAAAAGTCTGAACACAATACTACGACTGATTACACTTCGGATGTTATGCTAGGAATGAGTAATTCCAAAATAATCAGCCTTAATATAAAAACATCAGATACCATTTGGTAACTAGGGTTAGGGTCAAAAGTTAATTTCCAGAACATTCTATGTTATAAAGAATCTTTTATAGTTCGTTATTACTCTGTGATCTTAATGGAAATTTCAGTCAAACTGCAAACAAAGTTTGTTTATAGAAACTTCGAAGGTCATAATCAATGCTGTCTCCAGAACTCAAACCTAGTGTAAACAAGTTTATCCTACGTGACATTAGATATGTAGGTCCAACTGCATCCCTCAGTGATGTATAAAGGTCAATCACACATAACAACTTTTCTATCCATCTATCTTTATATGTGTGTGTGTGTGTGTGTGTGTGTGTATAACACATAATCATAAATAAAAGCTAACGTACAATACAAATTAAATGTACATAACATTGGATATCTAACTTCTTGTTAAGTTCCTGATATAATGCAGTTTCACTGCATGAGATGAAAGTTATTTACCTATCAGTATCTAGCTAATAATTAGGTTACTAAATTAGTTTTAACAGTTACTAGGTTGAAACATTCGCACAATATGATATTGATATTAATCACTCTTATCATCATCATCATCATCATCATCATCATCATCATCATCATCATGATCGGCAGCAGCAAATTATACATCATAGGTACTCAGGAACGTTATTAGCAAAGTTGCGTTGTTTGATTTGATGTGTGTGAGAGTACTGACAGTGACCCTCTAACTACTAGGATATGTGTCTTGATGTATGTGAGATCACTAATGTTGACTATCTAACAACATGGATGGGTGTCTCGATTTGTGTATTAATATTGACCTTAATGACGACCGGGATATGTGTCTGGGTGTTTGAGGTTACTGTTAAAGGCCCTCTAACAACTAAGATGTGTCGATGTGTGTGAATGTAACGAGACTTTCATTGCGAACATTTTATACAGAGATATTTATTCAAAAAGCTAGGTTGATAAAAGATGTACGATAAGCATATGAAAAATTTAATTTCTTTGGTGCCCTTGTTTACGAGCGGAACGTAAAACCCAACGTAATGACCATTTTTGTCATTATTCCTGGAATTAAGCTGTATATGGTTAGTGGAACTGTATGTGTTAGTGGAAAAAGGTTGGGTTTCCTAAATATAAACGTATCATAAGCTTGAGGGTCAAATTGTTGTCACGATCGAACTAATTAACCCTTGGTAGTTAGTTTGTATTTCTTCACATATTGCTTAAACAGGAAATCTGTACATGTCCTAACACATGCTTAAACAATGAAACTCATTAAAGGATTTCCTTATTAAACCGAAGCTTTTATTTGCACAACGACAACACAATGTTCCCACTATGTCGCCGCTGAAATATACTAAATCGGCACATTTTTACAGTAAATCGTACCATGTCAACCATTTTAACCGGTTTGCTGGGTTCTACCATTCGGTAGTCCTTGTCATGGTCTAGAGTCCTCACCGATTACCTTGATTTACTTTAAATATACTAGAGAAATGGAGTTTAAATTGATTGCACAATTGACGACGGAATTTACATAGCAATATCTAATTAAAATGTACTTTATCAGCAAAATCCTTAGATATAAATCGAAATTTCATATTTTAACAATTTTACGATGATATTTTAGAAATTGGTAAAGTATGCAAAACATGATACATTCGAAGCTGGCACTGTTGACTAGTGTCCTGCATGATAAGTTCTTTCTGAGCATTAATGATTTGCAAATAAAATGGGATAGTATGTTCGGAGAACTGCAAGGTACCAAACTTTGTATTTCTGCATTGCTGAACTTAATTTACATAGTATTCAGTCTAATTGGCAATTTACAAACGTTTTTGCATCTGCGTCGCCTTTATGCTGCAGTTTATAAATTTAAAACTACAGTCTAAATATAGCAATGAAAGTAATAAAATGGCGATAAAGTACTGAATATTAATATCGTTATTGTAAACGTAATGAGCTGACGTACGCACAACAAAATATTATCAGTGACAAATATAGGATCACATTGCAGTACATAATTCTTACACAGACCATGTCTGTATAAGATAGGGAAGAAATGTTTTGACAGCTGTTTGCATTGCACTTACGAGTTAAGGGAAGTGCTTGACAACCTGCTTGAAATAAATGAAATCACACACCAGGCGGTGCGTGATTCGTACACACATTAGGGAGCAACGCTTGTCAGTTTTTCGTATGGGGTACTAGGTTTCATTTATTGTCATTATTCAGTCACGTTCCTATGATTTTCCTTATGAGAAAGCGATGGTTCATCATACGTTAACTTATAATGGCAAGTATAATGATTATTTCTTAATAGACGATAAACCAAAATATTATTTGACGAAATTGAGACTCGTTTCTTAACGTAATATAGCTTGCAAAAATGCACCAGCACGTATTAGATAAAGGTGCTAGCGATTTCCATTTATTATTAATAATATTCAAATGAAGCAATATCGTAGAAATTTTTTGAAAACTATTCGTACCTATATTCTAAATTTATCTGAACTTCTCTTCGTTGATTGTTGCTTAAATATGCTTTTGATTCTGATACATGGATTTTCATTCACTGAGATTAGAATTTTTAAATTTGTGAGGTGATTTAAAAACAACAATTGAACAAACTATCTGACATATGTACATCACTGAAGAGTGTACATCTTAGTTTTATGTTAGAAATGGCTTCAAAAAAAGATCCTGGGGTCAGCATTGGGTCTGATTCATGTATATTCAGATTTCTGGCTTGCTCATGAATATTAAAAACGCTAAAGCAATCTGGATTGGAAGTAGAACAGTGAGTAATATTACTATATTAAAAATACCACCATAAAAATAAAACTAAAAAATGGCTTATCAGCTTAATCATTTGTTGATGAGTTTAAATAAAAATATCCCACTCGCTATGTACTGTAAGAACTAGATTCTTTACCTGGATATATATGTTTGGAGTAGGGTTCAATGGAACAACACAAAAGCTACTTTTTCTTAAATGCTGAAAATCATTTTCTTTAGTGAAGATGAAGCAATCAGGATAGATCGCATTTCTCGCCAGAGATTTGCAGACAGTGTTTATTTTGTTATTCGGGTATGTAGATGGGTCTTTTGACCTTGAAAGGTGTATAATTATCCTTGTTGACGAATTTGATGGAATTTGAGCTCAGATCATTGGCTTCCCATCTGGCATTTCTGGTCATCTGCTTTCTGATTGGTTATTTGTTAAAGAACCCTACTTTCTTGACAAGCTGGAATGTTCTAGAAATTAACATTTGACCCGCATCCTGGTTCCGAAACTGTGTCTTAGTACTATATATTAGATATTAAGTAATGTAATTAATTTGTATTCTAGGGAAATGAATTGTTTGTTACATTTTATACAACATGTTGTCTTTCGCTTTTTCTGTTTAAGACCATAAAAGCGTTTTTGTCTTTTGAAAACAAATTAAATTACCGTGACCTGCATTTTTCATCCATTAGGAAAGTGACTTACATGTAGTCAATATTGATAAATTATCTGTTCATGACTGAGATATTAACAATCAAACAAAAGAACGATTCGTTTGGCATATTCTACAAATATAATCATTACATTAGAGACACAATGCATTATTCATTAACATGTATGCCAATGCATAGTTTCAGATGTAAAGCACACAGATACATTATGGGCCTACACATAGTTGTACTATTTTAAGTCAGTTTTGACCCCAATCTATGTTCCCATCCATATATGTAACCGGGAAAATAATATGTTACAAGTGTTCTAGGAACACTTCAAGTTTTAAGAATTGTATACAAGTTTCACTCTTAAGTACGCTACATTAGCTTTATCCTTCACGACACTATACCTTATTTATCCCTCAATGGTCTTAAAGGGTTGAAAGCGTTGAACAGGCTGGTACAAACGTACTAAACTGTGGAATGGAATCCTTAAACTTTGTAGAAGTTAGATGTATGCCTGAATGACTCCAGATAAAACAAAAACTAAATCTTCAAAGACAATACATGTAATGTAGCACGTGTCCTTGGTCTGGAACCGTCTATTTTCTCATAAAGTATACTGGTACTGGTGTAGATGTCCTTTGACTGTAACCCTTTAAGATTTCAAAGAGTACACTGGGTCTGGCGAACCGAAAATGCCGCTTGTGTCCTCTCAAGATGCGGTATCTGCAAGTCATGAGTCCTCGAAATGCTATTATTATCAGACAAAAACAGTCCTTTTAGGGTCACATCATAGTAAACCATTTAATCATGTGCCATGTCACTTGATATTGGAATTTGAATTACATCCATATCGTTTTAACATACTATGGCTGTGTTATCAGAATAGAAAGAATAATGCTATTTCTACAGGTTTCAGTCTACAAGTCGACGATATACAAAAAATATTCAAGCATAGAGCCCAGATGCAGTCATTACAGCAATGTTCTATGGTTGAAAACATAGAAAATAATTTTCCTTGAAATGGGAGCCTTTAACTTCTCACAGAGTAGACTGGTCATGGAGGCCAGACAAGCATTCCTAAACAGCCCGTCCGCCCTAGCCACCAAAAATAACGTTTATTGGCACTATGGATGGGGTTTCACATAATACTGAAGAATGTTCATCTGCAGGATGCGCGCTGGCCAAACATACCCAAAGAAATAATCAATGAATTAACACAACCGCTACTTGTCATCTTCCAAAAAAAACTTACATGTGGAGCAGTATCCGAAATTGGAAGTCAGGCAATGTTGCTGCCATCGTTAAATATAGAGACACATTCACTGTCAGTGTATGTGTGTGTGATTGGGATTTTTAACGTATCTTTAAGAATTGTTTCAGTCATATTGTTACGATGTCTGCAGTGTGGCAGTGCTTAGTGATGCCTAGCATTGGGGAATCATGCCGCAGATATGTAGCATGATGTCCCACCCAGTTACATTTTTCTGACACAAGGCCGACCAGTCATAATACTAACCTCTTAATGCTGAACGCCTAGCGATGGAGCTGTTAGTACCAATTTTGTATGTCTTTGGTGTGAATCGGTCGGGGATCGAAGCCAAGATCTCCCGCATCTGAAACTACACTCTAACCACCAGGCCACCGGAGCGGTTTCATTCACTGCCAGTAAATAACACTTTCACAATTGCAATAAAAAAAGAAGAAACGAACTTAAACAGTTCTTACTTGAATATGAGCACTTATTTTCAGATGTTCATAGAAGAGCAAACAAAATCTACCATGTCGTTAAAATTGTAAATTACAAACCTGTGAAAGAACTCCCTTGCAGGATGAACCCTCTCAAACATGAATACTTGAAAAAATTCAGTATTTGCTGGAGAATGATTTCATAGAGCAGAGTAAAAGAAACTGGATAACACTATGTCTATTTGTTCCAAAACCAGAAATTCCTTCCGCATGTGCAATGATTATAGAAAAGTGACCAGTGTGACTAAAACAGATTTCTTTCCATTACCAAGAATTGATGACTGCATTGATAACATCGGAGATACAAGGTGTGTTACCAAATTTGAGAAACTGAAAGGATTTTGGCAAATTCCACTGACGTATAGAACAAATGAAATTTCGGCATTCGTGACTAGAGATGAACTTTATTAATATTAAGTGATGCCGCTTGGGAAGAAAGTTTCGCCAAGTACTTTTCAACGTATAATGAATACGATTACATATGCTCCAGATAATTGTGATGCTTACATCGATGATGTCATCATCTACAACGACACCTAGAAAGAACACTAAGCAAAAATTCTGAAATTCCTTTCCAGACTCACTGTTGCAAGTTGACAATTAATTTATCCAAAAGTGACTTTTGCCATACTTGTGTAGCATTTCCATGACATATTGTGGGACATGGACAAGTGAAACTTATAAATTGTAAGGTCAAGGTTATCACTGAATTCCCTATGCCTATCAGCCTATGAGATTTTTGGGTATGGCCTGATACTATCGGAAATTTTGTTTGAAATGTTCCATAACTGCTGAGCCGCTGACAAATTTATTGAGCAAGAAAACAAAGATTCAATGGACTGGATAATGTTTGGAGGTTTTTGATAAGTTAAAGGCTATATTAAGAGTGCACCAGTTCTTACTGCTCTAAATTTCAGCCAATCATTTAAACTGTATGTTGATAAAAGTGATGTTGGGGTTAGAGCAGTGTTGACTCAAGAAGATAAAAATGGTGTTGATATCCAGTGTGCTATTTTTCTAAGAAATTAAATAAGCACCAGAGAAATTATTCCACAATCAAGAAGGAACGGTTGGCTTTGATATTGACTTTAAACACTTTGAAATTTACATTAGTTCAGTTCCTTCTCCGATTATTGTGTTTAGTAATCACAGCCCCCTTACTTTCATCAGGAAGAAAAATAAAAATCAGAAATTATTATGGTAAAGTTTATTGTTACAGGAAAATAATATTGCCATCAGGCACATCTATGGACAATACAATATAATATCAGGTGTACGTTTTTCACGTGTATAGAAATGTATTATTTCCTGTATACTTTGTGTCATTCATAAGATTTAATCTAATTTGTTAACCATATGTGTATTTGACTAATTGCAAAAAGAAAGCTTTATTGCGTAAATCTTTCTTTTATTGATGAAGGGAACTATTTTGCATATTTAATTTATTGCTTGTCCGTTAGTTTTAATATTTTTAAATTTCATTTCATGTTATAATAATTTAACATTGTTTACTGGACTTGATCTTGTCCAAAACTGAGTTCAGTTCTTCTTGACCTGATTGTCTTTTATTATATATTTTATATTTAATTTATATAAAGAAATAAACATAGCTTCATTATACTCTATGCGTATGAGCTTATTAACCAAATTATTATTCAGGTAAACAAGAAGTTGTAAATATGTTGTTCAGAGTCAGGATTTTGGAGATTCCATCGTGACTTTTATAGGTTATTGTGTTGCAAGTAAACAAGACTCATTAGACCATTCTAAAAGTTTTTTTTTTTCATTAGGTAATGTTTGTTTTTAGAAACTGCTCATGTGATCTCAGGACAAGCAGTGAACTATATTTTCTTGTGACTGTGAAGACTTTACAAGTCGTGTTTTAACATCTAGCACTTTAAGTCGTTTTATGTTGTAACAAGCTTGGGCAGAAATTAAATTTTTCAAATTATTGAGTTCAAGTGATTTTTTTTTTCTCTTGAAATACAAAAGCGCTCTGATAACATAAAGATATTCGTTGGTGCTTATACTGAATTCAAAACTGGAATAATATGAATGTGATTCAACGAGAGACTGTGGACACATCAGCAGTTTGCTGTCCTTAAGAGACACGTCATCACCTTCAATTTTGGATCTCTTGGGGACTAGAACTGATTTGTATTCAAGACTTTTTATGACTATGACTTGTATCTTTAATTCTTGGATTATATTTGGATTTCATTCGCAATATTCTAAGTTCTTTTTCTCATGTTTCACGTTGTATTGTAGGGAAACAATTATTTGTTAAATTTTACAAAGCTTGTTGTCTTCACTCTTTTCACTAATTTCTGTGACTTATTTTAAGAGCATAGACTCGTAACAGAATACTTGAATAATGAGAGAAAAATCTGAACATTGACTCATTTTTGACCCAACCACTTCAGTAGTAAAGACATTTTGTCCGGAATCATTACAATATATACCTGATTAAATATTTGAAAGCCACTGAGGTATTTTAGGTCAATAATGGGTAATATCTTTGCATAAAATAATTAAAATTGGCTGTTAGTCTCATTGGTCGTGCATACTATATAATAAATCTTCATAGTAAATTTTATTATATCTTATCACAAGTATTGTATAAGTAGGCATATCATAAGTCGACGAGGAACCATTGCTTGAAACAGCACAAGAATAATGGAACTTCTTTTCGGCCATATTTATGAAGAAGTTAGACAAATAATTTACTAAAATTTATAACTGAAAAGGTTAAAGCCTGTAGCGCTGTCTAGTTTGCAAGAAAATCTGGAATCCAACCTCTGTATATGACTTAAAAATGCACTGACTGAATCAATAATGTTGTCAAAGTGAAGATGGAATGCATAATCGTTGCAACAACACTTTATTGCCTAATTGGCACACCATTCGAAAGCTGTTTTATTACACTTATGGTCGATAATTAAATAAAAACATGGTCAAAAGATTTTGATTATCAAAGTCTTCTAAGCATCTGATTAATTAACACCTTTTATAGATTTGGGTGCAATGAAATGATAAAAAATGAAATTAATGTTAAAGTGTTCACAAGCGGTTTGACTGTTGATTTTTGGCGAATCAAGTGCTATAACTCTATCAGAATAATAAGGTTAGTATCTTTGAGTGAAAGTAACATGGAGTGCTTAACAAACAGAAATAAATACAAGGGTTGGGGTGGGGTTTCAAGCTTGTTCACGGACGGACCTATGGAGAACTGGACTTAAGAAAGGAAGGACGAATTTTCTACACGAGGACGAACTGTAGGAAACAAAGATACATTGACTATTATAATGCTGTACAAACGATATTTGATAAATTAACAGAATGAACAATTTACACCTAATGGACAGATGGAATTATATTAGGAATGGAGATACACTTGCTTGCTTCGTCGATTATTCATTTGTTAAACTTGTGTCAGTATTTACATGAGTCCATTAGGAAGATTGTCTTGTCGTGAAGTGCGTGCTTTCACTAAAATTAAAAATATACTATCATAAAAAAACAAGAATCAACATTTAGTACGAATACTTTTAAGTTATATGATGGCATAATGAAGAAGTAATATCGATATATGCATCAGAATCTGTGTGATTATCCTAAACAGTGTCATTTATATTTGCAATGCTAGAAGTTGAGTGCACATTAATCGTTAATCGTAACGTGAACCTCGACCTTTGTCTACTATCTAAATTTTGAGCGTGCACCTGACATTGTGAAATGGTGTTTTAAAGAATGTTTAATAACTTTCAGCTGCTTTCTGGATATCGTACCGTGTACATACTTCCATATGTACCTTCTGTTTTGCGAAACAGGGAAAATAGTGGATATAACAGGATAATACTAAGTAATGGGTTAACCTGTCAATGCAGTATAAAAAAATTATGGTATGTGATATTTATATTTACGTCATCGTTTATAGCCTTGAATTTTTTTATGATTATTTGTTTGATTATATGATGTAGTGGGTGGCATTATATTTCTCAAATCATGTAAATAGCTGATTCCCTATTTCAGACGTCAAAAACTACATTATTCATGAATCTGTTAGGTAACACTGATTGCATTCGTGAAATGGACCCTTCCGAATTTCTTAAGATAAAATTATTATCAAAATATTCTCACGGATTTATTTCTTAGTATTAGCTGTTTATGTCAAGCTACCAGTGTATGTTCACCAGGCAAAGTGCAAATTCGAAAACTAAACAAATAAAAGAAAAAGTCTCTGCGATCATAATTATGAGAGGATTTTCAGATCTTTAAATTATGTCTTATGCACTGATGGGATCAATTATTTTTAATACATTTGGTTGGCCCCTCATGACTTACTTTCCAAAATATTAATAAATACTTTTACGAAGCTTGATAGATAATTTTAATGATCGATGGTAGATTTCAAAGCATTTACTGTAAATATTAAACTGATAAGATTTTTTTGTTTTCTTTCCTTTGTTTTCTCAGTTTAGGAATCGATTGGCCTTTCATAATTGGCTTTAACGTTATTATTTCTTTCATCGCTTTGGGTAAGCGTTTTAAATGTTGCAGAGTTTAAATCCAGCTGTTTTTAAAAAAATAAGAATAATCCTCATTTACTTCTCGAACTTTCCGTCATTCTTGTACAGAATTATCAAATGACTTCAGCTGCATTTGTTTCTTTTTTTAATACTTTTGTGCTAATAGGAAGTACAGCAAATCTGGTGATAGTAGATTATCGGCTTTCTATTATACTGTTTGTGATTTCTGGTCCGTTTCTTTACTCTTTGGAGTTTTAAAAATATAACGAGCTGTATCACCTGAAGCAGAAAAGGCCAATGTAATTACAACATATACTCAAGCCGATCATCCACAATATGTGTAAAGATTTTTACCTATTGATTTCATTAAGTTTCGATCTAAGCCAATCGCTCAGTTATCGATCTCAATTATCATCACGCTCATAATCATAATTGAAATCGATAGAGAAATGGGTGTGCAGAAATGAAGTGACTATCAAAATGTGCGCACAGAATATGCTCTTCTACCTGGTTATAGGTTTTCAATGCCACATTTTTCACGTTTCAATGCAGAAATAAGCCACAATATAGCAAAATTAAGTAAACAAATGTAATAGGTTAACACGCAAGGATTAAAATCGCTTGTTTAAAGATCTTACCATCTGTAGGTTGTCTGAACCGACATATTTCATAACCGCACATTAACAATGTTCAGTGTACAAAATGGTACAATAACTGTGTTAACTAAAAAACACAATTGTTTCACTGTATAAAAAGTGTTATAAATAAGACACAAGTTACCTTTGGAAGTATTAATGTGTAATATAAATCTATAAAAAACAGTTTTAAATTGTTGTAAAAAGTTTGGTACCTTTTATTATCACTGTAGGAAAACAACTTAGTCGTCTATAGTATAAATCGCAATGGTACAGAATGAAAAAATCAGCAATTGCCTTCAAAATACACTTATAATCTACATTTGTTTTATAGTAGGTCTACATTTTTCATACAGTACCGATTCTCTCAAATAATAAAGAAATTTGATGCACGTTTCAGTCTGGTTTTGTGTGCCTTGAGCGTTCTTGTGTACATTTTTCATTTAAATTTTAGGAATGATATTGTATCTGGTATAAATGAACATTCCTCAAGTCATGTACGGGCAGGAAGGTAGAGACATCATTAAAGTGCAAGAAAGTTTTTCTTCGTATTAAACCATCAAAATGTTTGCACCTAATGTATTTTCCCTTATATAACTCCCTCTTATGAATTAATTTGTGTCTGGACAAAACGTTCACACAAATAAATTGGTACTGTAGATACTGTAATCAATGAAGACCTGGACGAAAGACGTACATCGCACATATTTACAATGAAGACCTGGACGAGAGACAATCGCGTAAATAATTATGATCAGATAAGCCGTCAACGCATTCTGTTGCTGACGTCATAGTTAAAAATAGAAATCTGAAGGATGAAAATGAATTAAATTTGAAAATTGGGTGCCGAACGAGACTATTCGAATTAACTTGTGTCAGTGGAGACCGGATGCCATCATATTTAGTTAAGTTTGAAAGAAAAACAATAAACCTTTGTAGGATAAAGAAGTAAAACGTGAAATGTACTTTAAGAATAGAAGGAGGAAGACTGAAGTGCATTCAAGCACACACAATCTGCCTAACATAGATTAATCTTATCCAAATTGGAAGTTTGGGAAAATAGTAATAATTTTTGGAACGACAAATGATCTAAACAATGAGACAAAGAGAATATTGCGCTTTTTATTATATCAACATTGTCTTCCCTTACTACTACAACAGCTACAGATGTTGCAATAATATTATCATGATACATCATCATCAATATCATCATCATCATTATCATCATCATCATCTTATTTTTCTTCTTCTTCTTCTTGTTCTTATTATTATTATTATTAAATTTGTTATTAACACAAAATAATCCACTGATTCAATGAATAAGGAGTGGCGAGTACATTAATTGCTAAAGTGTCGGCAAGTTGAACGCAGACAATATCAGCTTTTAAGATAGAGTGTTAGTAATTTTTGTCTTTCTTCTTCTAGAATGCAGACTTTCCAGCTTGTTTCAAAAAGGAGAGATTGCTTACTAGTGTATTTGGAAGTCTTGTAACTGTTCTTGCCACTTCGAGCTGTAGTTTTCTCATTTATTCTGAGTCGATCAACAAGCATCCTTCACAGACTACACTGGCATATTCCAAGATAGGCCTGATATAAGTATTATATAGTTTCGATACAATTTTCCTACTTAGCTTTTACTTTAGTTTTTCTAGATTGACTATTTGATATGAAGCTGTTTTTAAAATACTGTCAATGTGATAAGTCTTTTTGGTATTTCATGAAACTATTAATCCTAGATGGCGATGAGAATCCACAAAAAGTTCGATATTATCACAAACAATATCAGGAATATTTGTTACGATTTTGTTTGTGAAAATATTAGCCACTGTCTTTTTTCTAGATTAAATGTTAAATGCCATTCTTGGACGTGTTTGGCAGTTTTGTTAGGTCATTATTCATGGCAAGCTCTATTTCAGCTTAATAATAGGATGAATAATGCAATGATGAGTCACGTGAAAAAGACAAGCGAGAGAGCTCATTCCATCGGTAATATCGTTTACATAATTAAAAACAAGAGTGGCCCAAGCACGGATCCTAGGGGTATACCAGCATTTATAATCATTTCCCGTGTACGAGTATCATGCAAAATCACCGCTTGATTTATATCACTTAATTAACTTTCAAACCATTTTACCAGATTACCAAATATCCTATATCCCTTAAATTTAAATAATTGGCCCATGTGCCAAACCCGATCAAAAGTTTTTGATAGATTACAAAATACACGACTTTTGTGATTACTATAATAAACTGCAAATACTATAATACATGTGAATAAATTGAGAAAAGTGGAACGACCAGGAATGAATTCTTATTGATACTTATAAAAGACACTCTTTGTATGAAAACAATTAAGCAGAATGATTGGCAATATCGTGTGGATCATCTTTTTTAGTAAGGGGAAAAATGTGCGCAAGTTTCCATGTAACTGGAAATTTGTTTTCCTTCAACGATCGATTAAAAAGCATTGCCAGTGGTACCACTATTGTTTCACTAACGCCTCTAACCTTTCTGTGTTAAAGCATAAATTAATTTTTTGTATCTTTAATTTCTTTTTCAGTAATAGTAATTTAGTTAGGGGAATCAAATCATCTTTTCTGAAATGTAAGGAGAGGAACATTACTATCATCAATAGTTAAAATTGAGGTACAATAATCATTAAATAAGTTAGCCGTTTCATGTTCATCATAGATGCAAACCGAAACATTATTTCTTGCGTCCATAAGTGGTGGAATATAATTTGAAATATTGGTCTCATATAAAGTGCATTTAGTAATTTTCCCAAATGTTTTTTTTTATCATTTCTTTCAGAGTCATAAAGATGCGCATCAATATTGTTCATATATTTCTTTTTAGCACCATTTTGCATGTCGTTTACTAACGTACTGATTTGTTTGAATTTGTTCCAGTCAATTGGTCTATCACGATTTATGTCAAATGTGCGTGCTCTATCCCTTTTCCTTAAAATTGTTTTAAATTGGTAGTCAAACACCGGTTTATCGGTTGGGCAAATTGTTACACGTTTGCAAGGTATACACACGGTTTAAAATTCGGATAGTTTGGCTGTGAATATATCAGTTACCACATCAATATCACTTGGTATTAACAATAAATCCCGTCTTGCGTTTTAGCTTAAAATGTAAACAAAGGAATTTCACAAAATGACGATCCGTTACACCACAAAATGTATTATCCATCACACCACTATGTTATTCAGCATATTATACTCACTATCCAAAATGCCATGTGTTCGCTTAGAATGTAAGAGAAGGGGATGAAATCACACAATATATACTCTCCCTTACAACAAATAAAACACTATCCAGCACACCAATATATCATCTAAAATCCATATTCTATTCCCTAGAAGCCACTTTAGCTTACAGTTTAAGCGAAGAAGATAAAATCCCACAAAAATACTCTCACATAGCTTATATACCATTCAACATAACATTATGCACTATATCCAAACGCCATTAGTTAGCTTAGAATGTAAGACAAGGAGAAGAAATCTCACCAACATAATACCAAAAATATTACCAATACCATCCCTAACCCATTACACACAAACGTCCTGTGTTTGCTTACAATATAAGAAAAGAAGATGAAATCACATACAACATACTCTCATATACCTTATATACCATCACTTTCCCTGCACAATATTCAACATTAAGCATCTTGTGTTAGCTTATAGAGTAAGAGAAGAAGCTGAAAGATAACAATATACTATCCCTTAAGCCTTAAGAAATATTATTCATCACACCACCTATCCCATAAAACATCCCAATGCCATCCGACAACACATATACACACTATAACAAGCGTCCTGTACTAGTTTAGAATGTAAGAGAAGATAAAAACTCACAAAAATACTATCCCTTACATTACCAACAATACTATTAATCACACCATTTTAAAAATTACAATATAATAAAAGAAGACGAAATCACACACAACATACTCTCACATACCTTATATACCATCACTTTCCCTGCACAATATCCAACATTAAGCATCCTGTGTTAGGTCATAGAGTAAGAGAAGGAGCTGAAAGAAAACAATATACTATCCATTAAGCCTTAAGAAATATTATTCATCACACCACCTATCCCATAAAACATCCCAATGCCATCCGACACCACATATACACACTATAACAAGCGTCCTGTACTAGTTTAGAATGTAAGAGAAGGAGATAAAACCTCACAAAAATACTGTCCCTTACATTACCAACAATACTGTTAATCACACCATCTATATAATCCATCACCCCACACACGAGCTGAACTGTTAGTTCAGATCCATGCCAGTGATTCTGAATCGACATGAGTGAGCCTGCATCAATGTCCTTCACTTCTTTCACAAAACACCGGAGAGTCCTAATTCAACCACATAGAAATTCATTCGTGACCCTAAGATACGTACTTTGAGAAACTTGAGAACAAAGGCGTACACCTACACTGTAAAATGTACAGAGTTCAAGTAGTGTGTAAAACGTAGTCAAAATAAATTTTGTAATTAAGATGAAACGATGACACCTTTTCAAGGAGAAAGCAGATACCAGGCGACAATAGCGATCCCTGTCATACAATACATTTCAAATATGTTAGTAGATGTATGTGCTAGCTATCTTAAGTTGACATAATTATTTCATATCGAAAATCATCTGCAACTACTACAGAGAGAGTCTGAGAGGTTGAGAGAGAAACAGAATGTATCAAATCTGATAGGATGACAGAACCAACAAAACCAGTGAAGAATGAAATTCGTTTGGTGTTTCATGTAGAGTATGTTTTACAATCAAGTAGCCCAAAAGTGACTTCCAGGAAACAACTGAAAACGATGACATGCACCTAAGCGCGGTTTAAGTCAATGGTTACTATGTCTTTGTATGTCATATTACATTTTGCCACAAACGAAAACTAACTCACACATACAAACACAGGCGCGCGCGAGCACGCACGAACTCACCCATACACATACGTGTTACTAAATTGGGTAACAGTAGAACGGGGACTAGTGGTTTGAGAGATGTACAGACATAACGTTACTTTCAGAAATAAAGAAAAAGAATGGAAAAGGACGGAAATATAGGACACCAACTTATGGTTCTTAGGCAGGGTCATAGACCAGTGAAATTCGCGTTTTGGTTGAAAAAGCCGTTTTTGTTTCCTCTCTGAAAAATAAAAACGGTGGATCTGATGTTAGAATATATTTTCCCGTAGCGTATGGCAGTGCTGAGTACGACAGTTGATGCGTAGAAGTTCATGTCAATTCAAAATTTTATAATATTCAACGAGTTCGTTCTACAAGTTTTAGAGGTGCATGTTTTTGAAAATATTTCAAAGACACATGGAACAGTTCACGTAATTATTGTGATTGCTGATGGCATTATCGGAGATATATCTTAAATTGGGACAGATACCATTAGGATTCCAAACAAAGTTATTATGAGAGAGAGAGAGAGAGAGAGAGAGAGAGAGAAGAAAATAATATAGTAATCCTACTTTAAAAACAGTGGTGGTAATCGACGAAAATGGCGTTAAAACTAAGTGAAAAGGACGCAAAACAAACCAAGAACCTGTTTCAGTAACTAATCGTTGTAAGTAAAACTTGTTTTCTCCGTTATGCAATTTCGCGACTTCCTTGTTGTTTTCTCATGAATCCTTTTTTAGTCACCAGATGACCTAATATTGTCCAAAAGTATTTTAAATTAATTATTATATCGTTTTAAGCAGGTAAGAGAGACAGCAGAGGCTGAGCATTTTGTTTGTGCAAGTTTCGTTGCCAATTGATTGCCAGTTACTGTTTCTTTATGCCAGTTGATGTCCATTCATCAGGGCCTTTCGTGGAGGACCATTCAATGAGGTTTCTCATTTGTCCAATTTCGGCCTTCACGGTGACCTTTCATGGGGTACCATTCAATGAAGTCTAATTTTACTTTTCGATTTTCCATGTATTTCTGGTTATATGTTTCCTGTATTTCTGGCTATAATTATTTCTGGCTATTTTGGGGTTCTTTACCTCTACTGTCTATTTTAACTAAAATGGTTGCTGGAGAAGTTTTTTCCCTTTATGGTAACATGGACATTCCGCCCGGTCAATTCCTAGAAGAAAGAAAATACTAGAAATTCAGAATCTTGTCCATAAATTTCGTGCATCCCATGGATCTGCGGTCAGCAGGATACGCACTGATTGATGACAATGTTTTGCACACACCCCCCGTGCGAACCCGAGGTGATGCAAAACCGAACCACCACCAGTTTCAACTGGTGATGGATGTATGCAAATTGTCAGCAGTCAGTACGTTTTCCGGTTGACTTTCAATCACTTGGGGTGCTGCTCCCACTTAGAAAAACTCAGGTTTAACCTGCCAGCAGCATGCCGATTCCGTGGTTTGAACCCACGAATTATACCAGTAATGGTTTGGGAATCCAACGACGTTACCATTAGATTACGCATTTGTTGAAACCTGATATAAATACCTGCTGAAGATAAATCAATACGTTTTAGAACTATCCCGTGCTCCAGAATGTTCAGCTGAAATAAAAGATATAAATAGTTTAACTTACGTGGGAGAATAATTCATATCTGTAGTCCAAAGGTCTAATTATCAAGCAAAATAGGTGTGGCTCATTATAACTATCACCATACACGAGAATGTTTCTAGACCGCTTGCGGAAAAGGGGTGGTTTTCACAGAAAATATATCACTATATTATATTTGTATGAATTATTTACCAAGTATTCTAGTATTTTAAAATTTATGCTTAATGTAACAAATACAGATTTCTCTAATATACAATTATCGAATTTTAACTTGTAAATTCTCAGCGAGTTATTAATAGCACATAGGTATTTATAACACTCATACACCTTACCACAAAAAAACATAACCGCAGACCGATAACGAGAAGTGGTCTGGCCAGTCGTCATTGCTGATCAACCACTTATTTATCAGTGTTAGGATATCGTTTTAGAGAGCATCGAATAGAAATAAAAATGTTTAAACGTGTATCTGATTCGGCATTTGACATGCACACACCTGTACTGAAGGATGAGTCTGTGCGTGATTATCAATATTATTCTTATGAAGCACGAGTACCAAACCAACGTGGACAAATCGAACTAGAAGTCCAAGTTACATCAAGGTATTTCCTGCCCGCCGATGCATTCATTGAAGTTCAGGGCAGACATGTAAAAATCGATGGTAATCCGAATGGTGATCAACAAGGTGGATTTATTAATAACGGAATTGCGGTATTATTTAACATTGCACGATATATTGATCTTTCTGCAAATGCGATCAGCAACACAACAAAACTGGCTGCATACTTCCGTTTCTAACAGCATTACCAACTGTAATTGCAGAAGTTGCTCCAGCTGTTGAAAAAGCAGCTGCCTTTAGTGCCATTGTAACTGCTGCCGGTATGACACTGAAGAAAGCAACAGGGCACGGAATGTCCCGATACGGTATAAACACCTCAAAAAAGGACGGGGACTAAGATTACCTGGAACATTGTATGGTCAAGGTCTTATGCTGCCGGGGACGCTTCTTTAAAGCTACCCATGTCCAATTTTGATTTACACCGCACATCAACACGGTACACACAGTGGCGGCTAGACCAGCAACATGGTCAGTGAAAAATAACTCGATCAAATATACCGCTGAGGTCACCGGGTGCATAGGTTCTCCTTGTTTGGCTCCGCTGTATTTGAGAAGTGTACGATATATCCATGGTGTCATTCCACCAACGGATTTTCCGGAACCGTCTCTGTTGTGTTGAATCAAAATACCGTGGTCACATTCATATTGTATCCAGAAGACGAAAACCTAACCACATTGACATAATGGTGGTGCCAGGAATTGGTCGCGAAATACGTCAATTGTTAACTTTTTGTCACATATAATGAATCGGACAGTTTTATTCGGTATCATCAAGTATGTGTATAGAAGATTTTGCTGGAAGAAATCATGGACGAGCATATGACAAGAAATATCGCAGACGAATCATTGTCTTCGACAATGTTGTATGCGAGGTCTTCTCGCTGGTTGCTGGAACAACGACGTAAATCAGTACGTTACAGCGACACGCGTGATTACACCAGTGGATGGAGTTGGTGTCTCTGTTGTCGGTGTACACAATATTATCGCGAAAATATATCTACATGTACCAGTAAAAAAATTGCACAAGCACACAGAAATAACTTACGTATTGACACATGCGTACATAAATATATCATTTATACTGTAGCTTGGCGTAAACAACGGTGTAGTAGCAGACAATGAATTTGCTGCAAATAGGAATATTTATTACCGATATGACAAGAACGCCAACACATCGTTGAAAACGTTTCTAGTACCATATTTAGAATTCGCAGTATAAATAATAATAGCCGCAGACATAACCAAACGACTGGAACAGATCATCGCTAACACAATACCGCCGACGACACAATGATATCAGCCATGTCAACACAGGCATAATTCGATATTAGTTTTCCAGCTCCGATAAAAGTGCCTAATGATCGGTCACTTGAAATCACCCGGGCACAATTAAGACTTTATTATAGTTTGCCAAACATCAGAGAAGAAATCATTTGTTGGGTTAGACGCCAAAATTTCACAGGCATTCTCGCATAAACCATCACTGATGGAACTGTCACGCAAGTCCCAACCTGAGAAATCGTCACTATCCCAACAGGATCATATCAAATCGAACAAATCGATGATGAACCTCAACGTATATTCAAATATATAACAGGTAAAGAATCAGAGATCGCTAACAAGGTACACGAGTCAACGCTGATCATCACCGAAGAAATATCGGCGCCAGATTGCGTCGTTGACATATATAACATACTAATCAGAACTGTGCTTGGATGGCCTCTGGTAGCTCCAGCTGTTGTTAAACCACAAAGTCCAAAACGAGATGATTTTATTCATCGGAAGACCCTCTTTTTGGGTGGCGGAGAGTTCCAGAGTATAGTGATCTGCTCGAGAAAAGACCATATCTGGATAATACATTTCTTAAAGGAGAAAAACTTGCTAACTCGAACACGAATGAGTACGCAATATCACATGTGTTGTGAATAGCATGGCGACGATTTCTGTAAGTCTAGTATGTGACGCAATCGAAGATAGCTACACCGCGTCTGGGCAATCGATACAAGGGTAGGCCTAGCAGGGATATGTTTCTTCGAGTTTTCTCCAGATGTTCCGTCGGTTCATTTGATTGTGTTGGTTGCCACTAATCATGATTATTTACGATGTCATAATCCATCGCTGTCATGAATACGGTTTTGTCTAACCGACCAAGTCGGTTATGTATTGGAAACACGTGGGAAAGAATTGACTGTTTGTATGTTGAGTAATAGGTACTGAACGGCCAATCACAAAAAATATTATTTTGTCGTTAGTTTATTTTTGTCATTAATTTGTCTTTCGTCAATATTTTTTATCGTTTGGGCTATTCCTCCTTGGGGAATGCTTAGCATTCGGCGGGAATATGAATGCGTTAGAATACAAGTTTTATTGGCTGTCTTGCACGTGCACTTATAGCCGCTCGAGTTTCATATTGACGTGACAAATTTAATCGCATATTCTCAAGGACACTAGCCAGTGGAGCACATTGAGCAATGTCATGTTGTTCGTGTAAATCGGCTATTGACAATTACCTTTCGCGGTTGAGTAATTTAATACATCTGTACTCAACTGCCTGTTTATACGAGCCCTCTTCACGTCGCTGCTGTATCATCTCAAAATAATCGTTGATTTTTACAACATCGAGTTGACCAGCGAGACCATATTGCTACTAATGTCCGATCGTAGAGATAATCTCCTTAATATTTACCTGGTTCATTACATAACCAAGATAATTCTTTAATAAAATATTTCATCTAGACCAGTTTGATAACGTGTTGCTGGATCATGTACACTTATTGTGATGACTCCATGCTGGGTTTTCTGAGCAAGTGCGAAGAAGTTTTTAAACGTATCCATGTCAGTGTCGCCAGGACACCATGTATGATGAATAATTCGCAGGGTATGTATATCAACCCCGTTAATAATAACCCCAAAATACTATAATTATCTCTTCTTACCTTGCTAATCTGAATAAACCGCTGAGTGACGTAAATGAAATCTGGGTTTCTATGTCTGCCCGGTGAAAACATTCTGGCTGTATTTGCTTGTTTGCCAAGCATGATTTCATCGTAAACCACTTGACTATTGATATCCCCATTTAGATCCTCACATCGATGCCTGTGATTAATTCAACAGCACAGTGTTCAGGTTCATTAAATTCCTTAAGAACATTATAGCATCGTTGGTCATCCATGGATGGCCCTACTAAATAAAGTTTGTCCCATTATCAGGTTGAGCAATAACTGGGTATCACCCTACCCAGATGGACTAATTATAATAGCTCGAATGGGATCTGGAAAAATTGGATGATGCTTGACCGGTGCTTGCTCACGCATTGCTGAAAAGTCAATCACGTTCCTATTGCACAATTATAATATTATTTATAATCATCAGTTTATACCGCTCCGGTGGCCTAGTGGTTAGAGCGTCAGCCTCGGAAGCGGGAGGTCGTGGGCTAGAACCCCGACCGAGTCATACCAAAGACTTACAAAAATGGTACTAACAGCTGTCGCGCTAGGCGCTCGGCATTAAGAGGTTAGTGTTTCGACTGGTCGGTCTGGTGTTAGGATAATGTGACTGGGTGGGACATCATACTACATGTCTGCAGCATGATACCCCAGTGCTAGACATCACTATAAACTGTCACACTGGAGACGTCGTAGCAATATGACTGAAAAATTGTAAAGAGCTACGTTAAAAATCCTAATCACACACACACACACACATGCAATTAAACTTTGTTTTGTTTAATTTCTTCCACGTATGCTATTCTGACGATGCATTCATGGAAATGATATATGTGCAAGCCTATGCGTGATTAATACATTTTTAATCTGAAATTGAACACTGAAAGGTTGTGTCATATAATGAGGTTTAATGGGGTAGAGGATCTTTCGGTAATCCTACAGTCCACTTCTCAAAGCTCGGTACTTACTTGGACGAAAGGTAGTAATATAATTCATTTGTCCATTTCTAAGGCCACGAATATGTATCAATCAGAAGACTTTTCATATTTTGTTTTCGAATTGTCTTTGCGCTCATCTTTGTAATCATAGATCCGATGTCAAGCATCCTATTTTCACAGAAAAGGTTTTCCCGGCGCTGGAAGCTCCGTACAGATTCAAGATACACGTTGTTCCATGGTCCGTTCCACGGTATCCAGTCCCGATTAGTGAGATCCCAACTGTTGGGAGGTCGTCCGAATGTTGTCACCCAGTCCATGATAGTATCGATGCAAAAGGCAATAACATATTGCTGGTACCACGCCGACTAAAGGGAGACATCAGAATATATTCTGCAGTCAGACCTGCTTCCGAGGCGGACGCTCTAACCACTAGGCCACTGGAGCGGTATAAACTGATGATTATAAAGTTTAATTCTACAAAAGCAAATAAATTATATCTGAAAGAATATACGTGATGTAAGAATTCGATGGAAAAGAAAATAAATCACAACTGAAGATCAATAGGCTGGTAATACATTTTATATAATAGCATTGAAGTATGCAAAAATAAAGTGAATTTATGAAAAGTTTCAGTATTGAGTAGAACATATATATATCATTTCAAATAGATGGTCAAGAATAGGAGGAGTTCAAAGGGTTCGTTTGGGGAGGGTTTAAAGCTATTTATCAACGCATGATAGACTATACAGGACGGCCAGTATAACTAGTGGAGGAAGAAACCGGGAAAACCTCTGTAAGAACCATCGATCCAAGGGATGGTACTGGCAAGTTTTCTCGGGTACCCAAATTGTCTGAGGCCGTGCCTCGAACCCACGCGATCAGAGGTGGGATGGCAGCATTGCAGTGATCGGTAATTGCGAGCGCTTTCTCTCGCGCAGCAGATCCATATAAAAAGCCTGTTCACTTAACTTACATTACATCCAGTCAATCTCTAAAGATCTTTTAAAAAACATACATCGCTTTAATCGGTACAGGATTTTAATTGAAATTTTGACTATCACGTATGGTACACAGATTTATAAGAATATGAAGAAGAAATGTACCTTTTAGAAATGGGAAAAACAATTAATATATCATTATATACGCCAGCGACTTCTTTTTTCTGTGTGTGTGTGTGCGTGTGTTTGTAGGGATAATTTTTCTACTGACGGTGTTTTCTAACATTACAAACTTTAAAGCAACATGTTAACTAACAAATGTTCTGGAAATTTTAAAACAGAAACTTCTGAGAATAACTATAATAATAATAATAATAATAATAATAATAATAATAATAATGATGATAATAATAATAATAATAACAATAACAGTGACGACAAAATAGGTTGATATTGCTATAGCTGAAGACTTTCAATTTCATCATTTTTGACGGTTGTTTCTTTTTCGTCTTTGGCTTATCTTTGCTTAATATTACACATGTTACTATTATAACAATAAGGAAAGTATGGAATGAAGGAATAACAATACGAATAATACTATTTTCGATGACGACGATGAACATGCGGCTGCGTCTGAGAATCACTAAGTCTTATTTTTTTGTGCACTTTGTTAGTGCTTCTATTTTTGTTATTGTAATCATGATCATTCTTTCTTCTTCTTCTTCTTCTTCCTCTTCTTATTATTATTATTAACCAAAAATGGAATATGATCACTAGAAGTAAAAGAATTTCAACTTATGGAATAGTTGATATAAGATATAGAAATATAATCCTAATTTACTGTAGTTGTAGTTTACACAAAAAATGATAAAATGAATAAGGACATCTTACTAAACACTTGCTCATATAAGTATGTAAACATATTTGACCTGGTAAGGTAAATGTTGGTAACAATTTGTTACGATATTTGACCTGGTAAGGTAAATGGTGGTAACAATTTGTTACGAAATATAAAGGAAGAAGATTAAGGAAATTAAAAGTACTGTATGTGGGAAGTTGAAGTTTTCCTTACTTTTTCTAGCTGTAGTAATCCGGAGGATTGATAGGACTTTGACAGCAAGAAGCCCGACCAAAAAAAAACAAGCAACAAAAAAAAAAAAAAATAGAAAGAAGATGCAGTTTATGATATACATCTTGTGCGGTTATGACTGCTGACTTCGTATGTGTTATCCAGGCCATCGGCACTTTTTCACATAAGTTATAAGTTTTAAGAAACATTATATTTACTGTCCAGAACACTTTGAATCAATTGTTCTGATAGAGATTATTCTAAATTTTAAATTAAGTCATATTGCATGAAAAATTTCCAATAAATAAAGGAAGTTATAACAAAATGAATTTCTCACTTGTGGGCACTCCAGGCCTCAGACTTGCTCCTTGCTGAACTATATGGCTCCAAATGAGTTATCAGTGCATGAAACTTTATAATTATTACTGAGTAAGTTTATAATATGAGTTTCCTGAATATATATATATATATATATATATATATATATATATATATATATATATATATATATATATATATATATATATATATATATATATATATATATATTCGTTTTTGAAAACTAAATTGAAGGCTCCAGGCCACAACTATTCAGGAGGAATTGGCGATGAAATTAAGCCTTGTTTTCATGATCTGTTTGCCTGAGCAGCAGAGGGGGCGAACAGACCGACTTTGGAAGCGTCCAAAAACCGAAATAAGCCTTCCTAAAAAAAGGATTAATAACCTTAAAAATCAAAATAACTAACTACAGAGGCTCCTCTCTCAAAGAGTCCCTAGAGTCCCTAGGTTAGTTCATGTTATTTCTCCAATTAAAAACTTGCGATGGCGAGTATATTACAAAAAAATGAACTAACTTGAGGTCTTGCCCCCTCTGCTGCTATTAGTTTATCCAAATATTTTATCAAGTCCGATTCGATATCTTGTTCTAGGATCGTGCAAATTTATTGTTGTAAATCCATGCGGAGTGGCTTGCGCTCGTGAAAAGAAATTTTTAAATTTAATTATATCCATGTCACCGCTGCACCAAGTTTGATGAATATTTCTCATTGTGTGTGTATCAACTATATTAAACACAACTAAAATATTACAGTTATCTCTGATCACTTTTGGTATTTGTGTGTATCGTTGAGTAACATAAATGACATCGGTGTTTTTATGTCTACCTCGAGAAAAAATCCTAGCTGGATTTGATTGTTTGTCCAGCATCACATCATCGTATACAACTAAATTATTAATAAATCCATCTATGGAATCAACTGATGGTGCTTCATCAATATCGGTTATAAACTCGATAACATCGTTATCTTTATCTATTCGCGCATTTTCATTAAAATCCTTGGGCACATTATAACATCGTTGATCATCAACTGACGGGGCTACCAAATACAATTTATCCCACTTTAACCATCTCATTATAAGATTGAGTAACAACTGTGTCTTTCCACTTCCAGATGGTCCTATTATTATAATTCTGATGGAATTTGGTAACGCAGGATGGTACTTGACAGGTTCTAGTTTTCTTGTCGCTGAAAAATCAATTGTATCCATGCTGTATAAAATATCCATGGATTTATATTGTGTGAAGTGCAGGACGCGTACCCCGACCGATACACTAACAACTATTACCACAAAAAATAACAGATCAGCGGTTACGGGTAAGTGTACGCGGTGTGGTACAAAGAAATTTAATTTTATTCATGGTGATAATTCAGGGACAAAGTCAGCGTTAAAAAAAAAACAACGAGGAGGTGATATTGCAGCAAAATTAACAAAATTACCCGGGACTGCGTGGGCTAAATACCCAGGAGAAAAACATCTACCAGGATATAATTATTGCGGTCCTCGTACTCGACTCGATATCAGGCTTGATAATTAGGATCAACCAAAACCAGGCGAGGAACCAATAAACGCTATTGATAAAGCATGACATCTCATGATGTTCCGTATAAAAGCAATGACCTACAACATAGACATATTGCAGATGTGAAATTAATTCATGCGCTAGATTCTATAAAAAATAAAAATATCAAAGAAAAATTAGCTAATTGGTTAGTAAGATCCGCGATGAAAGGTAAATTAGCACTAGGGGCTGGTAATATATAAATGGAATCGATTTATTATTCACCAATTGGATACTGGAAAGGTAAAAGCAGCAATTAGTAAACTTGCTGATGCAGCAGCGGTTAAACATTCTACTGCTAAAGCATGGTTATCCAAACAGGCAATATGGTAAATTTACCTACCACAACCGAAACAAATTCGATTTGCACATTTCAGAGTCAGTGTTCCTAATGAAGTTCATTAAGCTGATATTCTGTTTTTACCACATGATCCTGTATGTAGAAAAATGTACAAATATGTGCTAACAGTTGTTGATGTTGCAAGTAGATATAAAGATGCAGAACCGCTATCAACGAAGACAGCATCTGAGGTAGCCGATGCTTTTAAACGAATTTATCAACGAGGTGGTCTACGATGGCCACAGTTGTTACAAGTTGACCCTGGCAAGGAATTTCTTGGTCCAGTATCATCGTTAATGAAGCAACATAATGTCAAAATACGACGAGGACATACTGCAATTCATCGTTATCAGGCAATTGTTGAACGATTTAATCGAACACTTGCTGAGCGGTTATTTGGATATCAATACGCGAAGGAATTCATTCAAGATAAAAGATCTCGTGAATGGGTGGCAAGATTACCAAATGTGATAACTGTATTAAATAATGAGATTACTCGAACAACCAACATGAAACCTATTCATGCAATTGCAAGCGCGCACATACCAATACAACGACGTGATTTTTCAGCGCAACCATTATTAGGTAATATCACTGTCAGGTATTTATATGTTCCCGGTGAACTTGAAGGTGGTAAAAAAAGAGCGACTGGTCATATTTGGAGTATTACGACGCACAAGATATCCACCGTGACAAGATCCTCAGGTAGACCCGCAATCTACAGACTGGATTCAACTGCTCCTCAACGTGGAATTGTACGTGAGCAATTACAGATAATTCCCGATGACACACAATTACCACCCAAATTACTTAACTAGCACTGGTGCCAGCACCCTGACGTCGGTTACATTGAAGACAGGTCAACATGATATTTTCTCGTGTATGACCAAGATTGTTATTTTTTCTATCTACAGTAAATTGTCTTGGATCATTTTTCAGATACCGCCATAACGTTATGCAATTACAACTTGCACAATGATTATTCTGTTGTTGTTTCAGCGCATTAATAAAATCAACATCAAGATCAAAATCGCGTTGTCTTTTTTGTCACCTTGTTTATAACCAGATAATTGTTTTCTTATTATATCATTTTGACATTTGTCAATATCATCGTTGATCACAGACGAGTCCATGACGATTCGTTTCAATTGAGATATTTTTCTAACTCGAGACACTGCAAGATAAACTAAGTTCGACCAGTCGATACGATCATCAACGATCCAAACAACTGTATCAGTAATAGTTAATCCCTGAGATGAATGAATTGTCATCGCGTATCCAAGCGTTCACGGGGATTTATCAGCACGTAGAGCATCTTCAACAACATCAACTGCAACAATATCATTCAACACAAGATTCTGTTTCCTTGACTCTGTCAAGTGTCCTGGTATATCAACGTCAATATTTTGCCGTCGCGTATCTGCTGGTCGATAACATAACGGAACTGGCAACGTTGGAAACTTTTCTCGTTGTAACTGAAACAATTCCCGTTGAAGTGTATCACGAACTATCTTTCTACTTGCAACTATCAAATCGTCTGGTCTCCACGTTTGCATAAAGTCTTTCATGGGTGTTTCTGAAATTATCTGGTGCATTACTTCACACTGAATTTTATTCGGTTGTAGTCTGATTAATTTTTTAAATTCCTTCAACGTTGCATCAAGTGCTCTATGATCATCAGTTATTTTTTCATAGTAATCAGCGAAATGTTTCAGCCAATCATGTGGAGATGGTCCAACTACGGGTGGTGGTTGACCGTGATCGCCGCACATTATCACAGCAGTATTTCTTGTTAACAACCAATCTAGAAATGTTTTTAGTGTTTCCAACGACACAGTGCATATTTCATACCATATTATGATCCTTGGAATGTATTTTGCTCCCATCCTTAAAGACGTCCATGTATCACCCTTCCATCGGAAGAAGTTGTGATAAGTACATGATTGTACTCCTCGTTGTTTCATTTCTCACGCGAGTCTGTGTGTAGGTGTTAGCACAATCATATCTGAATTCTGAAATAGTTCGATAGCTCGAGTGGTTTTACCAGAACCCCAGGTCCGTTTAGATAAACTGTTTTGTGTCTAGTTATTGGATCGTATACCGATGGTGCAGAAGATATCTGATTATTTCTGCCTGATTTTATCAGGTAAATATCTTTAACCGCAACATCAGCGGATTCGGAATAATCGAGTATATATTCCTTTTTTATTCTCCATGAACCCCACGATGCACAAGTGCCTATGCTTAATTTTTCTAGCAGTATTGAATATTTTTTACTTATATAAAACGAATAAGTAGCAACTCTGACAGCGACTGTAGAAACCTTATTTATCATCGACAATAGATTTATTGAAACGTACGCGAGCATCGATGATCTTAAATGAGTATACTGAGGTGACTCACCGTCCATGTAGCTCACAATTGTACCTAGTTTATTTCCATTTGACAAGAAAGCTATTTCTCGACTTATAGACGTATTTCTTTTCGTTGTATCAGCGATTATGAAAGCTAACTCAGCGTCATCCATAATCAATCTTGTACAATGTCGTTTGTGATCATATGCTCCTCCTTGGGTAAACTTGCCGATTATTTTTCTACCAAGATCTTTTGTAATTTTATTCTCGCAATCGGTTATATAGGGATTTTCATCATCAGAATATTTCTTCTGTTGTGGTAACCAAACTTTGGTTTGTTTCCAGTATGATATAATTGCTTCACTTACAATCAACCGTGTTAATATCGCACAATCGAGCATATACCGTAATAGTACTATTGGTGTGCACATTTTTTCTGAAAAGTGTTTTCCAAACCAAACATAACAAAGTGGATGAAGTCCTTTAGACATTTCGAATGACTCGATACGAGCAAATCCAGTCAGGTCAAAATCCGGTAATGGTCCATTTATCGATACTCGCGTCATTTCGTGCGTCGGATGATCGAATCTTTTAAAGTATACAGAACAATCTCCGTATCCAAGAAAACTTCCTGGATAACATGCGACCATATGAACTGCAATAACATTTCTGTGATCGTATTTAGTATTCCACAATCCGCCGTGTCCATATTCGACACAACTCAGTATTATGTCATCAAGAAAATCAAACCTTTTTTGTTTCCATGAATTTTTCTTTCTAGCAAAATGATCCGCAACTGACGGAACAGTAAAACAGTTGCTCAATAGTTCGTCAGTATCATCAGTATATTGCAGTGCAAGATTTTTAATTTTCTCGTGAAGAAGATCTGTTCGATAAATAACGCCATTTGGTCTCACAAACTGATCAAATTTATTTTTTTCTTCCATATCTGATTCTTCATTTGAACTCTGAAATAACCATACTGACACAGGATCGTTTTTACTTATTTCGTTAATAAAATCAAACATATCTTCGCGATAGTATTTAATAGTTCGATCTCGTGGAAATATTGTTACTGCGTTAGTCCACGCGTGTGCGTTATGATCAATATTTTCAATCGAAGCTCCTTTTGATCTATATTTTGATTCATACAAAATCTCTCCTGTTATCGTCGCTACGGTTATTGGAAATTTTAATCTTTTTCCTAACTCAGCGACATCTTTGATAGACGCACCGGTATCTTTAACCATTTCTCCCTACGTGTTTATTATTTTACGTCTTTTATCCTTTAGACCGTTTCCACGAGTCGAAACGGTAAAATGTTCTATTATTCGTTCAGCTACAGAGTTTATTTTTGAAAATTACATCGGCGCCAGTTTATCAACGCTAGGTTTTTCATTTATCACATAGATTCCATAAATAACCGCGGTCACAGGATATGCTCGTTCATAATACGGTTTGTCAATACCTGTCAATAGACCTGGTTTGGAATCTTTACTTAGTACGACAGTTTTTTTTATTACCGTGGACAGGACCATATTTGTCACGGATGATCCAATCATCTATTTCTGTCAACTCGACAAATTTTATTCTGAAAAGATATTTGCGATTATCAAGATAGTTAATAATTGCTGCTCGTTTGTCGTTCATCATAGCGTCGATGATATTTTGTTGCGTATAATCTTGAACGTTGACCAGACATGAGATGCACCATCTGTGCGAAATTCTTTCTTGGCGTCGTGAATTTTATTAATCAAACTTTTGTTTTTCGGATCAACCAGATCTTGCATCGGTAGGTTAGGAGATATTCTATCGAGATTAAATTTATCTCCGCTCAGGAGCTTTATTCGGGACAATCTATCGAATTCGTTCATATTATATTTCAAGCAAATATTTAAATTAAAATATTATGCATACAATGTCTCAATGCAAATGGCTCATGGTGGGTTCATTGACTCGTTGTAATAAATCCTGTAAAAAGGAATTCTGCGGACAACACATGCAAAACATTCACCGTGGAAGCTTAGAACCAATGCCATGTCTGCGATGTGGTGCTGCAGTACGAGGTAAAACACAGTTGTGTGCGTGTTGTGGTGATAAACGATACAGAGAGCTTAAAAGATATTATGACAAAAAAATAACAACCCTGACAGAGTCAATAACAACGCTATAAAATCCGTGGAGGATTATCTAAGTTTTCAGACAAATTATGATTTAAACAAATAATATTATTGTATAATGGAGCAAAAACAATTTATTCCACATCCTATAATAACAAACTACAAATCAAATATTGATGGTATGATCAGAAATTGTCAGAAGAAAGTGCCAGTTGGTTATATTAATAATCATGGTTATCTATTATTTACTGTTGAAAAGAAACCTTATCTCTGTCATCGTTTCATATACGAGTGTCACAAGGGGTGGATCAAAGACGGTCTTGTGATCGATCATATCAACGGGGTGAAAATTGACAATAGTTTATCCAGTCTTCGAGCTGTTAAACAGAGCTATAATTCTGCACGTGGTAATACTGGGAGATGTAAAACAATTGTAAGGAGGGCGGTAAAATCTATAAACATAGAGACGGGTGAAGAAATTATATATCAATCAATGAACGCGGCTGCGAGATATTTTGATATTAACTCGCGTGTGGTAAAATACGTCGCGGAAAATATAACCAGATCCACTCTTTCCAGGAAATATAAACAGAAAATCACCTTCCAATATTGTAAATGGGATAAAATATCATCACTATCAAGTACTTACGTAGAATTATAATTGTTAACTATTTTTTTTAATTATTTATCCTTTTAGGCAAAAAGCCTCACTTTTATACTACTTATTTTTCGATTATGCGAAAGGGAGATAATTCTGTAAAATAGCTTTCTTCGTAGATTTCCGATTTTTATGGTCGTAATTAGTTAATTAATCATCTACGTCGTAATTAATATCAATAATTATACCGAAGAAAGATATTTATGGTTTCTAACTTACAAAATAGAAAAATAAACGTATTTCACATCGTACAATATAGCGAGTTATTTTTAGATCTGTTATGAGAAATCGAGGCAAAACGCTGTTTTTAATGCAGAAATTTACAATCTGTTCAGAAATACAGAAATATTTAAACCGATCTGTAGGTTATAAAACGTTTGATGGTGCAGTGGTAGTATGTAAATATATTTTATCAAGACAGAATACGCTGTTAGTGCAAGATATTTACAATCTGTTACGAGAAATCTTGGCAGAACACGCTGCTCCCATTTACATATTCAGAAACCGCTGTTTTAATACAGAAATATTTACAATCTATTCAGAAACCGATCTGTAGCTATATAATAACTTCGGAAACATATATTGTTAGATGATTCGATCACTCAGTTGATAACGTATCTGGCCGTGATACTCGAGGCCCCAGGATCGAATCCCATGACTGACAACTGGTCGGTGGTTACGCATATTAGCGATTTTTATAATTAATTGGGGCACCGCCAGCCCCCCTCCGCTTGAAAGAACCCTCCAATCACACTTCACTGGTGGTTGATACATGTTTTGTATCACCCACGGGATGATTATTGGGGGTGGAGTGTGTTCTGCTGAGCGTAGAAAATGGCCCATATATGTTTGTGTCGTCCTTAATTTCATTTCATTCATTCATTGTATATATTTCATTTCATTATATATATTTGTGCCGTCCTTAATTAAGATTGTCATTCATTCATTGCATATATTTCATGTACCTACTGAACTTGCTAAAACATTCGAATAGAGGTTCACATGTGGGGATTGTCATTCATTGTATATATTTCATGTCATTCATTCATTGCATATATTTCATGTAATATTTTTTTTATTTTAAATATATATATATATATATATATATATATATATATATATATATATATATATATATATATATATATATATATATATATATATATATATATATATATATACTAAATAATGAACTACGAGAATATTAATGATGTAATTGTTGCTATTAAAAAAAATGGAAAAAGATGGAATTAATATATCTGATGAACTAAATCCTGAAAAAATAATTTCTGATTTTGAAATTTTACAAGAACGTAAAAACCAAGGAATACACACACTATCATCTGAATACAAGTTCATAAAACGGATTCAGGCGGCGATGTTCCGGTTACTAGCTACTGTAGAAGATGATCAAGTGAAGGAATTCGTTCCTCTCTCTGCCGCAGTAGAAAAAATTAAATTAGAGTTATCCCACGAATACGAGGCAAAGAAAACGATTAGTATTCGTATAAGACAATTAAGAAAAATTCTGTTAGATCGTGAAACGATCCAAAGTAACTTCGTTGGTGAAACGACCGAGCACGTGTACTATTATATATTTATTCTGAAATATTATATATTTATTCTGAAATATTATATATTTATTCTGAAATATTATATTTATTCTGAAATATTATATATTTAATCTGGAATATTATATTTTTTCTGAAATATTATGTTCATTCTGAAATATTATATTTATCCTGAAATATTATATTTATTCTGAAATATTATATATTTATTCTGAAATATTATATATTTATTCTGAACTATTTTATTTATTCTGAAATATTTTATTTATTTTTAAATATTATATATTTATTCTGAAATATTATATATTTATTCTGAACTATTTTATTTGCTCTGAAATATTTAATTTATTCTGAAATATTATATATTTATTCTAAAATATTATATATTTATTCTGAAATATTTTATTTTTTCCGAAATATTATATATTTATTTTGAAATATTCCAACATTTTTCGCCAAATATCTTATTTTTTCTGAAATATTTCAACATTTTTAGTCAAATTTGTTAATTTTTTTTAGCTCTTTTAGTCGATTTGTCAAGGAAAATTGATGAATTTTCCAATATCATTCGGGTCAATCCTCAAGCGGTTCTCTAATTGATTTATCGATAAATCGTTAAAAATCAGTAAAATTAGCTCCAAAAATGAGATTTTTCATGCGATTTTTGTTAATTTTTCTGGTAATTTTCGAAAAAAATGAGGATTTTTAACGATTTATCGATAAATCAATTAGAGAACCGCTTGAGGTTTGACATGACGAAAAACTGTAATTTGACGAATTTTCCTTGACAAGTCAACTAAAATAGCTGAAAAAAATAACAAATTTGACTAAAAGTGCTGGAATATTTCTGATAAAATAAAATAAAAATATTTCTGATAAAATAAAATAAAATATTTCTGATCAAAGATCTATGATCAAAAATCATTACGATTAAAGTATTTAAGACAAAAATCATTACGATAAAAGTCTTTAAGACGAAAATCTACGATGAAAGTCTTTAAGACTTTACATGTAGATTGACAATCAATTTCTCCCCAAGCAGGTCAATTAATCGTCCTATGTGGTCTGTGAGTTTGAAATTTATTCGCGACAAATACTGATTATGTGTACGCAGATAAACAGGATTGGTTGGTACTTGCACGTTCAAATCCCCAGGGGGAACTTGTGGTGTGAACGTGCATAGGATATATCCTTGTTGAGCCTGATTTGATTTTCCAAGATCTATTTGATAGCTGCCTTCGATTACGTCACAAACAAGATTAACCGCGATTGTCGATGTTATATTAACGATTCCCGGAGATACATGTCTGCCACCTCCGTATGGATCAATATTGTATCTAAGAACAGTTGCTGGTGGGGCTATTTTTTTCCACGCATCGATTATTTTAGGAAAATATTCATCAATGACATCATTGACAGATTTTCTTAATTTATCTGAATTATATCAGGGAACTTAAACGTTGTAATGTCAGCTTCGGGTATTTTGTATTTGGTTGCGAAAAACCTTCTATAATCGCCCGATGATTCAAAAACCAAGTTTATGATCCTATTATGAAAATATTCAATGGTATCAGCTATATGATTTAAAATTTCTATTCGTTTAATAATTTCTTCACGCGTAGATGTCAAATCAGACAAATATTCATAAAAAAGAACACGCAAATTAACTAGTTGCTCTTCGTGATCTGAATTTATAATATCAATGACATTGATATTTATATCGTAAAATGAATTATACAGGTTATTACCGTTATCATCGTTGTGTAAAAGCCAATAATATTCACCAGTTTTATCAACAAGAAATTGATCCCGTTTATCCCATACTCGTTTTCCTATGTTCCACCAAAAACTCGTATAATTCATTTTAATATTATGATGAAAACTTTTCGTCGATATAAAATCAGCCCGAGTTGGTTCTGGTATCTGTGCAGGTATTGGTGGTGATATTTCAGGCCAACCTAGCACGTTTCTGATTTAAGATTGATAAATATCAAAGACATGATCAGGAGAGTTTATTTCGATTGCAGAAGACAGTGTTGGTTCATGAATATTAATTGATATTTTTGCTTCTTTTCCGGTTATTGATTTTGTTCTACGCGCAAATTCATCATTGGTTTGTTCGATATCATAACTGCCAGTTGGTATTCCAACAACAACCCAGTCAGGTGTTCCATCGGGTTTGTTTTTGTTAGCAAATACAAGTGAATGATTTGCTGGTGTACCATTACATGATCTCGATCTGATATTTGGCCAACTATGGTATACTCGTAATTGCGCTACTGCAATTTCATTTGCGTGAATTGCAGTTGGAAAATTGATGCTCAATTCAGGATTAATCGAGCTTACCGAGATCATCGTGGTCTTGTGCGGGGTTGTGTTTGTCACGATCTGCTGAAGTAATTCCGTCATTATTAATACTCGTACCTTTAATACCAGCGCAGTTGTATATTTTAATCATCTCTGAAAACTCAAAATCAGATATAATTCGATCAGTGAGACTCGCTGATAACAACGAGGATAAATTTGAGTGTGCGACAGTTGCTATGTGTAATTTTATCATGTATTCGGATAATTTTTCATTCGTGCAAGTACATATTTTTTTTGCAATGATATTGAGCACACCTGCAATCGTTGTTGCAGCTGAAATACAAATAGTTACAGCTACTGGTGCCATCATTGTCATTGTTGATAATATCACACCGGTTCCAGCAACAACAGCGGATACTGAATAAACGATCACGTCGACGATAACTAGTTGTCGTCGATATTTTTTTACTTTTACTGGATATTGTTCGACTCGATCTTTCAACGCTGCCTGCCATTCACGCGCTTGATTCTACCTAAAATTTTGAACGTCGATTGAGGTACTCATTATGTTTTATGCAGTAACCAATTGAGGTGTTTCAGCTACAAATTCCAAACACCGCCAGAAGATGTTGCGCTTAATTTCTTATCAGCTGCTTCCAGAATAAATATTTCTTCGTTTCCGCTATTTAATATAACAGATACAACCCCGGAAAACTTATCAGTTGAATGACGCCATGGATACGTTGTAAATATTTCAAATTTTGCAGCACTAAACACAGACAGCCTGTACACGCCAGTGACTGTTGCAGTATATTTGATAGTTTTATTTTGCTGAGACCATGTTGCGAATCCCGATGATACCGTGTATACGATGCTAGTAATATACCCAGGAGTAACCCCGCCGAGAATTTTAATCAAACTGGTTTTATTAACGATCTCAGGAATCCCCGCTACGATGTTTTGCTGTGTTTGTTTGATCGTGTCAATGTTCGTCTTGATATCAACGAGTTTTACGTCAACGGTGTGCGGATTACCAAAAAATTCCTCTGCGGTTTCATTAATTTTTCTAAAGTTTCTGCGGAGATTTGTAAACGCGTTTACGTGAACGTCATACTCGGCCCGCAACGTGGATAATTTACCATCTACGGTGTTGTAGTTGACGTCAACGTATTTTTTTGTTGCGGCATCTTCGTCGAATGTTGGATCTCTCAAAACTACTATCTTATTCCCGTTCATACTGAGTTCTTCCGTCATTGTGTCACTGGTATTTTTCACGCGATTAGCAACACTTGCTGTAATTTGATCTCTGATGGTTGTAAACGATACACTTGAATCCCTGATTCTACCGCTGTCAGTAAACACAGGGATATTATCCGAGACCGCACCGAGTACTCGTCGAATTATATCATTCCATTTGATATTGCTGGTTTTTAGTTTACCATATCGATCCTGAAAAATAACAACCTCATCTGGGTCAACTCCAGCCAGGTTCATAATATCAACGAGTTCATCTTTAGTCGCGCACTTCGACGGATCAATGTCATCGGATTTTTTCTTAACGCGTGAAGAAGATCTTCTTCCGTAAATATCAATCATTATATAAGATCTAAGATCTAAGATCTGTTTAAAACGAATTGGTTGCTTGTATAATCATGCACGACTTTATGTGGCGGTTTGGATGATCTTGATATAGCGTTAAGTACATTAATTACTTCACGGCCGCATATTGGCGGATCTGTCATTGTTTGTGTGGGTAGCGTTGAATACCAAACGTGCGCGTGAAGTGGTGCAACATACTTGATAAACTCACGCGGTGGAGCTAACCCGTATGAATCAAAATAAACGATTCCACGTGGATCAACCGCGTATGATACCCAATGAGTACCAGGTCCTGAATTCGAGTCAAGATTAATAATACCTGTTTCGAGTTTGTTCGGTTGTTTCGGTAATTGATCTCGCATAAAAACACCTCTGAAGTTTTTTATTTTTAATCGCTTAGCAGCATCAAGTAAATCATAATTTGATGCTGCAGCATCTAACGAAGTGATCCTGGAAGCCTCAGACCTCTTCCCCAACGAGATCCTGGTAATCTTAGGCCACGTCCCTTTTTTATATCCATTTCCTGTTGCTTGCTTTAGAGCGATTCCAGCAGCGGTTCCAACAGCACCTAATGCGGCTGCTTTTGCTACGGCTGGAGCGGCAGAAGCTATTAACGCTGGAAAAGCCGCGAGAAGTAGAAAAATACCGCCGGTGTTAACCGAGTCCTTAATCGCACCCGCAGAGAGATTAAGTTTGACGTCTGTTTTTGATTGTTTTGCGCCGTTGAAATGTTTAAGTTGACGTTCTGATAATGATATTTTATTTTGACCACCCGTGATCTGATCTCGCTTTAGTGATATTTTCATTCCGCAGTTTTTTGCTGAATTTGATTGAAGGTTTTTAATCTGACCACGAGTCAGACTGACACTAACATATTAAATATGGCATTTTATGATAATATTTGCCACGCTCCAAATAATGATTAAAGATTTTCCAATAGTGCATCAACGACCCTCATTCGACCACTACCACCTTCAAGTAACATGGCTTTATCACTGAGTATAACCGCAATTGCTCTATAATCAACACCACCTGTATTTAATGTTGCTTTAAGATGTATATCAACGACAGATTGTTTTGATAGATCAAGATGCTCCAGTGAAAAATAATAAATCGCATACAAAGTTCTGAAATCATATTGTGATATTTGCAGCCGAGTATTTACATTTTGATCACGTCCCATGAATGACATCAAACGATGATATGCACGTCCTATATGACTTTGCTCATAATTTAGTTGTAAATTTTCTGTTGGTTCTTGTTGTCCGTTTATCCGTAAAGAAATATCTGTGATACCTATTTTATCAAATATCATATGAGTACGTTCTTGACTATTTAAGCGATCATAGTTCTGAAACGCAATAAAAATATGCCATGGTGCAGAGACACCTTGTTGTGATGATATATGCCATGTAAACTGACCGTTAACGTCAGTTTGTATACTATCCGTGCTTGTTGTTAACCATGACAACAAGGATTTACCACCTGTGTCTATGAAAGAAATCAATTTTTATTCTTCTGCGATCGTTGGAGTCATTACCGGCATCCACAGTGAAAGTTTCGATAATACTACTTTACCAGCATCAACAGCAGGTCTCCACAGAGCATCGTTATCATCACCCTTTCTTACAAAAACAACCGTGTGTCTAGCTCCAAAAATAACCTTTTTAATATTCCTGCAAAATCCAAAAATATGCGATAGTAGAATTGTACATGAAAAACTTCTATTGGCTCCGAGCAACATATTTTTACGCGTTGAAAATCCCAAGTTGAAATCTGGATTAGCACCATGAACAACCGGCCACAAAGCAGCATCAGCGGTATTGTCAGCATTTCTTGGTCGTCTTATATTATACTGATCGCTTTCAGGGTGACCAGAATTATCTTTTGCAAAGATCATTGTGGTACCTGCTGATTTTGTATAATCATCAGAATATCTTGCTAGACCAATTATTGTTGTAGCAACGTCGACATTATTCTGAATTGATTCAATATTTTTTCCATTGATCATATATGTGGCGCTATCAAATAATGCCATAATACCATTGTTGACAAAAACAACTTTTACTACATCTGGGTAATTAGTATCGTTTTTCCTTACAATTGTACCTTCTAGCTCAATAAAAGCCTCAGAGGGTAAAAAGTATTTACTTGTGTCAGGAACTTGCAGTTCAATTCTTCCTCCACGTTGATCTGGTGTTCGTGCGTCATAAGAATAAAACTGATAATCACGTACCGATTCATCTTTAATGACAGGTGCTTCCATGTCAAATGCTGTGTCGGATACGCGCTTGAACATTTTATTATAATTATTTCCGTCTAACACGTTGATTACCGCGTTCGGGAAATTCCACCTCGGGAAGTTCCACTTCGGCAAGTTCCACTTCGGCAAGTTCCACTTCGGGAAGTTCCACTTCCTGATATTAAACTTTAAATATTATTTCCCGATTCAACGAGCCCCCGATCTGCTAACGCTGCTAGTTTTTGATTTGCAGCTTGATTTATTATTTTGCTGACATCTGCGGACATAATTTCAGTACTTGGTAATTTTACTGGTTGTTGTTTTCATCTTATTAATCGTGCTAGTCTATCTTTGATCGCCAAGAACGCTTTACCAGCAACATTGATAATTGCACCAGGAGCTTTTTCACGAACAATATCAATAGCTTTCATCGATAATTGTTTTGCAATAGGCACTGCTTTTGGAGCTATCCTTGTAAATAATCCCCGTACAACATCACCAAGTCCATCTCCGTAAATTGCTCCATAGATTGGTAATCGTGAGTTTACCGCTCTGACCTGTACGGATTTACGATGATTATTGTGTACTATCATCTTATTTTATTTACCATTTATCTAATCGCGGTGACTAATCATCAACGAGCTCATCAGTAAGTTCCCGGTAAACGCCAATATCCATGATACCACCTTGAAATAATCGCCGACAAATATCAGCTGCTTCATTGGTTATTTCTGGTGAGTTATTTCCGGCACGTTTTCCCCCTATGAGAACTTCTAACCGTCACACGTCATTGAAAATATTATCAGGACAAACAAAATTATTTTCTCCTGATGTAATCAGAAAACCACTTCCTACAGCGTTGGAGGATCATCATCATCCTCCCCTGCCAACATCCGTTCTCTTTCTTCTGTTGTTTTCTTAAATAGTCTTAAGGTGATTTTTTTTTTTACTTTTTCTAGTAGCTTCTCAGACCTCTCAAGTTCCGACATCAACCTTTGCTGCGGTGAAGAAGATTGTTGTTGTTCTATTTGTTGCAGAGGTGGAGGAAGTTAATATGAAGGTTCCTGCTGGGAGAGTTGCTCTTGTTCTAGTTGTTTTATTCTCTCTCTATAAAGTCTTTTTACTTCTTTATCAAGATTTTTATATTCTGAATCTCTGGCTTGCTTTTTGTTTCTATATACGCGATATATCCATTTAATAAGATTATCATCACTTAATTTTTCATGACGGGGTTTTAAAATATAAGATTTATTAAATATACCAAATAGTATTATTTCGGGTAATTTTTCTCTTGTAGTATTTCTAATATCTTCAACAAAACCTTCCCTAAATCTTGCAATCAATTCTAAGTTTTCTTCTACTGGTTTGGGTTCAGATGCAAGTTCTTTTCTCACGTCGGCGACTTCAGTACGAAGTTTTCCAAAATTTTCAAGTATTTCTTCATCGACAGGTGGAGGTTGAGCTGCAGCTATGTCAGTTGGAAAGTCTCGTAAAATCTTTTTTGTTTTCTTGGTTCTTCTTGCTATTTTTTCAGTCTGAGCTGCAGTTTGTTCTAATACTGGAAAAATACCCTTTTTTCTCTTCTCATCTTCCTCCTCAATATCTCCCCATATAGTTTTTTTTTCAACAGCCGCTGCAGCTTTCTTAGTAGCTGCAGTGACGGGTTTAAATAGTTTTATAGTGTCCTCTTCGTACTCAACTTGTGCATCCTGCTGCGCTTGTAAGTTTTTTTCTGAATGAATCTCTAACAGGAAGAAATTTTTTGATTGCTTCTAATCGTTCTCGAGCTATCCTTGCAGTATGAGATTCCGGATATACCATTGTATTATAACATAATGATTTAATTATAGCAGCAGAGGGGGCAATGACCTCAAGTTGGTTCATTTTTTGCAATATAATCGCCATCGCAAGTTTTCAGTTGGAGAAATAACATGAACTAACCTAGGGACTCTAGGGACTCTTTGAGAGAGGAGCCTCTGTAGTTAGTTATTTTGATTTTTAAGGTTATTAATCCTTTTTTTAAGAAGGCTTATTTCGGTTTTTGGACGCTTCCAAAGTCGGTCTTTTCGCCGCCTCTGCTGCTGCCTGCCATTTACTTGGTAAATTTACTTAAGGCTAATCATCCTGAAACTTTATGAAATTGTATGGAAAAGAGTAACCAGCAATATATACTCTCTATATCCCTGCTCTCTGGGTCATCCAGAAGCTATTTGGTTACGTCCTCTACGTTAGTTTATTTACATTAGTAATACACAAAATAGTGCCGGTTAGTCTATGTTGAAACCTTACATATATTGCACTAAGGTGGGTAAGTGTGTCGTATAAAGCGATTGAGGTCATTCAGTTATGGTAAAAATGGCGTACTGTTTAATGCATACATGTAAAATATGCGAGAATTAAATGTTGTCTTAGGCCAGACGAGTGAGGCCAAACCCAACGGCCATTTTCTCAAGGGTCGCCAAATATATCGGAAAGCAGCTAAATTGTATACCGATGTTACGGACAGGTTTGTCAGCAAACGGATCCTCGATTTTATCAATGGGTGCTATCATACCCACAAATCGTCCATCAGCATCTGCACAGATTTGGGTTTATGATATACCGACAAATCATTCATGAGTCTCAACACAAATTTGGGGGTCTAGACGTGCTAGTTTTAGATAAACTCGGTGTATATAAAAGATATATCAGAATTCAGGTGCACTCTACACTAAACTATATCATGTCTGAGTTAGTATGGCTTATTAATGAGAGAGAGAGAGAGAGAGAGAGAGAGAGAGGGAGAGCATCGTTTATGGATGTGTGTACGTTACAACAACAGAGGAAACATCTTTCTCGCAGCTCGGCCAAAACAGTCTTTACTATTGCCCTTCGTTCCGTCTTTCTCGTGCTAAGATTTAGCCAATGATATTTATAGGACCGGTGGAAAAACATCAGCATGCCAAGATGGTGTGAGTGAGGTCACATTTGGGCATTGGGGTTTAGGAACTGTAACAGATTGCGAACAAGAGGCTGTCATGCATGTTTCTACTTGGGCAGTGACGCGTAGTGAGGGAGAGGAAGGCTAATTATTGGCCATAACAATTTTAATGGCTACAAAATCTCATTTAAGTTATACAGAATTGTTGAATACAAAAATAAGAACTATAACTGCTGATTATGAGGGATAATCAAATGAAGTATCCAAACACAAAATACAAAATAGCAATGCAGAGGCAATCGCTGTATCTTTTGTCACGTCAATAATCTTTGAAGTAAGCATATTACACTGCAGTTTTAGACCTAAACAGTTTCATCATGTCATTTCATTGTATATGCGGTCGCCGTTTTATTTGTGCAAAATCCTATAATACAAAATCACAACTTTGAAAGTGAAATCGATTTGTACGTAATGGTTTATGTATATTGTATATATCTCTTGATATAATTAAAAGTGAATGTCTAGTTTCCCCTTGTGCTTGCTCTTAACTTATCGCTTGATGTAATATTGCCAGCGGATGGGCCGGAAGTTGGCGTTGCTGAGGTAGGGTAGATGTCGTACACTGATTGTGGCATATTTGATATAAAATATGTATCAGTTCCCCTTTCTGTCTCAAGCTGGTTAATCCCTTCCTCACTGTACAGGTCACAATTTCGTGCTTTGTTCGGACATTCGCAGAACGCAAAGGCCACACAGTGTGCATCGTCTAAACATCTTGTCAGACAATCCTGGACGTTCTTTGTTCGCACATTCATTGTTTGATTTGCAATACGTTCTCTTCCAACAATTGCCGTGTCACTGAATTTTAACTGTTTATTTATTTTCGGTATTATGATTGTAGTTTCCATACCCTTTGTCTTCCTTCCAGTGATGTAAATCGTTTCAACATACATTTGGCATGAGTTATAGTTGTAGTCGTTTGTTGTGCATTCTCTACAGAAGCTAATTTCCACACAAGAATGCCGCTCCAAACAGGCCTTGATGCAACGGGAACGATCAAGTTCCTCCACAATTGTTGTTCCACTTAAAGCGGTTTCTGTCAATATTAATCCCTCCGTCAGATCTTGACAAGTGTCAACCAAACCTTTGTTTTGAAGGAAGCTACAGTATTCTTTTTTGTTTCTTTGTATTCTCTTTTTGATATCATCGTATCTGACACCCAAATATTCCATATACTCCGAGCAAAATAGTTCCTCTATGGAAGTCAATGACAATTTGGTAGGAACGGGAGTTTCCTTCACCGTTGATGCCCAAGCCATTGTATCGCCGTTGGCTGGCGGAGGGGCACCAATTGTTATAGTGTTTGTTTGTACCTCACTCTGAAAAACGGATGCTTGTTCTCGTTGGGAAAAACCTAAATTAAATCCACCACCGACGCTGAACAAACCAGAGTAACTGGCCGACACAGCTACATTTATTCCTTTTTCTTGCATTTTAGAGTAGCTGGATGACGACATTTTGTGTTCATACGTAAAAGAAGCACCAAATGTGGCCTCATCGACAAAATGTGTCCCATAATGATCAAAAAATGCCATATATGTATCTTTATCTTCTTCATAGCTATTAGAAATTGTTCTGCTTAGTTTGTGAACCCAATTCAAGAAAGCTGGATGGAAAGGCGGTGGTGTACTCTTCTCAAGTTTACAATAGTAATAATTACATTTTGCACTGGAGTAGATCATGATCCATTGTCCACTGGCCACAGTGGACGACGCTTCCTTGTATCCAGCACTCGCAGAGAAGCTGACTCCCCAGCCACCGCCTCCTACGTGAGCCGAGGCTGAGAGTGATTGATGTAGTTCATACTGGGTTTGGACTACTTTGGAGGTGAATGAAGTAATACAGGAAACATCGGGGATGAGAACTAGACCCTTGGGAACACTGTACTGACAATCGGCAGTCTGATCGTTATTACTATAGTCGGCACGGAATATTGGGTATGTAAATCCGGGATCATGCCCGATCGCTACCGGGTAACCCCTAAGGATGTTGTAGCCCAGTAGTGCATAATCCATATCGGGAAAAGATCGCTTTAAATCGGGTCCATGACATTCCTGGAGGTTGACATCTTCTCGAAGCGCTGTAAAAGGACATATAATTATACATCGTAAACCTTTCTTAAACTTTCCAACAAATATGAAGCAATCGCGCAATCCCTTATTCGTGTAGAGAATTGATAAACAGAAGCAAATAAATAATCTTTGCAATTCAAGTTCGTAAATTTGGGAAATGAACAATTTGAAATATATATATATATATATATATATATATATATATATATATATATATATATATATATATATATATATATATATATATATATATATATATATACCCGTGTGTGTGTGTGTGTGTGTGTGTGCCGGCGGCACCTGTTTATCAAATTTAATTTGTCCATGAAGTATTTCAACCTGAAAGATTTACTTCTTTTATAGTTCTGTTCCTTGTAAATGTGTTGTCGGGAAGTGCAAAATAACCATCGAGACGGGTACAAATTGTAATGCTCTCATATACCAGTTTTCAAAGCTAAACCATCTGTATCATGTGTTTTGTTGCTACGCGTCCAATAAAATTGCAGGAGGACGATAAGGGAGGCAGAAGTCTGTTTGGTTTCCACACAGTACTTTTAAACATATTTCATATTGCCAAAAAGACTGTGCTTTCGCAGTTCATTCGAATCCATTACAAACTCTTTTTAATACAGTTCAGGCTCTGCTGAGCTTCTAGCCCTACTCTACCATCCAAAATCTATTGATTTTAGGATTATTGACATTGAAAATAAATGTATGATTTATCATCCACTTCCCTTTTGGCATCCATTAAAGCTGATTATATTTTGTAAGAGACATGAAGGTCAAAGTCAATGCTTATATGAACAACATAAATAAACAAAATATTACACAGATTATCTTTCGAAACTATTTTTGAAACACCACGTAGCACATTTATCTATTTTCTATGTATGTACATGCTTGCCGATATTGGGTCAGTAAGTTGAAGGTCAACCGATAAGATCACGGTTACAACAGTATTTTTAAGAATGGGTCCTTATGCACAACTAACCCTCGTTTGTCGTAATGTCAATCTTCTACGATACTTCATTTCATAAATAGATAGTTTATTTTATTTCTTATGTAGATAATCTATTATGATGTTTCATCGGATTGCAGTAACGTGCGGATTGAGGTGTGATATTTAAAACGAACGATATGTTTGTCAAAGTTTTTCAAGGATATACTTACATATTGCAAGACGTTTCTTCTGTTGCAAATTGTCGATTGCAGCTTCTAAGGATTCGTGTTTTAGATACGTTTGGAAATCCGTAACTTCCCTGTAAAAAATTAATGCATTTGAATAGATTTCCAAATTACATCTATTATAATAAAATTAGCTTTTTGTCAGTACAACTGCTTTTGTGAACATGTTTTTACCTTTAATATAATTGTGAAACCAAAATGTATGTCGCCAGTAATTGTATGTTTACTCAAATGCCATAGAGGTGTTTCAAATCTCTCGTCAAGCTGTTTTTTCAATCAATTTAACGGATTTATTTAATACTGACACTTACGCAAGACGTTTCCTTAAAAGTTAAAAAGGTGACATAGATGGATACAAAATATCCCCAAAAAAAGCAAATGAAAATGACAAAAATAAATAAGCAAACACACTCCTCCTAACACCCATTACGATTTCATGAAGTACTTTGTACAGTAGGAATGTAACGAATTCCTATTTGAAAGGAATATAATGCATGCAAAGTTAAATGTGTGACAATTGAATCATTTGCCGATAAAATATCGTTTTATTTAATGAACATCGTTTCAATAGATACCCATTGGCGTCTTTCAAATGGGACATAACAACTACGACGGCAATGGCAACAAATATGAACACTAGAAATATGGAGACGAGGAGAGTATTCATCAAGCGACCTTTCCATTTAAGTGACTATGGGAAGAAACAAAGGGTATACATGGACCTAAATATTAATATATTATCTTCGTACCTGGCGCATTTTATCCATAAACTGCACAGAGTAAGTAGAGTGTTGACGTGTTATCAAATATGTATGTATGTATGTATGTATGTATGTATGTATGTATGTATGTATGTATGTATGTATGCATGCATGCATGCATGCATGCATGCATGTATGTATGTATGTATGTATGTATGTATGTATGTATGCAAGGAAAATAATAAGAAAATATTGCAACTGATTGTTAGCTAACTGTAGCAAGGAACAAAATAATAATAATTAAATAATAATAATAATAATAATAATAATAATAATAATAAACTTACAGTTGACTACACGTCTTGTCCAATAAACGCCTCGATTTGACACGAAATGTTAAAAGTAATAAATACTATGCACGTCCTTAAGGTACTTACAATAGTTATACCAGTAAATAGTTAAACAACTTTATCATACAAATGCAAAAAAAAATAAGACAAAGAATATTTGCAAAAACTGAGTTATAACTATTTGTATGAGACTGCATTTACGTTTATAGTTAATGAGATGTACAGAGAGAGAGAGAGAGAAAGAGAGAGAGAGAGAGAGAGATAGGGAGAGAGAGAATACTTTGTTGTGGTATGTTGCTTTCTGAGTATCAAACTGCGGTCCTTTGTCTAACTGAGTCTTCAGTGTTCTATTCTCTTCTCGTAATTGATTGTTCATTTGGTAGATTTCACGAAGGCTTATCTCTGCCTGCCCATCAAAATCTGCCATGGTTTCACGTCTTCGTTCAGTGTAAAATTTAGAATATATTGTGAATTTGTGATCCGATCCTGAAAATTCACAAAACCAAATTAAATGTGATAATTAGAATTCCATTTAATCTGTATGCATTTCCATGTAGAGTTTTATTGTACTCTCCATTCCTTTAGGCTATTTGAAGCCACCCGGTCTAGAAAGGCCACATAAGCTGATTGCGTTTCAGTTTTAGAGGGTTCCTCTAAGGGAAAACAGTGAGTGTCATAACATAAAATGTCTTTCAGTTTTAGAGTGCGGTGGCTTCGACTCAATGGTTTAAAAATTTGCTTCAATCATCGAAAACATTTTCGGGAATAGAGAAATGATGCGTATAGTATCACCAAAAGCATACATTATGCATTCAGATTTGTTTACCTGAATTTGCCATCTGCTGTTGTTTCATCTTTACTACAAGGTTACAATAAATATTTCTAAATTCTGAGGTATTTAGAAAACGACAACTTTACAGCATTTAACACTGGTCTACATCCTTCAATCAAGGACACCAAATCCAGTTCTTGAACTATTTAAAAGTTAGGTTCCTTGTAGCTCGCTCAACTGCTACTACTACCAGTAATAAATAAATAAATAAACAAAAATGATAAACGTCGATGGTTTGAATGATTCTCATGTGTATCAAAAATACATAGTATAGAATGGTATCATTTGAGACCTTAATTTGCGCTCTAAGATCTTCATCCTCCATCAGCTGTGACACAGAGGAATTCCCTGACATAAAAACATCTATTGCTACAGATTTTTCAACAACATTATATGTAAGTGTAATATCTGTATGCCGTTGGCTCAATGATTTCGAATCATGTATTCAGATGAATAATCATCCTAATATTATCCATGATTGCCATAGGAACTGCATAGTACTAGAGGTGGGGGTGGCACTCATGCTCGAAAAGTGGCAGGGGTGTTCCACTGCAGGTTCATGTCCTTAAGCACCTCTAGACATGGTTCAACGACTTTGATTTTAAATACGTCATATAATTATGGTGTGAACTAAGCCGACAAGACAACCTTAAATTAAAGTTCTTTTGGCGATACTTTAGATTTATACATTTAAAACATTTTCAGGATCATGCTGCCATTTTTGGGCCAACGTACAGATAAAACCTAATATACGCTTATCACTTTCCTTACCAAAGTTCAAAATGTGTATTGTCTCTGTCTTCATGAATTAAATCACAATACTTTGTTCCTAATAAAAACCTCGTGTGTGTGGCTGTGTTTGTGTACGTATGTCTGTGTACAAATTCTACAAAAGTTATAAATATTTACCTTTCCACGTAGGCTATGAAACAGACATGTATGATTGCCCTCACTCATTTAGTTTAGAAAAGATATCATTTCGGCAATCTGTTGAAAATACAATAGATTTAAAACAGTTCATAATTGTTGGATTAATTGTTAAGAATGACTAGTACCGAATACTAGATTTGATATACACTTTATTAGTACCGATTACTAGATTCAGTACGCTTTATGTCGTGACTTAACACCAGATTCTAAACATATTAGGACGGAACAATAGATTCTGTATAATTTATTAGGACTGGATACTATATTCTATACAAACTTATTAGACCGAATACCGTATTCTATATAATTTATTAGGACTGAATCCATATATCCTATGCAACATATTAGGGCTGAATACTAGATTATATGGAATTTATTAGGACTGGATACTAGATTCTATACAACTTACTCGGACTCAATACCGTATTCTATATAACTTATGGGACTGAATCCCTAGACCTATACACTATATTATGACTGGATACTAGATTCTACTCAAATTATTATGACTGAATACCGTATTCTATATAACTTATTTCGACTTACTGCTAGGTTCTACACAACCTATTAGGAGTGGATACCGGAGTCTATATAACATTTTAAGACCTAGTATTAGATTCTATGCAACTCCAGGACTGAAAACTAGATTATATGCAATTTATTATGCCTGGATTTAGTGGAATATACAGAACTGAATTCTAGTTTATTGCAATTTATTAGGCCTGAATACCAGATTATATGAAACGTATAGGACTGAATACTGGATTCTATGCAACTCCAGGACTGAAAACTAGATTATATGCAATTTATTAGGCCTGAATACCAGATTCTATGAAAAGTATAGGACTGAATACTGGATTCTATGCAACTCCAGGACTGAAAACTAGATTATATCCAATTTATTAGGCCTGTATTATGTACAATATACAGAACTGAATTCTAGTTTCTGTACATGTTTTTAAGATTGTTACGTATGTTTGATTTAATTTATATTTTATTTAATTTGTGTTTGATTTGATTTGGATGCTTGTGGGTTTTGGAATCTTTTTATTTTCTTTGCATGTCAACTTAATATAATTTTGTTTCGAAGGAATTTGATAGTTTCCATAAAATTCAGTTTGACCTGAATCTTTCCATAAATACCTATTAATAGAAACACTTGTTTCTATTTTTGACTTAGTTTCTGGCCTTGATTGAGGGTCAAGTTAACAACTTTTATTTTCGGAGTAAAAAGATTGGTTCTTATCAAGGACATATAGGGGCTACCTAATTTTTACATGATCACGTGATCCTTTATTTCGCAATTAGGCATTTCCAAAATTGCGAAATACTTAATATTAATAATGATGTTCAGAGAGATCTCAGAGTTTTTAAAACACTTGGTGTCAAGTTGTTTTCTTCTTTCGTGACTAGTTTCGAGTTTTTGAGTTCTATGTTAATTTTTCTTCAGATTATTTGGACTCTAAAAGATTAATTCGTTTCTCTGGAGATATTGTATTCATATAGAATTCTTGAACAAGGACATTTCTTAAAATGTTTATTTTGATTTCCGAAACCGGTGGATTAATTATCGTGTTTCTGCAAGGAAATGAAAACTTCAACACATTACAGGTTACATTATACGTCATCGCCTTCCATCTTTTAGAACTTAAAATCATTACAACATTTTATTATTAGGACTTCTAAAATATTATTCGTGGATAATTCTTGGATTATTTTTAGATTTGATTCTTAAAACCGCAAGTTCATATTTTTTCATTTTTACAGTATTTTTCCAGGGAAATAAATTATTATATTTTTAAAGCTTGCTGTTTTCACTGTTTCTTGTGTTACTGTTTATTCGAGCCTAAACACGTAACATAATAAGAATGATTACTAGATTCTATACAATATATCAGAGCCTTCGCCTCGGATGGGAGGTCGAGGGTTCCTATCCCGGCCAAATCAAAACAAAGTCTTATAAAAATGGTACAAACATCTCACTCGCTTGGCCCTCAGCACTATGAGGTTAGTGTTAAGACTGATCGGCCTGGTATAAGGATATTGACTGGGTGGGACATGATACTATATGGCTGATTCTGACAAGGTTTGTGGAACCGATATACTGCGCATATTGTCTTATTAATTTGGATGTAGCATGCGTTTAAAAATGTCAGGTAAAGGCCATGTCTGTTTTCTAGGCAAATATAAAAAGTTGTCGTTGATTCTTGGAATTATCAGCATACTTTATTTTCATTAAATTTAATTCCATGATATCACGTCATATTTTCACAGGTGTTCTAAACTAGAATGCTGAATAAACATCATACTCATTTGTGATATTCATGTAGGAAGTTACCAGTGTAAATATGAATAGTTTTAACCTTAATTATTGAGAGACCTATGTTTAAGACATTTTCGAAAAACAAACGATCGCGATTAAAATATGAATTAAGACGAAAAGGCAAAGCTACCCAAAACATGAAAGATTCCGACAGTCTGTACACGTAAACTACGGGTCCACCGACCTTTAATTATATTTATTATTAGGGGTTCTCTTTTTTGAGACATCACACAAGTAGCGGCAAACAAAAAATAAATAGAAAATTTGTTCGCCATACACGTTCTTTATTGTTAGCAAGGAATAGGATAACTCATTCTTAGCTATGCGCATCATTATTATTCACCATGGCAAACTGTCGACAAATATGTTCTCTGTAGTTAGGACATGATTTTCATGCTTGCTTATTGTGCTTTGGACCCGTCGGGTGGCCTAGTGGTTAGAGCGTCCGCCTCGGATGCGGGAGGTCGTGGGTTGGATCCCTGGCCGAGTCATACCAAAGACTTACAAAAATGGTACTAACAGCTATCTCGCTTGGCGCTCAGCATTAAGAGGTTAGTGCTAGGACTGGTCGGCCTGGTGTCAGGATAATGTGACTGGGTGAGATATCATGCTACTTGTCTGTGGCATGATACCCCAGTACTAGATATCACTATAATCTGTCACACTGCAGACATCGTAGCGATATGAGTAATGTTTTTTACAGCTACGTTAAAGATCCATATCACACACACACACACACACACACACACACACACACACACATTGTGCTTTGTTGACAGCATATTATGACACACGATGCATCTTTAGCATAATACAAAGGAAACGCTTGAACATTGGATATAAAAAATACTTTCCTTAAAGGGACGTTCAACATACCACTGGTAGAATGTTGTTAATAGTGTATCCCAACATTTATACTCTTTGATTAGAAGCGTATCATCTGAGACGAACCTGAGTATTACTATATTTAATGTGGTATAATTTAACCTTCAATAAACTCTTAATTATGCAGCCAAATGTAAATGTGGCTCAACATGAATATAAATATTCCTACAGCATATTAGGATCTGAGAACTCATCAATTGTGTTCTGTTCTATAATTAGGTGTTTACCATAAAACTCTTCCATGCACTAAAAAAGTAAAATGAAGACTAATCAGTCGTACAATGAGGCCTGTTATGGTAATTTTTTTTTCATAGTTTAATAATTAATCTAAGTCCGAAAACAAATTTTCCCCACAAGCTCCTATACATCCCCTGTACACAAATATACACATGCAGTTATTTCAGATACTTACATCAGACAAATGGAACAATATGAACTTCAATGATGGTCTCTGTTATTCCGAAGCTTTTTTTAACTGCAGTACTTTTTAAATGTGATGGACGTCTGCTTCGGACATACCGGCATCCTATCGAAATTCAATATGACTTTATAAAGCTGTTGTTTAAATACCTATCGCTCTATGTAAGTGTCAGTTTCTCGAGTGTATTTAAGTGTTACATCTGTAATTCTTAGATAAACAATAAACCCAGGTTGAAAGTGCAGAGGAGGATATATACACAGCTAAAGTTAAACAACGTAAGAATTAGAGGTTAATTCATGTATGGATGGGATGTCTTGCTAACTCTGACGCATATATAACACACTACAAGTGTCTTATATTAAGTTATCAACAGTAACAGAGATATTCCTTTAGTCATGTATATACCAAGTATACCAGCAAGCGCAACAACTTATTGACATGCACGTTATGTATTTGAATATGCCTTTCTTGAATTTGGTTGGAGCACAGTTAAAAATATAACCATTTACGAAGTTTACAACCGTGCGAATTAGACAAAAATCATGTAGACATTTAAAGGTAAGGTTTTTGCGGTATCAAGATTTAACAAAAAATTATATCATATAATTTAGGTATTGCAGATAAAATCTATGCATATAAGTTCCTTTGTCATGCAGGTTGTTAACTGGGGTTAGAAGCTGCTTACTTGTTTTTAAACATTTACTTAGATGCATTACCGTAATGACAAGCCAATATAGTATGAGATGACTGTAACACAATAATCTTATAATACATCTTACAGACAAACCAAGACAACATGAGATAAATGTGGCATAGAACATATTACAGATAAGCAAATATAGTATTAGCTGAGTGTGGCACACGACATCTCGCAGTCAGATTAATACAGATTGAGACGAGTGTAGCACATTAAATCGTACTGACCAGCAAATACAGTATGAGATGATAGTGACACAGGGTATCTTGCAGGCAAACCAGCACAGAACGATATGAATGCGTCACGTTACATTTCACAGTATATATTACAGATAGGTCAATACTTTACTAAATGAATGTGGCGAGGAATATTTTATAGGTAAGCCAATATAGCATTAGTGTGGCATAGTAGCATTTTACGGATAAGCCAATAAAACAAGATATGAGTGCTGCACAGGACATCTTAAAGACAAGCCAATGCAGCATGAAATGAATGTGGGGCAGTACAACATACAGGTTAACCAATACAGTATTAGCGTTTAAAGCCAAGTTCATCTTAAAAAAACAAGCCAGCGCAACAAAAGATTAGTGATGGACAGAAGATCCTACTGACAAGCTGATAAATGTTTAGATATGTGTGACACAGGGCAGCCTAGAGATACGCCAATACGGTATGAGATATGCGTGTCACAGCAAAACATTTAAATAAGCCACTTATGAGAGTGACCCAGTACACTCTGCAGACAAACCCATACAATATCACTCAGGAAATTCTGTATACATGTTAATACAGTATGAGATGATTGTAATACACGAATTCTTGCGGAAAAGCCATTACATTATGAGATGAGTGTGGCACAGTAAATGTTACAGATAGGCCATCTTGGTAGGAGATTAGTGTAGCAAGGTACTTTTATGAAGATAGGCCAATACAGTATGGGATGAATGTGGTAAAGGATATCTGGCAGGAAAGTCAATATATTAGGAAATAAGTGGGAGACAGTACATCTTATTTATAAGCCAATGCAGTATGAGATGAGGTTGGGAGAGTACATTGCAGCGGTGTGAATTTTGGAAGACGATTATTGTGCTATACATGAAGTGAATCTTGTTGTGATCAGCGTGACACGTAACAACAAACATTGACGTATCGGCTAGGCTGGCAATAAATCGCTGCCTGCAAAGGACGTGACACTCTTATTTATGGGTATGATTGATTTTTTATTAGGAACTGCTCAGATAACGGTTAGAGATAAAGATTAGACGATGTTAATACTGAGTTAAGTAGCGGGAAATGTCAAACCTTTATATAATTCTGAGCCAATGTTCGTGCCAGATTGAAATGAGTGCCGTAAAATTAGTTTTTCAATAATAGGTCTTAACAAAGGTGGAGTAGAGAAAATTATTTTAGCTTCGACTGGCGTGTTAAATTTTTGGCGGTTAAATGAAGTTACTCCTGATTGGCTAAGTTACAATAGTAGTTGTACTTCCCAGATGAAATTCAATGTTTAAAGTATTCTATCCCGAACGTTTTGGCAGTCCAAGTTCTCTGTGGAAGGGGAAGAAGGACTCTGAGGAAAAATAGCAAGTATTTTTTCTCCTTAAAATTTTGTCCAAGGAAGGGGTGTATGGAAGTGAGAGATACGGAAAGATATATTGGACTTCATAGAAAAGAGAGCGAGTATCAGAAAGCACAAGTTTTGTCTTAATCACCATGATATGTTCATTAATATAAGTGTGTTATTATTTGCTGTATTTATTGTTTTAAATTCATACTACATTTTTTATTGCCTTCAGAAGTTAATTGCGACATTTATTTGTTTTGAATGTTTTATGACTCATGCATTCTAAGAATGTCATCCTGTATTTCAATGATATGAATTTGTTTAAATTTCCTTGTTTAGATGTAAAAGGAATCTTGTATCCTGAGAATTCCATGCGTTACTTCTGATGCAAATTGTGTGAATATGTGAATATATATGTCTTAAATAATCTGTATCATATATGCTTATAATTTATGTTACTATGTCTATGTCAATGAATTGGTACTTAGCAAATAATGTGGTTAAGACAAGACTCCATCAATTCAGTTGTGAATTCCTTTAATCGGGAAATCGGCAAATGCCGATTGGCATTGTTCAGTTAGTAATTTATAGCCCAGAGTAGGACGTAATATTTCATTAAAGAGGTCTAGTTACGTCATATTTGAACTAGGAATGTTGAGTAGTCGCTAGGAAAAAGATCTTAATTTTATGGTTAACAGAGTTGAGTGTTTCATCTGTCAGTTGCGAACTGATCAATATTAGCCTTAGTTCTGTTGAGTTACGATAAGACGATATCATACGTAAAAAGAGTGGAGGATATTGTTTAACCTCAGAAAGAAAAACATAACAAATATTTAGGTTGTGTTTTATTTATTTGAAGGAAACAATAGCTCCATAGGTACACCAACACAATAGTGAAAGAGAGTGAACAGCCAGGTTACGGTTGATGACTCGGAAGAGGCTTGATAGATAGAGAGAAAAGGAACAGTAATATGGTTACTCTGACCTGTCACCAGCATTAAATTTGGCAGGACCGTAAGCAACCGGGTTGTGCCGGCACGCCGAGCAATGAGTTCGATCATTTTCACGATTCTATGATGAAATTTGGTTTATCGGTATTACAGAAAGTCTAACTGAATTTCTTTTAAATTTGGTAATTTTATTTAGAAGAGAAAGTAGATCATTGAAATGTCATATTCAATTTCATTTTATGTAATTTATTGCATTGTTATATTTTACATACAGGGCTCAAATTGCTCTACTCAATATCTCTGCTTAGATATATGCTATTCCATCCATTAATTTCATACTTATGGATTTTGTTTACTCGATCCGGACAATAACACCGTGGTCTATCATCTCATAGTCTAGATAACGATAACCAAACAAATCTACCATCTAACAAGTGGTTCTTCCCTAACATAAATCTTACTGATAAGCCAATACAGTATGAGATGAGTTTGGTAGAGAAAATCTTCCAAAGTAAGTTGTACAGTATCAACTGTGCTTTGAGCAGGAGAACATGCAATATGTTGCAGAGAATGGGGTGTGTGTAGTAAACTACATCTTACGGTAAATCATATAGATAGGTAAATAAAGTATGAGATGTGTTATGACTATGGTTTTAAATTAAGTAAAAGAAAAGAGGGAAAACCAACAAGTTTTGTAAAATTCAACAAATAATGTAATTCACTAGAATAAAAAGTAAAACTTTAAAATAAACTTACCGTATTGTGAATAACATTTAAAGTAATCCTAAACGTTCTATCACAATTCATACTGTATCAAGTTATAATTGAATTCCAGTGGTGTTCCAAGTAAATTCCAATATTGAATGTGCTGATGTGCTTGTAGTCTCGAATGTGCTAATGTTCAAATGGCCTGGAATGTGGCAATGTATTAACAGTCTTTCATGTATCATAACAATATAGTCCAAAAGGTAACCTAGACCGAATTCGCTATAATTCCAAATCAAAGATTTAGTCCAAGAAGTATTAATGTGCACTTTATAATTCCATTGAATGATTTAAATAAATAAATTCACCCAAATTAAAAACTATACTCAATAATAAGACTGATTCCGAAATCATGGTAACGTTGGAATGAGTAATTTGTTTCAAATAAACAACATTGACATAAACAGAAAAGTCACAAAAGTAGGACCAGAATGGTAGGTCAGTTTCCACTCTAAAAGATTCATAGATGTCAGCAGATTTAGGAATTTCCAAGTGGAAAACTAATAACATAGACTCAGATTCTAAAAATGATGCTAACATTCATCACTAGTATCTGAATATTTAATCTGCAGTCATAGGTGATATTAGCTATGTATAACGTTGTTTACCAAAAACATGTACCTAGTCATGTAGGCCATTAACTTGATCCTGGACAAAGGGCAATTACAACACGATATGGCTGGAGAAGAAAAGGCACTTAAAAATTCGTACAACTACTAAAATAGTATCCTCAGTATCATATTGTATAATGAGACGTTTATTTGTTTTTGTAATCAGCAATTAAATAATTATTTGAAATGATAGGAATATTGATAGTGGGAAATTAGCAATATCTTGTACAACAAATTCATGTCACCATATTTTTCTGAATAAAATGTTGAGATTCCCATCATGTTAAATGTTGCTTCCCATATGTATCTTTGGCGCGTGAGTGTGTGCCTGTGTGTGTAAATTAAATATGTATAGACGTGTCAGTAGTTATCCCTCATACCATTACGTAAAATATAATTTTGTTTCGTAATCACTTATCCTAAAGCAAATTCGAATTCTATCTATTCATCAAAAGAAGTCCTTCATGAAAGTGTCATTCAATTCTTTATAACTCTTATTATCATTTCTGTTTAAGCTGAGCAACATTAGATACACTTAGGCTTCTTTTCTTAACGATTTTCCCAATCAAAATAACGGACTTCAAATTCTTTGAATGAATAGTTAAGTTGGTAAATATTTCATAATGAACCCATTTTCAGTCACCTGCTACCCTGAAACTATTACCTTACTACTTCCCTTTTCCAGTGAAGCATAAACTGAACCACTCTAGCATGCTCTATTTAATTCCCACCCAAACAGAATTATCTCCGAGAAGCCTTTCAGCAAATTTATGTATGCAAACCAAACCAACCATTACTGCCAGAAAAGAGCAACATTATCAGAGGAAATTCGTGTTTCTCGTATACAAGGTCAATAAGAGGTGGATTTGTAGCATATTCTATAGATCGGTAAGCTGAGGCAACTGACAACAGTCTTGTAAAAATGATCAAATATATATTGTCTCTCGTGGGTTAGGCCAAAACCAACTTAAATAGTCTTCATTCCATGCTTTGTGCAACTTTGAACTGGCCCTCACTAGAAAGGCTAGTATTCAGGGCTAAAACACTGGTACATGGAAGTAAAGCTTATTAAGCACTTATCAGAAGTCTTTACCACAGTCCAAAATTCAGCGGGCTTCATCTATACTGTTGAATACTTTTGTCAGATATCCTGTTGCTTTGATTATCATTCTCATTCCTAATGTTTATTGCTGTCTCGGCTGTAATGGATGTTGCAAATGATGCGTGTAATTTAAGTTGATGACAAAATAACAGTAAGTAAAATCACTACCAAACATAAAGACTTGGTTTCCGGATACCTTACAACATTTTCCTGGTAAGAAATCGTAAGTTACTTCTTTATCATAGCCATGATACAAGATAGGGTCATATACCTTCTGATAAAGTGCCTTTAGTTCTTTAATAAATGATCCAAATCATTCCCTGATGCTGGCTTTGGCAGCCTAACTATAATGTATCGATGAACAGTAAAGGTAAGAGAAAGGATGTGGTGTTAAGACCCTGTGGTCTTCAACTATGTAACAGAAAAGGGTGAAAACCAACAAGTTTTGTAAAATTCAACTAATAATTTTTTCCTTGAAAAAAAGTGAATTTGTTTAATATAAAACTTATAATATTTTGAATAAAATCCCAAACAGTCCTAGAAGTTCTATTACAAGTAAAAAAAATATTGAGTATTCCTAATGAATTCCATTGGTGTTTTGAATGAATCCCAATATTGAATGTGCTGATACACCAGTAGTCGCGAATGTGCGCATATGCATACAGCCTTGATGTATCACGATGATATAATCAAAGATGTCCTTGAATTAATTCGCAATGATTGCAAAATAGTGCAAGAAGTATTAATAAGCACTTTGTAATTCCAGTGAAAAATTTATACAAATAAGTGCTCTCAAAAAAATATGAACACAACAATACAAATTAGTCCACTTCAGCTGTTATGGCAGAAATGAGTCATTCCCATATAATCAGCCTTAAATTATAAAAACCTAAGATACAATTTGAAAACTACAGTGAGAGTCAAAAGTTCATTCCCAGAACATTCTATGTTATAAAGAATCTTAAATAGTTCCCTACTGCTCTGTTATCTTAATGGAAATTTCCATCAAACTGTAAACAAAATTTGCTTATAGAAGCTTTTACGGTCATAATCAAGGTTGTATCCAGAACTCAAACCTAGCAAACAACTTTATCCTACGTGACATTAGATATGTAGGAGCAACTGCAACCCTTAATTATGATTAAAGATCAATCGCACACTATATATATATATATATATATATATATATATATATATATATATATATATATATATATATATATATATATATATATATATATATATATATATATATATATATATTCTTATGTTACATGTTAAAGCTCTAAAAAACAGTAACAAAGAATGAGTGAGAGGAACAAGCTTTGAAAAAGTTAATAAATAATTCTTTCCCTGAAAAAAAAATGTAAAAATGAAAAATTAAGATCCTACAGTTTTTACGGTCTTAAGAATCAAATCCAAAGGTAATCCAAGAATAATCCACGAATTAAATTTTAGAAGTCCTAATAATGAAATAATCTAATGAATTCAAGTTCGAGTCCCAATGAAAAATCCAAAATGGAAGGCGATGACGTACACTGTAGTCAGTATAGATCTGATGTGTTTACAGTTCTTTGTGAACTATAGAAAATAATATTCCGGTGTTTGAATTCAGTATTAAATTTAAAGAAATGTCTTTGTCCAAGAATTCTGTATGAGCACTTAAATATTTCCAGGAAAACGAATTAATCTTTTGGAATCCAAATAATTTGAATAAAAATAAAAATGTAACTCCAAACTGGTCACAAGAAAAAGAACACCTTGAAATCAAGTGTTTTTAAGCCGAAAATGCGAAATATCTCTCTAAACATCACTATTAAATGTATCTACTGCGCAATTTCGGAAAAACCAGAATTGCGAAATAGAGGCTGTTTAAATAAATTGTTTACTTTTCTCAGTGATTTCTGAATCAAGATAAGGAACTAACTCAAAAATAGAAAGAGTGTTTCTATTATTAGGTGTTTATGAAAAGAGTCAGGTCAAACTGAATTTTCTGAAAAAAAATGCTAATCAAGTAAACAAGATTACATTACTTTGACATTTAATGAAATTATAATAAAAATATTTTAAAACTAATAAACAATTTAATTAAATCAAATGTAAAATAAATTAAATATACATAACAATATATATATATATATATATATATATATATATATATATATATATATATATATATATATATATATATATATATATATATATATATATATATATATATATATATATATATATATATATATAACATACAGTCGTGAGTAAAAGTTAACGTACAATACAAATTAAATATATACAACAATTGATATCTAACTTCTTATGTTCCTCATGTACTGTAGTTTTATCTCATGAGATGAAAGTCATTTACCTATCAGTATCTAGCTAAAGATTAGGTTACTAAATTAGCTTTGACAGTTACTAGGTTGAATATTTCGCACTATATGATATTAATAACAATTATTCATTATTATTATTATCATCATCATCATCATCATCATCGTCACCAACCTCGTTATTGGCAGCAACAAATAATGTATCATAGGTACTCAGGAACGTTATTAGCAAAGTTACATTTTTTTATTTGATATGTGTGAATCTATTGATATTGACCCTCTAACAACTGGGATTAGTTTTGATGTGTTTGTGTGAGTACTGATTTTGACCCTGCAACAACATGGATCTGTTTCTTGATGTGTGTCAGAGTAGTAATATTGACCCTCTAACAACATGGATAGGTGTCGCGATGTGTGTGAGAGTACTAATATTGACCCTAATAACGACTGGGATATGTGTCTTGTTGTGTCTGAGGGTACTGTTATGGGCCCTCTAACAAATAGGATGAGTCGATGTGTGTGACTATAACGAGACTTTCAGTTGAGACATGTTTTGCACAACTTATGTTGATAGAAGATGAATGATAAGCATATGAAATTTAATTTCTTTGGTGCCCTTGTTTACGAGCGGAACGTAAAACCCAACGTAATGACCAATTTTGTCATTATTCCAAGAATTAAACTTAATATGGAGTGTCCGTGGAAAAAGGTGGGGTTTCCTAAATATAAAAGTATCATAAGATTGAGGGTCAAATTGTTGTCACGATCGTATGATGAACCCAAGTGGTTTGTGTGTATTTTTTGACATGTTGCTCAGAGAGGAAAGCTGTAAATGGCCTAGCTCGGGCTTAAACAATGAAACTCATTAAAGGACTTCCTTTTCAAACCTAAGTTGTTTTTTTCTTCTGCGTAACGACAACACTATGTCCCCAAAATATCGCCACGAGTATATGCCTAATCGGCAAAATTTTACAGTAAATCTACCATGTCAATCATTCCAACCAGTTTGCTGGATTCTACCATTCGGTACTCCTTGACAGGGTCTTGAGTCCTCAACGAGTACCTTGATGCACTCTAAATATACTATTAAAATGGAGATTAAATTGATTGCCCCATTATTGATGACGGAATTTACATAGCAATATCTAATTAAAAATTAATTTTATCATGCAAAATCCTTAGATAGAAATCGAAATTTTATATTTTAAAATTTTTTCGATGATATTTTAGAAATTGTTAAAGCATGCAAAGCATGATACATTCCCTTTGAGGCTAGAGTGGCCCAGGTTTTTTTTATCCATGTTCAATTCCCCTTGAGGCTAGAGTAGCCCAAGACTATTTCCCATGTTAAATTCCCCTTGAGGCTAGAGTGGCCCAGGATTTTTCTCCATGTTAATTTTCCATTGAGGCTAGAGTGGCCCAGGGGTCTCTGTAATGATAATTCCCATTGAGGCTAGGGAGGCCCCATTCACTACTCCCGCTATCTGTCAGACAATAATTTTACCTGATACTACCTGCATCCGAATGATTAGAAAATTATAACACGACTTTGTAGTTTTAGTAAAATCGTAATAATTAAACTTTATGAGCCCCACTCTCTCTGCATTTAGTTGTGAAATGTTTTCCCCTGGATTCTGAATCACTCGATTTTTTTTTAATGTAATCATTATGCCTCGATCAGTTAAATACATTATCTTCCAGGCGTCGAGTTTAAAATGCGATGAGTATTTTATAAGTAAGTCTATTATATGTCAATCACGAATCATTACCTGAAACCGAAGGAGAAATCGGTAATGGGTGTGTCAGTTTTAAACTCAAAGTTAGATACCATCTAAATTTGGGTACAGAATCTGTTCCTCAACTAGACGAATTTTATTTAAGGCCACAAAATTCGCGTTTAAATGCAGAAACATACCCCAAAAATTAAGGAAAAATCTAATGTCAATACACAATTATTAAAGTCGTTTGGTTAAAAATCTAACCCTCCGTAGGTCGACTGAACCAACCACCATACTACCCGAACCCTAATACTATATAAATTCGCACAAGAAATGTGTTGCCTAAAATAAACAATTGTTTCATTGTATAAAAATAATCATTAATAAGACAAAAGTCACAAAAATAAAAAAGAAAATAAATCGATACAAAACTTACTATTCTAACATATAAAATTTTCAAGATTTCTTTTTAATCATTGCAGCAATACAATTTATTAGTTTATAGTGTCACGTGAACTGGTACAGAGTGAAAGAAATCCGCGTGTGCAGTCTCAGTTACATAATACACTTCAAATCTTCATTTGTTTTTCCTAGTAGATATACATTTTTCATGCGAGGACTCATAGTGTAAAATAATGAAGACATTTGCACTTGGCAGACGGATTGTGTGTGTCTAGAACATACTTTATACATTAGCCGTTTAAATTTCAGGAATAATGTTATGAAAATATAAGTATCTCGGCACACAAAAGGACATACCCCTGAATTGGCAGATAGAGAAATCAATATCTTGCTACATGTTTATTCTTTGTAATAAACCATCAAAATGTTGATATATAATGTATTTCTCCTAACAGTTTTCTTTCTTATGAATCAGTTTGTGTCTGTAATTAATGTTGACCCAAATGAATATGTACTGCATATGATATATTCAACAAAGAGATGGATTAAGACGTGCATCTTACGTATTTACAATCAGTGCAGCCATGAACGCAAACATTTACTGTGGTGATCAAACTTAAAACTGGAAATCTGTTGGATGGAGACTAATTAAACTAGACAGGTATCAACTGACAACGGGTGCCGTCATATTTAATTAAAATTGAAAGGAAAACGATGAACATTGATAAAAAAGATGGGGTGGGGTGGGGTGGAGATGACAAAAGATTTAATTAAAAGAGAAGAATAGACAATTGCGCGGTTTATTTATATTAACTTTGCTAGAGCTACGTGTGTATTATTATTATCATTATTATTATTATTATTATCTGCATTTCAGGAATGGTATTGCGTAACATTAGGTATATCACCTGAAAAGGAGTGCAGAGACAAAAAAAAAAACAAAACAAAACAAACAAATATATTTAGATATTCATATTATTCGTAATAAACCATGGAGATGTTGGCATTTAATTTGTTGCTGTTGAAATTTCTCCTTCCTATGAATAAACTGTCGTTTGTACAAGGGGATAGAAGGGATATATTGTTGAGAATTAAGTCATGGGGAACCAGTGTGCAAGAAAGCTATCTGCCAGAAAATATTCTGGATACGAGGCAATTTATTGTTGTGGCAATAGTTTCAAATAAAATTCTTAAGGATATAGACAACTTTAACTTGGAAACTGGATACCCGAACAAGTCAGTTCAAATTCAAACGTATCAGTGCAGAACAAGTGCGGTCATATTAAATGAAAATTTAACGGAAAATGATCCACGTTTAGCAAAATCAAGAAATGCAGAGGACTTAAAATAAATGAAGACTAAAGGATCTAATACAAACGGAAAATTCGGCCGGCACGGAGAGATAATTCTTATCCATGGTGGAGTTTTGGAAACATTAATATCAAATTTTTGGCACGACGTAGGTGGTGATGAAACGGTACTTTGTAATCTTTATTTATATTCCTGTAACATTCATTGTGCGTTGATTATGAATACTCCATATTCATGTTCAGAAGAAATCATGTTATATAGCCAAAAGACAGACAGACAACAACAGACAGTGCAGAACAACAGAACTATTCTTCATATTCAACGACAGATGAGAAGCAAGCACATAAATGGTTTGGAGATGGCTCAGTGCAGTTATTTTCTTACTAATACTAAAAAAGGATTCATGGTTAAATACGTGCCTAAGAATAAACCGAAAAGGGCAGGACAAAAAAGAAAGCAGAGACCGGCATCGTGTGATTTAAGCCTGAACACTGATAATATCATTTTCCAGGATTTGGTATATGAATGTTTGAACAACACTCCTCTACAGTTTTGTTGCGTTTCTGACCCAAAAAATAGTGTGCTTCAACATAATATTATCTCGTTCTTCCTGAATTCAGTGACCTATTCTTGTACCCACAATTCTACAGAGATTATTCTGAATTTTAAATTAAGTCATATTGCATGAAAAATTCCAATAAATAAAGGAAGTTATCAAAAAATGAATTTCTCGCTTGTGCGCACTGCAGGCCTCTCAATCGCTCCTTACTGAACTATATGGCGTCAACTGACTTATTAGTGCAACTTTATAATTATTACTGAGCAAGTTTATAATATGAGTTTCCTGAAAATATAATCGTTTTTGAAAAATGTGTAAATTGAAGGTTCCAGGAACTGTAACAAGATTGCGAACAAGAGGCTGTCATGCATGTTTTCACTGGGGCAGTGACGCGTAGTGAAGAAGAGGAGGGCTAGTTATTGGCCATAAAAATGTTAATGGCTACAAAATCTCATAGAACTTTTATAGAAGGGTTGAATACAAAAATAAGAACGCATAACCATAAATGCTGATATTGAGGGATAATCAAATGAAGTTTCCAAACACAACATACAAAATAGCAATGCAGCGGCAATCGCTGTATCTTTTGTGACGTCAATAAAATGTGAAAAAATCATATAACATTGCAGTTTTAGACCTCGACAGTTTCATCATGTGATTTCATTGTATATGCGGTCGCCGTTTTATTTCTGCAAAATCCTATAATACAAAATGATAGCTTTGAAAGTGAAATCGATTTGTACGTAACGATTTATGCATATTGTATATACATCTTGATATAACTAAAAGTGAATGTCTAGTTTCCCCTTGTGCTTGCTCTTAACTTATCGCTTGATGTAATATTGCTAGAGGATGGTCTGGAAGTTGATGTTGCTGAGGTAGGGTAGATGTCGTACACTGATTGCAACATATTTGATATAAAATATGTATCAGTTCCCCTTTCTGTCTCAAGCTGGTTAATCCCTTCCTCACTGTACAGGTCACAATTTCGTGCTTTCTTCAAACATTCGCAGAACGTAAAGGCCACACAGTGTGCATCATCTAAACATCTTTTCAGACAATCCGGGACATTCTTTGTTCGGACATTCATTGTTTGATTTGCAATACGTTCTCTGCCAACAATTGCCGTGTCACTGAATTTTAACTGTTTGTTTATTTTCGGTATTATGATTGTTGTTTCCATACCCTTTGTCTTCGTTCCAGTGATGTGAATCGTTTCACCATACATTTGACATGAGTTATAGTTATAGTCGTTTGTTGTGCATTCTCTGCAGAAGCTAATTGCCACACAAGAATGCCGCTCCAAACAGGCCTTGATGCAACGGGAACGATCAAGTTCCTCCACAATTGTTTTTCCACTTAAAGCGGTTTCTTTTAATATTAACCCCTCCGTCAGATCTTGGCAAGTGTCAACCAAACCTTTGTTTTGAAGGAAGCTACAGTATTCGTTTTTGTTTCTTTGTATTCTCTTTTTGATATCATCGTATCTGACACCCAAATGTTCCATATACTCAGCGCAAAATAGTTCCTCTATGGAAATCAATGAATATTGGGTTGGAACTGGAGTTTCCTTCACCGTTGATGCCCAAGTCATTGTATCACCGTTTGCTGGCGGAGGGGCACCAATAGTTATAGTGCTTGTTTGCACCTCACTCTGAAATACGGATGCTTGTTCTCGTTGAGAAGAATCTAAATTAAATCCTCCACCGACGCTGAACAAGCCAGAGTAACTGGCCGACACAGCTACATTTATTCCTTTTTCTTGCATTTTAGAGTAGCTGGATGACGACATTTTGTGTTCATACGTAAAAGAAGCACCAAATGTGGCCTCATCGACAAAATGTGTCCCATAATGATCAAAAAATGCCATATATGTATCTTTATCTTCTTCATAGCTATTAGAAATTGTTCTGTTCAGTTTGTGAACCCAATTCAAGAAAACTGGATGGAAAGGCGGTGGTGTACTCTTCTCAAGTTTACAGTAGTAATAATTACATTTTGCACTGGAGTAGATCATGATCCATTGTCCACTGGCCACAGTGGACGACGCTTCCTTGTATCCAGCACTCGCAGAGAAGCTGACTCCCCAGCCACCGCCTCCTACGTGAGCCGAGGCTGAGAGTGATTGATGTAGTTCATACTGGGTTTGGACTACTTTGGAGGTGAATGAAGTAATACAGGAAACATCGGGGATGAGAACTAGACCCTTGGGAACACTGTACTGACAATCGGCAGTCTGATCGTTATTACTATAGTCGGCACGGAATATTGGGTATGTAAATCCGGGATCATGCCCGATCGCTACCGGGTAACCCCTAAGGATGTTGTAGCCCAGTAGTGCATAATCCATATCGGGAAAAGATCGCTTTAAATCGGGTCCATGACATTCCTGGAGGTTGACATCTTCTCGAAGCGCTGTAAAAGGACATATAATTATACATCGTAAACCTTTCTTGAACTTTCCAAAAAATATGATGCAATCGCGCAATCCCTTATTCGTGTAGAGAATTGATAAACAGAAGCAAATAAATAATCTTTGCAATTCAAGTTCGTAAATTTGGGAAATGAACAACAATTTGAAAGTTAGTATATATATATATATATATATATATATATATATATATATATATATATATATATATATATATATATATATATATATATATATATCCGTGTGTGTGTGTGTGTGTGTGTGTGCCGGCGGCACCTGTTTATCAAATTTAATTTGTCCATGAAGTGTTTCAACCTGAAAGATTTACTTCTTTTATAGTTCTGTTCCTTGTAAATGTGTTGTCGGGAAGTGCAAAATAACCATCGAGACGGGTACAAATTGTAATGCTCTCATATACCAGTTTTCAAAGCTTAACCATCTGTATCATGTGTTTTGTTGCTACGCGTCCAATAAAATTGCAGGAGGACGATAAGGGAGGCAGAAGTCTGTTTGGTTTCCACACAGTACTTTTAAACATATTTCATATTGCCAAAAAGACTGTGCTTTCGCAGTTCATTCGAATCCATTACAAATTCTTTTTAATACAGTTCAGGCTCTGCTGAGCTTCTAGCCCTACTCTACCATCCAAAATCTATTGATTTTAGGATTATTGACTTTGAAAATAAATGTACGATTTATCATCCACTTCCCTTTTGGCATCCATTAAAGCTGATTATATTTTGTAAGAGATATGAAGGTCAAAGTCAATGCTTATATGAACAACATAAATAAACAAAATATTACACAGATTATCTTTCGGAACTATTTTTGAAACACCACGTAGCACATTTATCTATTTTTTATGTATGTACATGCTTGCCGATATTGGGTCAGTAAGTTGAAGGTCAACCGGTAAGATCATGGTTTCAACAGTATTTTTAAGAATGGGTCCTTATGCACAACTAACCCTCGTTTGTCGTAATGTCAATCTTCTACGATACTTCATTTCATAAATAGATAGTTTATTTTATTTCTTATGTAGATAATCTATTATGATGTTTCATCGGATTGCAGTAACGTGCGGATTGAGGTGTGATATTTAAAACGATCGATATGTTTGTCAATGTTTTTCAAGGATATCCTTACATATTGCAAGACGTTTCTTCTGTTGCAAATTGTCGATTGCAGCTTCTAAGGATTCGTGTTTTAGATACGTTTGGAAATCCGTAACTTCCCTGTAAAAAATTAATGCATTTGAATGGATTTCCAAATTACATCTATTATAATAAAATTAGCTTTTTGTCAGTACAACTGCTTTTGTGAACATGTTTTTACCTTTAATATAATTGTGAAACCAAAATGTATGTCGCCAGTAATTGTATGTTTACTCAAATGCCATAGAGGTGTTTCAAATCTCTCGTCAAGCTGTTTTTTCAATCAATTCAACGGATTTATTTAATACTGACACTTACGCAAGACGTTTCCTTAAAAGTTAAAAAGGTGACATAGATGGATACAAAATATCCCCCAAAAAAGCAAATGAAAATAACAAAAATAAATAAGCAAACACACTCCTCCTAACACCCATTACGATTTCATGAAGTACTTTGTACAGTAGGAATGTAACGAAATCCTATTTGAAAGGAATATAATGCATGCAAAGTTAAATGTGTGACAATTTAATCATTTGCCGATAAAATATCGTTTTTTTTAATAAACATCGTTTCAATACATACCCATTGGCGTCTTTCAAATGGGACATAACAACTACGACAGCAATGGCAACAAATATGACCACTAGAAATATGGAGACGAGGAGAGTATTCATCAAGCGACCTTTCCATTTAAGTGACTATGGGAAGAAACAAAGGGTATACATGGACCTAAATATTAATATATTATCTTCGTACCTGGCGCATTTTATCCATAAACTGCACAGAGTAAGTAGAGTGTTGACGTGTTATCAAATATGTATGTATGTATGTATGTATGTATGTATGTATGTATGTATGTATGTATGCATGCATGCATGCATGCATGCATGCATGTATGTATGTATGTATGTATGTATGTATGTATGTATGTATGTATGTATGTATGCAAGGACAATAATAAGAAAATATTGCAACTGATTGTTAGCTAAGAACAATGTAGATAACTGTAGCAAGGAACAAAATAATAATAGTTAAATAATAATAATAATAATAATAATAATAATAATAATAATAAACTTACAGTTGACTACACGTCTTGTCCAATAAACGCCTCGATTTGACACGAAATGTTAAAAGTAATAAATACTATGCACGTCCTTAAGGTACTTACAATAGTTATACCAGTAAATAGTTAAACAACTTTATCATACAAATGCAAAAAAAAATAAGACAAAGAATATTTGCAAAAACTGAGTTATAACTATTTGTATGAGACTGCATTTACGTTTATAGTTAATGAGATGTACAGAGAGAGAGAGAGAGAGAGAGAGAGAGAGAGAGAGAGAGAGAGAGAGAGAAAGAGAGAGAGAGAGAGACTGAGAGAGATAGGGAGAGAGAGAATACTTTGTTGTGGTATGTTGCTTTCTGAGTATCAAACTGCGGTCCTTTGTCTAACTGAGTCTTCAGTGTTCTATTCTCTTCTCGTAATTGATTGTTCATTTGGTAGATTTCACGAAGGCTTATCTCTGCCTGCCCATCAAAATCTGCCATGGTTTCACGTCTTCATTCAGTGTAAAATTTAGAATATATTGTGAATTTGTGATCCGATCCTGAAAATTCACAAAACCAAATTAAATGTGATAATTAGAATTCCATTTAATCTGTATGCATTTCTATGTAGAGTTTTATTGTACTCTCCATTCCTTTAGGCTATTTGAAGCCACCCGGTCTAGAAAGGCCACATAAGCTGATTGCGTTTCAGTTTTAGAGGGTTCCTCTAAGGGAAAACAGTGAGAGTGATAACATAAAATGTCTTTCAGTTTTAGAGTGCGGTGGCTTCGACTCAATGGTTTAAAAATTTGCTTCAATCATCGAAAACATTTTCGGGAATAGAGAAATGATGCGTATAGTATCACCAAAAGCATACATTATGCATTCAAATTTGTTTACCTGAATTTGCCATCTGCTGTTGTTTCATCTTTACTACAAGGTTACAATAAATATTTCTAAATTCTGAGGTATTTAGAAAACGACAACTTTACAACATTTAACACTGGTCTACATCCTTCAATCAAGGACACCAAATCCAGTTCTTGAACTATTTAAAAGTTAGGTTCCTTGTAGCTCGCTCAACTGCTACTACTACCAGTAATAAATAAATAAATAAACAAAAATGATAAACGTCGATGGTTTGAATGATTCTCATGTGTATCAAAAATACATAGTATAGAATGGTATCATTTGAGACCTTAATTTGTGCTCTAAGATCTTCATCCTCCATCAGGTGTGACACAGAGGAATTCCCTGACATAAAAACATCTATTGCTACAGATTTTTCAACAACATTATATGTAAGTGTAATATCTGTATGCCGTTGGCTCAATGATTTCGAATCATGTATTCAGATGAATAATCATCCTAATATTATCCATGATTGCCATAGGAACTGCATAGTACTAGGGGTGGGGGTGGCACTCAAGTGGCAGGGGTGTTCCACTGCAGGTTCATGTCCTTAAGCACCTCTAGACATGGTTCAACGACTTTGATTTTAAATACGTCATATAATTATGGTGTGAACTAAGCCGACAAGACAACCTTAAATTAAAGTTCTTTTGGCGATACTTTAGATTTATACATTTAAAACATTTTCAGGATCATGCTGCCATTTTTGGGCCAACGTACAGATAAAACCTAATATACGCTTATCACTTTCCTTACCAAAGTTCAAAATGTGTATTGTCTCTGTCTTCATGAATTAAATCACAATACTTTGTTCCTAATAAAAACCTCGTGTGTGTGGCTGTGTTTGTGTACGTATGTCTGTGTACAAATTCTACAAAAAGTTATAAATATTTACCTTTCCACGTAGGCTATGAAACAGACATGTATGATTGCCTTCACTCATTTAGTTTAGAAAAGATATCATTTCGGCAATCTGTTGAAAATACAATAGATTTAAAACAGTTCATAATTGTTGGATTAATTGTTAAGAATGACTAGTACCGAATACTAGATTTGATATACACTTTATTAGTACCGATTACTAGATTCAGTACGCTTTATGTCGTGACTTAACACCAGATTCTAAACATATTAGGACGGAACAATAGATTCTGTATAATTTATTAGGACTGGATACTATATTCTATACAAACTTATTAGAAAGAATACTGTATTCTATATAATTTATTAGGACTGAATCCATATATCCTATGCAACATATTAGGGCTGAATACTAGATTATATGGAATTTATTAGGACTGGATACTAGATTCTATACAACTTACTCGGACTCAATACCGTATTCTATATAACTTATGGGACTGAATCCCTAGACCTATACACTATATTATGACTGGATACTAGATTCTACTCAAATTATTATGACTGAATACCGTATTCTATATAACTTATTTCGACTTACTGCTAGGTTCTACACAACCTATTAGGAGTGGATACCGGAGTCTATATAACATTTTAAGACCTAGTATTAGATTTTATGCAACTCCAGGACTGAAAACTAGATTATATGCAATTTATTATGCCTGGATTTAGTGGAATATACAGAACTGAATTCTAGTTTATTGGAATTTATTAGGCCTGAATACCAGATTATATGAAACGTATAGGACTGAATACTGGATTCTATGCAACTCCAGGACTGAAAACTAGATTATATCCAATTTATTAGGCCTGTATTATGTGCAATATACAGAACTGAATTCTAGTTTCTGTACATGTTTTTAAGATTGTTACGTATGTTTGATTTAATTTATATTTTATTTAATTTGTGTTTGATTTGATTTGGATGCTTGTGAGTTTTGGAATCTTTTTATTTTCTTTGCATGTCAACTTAATATAATTTTGTTTCGAAGGAATTTGATAGTTTCCATAAAATTCAGTTTGACCTGAATCTTTCCATAAATACCTATTAATAGAAACACTTGTTTCTATTTTTGACTTAGTTTCTGGCCTTGATTGAGGGTCAAGTTAACAACTTTTATTTTCGGAGTAAAAAGATTGGTTCTTATCAAGGACATATAGGGGCTACCTAATTTTTACATGATCACGTGATCCTTTATTTCGCAATTAGGCATTTCCAAAATTGCGAAATACTTAATATTAATAATGATGTTCAGAGAGATCTCAGAGTTTTTAAAACACTTGGTGTCAAGTTGTTTTCTTCTTTCGTGACTAGTTTCGAGTTTTTGAGTTCTATGTTAATTTTTCTTCAGATTATTTGGACTCTAAAAGATTAATTCGTTTCTCTGGAGATATTGTATTCATATAGAATTCTTGAACAAGGACATTTCTTAAAATGTTTATTTTGATTTCCGAAACCGGTGGATTAATTATCGTGTTTCTGCAAGGAAATGAAAACTTCAACACATTACAGGTTACATTATACGTCATCGCCTTCCATCTTTTAGAACTTAAAATCATTACAACATTTTATTATTAGGACTTCTAAAATATTATTCGTGGATAATTCTTGGATTATTTTTAGATTTGATTCTTAAAACCGCAAGTTCATATTTTTTCATTTTTACAGTATTTTTCCAGGGAAATAAATTATTATATTTTTAAAGCTTGCTGTTTTCACTGTTTCTTGTGTTACTGTTTATTCGAGCCTAAACACGTAACATAATAAGAATGATTACTAGATTCTATACAATATATCAGAGCCTTCGCCTCGGATGGGAGGTCGAGGGTTCCTATCCCGGCCAAATCAAAACAAAGTCTTATAAAAATGGTACAAACATCTCACTCGCTTGGCCCTCAGCACTATGAGGTTAGTGTTAAGACTGATCGGCCTGGTATAAGGATATTGACTGGGTGGGACATGATACTATATGGCTGATTCTGACAAGGTTTGTGGAACCGATATACTGCGCATATTGTCTTATTAATTTGGATGTAGCATGCGTTTAAAAATGTCAGGTAAAGGCCATGTCTGTTTTCTAGGCAAATATAAAAAGTTGTCGCTGATTCTTGGAATTATCAGCATACTTTATTTTCATTAAATTTAATTCCATGATATCACGTCATATTTTCACAGGTGTTCTAAACTAGAATGCTGAATAAACATCATACTCCTTTGTGATATTCATGTAGGAAGTTACCAGTGTAAATATGAATAGTTTTAACCTTAATTATTGAGAGACCTATGTTTAAGACATTTTCGAAAAACAAACGATCGCGATTAAAATATGAATTAAGACGAAAAGGCAAAGCTACCCAAAACATGAAAGATTCCGACAGTCTGTACACGTAAACTACGGGTCCACCGACCTTTAATTATATTTATTATTAGGGGTTCTCTTTTTTGAGACATCACACAAGTAGCGGCAAACAAAAAATAAATAGAAAATTTGTTCGCCATACACGTTCTTTATTGTTAGCAAGGAATAGGATAACTCATTCTTAGCTATGCGCATCATTATTATTCACCATGGCAAACTGTCGACAAATATGTTCTCTGTAGTTAGGACATGATTTTCATGCTTGCTTATTGTGCTTTGGACCCGTCGGGTGGCCTAGTGGTTAGAGCGTCCGCCTCGGATGCGGGAGGTCGTGGGTTGGATCCCTGGCCGAGTCATACCAAAGACTTACAAAAATGGTACTAACAGCTATCTCGCTTGGCGCTCAGCATTAAGAGGTTAGTGCTAGGACTGGTCGGCCTGGTGTCAGGATAATGTGACTGGGTGAGATATCATGCTTCTTGTCTGTGGCATGATACCCCAGTACTAGATATCACTATAATCTGTCACACTGCAGACATCGTAGCGATATGAGTAATGTTTTTTACAGCTACGTTAAAGATCCATATCACACACACACACACACACACACACACACACACATTGTGCTTTGTTGACAGCATATTATGACACACGATGCATCTTTAGCATAATACAAAGGAAACGCTTGAACATTGGATATAAAAAATACTTTCCTTAAAGGGACGTTCAACATACCACTGGTAGAATGTTGTTAATAGTGTATCCCAACATTTATACTCTTTGATTAGAAGCGTATCATCTGAGACGAACCTGAGTATTACTATATTTAATGTGGTATAATTTAACCTTCAATAAACTCTTAATTATGCAACCAAATGTAAATGTGGCTCAACATGAATATAAATATTCCTACAGCATATTAGGATCTGAGAACTCATCAATTGTGTTCTGTTCTATAATTAGGTGTTTACCATAAAACTCTTCCATGCACTAAAAAAGTAAAATGAAGACTAATCAGTCGTACAATGAGTCCTGTTATGGTAATTTTTTTTTCATAGTTTAATAATTAATCTAAGTCCGAAAACAAATTTTCCCCACAAGCTCCCATACATCCCCTGTACACAAATATACACATGCAGTTATTTCAGATACTTACATCAGACAAATGGAACAATATGAACTTCAATGATGGTCTCTGTTATTCCGAAGCTTTTTTTAACTGCAGTACTTTTTAAATGTGATGGACGTCTGCTTCGGACATACCGGCATCCTATCGAAATTCAATATGACTTTATAAAGCTGTTGTTTAAATACCTATCGCTCTATGTAAGTGTCAGTTTCTCGAGTGTATTTAAGTGTTACATCTGTAATTCTTAGATAAACAATAAACCCAGGTTGAAAGTGCAGAGGAGGATATATACACAGCTAAAGTTCAACAACGTAAGAATTAGAGGTTAATTCATGTATGGATGGGACGTCTTGCTAACTCTGACGCATATATAACACACTACAAGTGTCTTATATTAAGTTATCAACAGTAACAGAGATATTCCTTTAGTCATGTATATACCAAGTATACCAGCAAGCGCAACAACTTATTGACATGCACGTTATGTATTTGAATATGCCTTTCTTGAATTTGGTTGCAGCACAGTTAAAAATATAACCATTTACGAAGTGCTGCACAGGACATCTTAAAGACAAGCCAATGCAGCATGAAATGAATGTGGGGCAGTACAACATACAGGTTAACCAATACAGTATTAGCGTTTAAAGCCAAGTTCATCTTAAAAAAACAAGCCAGCGCAACAAAAGATTAGTGATGGACAGAAGATCCTACTGACAAGCTGATAAATGTTTAGATATGTGTGCCACAGGGCAGCCTAGAGATACGCCAATACGGTATGAGATATGCGTGTCACAGCAAAACATTTAAATAAGCCACTTATGAGAGTGACCCAGTACACTCTGCAGACAAACCCATACAATATCACTCAGGAAATTCTGTATACATGTTAATACAGTATGAGATGATTGTAATACACGAATTCTTGCGGAAAAGCCATTACATTATGAGATGAGTGTGGCACAGTAAATGTTACAGATAGGCCATCTTGGTAGGAGATTAGTGTAGCAAGGTACTTTTATGAAGATAGGCCAATACAGTATGGGATGAATGTGGTAAAGGATATCTGGCAGGAAAGTCAATATATTAGGAAATAAGTGGGAGACAGTACATCTTATTTAAAAGCCAATGCAGTATGAGATGAGGTTGGGAGAGTACATTGCAGCGGTGTGAATTTTGGAAGACGATTATTGTGCTATACATGAAGTGAATCTTGTTGTGATCAGCGTGACACGTAACAACAAACATTGACGTATCGGCTAGGCTGGCAATAAATCGCTGCCTGCAAAGGACGTGACACTCTTATTTATGGGTATGATTGATTTTTTATTAGGAACTGCTCAGATAACGGTTAGAGATAAAGATTAGACGATGTTAATACTGAGTTAAGTAGCGGGAAATGTCAAACCTTTATATAATTCTGAGCCAATGTTCGTGCCAGATTGAAATGAGTGCCGTAAAATTAGTTTTTCAATAATAGGTCTTAACAAAGGTGGAGTAGAGAAAATTATTTTAGCTTCGACTGGCGTGTTAAATTTTTGGCGGTTAAATGAAGTTACTCCTGATTGGCTAAGTTACAATAGTAGTTGTACTTCCCAGATGAAATTCAATGTTTAAAGTATTCTATCCCGAACGTTTTGGCAGTCCAAGTTCTCTGTGGAAGGGGAAGAAGGACTCTGAGGAAAAATAGCAAGTATTTTTTCTCCTTAAAATTTTGTCCAAGGAAGGGGTGTATGGAAGTGAGAGATACGGAAAGATATATTGGACTTCATAGAAAAGAGAGCGAGTATCAGAAAGCACAAGTTTTGTCTTAATCACCATGATATGTTCATTAATATAAGTGTGTTATTATTTGCTGTATTTATTGTTTTAAATTCATACTACATTTTTTATTGCCTTCAGAAGTTAATTGCGACATTTATTTGTTTTGAATGTTTTATGACTCATGCATTCTAAGAATGTCATCCTGTATTTCAATGATATGAATTTGTTTAAATTTCCTTGTTTAGATGTAAAAGGAATCTTGTATCCTGAGAATTCCATGCGTTACTTCTGATGCAAATTGTGTGAATATGTGAATATATATGTCTTAAATAATCTGTATCATATATGCTTATAATTTATGTTACTATGTCTATGTCAATGAATTGGTACTTAGCAAATAATGTGGTTAAGACAAGACTCCATCAATTCAGTTGTGAATTCCTTTAATCGGGAAATCGGCAAATGCCGATTGGCATTGTTCAGTTAGTAATTTATAGCCCAGAGTAGGACGTAATATTTCATTAAAGAGGTCTAGTTACGTCATATTTGAACTAGGAATGTTGAGTAGTCGCTAGGAAAAAGATCTTAATTTTATGGTTAACAGAGTTGAGTGTTTCATCTGTCAGTTGCGAACTGATCAATATTAGCCTTAGTTCTGTTGAGTTACGATAAGACGATATCATACGTAAAAAGAGTGGAGGATATTGTTTAACCTCAGAAAGAAAAACATAACAAATATTTAGGTTGTGTTTTATTTATTTGAAGGAAACAATAGCTCCATAGGTACACCAACACAATAGTGAAAGAGAGTGAACAGCCAGGTTACGGTTGATGACTCGGAAGAGGCTTGATAGATAGAGAGAAAAGGAACAGTAATATGGTTACTCTGACCTGTCACCAGCATTAAATTTGGCAGGACCGTAAGCAACCGGGTTGTGCCGGCACGCCGAGCAATGAGTTCGATCATTTTCACGATTCTATGATGAAATTTGGTTTATCGGTATTACAGAAAGTCTAACTGAATTTCTTTTAAATTTGGTAATTTTATTTAGAAGAGAAAGTAGATCATTGAAATGTCATATTCAATTTCATTTTATGTAATTTATTGCATTGTTATATTTTACATACAGGGCTCAAATTGCTCTACTCAATATCTCTGCTTAGATATATGCTATTCCATCCATTAATTTCATACTTATGGATTTTGTTTACTCGATCCGGACAATAACACCGTGGTCTATCATCTCATAGTCTAGATAACGATAACCAAACAAACCTACCATCTAACAAGTGGTTCTTCCCTAACATAAATCTTACTGATAAGCCAATACAGTATGAGATGAGTTTGGTAGAGAAAATCTTCCAAAGTAAGTTGTACAGTATCAACTGTGCTTTGAGCAGGAGAACATGCAATATGTTGCAGAGAATGGGGTGTGTGTAGTAAACTACATCTTACGGTAAATCATATAGATAGGTAAATAAAGTATGAGATGTGTTATGACTATGGTTTTAAATTAAGTAAAAGAAAAGAGGGAAAACCAACAAGTTTTGTAAAATTCAACAAATAATGTAATTCACTAGAATAAAAAGTAAAACTTTAAAATAAACTTACCGTATTGTGAATAACATTTAAAGTAATCCTAAACGTTCTATCACAATTCATACTGTATCAAGTTATAATTGAATTCCAGTGGTGTTCCAAGTAAATTCCAATATTGAATGTGCTGATGTGCTTGTAGTCTCGAATGTGCTAATGTTCAAATGGCCTGGAATGTGGCAATGTATTAACAGTCTTTCATGTATCATAACAATATAGTCCAAAAGGTAACCTAGACCGAATTCGCTATAATTCCAAATCAAAGATTTAGTCCAAGAAGTATTAATGTGCACTTTATAATTCCATTGAATGATTTAAATAAATAAATTCACCCAAATTAAAAACTATACTCAATAATAAGACTGATTCCGAAATCATGGTAACGTTGGAATGAGTAATTTGTTTCAAATAAACAACATTGACATAAACAGAAAAGTCACAAAAGTAGGACCAGAATGGTAGGTCAGTTTCCACTCTAAAAGATTCATAGATGTCAGCAGATTTAGGAATTTCCAAGTGGAAAACTAATAACATAGACTCAGATTCTAAAAATGATGCTAACATTCATCACTAGTATCTGAATATTTAATCTGCAGTCATAGGTGATATTAGCTATGTATAACGTTGTTTACCAAAAACATGTACCTAGTCATGTAGGCCATTAACTTGATCCTGGACAAAGGGCAATTACAACACGATATGGCTGGAGAAGAAAAGGCACTTAAAAATTCGTACAACTACTAAAATAGTATCCTCAGTATCATATTGTATAATGAGACGTTTATTTGTTTTTGTAATCAGCAATTAAATAATTATTTGAAATGATAGGAATATTGATAGTGGGAAATTAGCAATATCTTGTACAACAAATTCATGTCACCATATTTTTCTGAATAAAATGTTGAGATTCCCATCATGTTAAATGTTGCTTCCCATATGTATCTTTGGCGCGTGAGTGTGTGCCTGTGTGTGTAAATTAAATATGTATAGACGTGTCAGTAGTTATCCCTCATACCATTACGTAAAATATAATTTTGTTTCGTAATCACTTATCCTAAAGCAAATTCGAATTCTATCTATTCATCAAAAGAAGTCCTTCATGAAAGTGTCATTCAATTCTTTATAACTCTTATTATCATTTCTGTTTAAGCTGAGCAACATTAGATACACTTAGGCTTCTTTTCTTAACGATTTTCCCAATCAAAATAACGGACTTCAAATTCTTTGAATGAATAGTTAAGTTGGTAAATATTTCATAATGAACCCATTTTCAGTCACCTGCTACCCTGAAACTATTACCTTACTACTTCCCTTTTCCAGTGAAGCATAAACTGAACCACTCTAGCATGCTCTATTTAATTCCCACCCAAACAGAATTATCTCCGAGAAGCCTTTCAGCAAATTTATGTATGCAAACCAAACCAACCATTACTGCCAGAAAAGAGCAACATTATCAGAGGAAATTCGTGTTTCTCGTATACAAGGTCAATAAGAGGTGGATTTGTAGCATATTCTATAGATCGGTAAGCTGAGGCAACTGACAACAGTCTTGTAAAAATGATCAAATATATATTGTCTCTCGTGGGTTAGGCCAAAACCAACTTAAATAGTCTTCATTCCATGCTTTGTGCAACTTTGAACTGGCCCTCACTAGAAAGGCTAGTATTCAGGGCTAAAACACTGGTACATGGAAGTAAAGCTTATTAAGCACTTATCAGAAGTCTTTACCACAGTCCAAAATTCAGCGGGCTTCATCTATACTGTTGAATACTTTTGTCAGATATCCTGTTGCTTTGATTATCATTCTCATTCCTAATGTTTATTGCTGTCTCGGCTGTAATGGATGTTGCAAATGATGCGTGTAATTTAAGTTGATGACAAAATAACAGTAAGTAAAATCACTACCAAACATAAAGACTTGGTTTCCGGATACCTTACAACATTTTCCTGGTAAGAAATCGTAAGTTACTTCTTTATCATAGCCATGATACAAGATAGGGTCATATACCTTCTGATAAAGTGCCTTTAGTTCTTTAATAAATGATCCAAATCATTCCCTGATGCTGGCTTTGGCAGCCTAACTATAATGTATCGATGAACAGTAAAGGTAAGAGAAAGGATGTGGTGTTAAGACCCTGTGGTCTTCAACTATGTAACAGAAAAGGGTGAAAACCAACAAGTTTTGTAAAATTCAACTAATAATTTTTTCCTTGAAAAAAAGTGAATTTGTTTAATATAAAACTTATAATATTTTGAATAAAATCCCAAACAGTCCTAGAAGTTCTATTACAAGTAAAAAAAATATTGAGTATTCCTAATGAATTCCATTGGTGTTTTGAATGAATCCCAATATTGAATGTGCTGATACACCAGTAGTCGCGAATGTGCGCATATGCATACAGCCTTGATGTATCACGATGATATAATCAAAGATGTCCTTGAATTAATTCGCAATGATTGCAAAATAGTGCAAGAAGTATTAATAAGCACTTTGTAATTCCAGTGAAAAATTTATACAAATAAGTGCTCTCAAAAAAATATGAACACAACAATACAAATTAGTCCACTTCAGCTGTTATGGCAGAAATGAGTCATTCCCATATAATCAGCCTTAAATTATAAAAACCTAAGATACAATTTGAAAACTACAGTGAGAGTCAAAAGTTCATTCCCAGAACATTCTATGTTATAAAGAATCTTAAATAGTTCCCTACTGCTCTGTTATCTTAATGGAAATTTCCATCAAACTGTAAACAAAATTTGCTTATAGAAGCTTTTACGGTCATAATCAAGGTTGTATCCAGAACTCAAACCTAGCAAACAACTTTATCCTACGTGACATTAGATATGTAGGAGCAACTGCAACCCTTAATTATGATTAAAGATCAATCGCACACTATATATATATATATATATATATATATATATATATATATTCTTATGTTACATGTTAAAGCTCTAAAAAACAGTAACAAAGAATGAGTGAGAGGAACAAGCTTTGAAAAAGTTAATAAATAATTCTTTCCCTGAAAAAAAAATGTAAAAATGAAAAATTAAGATCCTACAGTTTTTACGGTCTTAAGAATCAAATCCAAAGGTAATCCAAGAATAATCCACGAATTAAATTTTAGAAGTCCTAATAATGAAATAATCTAATGAATTCAAGTTCGAGTCCCAATGAAAAATCCAAAATGGAAGGCGATGACGTACACTGTAGTCAGTATAGATCTGATGTGTTTACAGTTCTTTGTGAACTATAGAAAATAATATTCCGGTGTTTGAATTCAGTATTAAATTTAAAGAAATGTCTTTGTCCAAGAATTCTGTATGAGCACTTAAATATTTCCAGGAAAACGAATTAATCTTTTGGAATCCAAATAATTTGAATAAAAATAAAAATGTAACTCCAAACTGGTCACAAGAAAAAGAACACCTTGAAATCAAGTGTTTTTAAGCCGAAAATGCGAAATATCTCTCTAAACATCACTATTAAATGTATCTACTGCGCAATTTCGGAAAAACCAGAATTGCGAAATAGAGGCTGTTTAAATAAATTGTTTACTTTTCTCAGTGATTTCTGAATCAAGATAAGGAACTAACTCAAAAATAGAAAGAGTGTTTCTATTATTAGGTGTTTATGAAAAGAGTCAGGTCAAACTGAATTTTCTGAAAAAAAATGCTAATCAAGTAAACAAGATTACATTACTTTGACATTTAATGAAATTATAATAAAAATATTTTAAAACTAATAAACAATTTAATTAAATCAAATGTAAAATAAATTAAATATACATAACAATATATATATATATATATATATATATATATATATATATATATATATATATATATATATATATATATATATATATATATATATATATATATAACATACAGTCGTGAGTAAAAGTTAACGTACAATACAAATTAAATATATACAACAATTGATATCTAACTTCTTATGTTCCTCATGTACTGTAGTTTTATCTCATGAGATGAAAGTCATTTACCTATCAGTATCTAGCTAAAGATTAGGTTACTAAATTAGCTTTGACAGTTACTAGGTTGAATATTTCGCACTATATGATATTAATAACAATTATTCATTATTATTATTATCATCATCATCATCATCATCATCGTCACCAACCTCGTTATTGGCAGCAACAAATAATGTATCATAGGTACTCAGGAACGTTATTAGCAAAGTTACATTTTTTTATTTGATATGTGTGAATCTATTGATATTGACCCTCTAACAACTGGGATTAGTTTTGATGTGTTTGTGTGAGTACTGATTTTGACCCTGCAACAACATGGATCTGTTTCTTGATGTGTGTCAGAGTAGTAATATTGACCCTCTAACAACATGGATAGGTGTCGCGATGTGTGTGAGAGTACTAATATTGACCCTAATAACGACTGGGATATGTGTCTTGTTGTGTCTGAGGGTACTGTTATGGGCCCTCTAACAAATAGGATGAGTCGATGTGTGTGACTATAACGAGACTTTCAGTTGAGACATGTTTTGCACAACTTATGTTGATAGAAGATGAATGATAAGCATATGAAATTTAATTTCTTTGGTGCCCTTGTTTACGAGCGGAACGTAAAACCCAACGTAATGACCAATTTTGTCATTATTCCAAGAATTAAACTTAATATGGAGTGTCCGTGGAAAAAGGTGGGGTTTCCTAAATATAAAAGTATCATAAGATTGAGGGTCAAATTGTTGTCACGATCGTATGATGAACCCAAGTGGTTTGTGTGTATTTTTTGACATGTTGCTCAGAGAGGAAAGCTGTAAATGGCCTAGCTCGGGCTTAAACAATGAAACTCATTAAAGGACTTCCTTTTCAAACCTAAGTTGTTTTTTTCTTCTGCGTAACGACAACACTATGTCCCCAAAATATCGCCACGAGTATATGCCTAATCGGCAAAATTTTACAGTAAATCTACCATGTCAATCATTCCAACCAGTTTGCTGGATTCTACCATTCGGTACTCCTTGACAGGGTCTTGAGTCCTCAACGAGTACCTTGATGCACTCTAAATATACTATTAAAATGGAGATTAAATTGATTGCCCCATTATTGATGACGGAATTTACATAGCAATATCTAATTAAAAATTAATTTTATCATGCAAAATCCTTAGATAGAAATCGAAATTTTATATTTTAAAATTTTTTCGATGATATTTTAGAAATTGTTAAAGCATGCAAAGCATGATACATTCCCTTTGAGGCTAGAGTGGCCCAGGTTTTTTTTATCCATGTTCAATTCCCCTTGAGGCTAGAGTAGCCCAAGACTATTTCCCATGTTAAATTCCCCTTGAGGCTAGAGTGGCCCAGGATTTTTCTCCATGTTAATTTTCCATTGAGGCTAGAGTGGCCCAGGGGTCTCTGTAATGATAATTCCCATTGAGGCTAGGGAGGCCCCATTCACTACTCCCGCTATCTGTCAGACAATAATTTTACCTGATACTACCTGCATCCGAATGATTAGAAAATTATAACACGACTTTGTAGTTTTAGTAAAATCGTAATAATTAAACTTTATGAGCCCCACTCTCTCTGCATTTAGTTGTGAAATGTTTTCCCCTGGATTCTGAATCACTCGATTTTTTTTTAATGTAATCATTATGCCTCGATCAGTTAAATACATTATCTTCCAGGCGTCGAGTTTAAAATGCGATGAGTATTTTATAAGTAAGTCTATTATATGTCAATCACGAATCATTACCTGAAACCGAAGGAGAAATCGGTAATGGGTGTGTCAGTTTTAAACTCAAAGTTAGATACCATCTAAATTTGGGTACAGAATCTGTTCCTCAACTAGACGAATTTTATTTAAGGCCACAAAATTCGCGTTTAAATGCAGAAACATACCCCAAAAATTAAGGAAAAATCTAATGTCAATACACAATTATTAAAGTCGTTTGGTTAAAAATCTAACCCTCCGTAGGTCGACTGAACCAACCACCATACTACCCGAACCCTAATACTATATAAATTCGCACAAGAAATGTGTTGCCTAAAATAAACAATTGTTTCATTGTATAAAAATAATCATTAATAAGACAAAAGTCACAAAAATAAAAAAGAAAATAAATCGATACAAAACTTACTATTCTAACATATAAAATTTTCAAGATTTCTTTTTAATCATTGCAGCAATACAATTTATTAGTTTATAGTGTCACGTGAACTGGTACAGAGTGAAAGAAATCCGCGTGTGCAGTCTCAGTTACATAATACACTTCAAATCTTCATTTGTTTTTCCTAGTAGATATACATTTTTCATGCGAGGACTCATAGTGTAAAATAATGAAGACATTTGCACTTGGCAGACGGATTGTGTGTGTCTAGAACATACTTTATACATTAGCCGTTTAAATTTCAGGAATAATGTTATGAAAATATAAGTATCTCGGCACACAAAAGGACATACCCCTGAATTGGCAGATAGAGAAATCAATATCTTGCTACATGTTTATTCTTTGTAATAAACCATCAAAATGTTGATATATAATGTATTTCTCCTAACAGTTTTCTTTCTTATGAATCAGTTTGTGTCTGTAATTAATGTTGACCCAAATGAATATGTACTGCATATGATATATTCAACAAAGAGATGGATTAAGACGTGCATCTTACGTATTTACAATCAGTGCAGCCATGAACGCAAACATTTACTGTGGTGATCAAACTTAAAACTGGAAATCTGTTGGATGGAGACTAATTAAACTAGACAGGTATCAACTGACAACGGGTGCCGTCATATTTAATTAAAATTGAAAGGAAAACGATGAACATTGATAAAAAAGATGGGGTGGGGTGGGGTGGAGATGACAAAAGATTTAATTAAAAGAGAAGAATAGACAATTGCGCGGTTTATTTATATTAACTTTGCTAGAGCTACGTGTGTATTATTATTATCATTATTATTATTATTATTATCTGCATTTCAGGAATGGTATTGCGTAACATTAGGTATATCACCTGAAAAGGAGTGCAGAGACAAAAAAAAAAAACAAAACAAAACAAACAAATATATTTAGATATTCATATTATTCGTAATAAACCATGGAGATGTTGGCATTTAATTTGTTGCTGTTGAAATTTCTCCTTCCTATGAATAAACTGTCGTTTGTACAAGGGGATAGAAGGGATATATTGTTGAGAATTAAGTCATGGGGAACCAGTGTGCAAGAAAGCTATCTGCCAGAAAATATTCTGGATACGAGGCAATTTATTGTTGTGGCAATAGTTTCAAATAAAATTCTTAAGGATATAGACAACTTTAACTTGGAAACTGGATACCCGAACAAGTCAGTTCAAATTCAAACGTATCAGTGCAGAACAAGTGCTGTCATATTAAATGAAAATTTAACGGAAAATGATCCACGTTTAGCAAAATCAAGAAATGCAGAGGACTTAAAATAAATGAAGACTAAAGGATCTAATACAAACGGAAAATTCGGCCGGCACGGAGAGATAATTCTTATCCATGGTGGAGTTTTGGAAACATTAATATCAAATTTTTGGCACGACGTAGGTGGTGATGAAACGGTACTTTGTAATCTTTATTTATATTCCTGTAACATTCATTGTGCGTTGATTATGAATACTCCATATTCATGTTCAGAAGAAATCATGTTATATAGCCAAAAGACAGACAGACAACAACAGACAGTGCAGAACAACAGAACTATTCTTCATATTCAACGACAGATGAGAAGCAAGCACATAAATGGTTTGGAGATGGCTCAGTGCAGTTATTTTCTTACTAATACTAAAAAAGGATTCATGGTTAAATACGTGCCTAAGAATAAACCGAAAAGGGCAGGACAAAAAAGAAAGCAGAGACCGGCATCGTGTGATCTAAGCCTGAACACCGATAATATCATTTTCCAGGATTTGGTATATGAATGTTTGAACAACACTCCTCTACAGTTTTGTTGCGTTTCTGACCCAAAAAATAGTGTGCTTCAACATAATATTATCTCGTTCTTCCTGAATTCAGTGACCTATTCTTGTACCCACAATTCTACAGAGATTATTCTGAATTTTAAATTAAGTCATATTGCATGAAAAATTCCAATAAATAAAGGAAGTTATCAAAAAATGAATTTCTCGCTTGTGCGCACTGCAGGCCTCTCAATCGCTCCTTACTGAACTATATGGCGTCAACTGACTTATTAGTGCAACTTTATAATTATTACTGAGCAAGTTTATAATATGAGTTTCCTGAAAATATAATCGTTTTTGAAAAATGTGTAAATTGAAGGTTCCAGGAACTGTAACAAGATTGCGAACAAGAGGCTGTCATGCATGTTTTCACTGGGGCAGTGACGCGTAGTGAAGAAGAGGAGGGCTAGTTATTGGCCATAAAAATGTTAATGGCTACAAAATCTCATAGAACTTTTATAGAAGGGTTGAATACAAAAATAAGAACGCATAACCATAAATGCTGATATTGAGGGATAATCAAATGAAGTTTCCAAACACAACATACAAAATAGCAATGCAGCGGCAATCGCTGTATCTTTTGTGACGTCAATAAAATGTGAAAAAATCATATAACATTGCAGTTTTAGACCTCGACAGTTTCATCATGTGATTTCATTGTATATGCGGTCGCCGTTTTATTTCTGCAAAATCCTATAATACAAAATGATAGCTTTGAAAGTGAAATCGATTTGTACGTAACGATTTATGCATATTGTATATACATCTTGATATAACTAAAAGTGAATGTCTAGTTTCCCCTTGTGCTTGCTCTTAACTTATCGCTTGATGTAATATTGCTAGAGGATGGTCTGGAAGTTGATGTTGCTGAGGTAGGGTAGATGTCGTACACTGATTGCAACATATTTGATATAAAATATGTATCAGTTCCCCTTTCTGTCTCAAGCTGGTTAATCCCTTCCTCACTGTACAGGTCACAATTTCGTGCTTTCTTCAAACATTCGCAGAACGTAAAGGCCACACAGTGTGCATCATCTAAACATCTTTTCAGACAATCCGGGACATTCTTTGTTCGGACATTCATTGTTTGATTTGCAATACGTTCTCTGCCAACAATTGCCGTGTCACTGAATTTTAACTGTTTGTTTATTTTCGGTATTATGATTGTTGTTTCCATACCCTTTGTCTTCGTTCCAGTGATGTGAATCGTTTCACCATACATTTGACATGAGTTATAGTTATAGTCGTTTGTTGTGCATTCTCTGCAGAAGCTAATTGCCACACAAGAATGCCGCTCCAAACAGGCCTTGATGCAACGGGAACGATCAAGTTCCTCCACAATTGTTTTTCCACTTAAAGCGGTTTCTTTTAATATTAACCCCTCCGTCAGATCTTGGCAAGTGTCAACCAAACCTTTGTTTTGAAGGAAGCTACAGTATTCGTTTTTGTTTCTTTGTATTCTCTTTTTGATATCATCGTATCTGACACCCAAATGTTCCATATACTCAGCGCAAAATAGTTCCTCTATGGAAATCAATGAATATTGGGTTGGAACTGGAGTTTCCTTCACCGTTGATGCCCAAGTCATTGTATCACCGTTTGCTGGCGGAGGGGCACCAATAGTTATAGTGCTTGTTTGCACCTCACTCTGAAATACGGATGCTTGTTCTCGTTGAGAAGAATCTAAATTAAATCCTCCACCGACGCTGAACAAGCCAGAGTAACTGGCCGACACAGCTACATTTATTCCTTTTTCTTGCATTTTAGAGTAGCTGGATGACGACATTTTGTGTTCATACGTAAAAGAAGCACCAAATGTGGCCTCATCGACAAAATGTGTCCCATAATGATCAAAAAATGCCATATATGTATCTTTATCTTCTTCATAGCTATTAGAAATTGTTCTGTTCAGTTTGTGAACCCAATTCAAGAAAACTGGATGGAAAGGCGGTGGTGTACTCTTCTCAAGTTTACAGTAGTAATAATTACATTTTGCACTGGAGTAGATCATGATCCATTGTCCACTGGCCACAGTGGACGACGCTTCCTTGTATCCAGCACTCGCAGAGAAGCTGACTCCCCAGCCACCGCCTCCTACGTGAGCCGAGGCTGAGAGTGATTGATGTAGTTCATACTGGGTTTGGACTACTTTGGAGGTGAATGAAGTAATACAGGAAACATCGGGGATGAGAACTAGACCCTTGGGAACACTGTACTGACAATCGGCAGTCTGATCGTTATTACTATAGTCGGCACGGAATATTGGGTATGTAAATCCGGGATCATGCCCGATCGCTACCGGGTAACCCCTAAGGATGTTGTAGCCCAGTAGTGCATAATCCATATCGGGAAAAGATCGCTTTAAATCGGGTCCATGACATTCCTGGAGGTTGACATCTTCTCGAAGCGCTGTAAAAGGACATATAATTATACATCGTAAACCTTTCTTGAACTTTCCAAAAAATATGATGCAATCGCGCAATCCCTTATTCGTGTAGAGAATTGATAAACAGAAGCAAATAAATAATCTTTGCAATTCAAGTTCGTAAATTTGGGAAATGAACAACAATTTGAAAGTTAGTATATATATATATATATATATATATATATATATATATATATATATATATATATATATATATATATATATATATATATATCCGTGTGTGTGTGTGTGTGTGTGTGTGCCGGCGGCACCTGTTTATCAAATTTAATTTGTCCATGAAGTGTTTCAACCTGAAAGATTTACTTCTTTTATAGTTCTGTTCCTTGTAAATGTGTTGTCGGGAAGTGCAAAATAACCATCGAGACGGGTACAAATTGTAATGCTCTCATATACCAGTTTTCAAAGCTTAACCATCTGTATCATGTGTTTTGTTGCTACGCGTCCAATAAAATTGCAGGAGGACGATAAGGGAGGCAGAAGTCTGTTTGGTTTCCACACAGTACTTTTAAACATATTTCATATTGCCAAAAAGACTGTGCTTTCGCAGTTCATTCGAATCCATTACAAATTCTTTTTAATACAGTTCAGGCTCTGCTGAGCTTCTAGCCCTACTCTACCATCCAAAATCTATTGATTTTAGGATTATTGACTTTGAAAATAAATGTACGATTTATCATCCACTTCCCTTTTGGCATCCATTAAAGCTGATTATATTTTGTAAGAGATATGAAGGTCAAAGTCAATGCTTATATGAACAACATAAATAAACAAAATATTACACAGATTATCTTTCGAAACTATTTTTGAAACACCACGTAGCACATTTATCTATTTTTTATGTATGTACATGCTTGCCGATATTGGGTCAGTAAGTTGAAGGTCAACCGGTAAGATCATGGTTTCAACAGTATTTTTAAGAATGGGTCCTTATGCACAACTAACCCTCGTTTGTCGTAATGTCAATCTTCTACGACACTTCATTTCATAAATAGATAGTTTATTTTATTTCTTATGTAGATAATCTATTATGATGTTTCATCGGATTGCAGTAACGTGCGGATTGAGGTGTGATATTTAAAACGATCGATATGTTTGTCAATGTTTTTCAAGGATATCCTTACATATTGCAAGACGTTTCTTCTGTTGCAAATTGTCGATTGCAGCTTCTAAGGATTCGTGTTTTAGATACGTTTGGAAATCCGTAACTTCCCTGTAAAAAATTAATGCATTTGAATGGATTTCCAAATTACATCTATTATAATAAAATTAGCTTTTTGTCAGTACAACTGCTTTTGTGAACATGTTTTTACCTTTAATATAATTGTGAAACCAAAATGTATGTCGCCAGTAATTGTATGTTTACTCAAATGCCATAGAGGTGTTTCAAATCTCTCGTCAAGCTGTTTTTTCAATCAATTCAACGGATTTATTTAATACTGACACTTACGCAAGACGTTTCCTTAAAAGTTAAAAAGGTGACATAGATGGATACAAAATATCCCCCAAAAAAGCAAATGAAAATAACAAAAATAAATAAGCAAACACACTCCTCCTAACACCCATTACGATTTCATGAAGTACTTTGTACAGTAGGAATGTAACGAATTCCTATTTGAAAGGAATATAATGCATGCAAAGTTAAATGTGTGACAATTTAATCATTTGCCGATAAAATATCGTTTTTTTTAATAAACATCGTTTCAATACATACCCATTGGCGTCTTTCAAATGGGACATAACAACTACGACAGCAATGGCAACAAATATGACCACTAGAAATATGGAGACGAGGAGAGTATTCATCAAGCGACCTTTCCATTTAAGTGACTATGGGAAGAAACAAAGGGTATACATGGACCTAAATATTAATATATTATCTTCGTACCTGGCGCATTTTATCCATAAACTGCACAGAGTAAGTAGAGTGTTGACGTGTTATCAAATATGTATGTATGTATGTATGTATGTATGTATGTATGTATGTATGTATGTATGTATGCATGCATGCATGCATGCATGCATGCATGTATGTATGTATGTATGTATGTATGTATGTATGTATGTATGTATGTATGCAAGGACAATAATAAGAAAATATTGCAACTGATTGTTAGCTAAGAACAATGTAGATAACTGTAGCAAGGAACAAAATAATAATAGTTAAATAATAATAATAATAATAATAATAATAAACTTACAGTTGACTACACGTCTTGTCCAATAAACGCCTCGATTTGACACGAAATGTTAAAAGTAATAAATACTATGCACGTCCTTAAGGTACTTACAATAGTTATACCAGTAAATAGTTAAACAACTTTATCATACAAATGCAAAAAAAAATAAGACAAAGAATATTTGCAAAAACTGAGTTATAACTATTTGTATGAGACTGCATTTACGTTTATAGTTAATGAGATGTACAGAGAGAGAGAGAGAGAGAGAGAGAGAGAGAGAGAGAGAGAGAGAGAGAGAGAAAGAGAGAGAGAGAGAGACTGAGAGAGATAGGGAGAGAGAGAATACTTTGTTGTGGTATGTTGCTTTCTGAGTATCAAACTGCGGTCCTTTGTCTAACTGAGTCTTCAGTGTTCTATTCTCTTCTCGTAATTGATTGTTCATTTGGTAGATTTCACGAAGGCTTATCTCTGCCTGCCCATCAAAATCTGCCATGGTTTCACGTCTTCATTCAGTGTAAAATTTAGAATATATTGTGAATTTGTGATCCGATCCTGAAAATTCACAAAACCAAATTAAATGTGATAATTAGAATTCCATTTAATCTGTATGCATTTCTATGTAGAGTTTTATTGTACTCTCCATTCCTTTAGGCTATTTGAAGCCACCCGGTCTAGAAAGGCCACATAAGCTGATTGCGTTTCAGTTTTAGAGGGTTCCTCTAAGGGAAAACAGTGAGAGTCATAACATAAAATGTCTTTCAGTTTTAGAGTGCGGTGGCTTCGACTCAATGGTTTAAAAATTTGCTTCAATCATCGAAAACATTTTCGGGAATAGAGAAATGATGCGTATAGTATCACCAAAAGCATACATTATGCATTCAAATTTGTTTACCTGAATTTGCCATCTGCTGTTGTTTCATCTTTACTACAAGGTTACAATAAATATTTCTAAATTCTGAGGTATTTAGAAAACGACAACTTTACAACATTTAACACTGGTCTACATCCTTCAATCAAGGACACCAAATCCAGTTCTTGAACTATTTAAAAGTTAGGTTCCTTGTAGCTCGCTCAACTGCTACTACTACCAGTAATAAATAAATAAATAAACAAAAATGATAAACGTCGATGGTTTGAATGATTCTCATGTGTATCAAAAATACATAGTATAGAATGGTATCATTTGAGACCTTAATTTGTGCTCTAAGATCTTCATCCTCCATCAGGTGTGACACAGAGGAATTCCCTGACATAAAAACATCTATTGCTACAGATTTTTCAACAACATTATATGTAAGTGTAATATCTGTATGCCGTTGGCTCAATGATTTCGAATCATGTATTCAGATGAATAATCATCTTAATATTATGCATGATTGCCATAGGAACTGCATAGTACTAGGGGTGGGGGTGGCACTCAAGTGGCAGGGGTGTTCCACTGCAGGTTCATGTCCTTAAGCACCTCTAGACATGGTTCAACGACTTTGATTTTAAATACGTCATATAATTATGGTGTGAACTAAGCCGACAAGACAACCTTAAATTAAAGTTCTTTTGGCGATACTTTAGATTTATACATTTAAAACATTTTCAGGATCATGCTGCCATTTTTGGGCCAACGTACAGATAAAACCTAATATACGCTTATCACTTTCCTTACCAAAGTTCAAAATGTGTATTGTCTCTGTCTTCATGAATTAAATCACAATACTTTGTTCCTAATAAAAACCTCGTGTGTGTGGCTGTGTTTGTGTACGTATGTCTGTGTACAAATTCTACAAAAAGTTATAAATATTTACCTTTCCACGTAGGCTATGAAACAGACATGTATGATTGCCCTCACTCATTTAGTTTAGAAAAGATATCATTTCGGCAATCTGTTGAAAATACAATAGATTTAAAACAGTTCATAATTGTTGGATTAATTGTTAAGAATGACTAGTACCGAATACTAGATTTGATATACACTTTATTAGTACCGATTACTAGATTCAGTACGCTTTATGTCGTGACTTAACACCAGATTCTAAACATATTAGGACGGAACAATAGATTCTGTATAATTTATTAGGACTGGATACTATATTCTATACAAACTTATTAGAAAGAATACCGTATTCTATATAATTTATTAGGACTGAATCCATATATCCTATGCAACATATTAGGGCTGAATACTAGATTATATGGAATTTATTAGGACTGGATACTAGATTCTATACAACTTACTCGGACTCAATACCGTATTCTATATAACTTATGGGACTGAATCCCTAGACCTATACACTATATTATGACTGGATACTAGATTCTACTCAAATTATTATGACTGAATACCGTATTCTATATAACTTATTTCGACTTACTGCTAGGTTCTACACAACCTATTAGGAGTGGATACCGGAGTCTATATAACATTTTAAGACCTAGTATTAGATTTTATGCAACTCCAGGACTGAAAACTAGATTATATGCAATTTATTATGCCTGGATTTAGTGGAATATACAGAACTGAATTCTAGTTTATTGGAATTTATTAGGCCTGAATACCAGATTATATGAAACGTATAGGACTGAATACTGGATTCTATGCAACTCCAGGACTGAAAACTAGATTATATCCAATTTATTAGGCCTGTATTATGTGCAATATACAGAACTGAATTCTAGTTTCTGTACATGTTTTTAAGATTGTTACGTATGTTTGATTTAATTTATATTTTATTTAATTTGTGTTTGATTTGATTTGGATGCTTGTGGGTTTTGGAATCTTTTTATTTTCTTTGCATGTCAACTTAATATAATTTTGTTTCGAAGGAATTTGATAGTTTCCATAAAATTCAGTTTGACCTGAATCTTTCCATAAATACCTATTAATAGAAACACTTGTTTCTATTTTTGACTTAGTTTCTGGCCTTGATTGAGGGTCAAGTTAACAACTTTTATTTTCGGAGTAAAAAGATTGGTTCTTATCAAGGACATATAGGGGCTACCTAATTTTTACATGATCACGTGATCCTTTATTTCGCAATTAGGCATTTCCAAAATTGCGAAATACTTAATATTAATAATGATGTTCAGAGAGATCTCAGAGTTTTTAAAACACTTGGTGTCAAGTTGTTTTCTTCTTTCGTGACTAGTTTCGAGTTTTTGAGTTCTATGTTAATTTTTCTTCAGATTATTTGGACTCTAAAAGATTAATTCGTTTCTCTGGATATATTGTATTCATATAGAATTCTTGAACAAGGACATTTCTTAAAATGTTTATTTTGATTTCCGAAACCGGTGGATTAATTATCGTGTTTCTGCAAGGAAATGAAAACTTCAGCACATTACAGGTTACATTATACGTCATCGCCTTCCATCTTTTAGAACTTAAAATCATTACAACATTTTATTATTAGGACTTCTAAAATATTATTCGTGGATAATTCTTGGATTATTTTTAGATTTGATTCTTAAAACCGCAAGTTCATATTTTTTCATTTTTACAGTATTTTTCCAGGGAAATAAATTATTATATTTTTAAAGCTTGCTGTTTTCACTGTTTCTTGTGTTACTGTTTATTCGAGCCTAAACACGTAACATAATAAGAATGATTACTAGATTCTATACAATATATCAGAGCCTTCGCCTCGGATGGGAGGTCGAGGGTTCCTATCCCGGCCAAATCAAAACAAAGTCTTATAAAAATGGTACAAACATCTCACTCGCTTGCCCTCAGCACTATGAGGTTAGTGTTAAGACTGATCGGCCTGGTATAAGGATATTGACTGGGTGGGACATGATACTATATGGCTGATTCTGACAAGGTTTGTGGAACCGATATACTGCGCATATTGTCTTATTAATTTGGATGTAGCATGCGTTTAAAAATGTCAGGTAAAGGCCATGTCTGTTTTCTAGGCAAATATAAAAAGTTGTCGTTGATTCTTGGAATTATCAACATACTTTATTTTCATTAAATTTAATTCCATGATATCACGTTATATTTTCACAGGTGTTCTAAACTAGAATGCTGAATAAGCATCATACTCCTTTGTGATATTCATGTAGGAAGTTACCAGTGTAAATATGAATAGTTTTAACCTTAATTATTGAGAGACCTATGTTTAAGACATTTTCGAAAAACAAACGATCGCGATTAAAATATGAATTAAGACGAAAAGGCAAAGCTACCCAAAACATGAAAGATTCCGACAGTCTGTACACGTAAACTACGGGTCCACCGACCTTTAATTATATTTATTATTAGGGGTTCTCTTTTTTGAGACATCACACAAGTAGCGGCAAACAAAAATAAATAGAAAATTTGTTCGCCATACACGTTCTTTATTGTTAGCAAGGAATAGGATAACTCATTCTTAGCTATGCGCATCATTATTATTCACCATGGCAAACTGTCGACAAATATGTTCTCTGTAGTTAGGACATGATTTTCATGCTTGCTTATTGTGCTTTGTTGACAGCATATTATGACACACGATGCATCTTTAGCATAATACAAAGGAAACGCTTGAACATTGGATATAAAAAATACTTTCCTTAAAGGCACGTTCAACATACCACTGGTAAGGTAGATTGTTGCTAATAGTGTATCCCAACATTTATACTGTTTGATTAGAAGCGTATCATCTGAGGCGAACCTGAGTATTACTATATTTAATGTGGTATAATTTAACCTTCAATAAACTCTTAATTATGCAACCAAATGTAAATGTGGCTCAACATGAATATAAATATTCCTACAGCATATTAGGATCTGAGAACTCATCAATTGTGTTCTGTTCTATAATTAGGTGTTTACCATAAAACTCTTCCATGCACTAAAAAAGTAAAATGAAGACTAATCAGTCGTACAATGAGGCCTGTTTTGGTAATTTTTTTTTATAGTTTAATAATTAATCTAAGTCCGAAAACAAATTTTCCCCACAAGCTCCCATACATCCCCTGCACACAAATATACACATGCAGTTATTTCAGATACTTACATCAGACAAATGGAACAATATGAACTTCAATGATGGTCTCTGTTATTCCGAAGCTTTATTTAACTGCAGTACTCTTTAAATGTGATGGACGTCTGCTTCGGACATACCGGCATCCTATCGAAATTCAATATGACTTTATAAAGCTGTTGTTTAAATACCTATCGCTCTATGTAAGTGTCAGTTTCTCAAGTGTATTTAAGTGTTACAGCTGTAATTCTTAGATAAACAATAAACCCAGGTTGAAAGTGCAGAGGAGGATATATACACAGCTAAAGTTCAACAACGTAAGAATTAGAGGTTAATTCATGTATGGATGGGATGTCTTGCTAACTCTGACGCATATATAACACACTACAAGTGTCTTATATTAAGTTATCAACAGTAACAGAGATATTCCTTTAGTCATGTATATACCAAGTATACCAGCAAGCGCAACAACTTATTGACATGCACGTTATGTCTTTGAATATGCCTTTCTTGAATTTGGTTGCAGCACAGTTAAAAATATAACCATTTACGAAGTTTACAACCGTGCGAATTAGACAAAAATCATGTAGACATTTAAATTAAGGTTTTTGCGTTATCAAGATTTAACAAAAAATTATATCATATAATTTAGGTATTGCAGATAAAATCTATGCATATAAGTTCCTTTGTCATGCAGGTTGTTAACTGGGGTTAGAAGCTGCTTACTTGTTTTTAAACATTTACTTAGATGCATTACCGTAATGACAAGCCAATATAGTATGAGATGACTGTAACACAATAATCTTATAATACATCTTACAGACAAACCAAGACAACATGAGATAAATGTGGCATAGAACATATTACAGATAAGCAAATATAGTATTAGCTGAGTGTGGCACACGACATCTCGCAGTCAGATTAATACAGATTGAGACGAGTGTAGCACATTAAATCGTACTGACCAGCAAATACAGTATGAGATGATAGTGACACAGGGTATCTTGCAGGCAAACCAGCACAGAACGATATGAATGCGTCACGTTACATTTCACAGTATATATTACAGATAGGTCAATACTTTACTAAATGAATGTGGCGAGGAATATTTTATAGGTAAGCCAATATAGCATTAGTATGGCATAGTAGCATTTTACGGAGAAGCCAATAAAACAAGATATGAGTGCTGCACAGGACATCTTAAAGACAAGCCAATGCAGCATGAAATGAGTGTGGGGCAGTACAACATACAGGTTAACCAATACAGTATTAGCGTTTAAAGCCAAGTTCATCTTAAAAAACAAGCCAGCGCAACCAAAGATTAGTGATGGACAGAAGATCCTACTGACAAGCTGATAAATGTTTAGATATGTGTGCCACAGGGCAGCCTAGAGATACGCCAATACGGTATGAGATATGCGTGTCACAGCAAAACATTTAAATAAGCCACTTATGAGAGTGACCCAGTACACTTTGCAGACAAACCCATACAATATCACTCAGGAAATTCTGTATACATGTTAATACAGTATGAGATGATTGTAATACACGAATTCTTGCGGAAAAGCCATTACATTATGAGATGAGTGTGGCACAGTAAATGTTACAGATAGGCCATCTTGGTAGGAGATTAGTGTAGCAAGGTACTTTTATGAAGATAGGCCAATACAGTATGGGATGAATGTGGTAAAGGATATCTGGCAGGAAAGTCAATATATTAGGAAATAAGTGGGAGACAGTACATCTTATTTTTAAGCCAATGCAGTATGAGATGAGGTTGGGAGAGTACATTGCAGCGGTGTGAATTTTGGAAGACGATTATTGTGCTATACATGAAGTGAATCTTGTTGTGATCAGCGTGACACGTAACAACAAACATTGACGTATCGGCTAGGCTGGCAATAAATCGCTGCCTGCAAAGGACGTGACACTCTTATTTATGGGTATGATTGATTTTTTATTAGGAACTGCTCAGATAACGGTTAGAGATAAAGATTAGACGATGTTAATACTGAGTTAAGTAGCGGGAAATGTCAAACCTTTAAATAATTCTGAGCCAATGTTCGTGCCAGTTTGAAATGAGTGCCGTAAAATTAGTTTTTCAATAATAGGTCTTAACAAAGGTGGAGTAGAGAAAATTATTTTAGCTTCGACTGGCGTGTTAAATTTTTGGCGGTTAAATGAAGTTACTCCTGATTGGCTAAGTTACAATAGTAGTTGTACTTCCCAGATGAAATTCAATGTTTAAAGTATTCTATCCCGAACGTTTTGGCAGTCCAAGTTCTCTGTGGAAGGGGAAGAAGGACTCTGAGGAAAAATAGCAAGTATTTTTTCTCCTTAAAATTTTGTCCAAGGAAGGGGTGTATGGAAGTGAGAGATACGGAAAGATATATTGGACTTCATAGAAAAGAGAGCGAGTATCAGAAAGCACAAGTTTTGTCTTAATCACCGTGATATGTTCATTAATATAAGTGTGTTATTATTTGCTGTATTTATTGTTTTAAATTCATACTACATTTTTTATTGCCTTCAGAAGTTAATTGCGACATTTATTTGTTTTGAATGTTTTATGACTCATGCATTCTAAGAATGTCATCCTGTATTTCAATGATATGAATTTGTTTAAATTTCCTTGTTTAGATGTAAAAGGAATCTTGTATCCTGAGAATTCCATGCGTTACTTCTGATGCAAATTGTGTGAATATGTGAATATATATGTCTTAAATAATCTGTATCATATATGCTAATAATTTATGTTACTATGTCTATGTCAATGAATTGGTACTTAGCAAATAATGTGGTTAAGACAAGACTCCATCAATTCAGTTGTGAATTCCTTTAATCGGGAAATCGGCAAATGCCGATGGGCATTGTTCAGTTAGTAATTTATAGCCCAGAGTAGGACGTAATATTTCATTAAAGAGGTCTAGTTACGTCATATTTGAACTAGGAATGTTGAGTAGTCGCTAGGAAAAAGATCTTAATTTTATGGTTAACAGAGTTGAGTGTTTCATCTGTCAGTTGCGAACTGATCAATATTAGCCTTAGTTCTGTTGAGTTACGATAAGACGATATCATACGTAAAAAGAGTGGAGGATATTGTTTAACCTCAGAAAGAAAAACATAACAAATATTTAGGTTGTGTTTTATTTATTTGAAGGAAACAATAGCTCCATAGGTACACCAACACAATAGTGAAAGAGAGTGAACAGCCAGGTTACGGTTGATGACTCGGAAGAGGCTTGATAGATAGAGAGAAAAGGAACAGTAATATGGTTACTCTGACCTGTCACCAACATTAAATTTGGCAGGACCGTAAGCAACCGGGTTGTGCCGGCACGCCGAGCAATGAGTTCGATCATTTTCACGATTCTATGATGAAATTTGGTTTATCGGTATTACAGAAAGTCTAACTGAATTTCTTTTAAATTTGGTAATTTTATTTAGAAGAGAAAGTAGAACATTGAAATGTCATATTCAATTTCATTTTATGTAATTTATTGCATTGTTATATTTTACATACAGGGCTCAAATTGCTCTACTCAATATCTCTGCTTAGATATATGCTATTCCATCCATTAATTTCATACTTATGGATTTTGTTTACTCGATCCGGACAATAACACCGTGGTCTATCATCTCATAGTCTAGATAACGATAACCAAACAAACCTACCATCTAACAAGTGGTTCTTCCCTAACATAAATCTTACTGATAAGCCAATACAGTATGAGATGAGTTTGGTAGAGAAAATCTTCCAAAGTAAGTTGTACAGTATCAACTGTGCTTTGAGCAGGAGAACATGCAATATGTTGCAGAGAATGGGGTGTGTGTAGTAAACTACATCTTACGGTAAATCATATAGATAGGTAAATAAAGTATGAGATGTGTTATGACTATGGTTTTAAATTAAGTAAAAGAAAAGAGGGAAAACCAACAAGTTTTGTAAAATTCAACAAATAATGTAATTCACTAGAATAAAAAGTAAAACTTTAAAATAAACTTACCGTATTGTGAATAACATTTAAAGTAATCCTAAACGTTCTATCACAATTCATACTGTATCAAGTTATAATTGAATTCCAGTGGTGTTCCAAGTAAATTCCAATATTGAATGTGCTGATGTGCTTGTAGTCTCGAATGTGCTAATGTTCAAATGGCCTGGAATGTGGCAATGTATTAACAGTCTTTCATGTATCATAACAATATAGTCCAAAAGGTCGCTATAATTCCAAATCAAAGATTTAGTCCAAGAAGTATTAATGTGCACTTTATAATTCCATTGAATGATTTAAATAAATAAATTCACCCAAATTAAAAACTATACTCAATAATAAGACTGATTCCGAAATCATGGTAACGTTGGAATGAGTAATTCGTTTCAAATAAACAACATTGACATAAACAGAAAAGTCACAAAAGTAGGACCAGAATGGTAGGTCAGTTTCCACTCTAAAAGATTCATAGATGTCAGATTTAGGAATTTCCAAGTGGAAAACTAATAACATAGACTCAGATTCTAAAAATGATGCTAACATTCATTACTAGTATCTGAATATTTAATCTGCAGTCATAGGTGATATTAGCTATGTATAACGTTGTTTACCAAAAACATGCACCTAGTCATGTAGGCCATTAACTTGATCCTGGACAAAGGGCAATTACAACACGATATGGCTGGAGAAGAAAAGGCACTTAAAAATACGTACAACTACTAAAATAGTATCCTCAGTATCATATTGTATAATGAGACGTTTATTTGTTTTTGTAATCAGCAATTAAATAATTATTTGAAATGATAGGAATATTGATAGTGGGAAATTAGCAATATCTTGTACAACAAATTCATGTCACCATATTTTTCTGAATAAAATGTTGAGATTCCCATCATGTTAAATGTTGCCTCCCATATGTATCTTTGGCGCGTGAGTGTGTGCCTGTGTGTGTAAATTAAATATGTATAGACGTGTCAGTAGTTATCCCTCATACCATTACGTAAAATATAATTTTGTTTCGTAATCACTTATCCTAAAGCAAATTCGAATTCTATCTATTCATCAAAAGAAGTCCTTCATGAAAGTGTCATTCAATTCTTTATAACTCTTATTATCATTTCTGTTTAAGCTGAGCAACATTAGATACACTTAGGCTTCTTTTCTTAACGATTTTCCCAATCAAAATAACGGACTTCAAATTCTTTGAATGAATAGTTAAGTTGGTAAATATTTCATAATGAACCCATTTTCAGTCACCTGCTACCCTGAAACTATTACCTTACTACTTCCCTTTTCCAGTGAAGCATAAACTGAACCACTCTAGCATGCTCTATTTAATTCCCACCCAAACAGAATTTATCTCCGAGAAGCCTTTCAGCAAATTTATGTATGCAAACCAAACCAACCATTACTGCCAGAAAAGAGCAACATTATCAGAGGAAATTCGTGTTTCTCGTATACAAGGTCAATAAGAGGTGGTTTTGTAGCATATTCTATAGATCGGTAAGCTGAGGCAACTGACAACAGTCTTGTAAAAATGATCAAATATATATTGTCTCTCGTGGGTTAGGCCAAAACCAACTTAAATAGTCTTCATTCCATGCTTTGTGCAACTTTGAACTGGCCCTCACTAGAAAGGCTAGTATTCAGGGCTAAAACACTGGTACATGGAAGTAAAGCTTATTAAGCACTTATCAGAAGTCTTTACCACAGTCCAAAATTCAGCGGGCTTCATCTATACTGTTGAATACTTTTGTCAGTTCATGGAAAAATGGGGTCAGAAGCATTTTTCCGTCTTGTTGTTGATGTTAAGTTAATGATGGGTGTAAACAAAGGAGTATTGTCCAGATATCCTGTTGCTTTGATTGTCATTCTCATTCCTAATGTTTATTGCTGTCTCGGCTGTAATGGATGTTGCAAATGATGCGTGTAATTTAAGTTGATGACAAAATAACAGTAAGTAAAATCACTACCAAACATAAAGACTTGGTTTCCGGATACCTTACAACATTTTCCTGGTAAGAAATCGTAAGTTACTTCTTTATCATAGCCATGATACAAGATAGGGTCATATACCTTCTGATAAAGTGCCTTTAGTTCTTTAATAAATGATCCAAATCATTCCCTGATGCTGGCTTTGGCAGCCTAACTATAATGTATCGATGAAAAGTAAAGGTAAGAGAAAGGATGTGGTGTTAAGACCCTGTGGTCTTCAACTATGTAACAGAAAAGGGTGAAAACCAAAAATTTTGTAAAATTCAACTAATAATTTTTTCCTTGAAAAAAAGTGAATTTGTTTAATATAAAACTTACAATATTTTGAATAAAATCCCAAACAGTCCTAGAAGTTCTATTATAAGTAAAAAAAATATTGAGTATTCCTAATGAATTCCAGTGGTGTTTTGAATGAATCCCAATATTGAATGTGCTGATACACCAGTAGTCGCGAATGTGCGCATATGCATACAGCCTTGATGTATCACGATGATATAATCAAAGATGTCCTTGAATTAATTCGCAATGATTGCAAAATAGTGCAAGAAGTATTAATAAGCACTTTGTAATTCCAGTGAAAAATTTATACAAATAAGTGCTCTCAAAAAAATATGAACACAACAATACAAATGATTCCACTTCAGCTGTTATGGCAGAAATGAGTCATTCCCATATAATCAACCTTAAATTATAAAAACCTAAGATACAATTTGAAAACTACAGTGAGAGTCAAAAGTTCATTCCCAGAACATTCTATGTTATAAAGAATCTTAAATAGTTCCCTACTGCCCTGTTATCTTAATGGAAATTTCCATCAAACTGTAAACAAAATTTGCTTATAGAAGCTTTTACGGTCATAATCAAGGTTGTATCCAGAACTCAAACCTAGTAAACAACTTTATCCTACGTGACATTAGATATGTAGGAGCAACTGCAACCCTTAATTATGATTAAAGATCAATCGCACACTATATATATATATATTCTTATGTTACATGTTAAAGCTCTAAAAAACAGTAACAAAGAATGAGTGAGAGGAACAAGCTTTGAAAAAGTTAATAAATAATTCTTTCCCTGAAAAAAAACTGTAAAAATGAAAAATTAAGATCCTACAGTTTTTACGGTCTTAAGAATCAAATCCAAAGGTAATCCAAGAATAATCCACGAATTAAATTTTAGAAGTCCTAATAATGAAATAATCTAATGAATTCAAGTTCGAGTCCCAATGAAAAATCCAAAATGGAAGGCGATGACGTACACTGTAGTCAGTATAGATCTGATGTGTTTACAGTTCTTTGTGAACTATAGAAAATAATATTCCGGTGTTTGAATTCCGAATAAAATTTAAAGAAATGTCTTTGTCCAAGAATTCTGTATGAGCACTTAAATATTTCCAGGAAAACGAATTAATCTTTTGGAATCCAAATAATTTGAATAAAAATAAAAATGTAACTCCAAACTGGTCACAAGAAAAAGAACACCTTGAAATCAAGTGTTTTTAAGCCGAAAATGAGAAATATCTCTCTAAGCATCACTATTAAATGTATCTACTGCGCATTTTCGGAAAAACCAGAATTGCGAAATAGAGGCTGTTTAAATAAATTGTTTACTTTTCTCAGTGATTTCTGAATCAAGATAAGGAACTAGCTCAAAAATAGAAAGAGTGTTTCTATTATTAGGTGTTTATGAAAAGAGTCAGGTCAAACTGAATTTTCTGAAAAAAAATGCTAATCAAGTAAACAAGATTACATTACTTTGACATTTAATGAAATTATAATAAAAATATTTTAAAACTAATAAACAATTTAATTAAATCAAATGTAAAATAAATTAAATATACATAACAATATATATATATATATATATATATATATATATATATATATATATATATATATATATATATATATATATATATATATATATATAACATACAGTCGTGTGTAAAAGTTAACGTACAATACAAATTAAATATATACAACAATTGATATCTAACTTCTTATGTTCCTCATGTACTGTAGTTTTATCTCATGAGATGAAAGTCATTTACCTATCAGTATCTAGCTAAAGATTAGGTTACTAAATTAGCTTTGACAGTCACTAGGTTGAATATTTCGCACTATATGATATTAATAACAATTATTCATTATTTTTATTATCATCATCATCATCATCATCATCGTCACCAACCTCGTTATTGGCAGCAACAAATAATGTATCATAGGTACTGAGGAACGTTATTAGCAAAGTTACATTTTTTTATTTGATATGTGTGAACCTATTGATATTGACCCTCTAACAACTGGGATTAGTTTTGATGTGTTTGTGTGAGTACTGATTTTGACCCTGCAACAACATGGATCTGTTTCTTGATGTGTGTCAGAGTAGTAATATTGACCCTCTAACAACATGGATAGGTGTCGCGATGTGTGAGTAGTTAAGTGGGATACATTAGCGTCAATGGGAATTAGCATTACAGAGACCCCTGGGACAGATTAGCGTCAAGGGAAATTTAACATGGAGAAAAATCGTGGGTCAGATTAGCGTCAAGGGAAATTAACATGGAGAAAAATCGTGGGTCAGATTAGCGTCAAGGGAAATTAACATGGAGAAAAATCGTGGGACGGTTTAGCGTCAAAGGAATTTAAACAGGGTGGGACTTTATAGCGTCAAGGGAAATTGAACATGGGATTTTTTTTTTTTAAATTTTTTTTTTTAAAAAAAGGGGTAGGCAATGGAAAGGCTATCTCTTTTCGAGAAATATGGCTGGCCCTGAAAAGGGCCTTTGGGTTTATGTTAATGTATTCATTAACATAAAGGGCACCGCATTGGTCTTCTTCTTGTCCTTAGACTACGTCTCACTGTTGGTCCGTAAATCAGCACTCTTTTCAGGCATCCTTGTCTTTCTACGTAGATCCTACGTATCCACAGACTGGTGTTTGTCCTGTGGACAACGGTCCACTTGGATCGGACATACATGGGTATGTCCGTCCGGAACATCATGGAAGACATAAGCGTAGAAGATTGCACATCGGTCCACATCTTGAAGCGACGAGAACAAGTGAATCAATGCACTGAACTGCGCTTATTTATAGGTAGAGGCAGGATTGAAACGGATTGAGTTCATTCACCAATCCAAACACGCGTTACAAAATTCAGTCAGCCCGCATCCAATCCGAAGAGAGTAGTCTGTGACGTCAGTTGGTCTATATAGATTCGCTAGCGCTTGTGTGCAGTCAATCTATGTGACAGTGATTCAACATGACGGAAACTCAGAAAACGATCCATTGGGGTGCACCAGCAGGGGAGACTGCCCAAGGGAACCCGGACTTACTTTCAGAAGAGGTACATTGGGATTTTGTAGATTTTCTTACCTCGCAAGAATTTGTTCCGGAACCTTCGTTACCTTCTTCATTACCGCAAGTGGAGAATTTTAGACAGAGACAGAAAGAAGAATTGGAGAAATTTATGCAACGACAAAAGGAAGCGGAACAAGCTTTTCTCCTACAGCAACAGCAACAGCAACAAGAAGAGGTAAGAAAAAAACAACAGCAACAACAGCAAGAAGAAGTAGCAGCAAAGAAACAAGAGGGTGAAAATCAAACGGCTACGGTACTGTTGGACATTTTAGCGGAGTTAAGAAGTCTGAAACAAATGTATCAAACTTCTTTATCACGACCGAAGAGAATACGACCTTCCCGAGCTAAACACGCCACCCCTGTGACTAAGCCTGTCGTACCACCCTTAGTGATTTCAACCCAATCATCAGAAGTAGGCCTTGGCCGTGGCAAAGGCTTAAGGCAGTTAAAGTTGATTGGTTAAACTCACCCCTACACCAAAATAAAAAGGCCCTTTTCAGGGCCACCCACATTTCTCGAAAAGAAATACAATTTCAATTTGCCAATAACTCAAAAATAAACCCCACCCATTTTACCCTTATAGTACGTGTCTGTGTATGAGTGCTTGAGTTTAGCTTCTTATTTTAAAATCAAAACTCAAAGACACTTACCTTATATCATTCATGTATTCTTTTATCCATTTTTTACAATCCAATTCACAATTCACCACAGAACACTTTAATTAAAAGTTCATTGACTTCTTCTTTCTCCTTGTTTAGTCTCTCTGTTTTTTGAATTTCTTCACCGTTTTTTCCTCATTTTCTTCCCTTCTTCTTTTCTTCTCCTGTTTCTTTGCCTCTTTTAAATGGAATTGTCTTCTTTCTTCCTCTTCTTCCTCTGAAGAATCCCTCTCTTCTTCCGAAGAATCCCTCTCTTCTTCTGAAGAATCCTTCTTTTCTTCTGACTCCTCTTGTTTCTTTTTTGGGTAATCTGGAGACCAATGTCCTTTTTCTTTACAATAATAACAGGTATCTTGACTTTTGTCTTTTTTAGCCCCTGTTTTTTTTCTTTTTTGACGGTCTGGACAATCTGAAGACCAATGCCCTTTCTTCTGACAGATATAACAAGTATCTTGACTTTTATCTCGAAAGGAAGGAGAGTAGTCCGTAGGCTGGTCTGAAGAGAATTTTCTAATGACCCCTCGCAAAGCTCTGACGACACGTTCCATCTGGGTAGTCTCTTCCATCGTTGTGCTCGGCTTGAGAGTGAAATGAATAGTGAAAGGAGAAGACACACACCCTTTTATATACGCTGGTCTGCCATGACTATAAATTAGTCTATGGTGTTTAAACTTGAGTCATTTGACGTTTTGCACTCAAGATGAAACGATCCCATTCATTCGAGAAGAAAGAAGAAGAAGAAGAAAGTAAGAGGCAGAAACGTGATCTATCGCCTCGTACCAGGGCTGAAATCTTGGCACAAATTCATGCCAGTGATTTTGAAGAGGACATGAGTGAACCAGAATTTGAAACCTCTAAACCAAGTTCACCACCCTTAGTCAACCCTGAAAAATACTATTCCATTCGAGAGACGGAAAAGCGCTCCTCTAGAAAATTTAGAACCACGGCTTACACCTACACGGTGAAGTTTAAAGATTTCAAGGCCGACGTACCCTTGGAGAAAGCAGAAGGGTTTATCACCGAGATGTGGGATTCTTTGCTCACCGCACTCAAGCGACAATGTCAACCTAAAGAAGACGATCGCTTGACACTATCCATAGATCACGACGGTTTGAAATCCCCTGTTTGGATCGAGTTTAGCAGACCTGCAGAACTAACCCCTTCCAAAATCATGGACAAGATTCAACACGTACAACAATCTAATGACCAGTTTGACATCACCGATGGTAAAGCCACACTGAAAATGGCCCACGTCTCTCTTCCTCAAGGGACAGGACGCAAAAAGATGTTATTGGTGGACGACCTTCGCAACACCAAAAAGAGTCTCGTCCGAATTAACAACCCTCAAGACCAGATGTGTTTAGCCCGTGCCATCGTGGTGGGACGAACCTATGCCAACAAGAACACACGGTAGAATGGAAAAGAACCTGGAAAACTATTCAACAATCCGACCGAGCCAAACAACGAAATGAAGCAGAACTCCTGTTGCAACAAGCAGGACTGTCCAAAGACACACCCTGTGGCATTCCTGAGAATCAAAAATTGCAAGATGCCCTAGCTCCACGCTACACCTTGAAAGTGCACCATCAAGAAATGCGTGGAACTCTGTTGTTTCGAGGCCAAGATTTTAAGGACGGAAAATACATTCATGTCTATCATCACGATGATCATTTCGATACCATTACCAGTATCACTGGATTCCTTGGATACGGTTATTATTGTGAGAAATGTGACTATGGTTATAACAATCGAGAGCAACACAAGCATTGTGGAATGAAATGCCCAGGATGTTTGGCCTCTCCACCCTGTCTGAGCGAAGAACCAGTGCCTTGTTCGACTTGTTTGCGCACGTTTGTCAGTCCTACCTGTTACCAACAACATTTGAAAACACAAGGTTCACAGAAGAAATGTGCTTGTCAACTCCTGAGATTGTGCCCTACGTGTGGACAAGGCATACTTACCAACAATGCCAAGGCACACGTATGTCGAGGAAAGAAAAAATGTCACATTTGTCACCACATCGTGGACTTGGAACACGAATGTTACGTGCAAAAATACCAACCCCCACCAGAGAAAGAGGACGGTCACAAGAAGAAAGGGAATTTCATCTTTTTCGATTTCGAATGCATGCAAGAGACTGGCATTCACATCCCTAATTTCTGCGTGGCTCATCGAGCGTGCGAGAAGTGCATTCAAGAACCTATCTTCAGTCATTGCCCTCACTGCAGCAAGATTCCTGGAGGACGTGAAAAAATCTTTCGGGGACCAAACACGTTAGCCGATTTTGCCCAATGGGTCTTAGACCCCATCGACAAGACGTGGAACCAAGAGGACATCGAACGTTACGGAGATTGTCATCGTCATGCCACGGTGATGGCTCACAATTTCTCCGGATACGATGGACAGTTTCTTCTCAGATACTATACGGAACAAGGCACCGAACGTCCTAAAGTGATTTTGAATGGAGCCAAAATCATTTTCATGCAAGTGGGACAAGTACAGTTTAAAGATTCGATGAGCTATTTGGCCATGCCTTTGAGCCGAATGCCTAAAACGTTTGGAATGACAGAAATGGCTAAAGGGTACTTTCCACACTTTTTCAATGCGGAAGCCAATCAACACGCCTTTCTACCCCATTTGCCTGAGGCTCACTATTACGACCCTGACAACATGCGTACCGAACAACGAGAAGCTTTCTACGCTTGGTACCAGGCTCACGCCTCTGACCCTTTCGACTTTCAGGAAGAAATGTTAAAGTATTGTCGTTCCGACGTGGACATTTTACGACGTTGCTGTGGAAAATTTCGAGAACTGTTCATGGAACACGGAGGGGTCGATCCTTTGAAAGAAGCTTGCACCATTGCCAAAGCGTGTTCCTTAGTGTACCGCCAACGATTCATGCCTGAAAACACTGTGGCTGTCATCAGTCCTCAAACAACCCACTATGTCAAACGTCAATACTCGGTCAAAGCCCTACCTTGGTTACATTACTTGTGCGACAAGGAAGACAAGTGGATTCAGCATGCCCGCAACGGAGGAGGCGAAAAGACCATCGGAACGTATTCGGTCGATGGCTGGGACTTAGAAAACCCCAAGATCGTGTACGAGTTTAACGGTTGCTTATTTCACGGATGTCCCGTCTGCTACCCTGACCGTGACACTAAAAATCAGTTTTTACAACGGACCATGGAAGACCTGTACCAGGACACTTGTCAGCGACGCCTAAAGTTAGAACAGCAAGGATACCAAGTGGTGGAAATGTGGGAACACGAGTACGATCACCGTATGAAAACCGATCCCGAGTTTAAACGCCTCGTGGAAAGTTACCAGTTCATGGACCCGCTGAACCCGAGGGATAGTTTGTACGGAGGAAGGACCAATGCCACCTGTTTGCTGTACCAAGCCGACGAAGAGAAAGGAGAAGAAATCAAATACTTGGACGTGTGTTCGTTGTATCCCTACGTGTGCAAATATTGTCGCTTTCCTGTAGGGCACCCGCAATTGCTGACGGAACACATCGACCTGAAAAACATTCGACAATACGAAGGCTTGATCAAGTGCAAAGTTTTGCCTCCCACGAACCTATACCATCCCGTCTTACCTCACCATTGTCAAGGCAAACTGATGTTTCCCTTGTGCCGTACTTGTGCCGAAACGTGCAACCAGGACCAACCTTGCCATCACAGCCAGGAAGAACGTGCCTTGACGGGAACCTGGGTCAGCGTGGAATTGTTCAAAGCTCTGGACATGGGATACCAACTGTTAGAAGTGTACGAAATTTGCCACTTTCCCAAGACACAACAGTACCACAAGGGTGACCCTACTCAGAAAGGCATTTTCGCCGACTACGTGGATGCCTTTTTGAAACTGAAACAAGAAGCCAGCGGCTATCCTTCCTGGTGTCACACTCACGAAGACCAAATACAATTCAAGGAGAAATACTACGAACAAGAAGACATCTCTTTAGAGCACATCGAAAAAAACGAAGGCAGGCGATCGTTTGCCAAAGTGATGTTAAATTGCTTGTGGGGTAAAATGGCACAACGACCGTGTTTACCCAAGACGGAATATTTGACAGAACCTTCCCGCTACTTCCAGATGATTCACGACAAAACCAAATACATAAAACACGTGGACGTCGTTCGAGAGGATTTGATCTTGGTCAATTACGAAGAAGATCTGGACTTTGTACAAGACGACCCTTTTGGAAATGTCATCATTGCGGCTTACGTGACAGCTCATGCTCGCTTAAAATTGTACGAAGCTTTAGAACTGTTAGAAGAACGCGTCCTGTACTTTGACACGGACAGTTGCATTTACATCCATCACCCGATTCAACAGCACCCTGACATCGAAGGAGACCGTTTAGGAGCCTGGACAGACGAGCATCCCGACGACAATATTCTAAGTTTCGTCAGTGGTGGTCCCAAAAATTACGGCTACGAATACCGGGACAAACAAGGAGAAGTGCACACGACGTGCAAAGTGAAAGGACTGACTCTGAATCATCGTACCAGTCGAGTGGTCAACTTTGGGGTATTGAAAGAAGCCTTGCAATCGGGAGAGGATGGAAACTTTAAAGTGACCACTTATCAACCGAACAAGATTGTACGTTTACCCACTCACCACATCGTCAGTCGGCCCCTGGAAAAAATCTATCAAATCGTGTACCAGAAGCGAGTGAGACTTCCCAATCACTTTACGTTGCCGTACGGTCACATCGATATTGGTCAGCATATAAAAAGGGACAACGTCCAAGACCAATAGTTCATTGTTCATTGAAGTAACTTACCATGTCGTTGACGAAGAAGAAACCAGATTGGTTAGGAGTCAAATGTTGGACATCACCGAGACCAGGGTTTTGAGGCTTGGACACAAGAGGTGGCCCAGTATCCACGAGAGTTATTCAAGGAAAAAAGTTACTTTTCAACCTGTGTTAGTGACGGTGCCAGAAGAACCCGTCACCCAGGACAGGACTGTCGTGGACAGGCCTGAAAGACCCTTTCGGGAGGACACTTGTGTGACCTTACCCCTACTATAGAACTGGTTAGAACTTTACCCAAAACATGTGGTTGTTGTACAGACACTTGTTTTTTATTCCACGTTCATGTGCCTTTTATTCTTGTACTTAAGCCTTTGGCTTTTATGTATTTTTGTCTTTCGTATTCATGTTTGAAAAAAATATTCAATAAACGTGTTCTGAAAAAGTATATAAACTCTTGTCTTGTTTGTTTTTTCGTGTCACAAGTGACATTCCTCACACCATGGCTACCTCTACTGTCTCTGCTCCCTCTTCCTCTACTGTCAAAGTCATCGACGAACACTTAGATCGTGCAAGTTGGGAGGCTTTGTATCTTCGCCATCCCTTTAACATGCTCATTGCTGGACCTAGCGGTTCTGGCAAAACCGAATTCGTCAAACGTTTGATCGAACATAAACATCATTTGATCGATCGGCCCCCTCAACGGATCGTGTGGTGTTACAAAGAGTGGCAATCGGCGTACAGCCTCTTGCGAGAAAGTCAAGGCGATTCCATCGTGTTTGTGGAAGGCATTCCTAAAGAAGACGACGGCATCGTCTCTGACTCCCGTCAAACCCATTTGGTCATTTTCGACGACATGTTAGGAGAAGACGAAGAAGAAATTAAACTGTGGTTCACGCGCAAAGGGCATCACCGTAATGCCAGTGTCGTTTACATCACCCAAAATTTGTTTCAACAAAGTAAAGCCCATCGCACCATCAGTCTCAATGCGCATTACGTAGTCTTGTTTAAAAGCCCTCGAGATAAATCGCAAGTGCAAGTCTTAGCCAAACAGTTAGGAACGCCTTGGCTGACTCAGGCGTACGACGATGCCACTCAAACGCCACACGCCTATTTACTCGTCGATTTGAAACCTACGACTCCCGAGGATTTGCGATTTCGTACCCACTTGTTTCACCACTGGTGCCAAGACGGAGGGCCTGTCCTGTACACGTCTCCGTCCTTGACTTCATTTCACTCCCCATAAAAAAATCTATAAAAACCTCAGACCCTTTTTCGTCTGTCTCACACAGTGCGAACATGACGTCCCTTCAGTCGCATCTTCCCGTCAAATTGATTCGTGCCTTGTATGGCATCAGTCGAGAAAAAAATCCACAAACACGAGCTCGTGTCTTAGAAGCTAGTCTCAAAGAAGTCTTACGATGGTTCACGGTGACGGCACGTCAATTACTCCAAGGAATCATTCAGATTCCTCATCAAACCAAACGCTTTTTCGATCGAAACAAAGTCGCTTTGGTCCAACTGGCCGATCCCCGCATCGACACTCAAACCAAAAAACAAATCATTTTGAAACCTGGAGGGAGCGGTACTCTAGGAGGGGTCATCATTCGCTCACTCTTAAGATGGGATCCTAATGCCCCCAAAGTTATACCCAAGACAAAAGTCCAACGAAGCCCCAAGAAGAAAAAGACCAGGTCCCCAAGGAGAACTTCTCCAGTGGCAGGACCCTCCTCTGACCAGACACCACCACCACCCCGGAAAAAGAAAAGAAGCCCCCAGGAAAAGAAAAGTCCACAGAAAACTAGTCGCAAGAGAGGCACTTCGGCCAGGACGCAACCTTACACTCGCAAACCACGACCTGCCACGGCGGTGACTGCGTCTCCGGCAGCTTCACGTTTGTCCACTTCTCCGTTAATGACACCCAGAACTGAAGAGTACTTGGAGACGTTGATCACACCAAGAACTTCTCCGTTGATGACCCCCAAAAGAACTTCCCCAGTGGCAGGACCTTCCAATTTAGTGGCAGTGGCTGCTGCTCACAAAGTACCTTCTCCCAAAATCAAAGTTCAAGAAAGATCGGGCATGTTACAAAATTTACTGGATTTGTCCAAGCAAGAACTGACTCGATTTAGTCCGTTACGTACCCCTGCACGACGTGTCATGCCTGTCCTCAAACTAATACGACGTAAAGACAATCAGTGGCGACGCGTTCCAGTATAAAAAAGGCCTATGACCAAGTCGGGTATCAGTGTTTTTTTGTGCTCCTGAAGACTCAAAGATGTCACCCTCCAGAAAACCCCAAGGAAAGAAAAGGAAAGGACTGCCACCACGTTTAGCCAAACATGGGGACATGTTATCTGTCCAAAGCTTCTCCACCCCTACGAAAAAATCTCATTCAAACAGCCTCCAAAGAGGTCATCGATACCGTGTGCGAATGTTGTTTGAACGTTTTGAAAGGCACGATCCCTTTGTACAAACACCAGAAACAATGCTTAGGCAAACATCGTCACGTTCTTCGCCAAATGGTTCAAAAGAAAATTCCCATTCGTCAAAAAAAGAAGATGTTAGTGCAACGTGGAGGTATTTTACCTCTCTTGTTAGGCCCCATACTGAAAGGAGTCTTGGGAACCATGTTGGGAGGACTGGTGGGAGCAAGATAAAAAGGCCTCGGAAGTTCCAAGATCTCAGAATCGACCCCTGACAACCCCATGGAAGGACGAAAACTAGCTTTAGTGCCTTACAAACGATGGATGGAATACCATCGGTGGCAAGAACAACACACCCCGCATTTACCTCCCAATCCCCATTTGAGCGAGATGTCCCAGTTACAACACGAATTGCAGTCCTTGATGGATCGCCAAGATTTGTCCGAAACAGAAAAATCGCAAAAGTACGGTCAACTCTTGCAACGACTGCAACTATTTCACCAGAAAGCTTTAGACGAAACAGCTCTACCCACTCTGAAAGATTTTAAGACCTTGATGAAAAGTCCAGCACCATCACCAGTACCAGTACCAGTACCAGTACCACCAGTACCCGTGACCAAGACAGAAAAAGGAGAAGAAGAGGAAGGGTTTCAAACTCCACCAGAAAAAGTACGCAAGTTAACAACACCACCTACCTCCAGAATTGGATGGATTAAAAAGACGATGGCCACCCCTTCTTCCTCACAAGAGAAAAAGAAAGTGAAGACAGAAGTGAAGACAGAAGTGAAACAAGAACCGATATCCCCCGCTCAGACATCCTTCTCCTCTTCGACACCTATTGCTGGCCGCACACGCAAAGCATTGCAATCCAAGAAAATACCCCAAGAGAAAAAGAGTAGCATCCTCCAAGAGTGGGTGTCTTATTAACACAAAAAATAAAAATGGAAAAAGTCTTAGCCAGCATTTACTACGATCCCTCCCATCCTGCAGGTTACGCAGGAGTTCAAAAATTGATTGTATCGTGCTGCCAAAACGCGACTGAAAAGTCTCCGTTTACCTCAAGTGCAACGATGGTTACAAGAACAAGCTACCTACACTTTACACAAACCCATTCGACGCAAGTTTGCCAGAAGTCGCACCCGAGTGGAAAGCATCGATCATCAATGGCAAGCCGATTTAGCCGATGTCTCTCATTTAGCCAGCTACAATCGTGGCTACAAATATTTGTTTTGTGTCATCGATGTCTTTTCCAAATTTGCTTGGGTCGTACCCTTGACTTCCAAATCGAGCAGCGAGTTAGTGCGAGCCCTGCAACGGGTGTTGAAACAAAGCGGTCGTCACCCTCTTCGATGGCAAACGGACAAAGGCACCGAATTTCTGAACCGAGCTTTCCAAAAAGAATTAAAGAAACGTGACATTCATTTTTTTACCACCGAGAATCCCGAAACCAAAGCCAGCATCGTGGAACGTTTTCAACGCACTTTGAAAGAACGCATGTGGAAATATTTTACGCATCACCACACTCTGAAGTACATCGACATCTTACCGCACCTGGTGCAAGCGTACAACCAATCTTACCATCGAAGCATCGGACGTGCCCCGCAAGACGTGACTCCCGACAACGAAGTGCTATTGTTTGAGCGTCTGTTTGGTACGTCCCCGACGAGGGCTGTCCCCAAGAAAAGTGGAGAGTTGGCCGTAGGAGATTGGGTGCGCATTGGCAAAACCAAACGCACTTTCGACAAAGGTTACTTACCTAACTGGACGACCGAATTGTTTCGCGTCACTGGACGAGTGCATGGTCGTCATCCTGCCGTCTATAAATTGGAAGACATGAACGGAGAAGTGCTCAAAGGAACGTTTTATTTGCCCGAGTTACAACGTGTCACCAAAAAAGAAGACGACGTGTACGACATCGAAAGCATTCTCGAACGCAGAACCCGTAAAGTGGGCAAACGACGTGTCAAAGAAGTCAAAGTACGTTGGAAAGGATATCCACCCAGTTTTGATTCTTGGATCGACGCTTCGCAAGTCATCGACTATAAAAAGAAGTGACCATCATGCCCTTTCACACAGCAGACGCAGCTACGTCGACCACTCCTCCTTCACCTAGTTCTTCTGTGCAAGATTTACAAAAACAACCCTTGTGGGTGTGGTGTGGAGAACGTGTGCCTAAAACGCAAATCGTCTTTTTCTGCCAAATCTTCGTGGTGTATTGTGTCATCGGGGCAGCCATCGCCAATTTGAGTTTGCAACAAGGAGACAAACAATTGTGGACCATTTTATTGAGCAGTTGCATCGGTTACCTGCTTCCTAATCCCTCCCTGAAATTCACCTCGAACGGGAACCCCGGGAACCTTGTGTCCAGTGCGAGTGCCAGTCACCACTTCAATCACAACCAGAACCCCATTTTGGGCGGAGACACGCCTCTGACGTCCACTATCCCCTCGGACAGCCACAGAACTCTGGAATTATGAGTCACCAAAACCAATTTTACTTAACTTTACCCAGTGACAGTTCCATGGAGGTGTTTCCCAAGAACACGTTGTGCTGTTACACGGCCAAATTACCTCAAGCCATCCCCTTAGATCACGAAGCCCATTGGGAAGTGGCTTTAGTAGAAATGATTCACCCGACCCAAGTCCTTAATGTCCTTCCCAATCAAAATTTTTTTTAATGTGGAAGTTCATGACGAACAATTGCAACAGTGGATGGATAGCAATGTCAAATATGACAAGAAAACCCGTACACAAAAGTACACCACCTATCACTTGTTCATTCCCCCAGGCTATTATTTTAGTGGTCAACATTTGGTCAGCACCATAACCTCCAGGTTTAATGTCGTGTTTCTGAAAGCTTTGGAACATGTCAACAAAAGTGTCACCATGGAGTACCACAAAGCAGCTCGTCGCTTCTTGATGAAATTTGAACGAAGTAAAATCCTGTCCATTTTATTTTGTCCTGAATTGTTTGACATGTTGGGCGGAGACATGGACATGAGAAAGACCATGCTCAAGAAAAATGAATTACCCATCGTTTACGATAACGAGTCTTTTAGCAAGTTATTTCGTGCCCCGGTAGAACTGAACCAAGGACTGAATTTGATGTTTGTGTATTCCGATGTGGTGGAGTACAACGTGGTGGGACACACCTCCGTACCGTTACTGCGTGTCATTCCTTTCAAAGTGGATTCTGCCACGGACGCTGACGAGGAAGGTGGAAACACTTACCACGTCCACCGCGAATTTGTACATCCTCACTATTTGCCTGTCAGTAAGTCGTATTTGGACACGGTCAACATTGCTATAAAAGGAGATCTGGGACAAAATATTCCATTCACCAAAGGAAAAGTCACGGTGAAACTCCATTTTCGAAAACGGTTCTCTCACGACTCGTAAGTAAGTCATGTATCCAGTGTACCGAGGGGTTGCTCGACAGCGAGGACACGGTTTAGGAGACATGTTAAAATCGGTCTTTCGTTCGGTGGTCCCGGTGTTGAAACCGATGGTGACACGCGGATTGCACGCCTTGAAAGATGCGGCACTGACGCAAGGCAAAGAATTTCTCCAAAATGTCATCATCGACAAACAAAACCCTAAAGAAGCCTTCATGAGGGCAGGCAGAAATGTCTTGCTGCAAACGGGCAAAGACATTTTAGGCCAACGAGAAACACCTATAAATGCCCTGCACGCTACCGAGTCAGGCATTCAGCAAGGACAAGGCAGAAAGAGACGACGAAGAAAACACCCTTTCACCAGACTTCAAGCGAGAAAGGCCAAGAAAAGAAGAACCGTTCGAGACTTAGACGTTTTCGATTATTGAGAAAAAAGAGACAAAAAAATGATGCACCGAGAATCTTGCGCTTGTTCCAAGACGGAACTGGATCTGTTTGCCATGCCCCCCACGATGATGACGATGCAAGAATCCCAGTGGGTGGAATTTCACCCCGTCTCCTCACTGACCGATTCCGCTCCCATCGAGTTTGAAATCAAAGGACAGCCCGAAGATTACATCGATCTGAATAGCAGTTACTTGTACCTGAAAGTCAAAATTCTAGATAAGACTGGAGGTGCTATAGACGATGAAGCAGTAGCTCCCGTCAACAATTTCATGCATTCCTTGTTCAGTGGAGTGGACTTGTACTTGAATAACAAACTGGTCAGTAGCAGCATGGATACTTACCCATATCGTGCCTACCTGGAAAATCTCTTGACGTACGGAATAGATGCCAAGAACACTCATCTCAATGCCTGTGTGGTATGGGAAGCTGACGAACCTACCAAGTTTGAAATATTGGAAACTGATGAAAAGAAAGACAACAATGATGGATTTGTAGAACGAAGAAAGAGAATCACGGGAGCCGACACAAGTTTAGAACTGATGGATCGTTTGCATTTGGACATGTGGTTGCAAGAAAAGTATTTGCTGAACGGGGTGGATGTCCGCCTGAGACTGAATCGTAGCAGTGCCGCTTTCCATTTGATGGCTGATAGTGACGGTTACAAAACCAAAATCCTAGAAGCCAGACTCTACGTACGCCGTGTGGAAGTGTTACCTAAAGTGGGAAACGACATCAGTCAGACGTTGAGCAGAACGACTGCCAAGTATCCCATACGACGCGTGGAAGTGAAAACCTTCACCATTCCCAAGGGACAGCGATCCATGATCGAAGATCATCTGTTCCAAGGACAGTTACCCAAACGTTTGATCGTTGGTATCGTCGAGAATACAGCCTTCAACGGAGCTGCCGAAAAAAATCCTTTCTACTTTCAACACTTTGGCGTGTCCAAAATCGAAGTCAGTCGCGATGGCAAGACCTTGTGTACCCGACCTTTCGAACCTGACTTTACCAAGAAGAATTACTTGAGATCGTACTTGTCCCTGTACGAAGCCACCGGACAGTTAGGAACCAATACCAGTCACGGTATTACGTACGAGGATTATGCAGGAGGCTACGCTTTGTGGGCTTTCGATTTCACTCCAGACCAAGGCAGCGACGAGGGACATTTCCACCCTATAAAATCCGGCCAGATTCGTGTGGAAATTCAGTTTAAAGACCGAGACCCTGATGAAACGGTGAACGTCATCCTGTATGCAGAATTCGATAATACCATAGAAATCAACAGTTTGAGAGAAGTCATCCTAGATTACTAGAAACCATGGAAGACTGTTATCCCTCTTTACCTAGTGGAGAAACTTTTAGTGTTGCATTGTTGTTAAAAAATGTTAGAGTTGTTGTTTAGTGTTAAGTGATTTTTGAATAAAAAATGTTGTGTTTTGAAAAAATTGTTTGATTTTATATTGTTGGATTATTGTTAAAAATGTTAGAGTTGTTGTTTAGTGTTAAATGATTTTTGAATAAAAATTGTTGTGTTTTGAAAAAAATGCCTTTGTCTTTTGTTTAGCTATAAGAATGTTGGATTGATGCTCTTTCATTTCTTACTATCCCTCTCATGACACTCACTAAACGTTGCGACTCAAAAACCGTGTGGGGGATGTTTTCCTTCACGTCCGCGCTTTAACTTTAAGAACCGGGTTGTTTCCAGTCTAACCATCCATTGTCGACTCATCCTCCTACGAAGATGTGCTCCAAACTAGCTAAACTCAACGAAGCCTACGTGAATTTGCATAGGGTCAGACACAGTCTGATACCGAAGCCAGAAGAAATAGAGAATGTGAGAATGTTAAAAATCACTGAAGACCTGATAGAAGAGCTCTTCAGAGAAGAAATGAACAGGGAAAAAGAAGAATGGACAGAGAAGTACAGACTTCAGAGACAGCAGCAGCAACAACAACAAGAGCAGCAGCAGCAGCAACCTGAACCTGACAGAGGCTTTGTCGATTGCCGTATCGACACCAAAGAGTTCTTCTTTTCTTTCCGAAGAAGCAGACCTATCGCCAGAAAGTCTATCATCAGAGGACATCGCATTCTTAGAAACTAAAAAAAGAATGCCATAGCAAACAAAAAAAAACAGCCCTTTTCAGGGCTACCCCAATACTCTAGAAAAGAAATAACGATCGATTTGCCAATGTGTGTAGGTAGAGTAGTGTGAAAATAAACACTAACTCTTTTTTAAAAAATGTGAGGGTATGTGTTTGTGTGTTAGTAAGTGCTTAAGTAAGTTGGTATGAATAGTAGATTAAAATCATGTTTTTTTGGTGTTTGAGGTGTATATTTGGAGTTAGATTGGATTGCTTTGCGTATGTGGATAGTCTAATGAAGTGATTTATAAAAAATTTTAAAATAGTGATGGGTAGCATAAAAAAGTGAGTGAGTGTTTCTTTTAGGTCCGCGCGTTGTTGTTTTTGGTCATGATGTAGGTAACATCAATTTTATGTTTTTTTAGGGGGATGTTTTCCTTCACGTCCGCGCTTTCACTATAAATTGAAACTCGCTGGGCAGTCTAGCTACCCTTGTTGATTGATCAACACCAAAAATGAACACGAGACTGTCTAAACTGTTGGAACTTCATGTGCATCTGGAATATGCCAGGCGCCTGTTGAATGAACTGGCCGCGGAAGCCATTGTGGAGGAGGGAAGGATAAGAGAGGAGGAGGAAAGAAGAAAAAAAGAAGAGGGGGAGAGAAGATATAAAGAAGAAGAGGAAAGAAGATACAAAGAGGAGGAGAGAAGAAACAAAGAAGAGGAGGAGGAGAAGGAAAAGAAGAGAAGAAGAATAAATTTCAGAATCCCAGAGAGCGAAAATTGGGATTCTGAAGCGACATATCCTGCCTCTGCTCTCTCCCCCAAAAAAGTAAAAAGTAACTGGGGAATAAGATGTGTATGTGGCGCCAGGCCTGGAAGGTGCCACCATTAACCAGGTGTCCATGAAGTTCCAAAAAAACAGCCCTTTTCAGGGCTACCCAATACTCTAGAAAAGAAATAACCATCAATTTGCCAATGTGTAGGTAGAGTAGTGTGAATATAAACACTAACTCTTTTTTAAGATAGTGTGAGGGTATGTGTTTGTGTGTTTGTGTTTGTGTGTTTGTGTTTGTACCCGCTCACGTACGATTGTGTGGATAGTAGATTATGGATTTGTTTATTGTTTCTTAGCGTATGTGTTTGTGTTTGTGTGTTTGTGTTTGTACCCGCTCACGTACGATTGTGTGAATAGTAGATTATGGATTTGTTTATTGTTCTTAGCGTATGTGAAGAGTATAGTTTGGGTTTTGTAAGCGCTCACGTAAGATTGTGTGGATAGTAGATTATGGATTTTGTTTATTGTTTCTTAGCGTATGTGGAGAGTATAGTTTGGGTTTTTATTATATGAAATGAGAAAGTATAGTTCGGGTTTTATTATATGAAATGAAAAAGTAGGGGGATGTTTTCCTTCACGTTCGCGCGTTGTATGGTCATGATCTAGGTAAGATCAATTTTACGTTTTAGGGGCATGTTTTCCTTCACGTACGCGCTTTAAGTATAAGAACCCACAGTATTCGTCGTTCAAACCATTCTGCAAAGAATAAAAAAAGAAGATGGCTTCTAACCAAATGGACAAAATACAAACATTACAAGACGTTTTAGACAACTTAGGAATGATGGAGCAGATGTTAATAAGACTGGTTGAAGACCATTATTCCTATAGTCCCCATCGTGTAAAGATGGAAATTAATAACTTAAAAAAGGTAAAGGACAAGATTAGTGGTGTCATGAAAGAGATAAAGGAGGAGAAGGAGGATGAAGAGGAAAGAATAAGAATAAGCAAATGGAACGAAAAGATTGAAAAAGAAGAAGAAAATGAGAAGAGGAAGAAAGAAGAGGAGGAAGAGAAGAAGAAGAAAGAAGAGCAGGAGAAAAAGAAAGAGAAGAAGAGAAAGAGTGTTGGAGAAAAAATAAGAACTTGGTGGAGAAAAAGAAGAAATTAGAAGCAGAAGAAGAAGAAAACCCAAAGGCCCTTTTCAGGGCCAGCCATATTTCTCGAAAAGAGATAGCCTTTCCATTGCCTACCCCTTTTTTTAAAAAAAAAAAAATTAAAAAAAAAAAAAAATCCCATGTTCAATTTCCCTTGACGCTATAAAGTCCCACCCTGTTTAAATTCCTTTGACGCTAAACCGTTCCACGATTTTTCTCCATGTTAATTTCCTTTGACGCTAATCTGACCCACGATTTTTCTCCATGTTAAATTTCCCTTGACGCTAATCTGTCCCAGGGGTCTCTGTAATGCTAATTCCCATTGACGCTAATGTATCCCACTTAACTACTTGTGTGTGAGAGTACTAACATTGACCCTAATAAGGACTGGGATATGTGTCTTGTTGTGTCTGAGGGTACTGTTATGGGCCCTCTAACAAATAGGATGAGTCGATGTGTGTGACTATAACGAGACTTTCAGTTGAGACATGTTTTGCACAACTTATGTTGATAGAAGATGAATGATAAGCATATGAAATTTAATTTCTTTGGTGCCCTTGTTTATGAGCGGAACGTAAAACCCAACGTAATGACCAATTTTGTCATTATTCCAAGAATTAAACTTAATATGGAGTGTCCGTGGAAAAAGGTGGGCTTTCCTAAATATAAAAGTATCATAAGATTGAGGGTCAAATTGTTGTCACGATCGTATGATGAACCCAAGTGGTTTGTGTGTATTTTTTGACATGTTGCTCAGAGAGGAAAGCTGTAAATAGCCTAGCTCGGGCTTAAACAATGAAACTCATTAAAGGACTTCCTTTTCAAACCTAAGTTGTTTTTTTCTTCTGCGTAACGACAACACTATGTCCCCAAAATATCGCCACGAGTATATGCCTAATCGGCAAAATTTTACAGTAAATCGTACCATGTCAATCATTCCAACCAGTTTGCTGGATTCTACCATTCGGTACTCCTTGACAGGGTCTTGAGTCCTCAACGAGTACATTGATGCACTCTAAATATACTATTAAAATGGAGATTAAATTGGTTGCCCCATTATTGATGACGGAATTTACATAGCAATATCTAATTAAAAATTAATTTTATCATGCAAAATCCTTAGATAGAAATCGAAATTTTATATTTTAAAATTTTTTCGATGATATTTTAGAAATTGTTAAAGCATGCAAAGCATGATACATTCCCTCTGAGGCTAGAGTGGCCCAGGTTTTTTTAATCCATGTTCAATTCCCCTTGAGGCTAGAGTAGCCCAAGACTATTTCCCATGTTAAATTCCCCTTGAGGCTAGAGTGGCCCACGATTTTTCTCCATGTTAATTTTCCATTGAGGCTAGAGTGGCCCAGGGGTCTCTGTAATGATAATTCCCATTGAGGCTAGGGAGGCCCCATTCACTACTCCCGCTATCTGTCAGATAATAATTTTACCTGATACTACCTGCATCCGAATGATTAGAAAATTATAACACGACTTTGTAGTTTTAGTAAAATCGTAATAATTAAACTTTATGAGCCCCACTCTCTCTGCATTTAGTTGTGAAATGTTTTCCCCTGGATTCTGAATCACTCGATTTTTTTTTAATGTAATCATTATGCCTCGATCAGTTAAATACATTATCTTCCAGGCGTCGAGTTTAAAATGCGATGAGTATTTTATAAGTAAGTCTATTATATGTCAATCACGAATCATTACCTGAAACCGAAGGAGAAATCGGTAATGGGTGTGTCAGTTTTAAACTCAAAGTTAGATACCATCTAAATTTGGGTACAGAATCTGTTCCTCAACTAGACGAATTTTATTTAAGGCCACAAAATTCGCGTTTAAATGCAGAAACATACCCCAAAAATTAAGGAAAAATCTAATGTCAATACACAATTATTAAAGTCGTTTGGTTAAAAATCTAACCCTCCGTAGGTCGACTGAACCAACCACCATACTACCCGAACCCTAATACTATATAAATTCGCACAAGAAATGTGTTGCCTAAAATAAACAATTGTTTCATTGTATAAAAATGATCATTAATAAGACAAAAGTCACAAATAGAAGCATTATATATAGAAAATAAATCGATACAAAACTTACTATTCTAACATAAAATTTTCAAGATTTCTTTTTAATCATTGCAGCAATACAATTTATTAGTTTATAGTGTCACGTGAACTGGTACAGAGTGAAAGAAATCCGCGTGTGCAGTCTCAGTTACATAATACACTTCAAATCTTCATTTGTTTTTCCTAGTAGATATACATTTTTCATGCGAGGACTCATAGTGTAAAATAATGAAAACATTTGCACTTGGCAGACGGATTGTGTGTGTCTAGAACATACTTTATACATTAGCCGTTTAAATTTCAGGAATAATGTTATGAAAATATAAGTATCTCGGCACACAAAAGGACATACCCCTGAATTGGCAGATAGAGAAATCAATATCTTGCTACATGTTTATTCTTTGTAATAAACCATCAAAATGTTGACATATAATGTATTTCTCCTAACAGTTTTCTTTCTTATGAATCAGTTTGTGTCTGTAATTAATGTTGACCCAAATGAATATGTACTGTATATGATATATTCAACAAAGAGATGGATTAAGACGTGCATCTTACGTATTTACAATCAGTGCAGCCATGAACGCAAACATTTACTGTGGAGATAAAACTTAAAACTGGAAATCTGTTGGATGGAGACGAATTAAACTAGACAGTTGGGTTCAAATTCACTGGTATCAACTGACAACGGGTGCCGTCATATTTAATTAAAATTGAAAGGAAAACTATGAACATTTTGATAAAAAAAGATTGGGTGGGGTGGGGTGGAGATGACAAAAGATTTAATAAAAAGAGAAGAATAGACAATTGCGCGGTTTATTTATATTAACTTTGCTAGAGCTACGTGTGTATTATTATTATCATTATTATTATTATTATTATCTGCATTTCAGGAATGGTATTGCGTAACATTAGGTATATCACCTGAAAAGGAGTGCAGAGACAAAAAAAAACAAAACAAAACAAAACAAACAAATATATTTAGATATTCATATTATTCGTAATAAACCATGGAGATGTTGGCATTTAATTTGTTGCTGTTGAAATTTCTCCTTCCTATGAATAAACTGTCGTTTGTACAAGGGGATAGAAGGGATATATTGCTGAGAATTAAGTCATGGGGAACCAGTGTGCAAGAAAGCTATCTGCCAGAAAATATTCTGGATACGAGGCAATTTATTGTTGTGGCAATAGTTTCAAATAAAATTCTTAAGGATATAGACAACTTTAACTTGGAAACTGGATACCCGAACAAGTCAGTTCAAATTCAAACGTATCAGTGCAGAACAAGTGCGGTCATATTAAATGAAAATTTAACGGAAAATGATCCACGTTTAGCAAAATCAAGAAATGCAGAGGACTTAAAATAAATGAAGACTAAAGGATCTAATACAAACGGAAAATTCGGCTGGCACGGAGAGATAATTCTTATCCATGGTGGAGTTTTGGAAACATTAATATCAAATTTTTGGCACGACGTAGGTGGTGATGAAACGGTACTTTGTAATCTTTATTTATATTCCTGTAACATTCATTGTGCGTTGATTATGAATACTCCATATTCATGTTCAGAAGAAATCATGTTATATAGCCAAAAGACAGACAGACAACAACAGACAGTGCAGAACAATAGTTGTTGGATATACTAGTAGGATAAATAACTATTCTTCATATTCAACGACAGATGAGAAGCAAGCACATAAATGGTTTGAAGATGGCTCAGTGCAGTTATTTTCTTACTAATACTAAAAAAGGATTCATGGTTAAATACGTGCCTAAGAATAAACCGAAAAGGGCAGGACAAAAAAGAAAGCAGAGACCGGCATCGTGTGATTTAAGCCTGAACACTGATAACATCATTTTCCAGGATTTGGTATACAAATGTTTGAACAACACTCCTCTACAGTTTTGTTGCGTTTCTGACCCAAAAAATAGTGTGCTTCAACATAATATTATCTCGTTCTTCCTGAATTCAGTGACCTATTCTTGTACCCACAATTCTACAGAGATTATTCTGAATTTTAAATTAAGTCATATTGCATGAAAAATTCCAATAAATAAAGGAAGTTATCAAAAAATGAATTTCTCGCTTGTGCGCACTGCAGGCCTCTCAATCGCTCCTTACTGAACTATATGGCGTCAACTGACTTATTAGTGCAACTTTATAATTATTACTGAGCAAGTTTATAATATGAGTTTCCTGAAAATATAATCGTTTTTGAAAAATGTGTAAATTGAAGGTTCCAGGAACTGTAACAAGATTGCGAACAAGAGGCTGTCATGCATGTTTTTACTGGGGCAGTGACGCGTAGTGAAGAAGAGGAGGGCTAGTTATTGGCCATAAAAATTTTAATGGCTACAAAATCTCATAGAACTTCTATAGAAGGGTTGAATACAAAAATAAGAACGCATAACCATAAATGCTGATATTGAGGGATAATCAAATGAAGTTTCCAAACACAACATACAAAATAGCAATGCAGCGGCAATCGCTGTATCTTTTGTGACGTCAATAAAATGTGAAAAAATCATATAACATTGCAGTTTTAGACCTCGACAGTTTCATCATGTGATTTCATTGTATATGCGGTCGCCGTTTTATTTCTGCAAAATCCTATAATACAAAATGATAGCTTTGAAAGTGAAATCGATTTGTACGTAACGATTTATGCATATTGTATATACATCTTGATATAACTAAAAGTGAATGTCTAGTTTCCCCTTGTGCTTGCTCTTAACTTATCGCTTGATGTAATATTGCCAGAGGATGGTCTGGAAGTTGATGTTGCTGAGGTAGGGTAGATGTCGTACACTGATTGCAACATATTTGATATAAAATATGTATCAGTTCCCCTTTCTGTCTCAAGCTGGTTAATCCCTTCCTCACTGTACAGGTCACAATTTCGTGCTTTCTTCAAACATTCGCAGAACGTAAAGGCCACACAGTGTGCATCATCTAAACATCTTTTCAGAC